>OX940988.1:813387-1541976 GCA_954871275.1 Leptopterna dolabrata
AACCCCACCATACCTCCGCCCCCGGCTCCATGACTTCATCCGAGTATTGTGGATAGATGGGAACACCATTTGCGAAATGGTGTCTGTCCCATTAGATGTTTTTAACGCCCTTCGGGTAAAATATAAGATCCCCGCCAATTTGCCGGCACTTAGCCTCCCAAGATGAATCCGAAAATAGCGGCGTCAGTTGGGGCGAGTCATAAGTCCGTGTACGCTTACTATGTCGGTGTTCAGCGACAGTACGCCACAGCCATTTTGGCCTTAATGGGCCTCTCATCCACAGGGAACGAGGTGGTGCAACCGCCCCCACGATGGAGGACAGCTACATTAATATATTCGATGCAGGGGGGGGGGGGGGGGATGAATGCGTTAACGATATCAATCGCATCAGGCGGCGCCTATTATTGGCTGTGTGCTCCCAAACCCTCGAGAGGATCTCCAAAGATGTCCCTCCTTTGGAATGGCTCTTGGGGACAACCTCACAGCACAATACAGGGAGTTTCCTGGGATGACCTCCAGTGCTAGGGGCCTAGTGTCCTTGAGGAAACCGCCCTCAGGGCCGGTAGTCTGCATACCCAGGGAAACGAGAGAGGCTGAGCTGCTCGTTTGGAGGGGGGAGGGGGGGGGGGCTCACAAATCGGCCAACAGATCCCGAGGGAGTCAGCTAGCCATACACGAGCAGATATCTGCGGCAGTTTTGGCGTTTTTAAACGATATCTGTGGGAAATATCTGTGCGTTAGTGGGTGTTAAAAAGATGAAAGATAATAAAATCGGCCAAGCGATATTGGCGAGAGTTCAAATCTGGCAGATCGTAGTCGGGCGTCCCCCACTAACCTGCAGACTTATCGGAAGCGATGTCTGAGGTTCAGAGATCTGTTAGATGGATCGGGCAGAGCCCCTTAACGTTCAGATGTCCACTAGTTTTCCCCTAGTTCTGTTGTCGGTTTTTATCGGTGTGGTTTGAAAATGGGTAAAATAGAGTGGCCGAACGAATTGATAGAATTAATGATAGAAATGTACAAGGAGAGACCTTGCCTGTGGCAGTTAAAAAGTATTGACTACATGAACAAAAATGTAAAAACGCTGCAAATCCCAGCACGACGGTTTATTATTTTGTACATAATACCCTCCTGTTACAGATCACAGGTCTCCGTATAGATAACCCTTCTACTCATTCTACACATATAATGTAGATCGCGGACCCTCCCTAGGTTAGTACCTACCTAACCCCGTACTCGTTACTAGGTACCTACCTAAACCGTTGTGTAATAATTTACCTGTAAAGGTTCCCCTTCTATGGAGATAGAATAATGAACCGTTGTGTAATAATTTTCCCATCAATAATACTTCAACGGTTGTTCAAGTTGCAAAAGTACCTATCAACAAAATCCAGCCCCTTCTTGGTAGATGAGCTGTTGTGTAATAATTTACCGTTGTGTAATAATTTACCCATCAATAATACTTAACGTTTGTTCAAGTTTCAGAAGTACCTACCAACAAAATCCAACAGTCCATCACTTATCAAATGAAATAATATCGCAGAACAAACAACTCGACTTCATACAGCCATCCTTGATTATAATCAGATGCTCCGTTGTTATGATATCCAGGCCGGATTTATACCGTTTGATTCACGATCGTGTTGACGAAGCTTTTTGGTGCTCACGAACGGCTGGACGAACGATGCTCCGGGTGGTCTCAAAAAATTGTTTAGCTCAAGACAAATTTAATAACGTTAAAAAAACCATACCCTTCTATCGAAAGTTTTCGAGCTACTGCATTCTTAAAATTTCAACCCCTATTTTGAACCCCTTAGAGATGGCTGACAGTAACGTCGAGCTTCGAGGACCAACTAGACCCCGAACGGAACCTATAACCCGAATTTCATCAATTTTTATTCATGGTAACTAAGAGAAGTGGCGCTTACGGCGTACGGAAATATTTTTATTGCAGTTTTGGATTCTACATACGTAACGTAAACCATCAAATTTTGAGGGGGGGTAAGAATTTTTTTTTCATGCTCGATTCCAATGGTTCATTATTGAAAATAATGAACCAAAATGTAGCACCGTTCTATGGGCAATGAGAAAAATACCCGCCGCAAAACCGGCTGATTTGCGTTTATTAAAAGTCACTAACCCCATGGCGTCAACTTACCTACTGCAAACCTGTCACCGATCTCTAAAAACTTTCGGATCCGACCGATAACTCAAAACTGCCAGATGAACGTCGGTGACAGACCTGAATATTTAAAAATCTTCCAGATTTCATCCACTAACGAGCAGATGAGATCGGGTGACAGATCTCGGCATGGAAAGTCTGCAGATAAATTTTTCACGTTAAGGTACGGCGAGCGATCTCATCTGTCACTCCTGATCGTTGATGATATCTGGCAGACGAGGTCGGCCGACCAAATCTGCCACAAATATCGGCTCGTGTATGGCGGGCTATTATTAAATACGAAACTGCCGTCACATTATGATGTGAATATAAATTGAAAAATTTAGTGTATCTTAGGTAGTTGTGCCTTTTGGTTTATTATTTTCAATAATGAACCATTTGAATCGAGCATGGAAAAAAAAAAAAAATCAACCCCCCCCCCCCCCCCCTCAAAATTTGATGGTTTACATTTCAAGGTATGTCGAATCCAAAACTGCAATAAAAATATTTCTGTCTGTCCGCCGTACGCCGTACGGGCCACTTTTCTTAGTTACCATGAAACAAAATTGATGAAATTCGGGTAATAGGTTCCGTTCGGGGTCTGTTGTCCAACCGAGCTGAGCGCCGACTGTACAGGGGGGCATCAGGACCGTACAACAGGAGCTAAGCTCGACGCCATCACAGGTAATTATTGATACCCCGTTAGGAGGAAGATTATTTTGTTATAAGGAGAACTGGCATGCTATCACTGATTTTTTCACGGCTGAAGGGGGGCGAGGTACCTTTTCATACAGCGCCAATCCCAAACCCTAACTTACAGTCACATCCTTCGGATGGGATGTTTGTTAACCAGCTGTCCATTATTGTGGACAAGATGGTGAGTGGAGGTATCGCACGAAGATGTGCCTCTCTTATTTGGATGATTTTGGGGTCCTGGTGTCGTCAAAAGAGGAATGTACGAGAAACATTATCATCTTGTCAGGCCTGTTGCAACATTTGGGGTTTGTTACTAATGATGCTAAAAGTAGTTTTCTCCCTTCACAACAGTTAGTTTTCCTTCATTTTTTGTTTAATACCAGGGAATTGACGATTTTGCTGCCGCAGGAGAAGCAGTTGTGGATCAGGGCGTTTCTATAAACTGGAAACATGCTCAGTACGTCATCTAGCTGGCCTGATAGGTAGGTACTCCAGTGACGGTGATACCAGCTACCCCCTATGGGAAACTACATACAATGCATCTTGAGATAATCAAAGTTGAGGCAGTGAGAGCCAATAATCAGGATTTTTATTACTCTCTGACAATTATACAGATGCTTCATTGTCAGGCTGGGGAGCCGCCACTGATGACAGCACGATCAACGGTTGGTGGTCAGTATCCGAATCTGTTTGGCATATTAATGACTTTAGAGTTGAGGGCGGTTGAATTAGATCTCCAGCATTTCTGTGACCTAGAAAGAGACCGCCGTATCCTTATTAGGGCAGACAATACCACGGCCATCAGCTGTATTAATAGAAAGGGGTCTACGACATCGAAGCTGCTGTTGGAGCTATCTAAGCGAATTTGGGGATGGTGTGAAGAGAGACATATTGTAATTTTTGCTTCTTACATCGCTTCCAAGGATAATATGGTGACAGATCAATGCTCTTGAGTACTTCCCGGTCAGACTGAATACTCGTTATGTGATGATGTCATCTAGGGAGTCCCGACATCGATCTGTTTGCCTCTGCAGCCAACACGAAGTGCGACAGGTTCCTGCCTTGGCACTAGACCCTAGGGCATGGGGGGTTGACGCCGTCAAGTTTTCATGGAGGGATTGGAATTTTTATGCGTTTCCACCTTTCGTACTAATTTAGTGCTCCATAAGATCACCTACGGGAATAGTTGTGGTACCTGGCTGGCCTGCACAACCGTGGTATCCCACTTTTTTTGAGTTATTGATCTCAGCCCCCAAGTATTTTGGCCCTAACAGAGAACTGTTACGTTTACCTTCCAGGGACCAGATCCACCCACAGGTGGACAGGTTGTGCTTGATAGCAGGGAAATTGTCCGGCAGGCGTTTGTAAGACAAGGTATTACTACTCCAGCGGTGGACACCATGTTGGCTGCTCTGTCCCCGGCAGCGTACACCCAGTACCAAGGCTGTTATCGTCGCTGGTGGGGATTTTGTAAGGACCTAGCGTTGGACCCTTGGGATCCCAGACCCAAACTTGTAGTACATTTCCTCCAGACCATACTTCAGAGCAGTTTGGTGTCTTATTCGAATTTTAATACTTATAGGTCAGCCCTGTCCCTTATTGTGGCGGAGCCTTTAAGCTCTTACCCCTTGATTTCCCGTTTTCTCAACGGAGTATCACATATTCGTCCACCTTCTGCTGGGTACGATACCACTTTGGATCCCCAGGGTGTACTGCAATGGTTGGAGAAACCCATACAGGGATTGCCATTACTGTCTCAGGTGGTTACCCTTCTGTTATTCGCAACTGGTCAGAGGCTCCAGACTATTGCCTCTATTAACCTAACGGAGGTTACCCTTGTGTTATTCGCAACTGGACAGAGGCTCCAGACTATTGCCTTTATTAAACTAACGGAGGTGCAGGTCCAGCCAGGTCTGGCTTTGGAGATACGTATTTCTAGTCGTTTGAAGACTTTGGCGCCATGTAAGCCCCAACTATGTCTTACTGTGCTCTTTTTTCCGCAACGGCCTCTCCTGTGTGCAGCTTCCCTAAGTCAGAATACCTGAAGTTATCTGCTCCTTTTAGGTCCCCAGCTACTGACGCGCTATTCGTTATTACCAGACATCCATACACGGCAGCGTCTCGCCAATTTCGGGTTGGATGACTAAGGTGTTGAAGGAGTTGGGAGTAGCGGAGCGTTTCACATGGCATTCGAGGAGGCACACATCAGTGTTGACCGCAAATAGGGTGGGGGCCACTTTGGACACTATTTTTAAGGCTGCAGGGTGGACAACGAGTTCGGCAGTGTCTGCCAGTTTCTATAATTGGCCCTTGGCTCCCGACGAGTCGTTCATCTCCCATGTGTTCACTCAACCATTGGGTCCCTAATCTACTCCACTCTTTCCAGGTGACACAGAAGAGGCTGTGTGCGACCACCTCGGACTGTTCCTCATTGGTTTGAGATATCTCTATGGTAGATAGCAGTGTATTCACTGGCGCCTTTTCTGTTCTTTTTGCAGAGCACAATATGTATGTACATTCATGGCAGTATATTTTGATTTAGGTTTTGGGTATAAATTAAAACTTCTTCTTTCCAAGTTTACCCTGTTTGTTATTTTTCCCAGAGTTGCAGAGACATAAGAACTGAGAATGCAGTTCTGGTTGAAGAGTCAGATTCCTGCCTCGGTGAACCTACCCCATTATATCAGGTGATGGGTGGGGCTGCCATTCGACCTCCTTCTCCATAAACTGGAGGGGGAGGGGGGAGAGGTACTACATCAGGAAGAAGACAAGCTAGGCCCAGGAGGATGAGGATCAGGTCTCACGGACCAGTTGCAGGTTTGGGTTTTTTGGGTTTCCCATTTTTCCCTAGAGCAACTGCCTAGCTTGGTTTGGTTCTTTAAACAAACTACATGCAAGTTCTCAAGTGTCCCACTGATATAAATGATGAATAAACGAACTTGTGAAGTTCATTTGTAATTATATCCAGTGGGACACTTGAGAATATTTAGGACCCCCCCCCCCACACACACACTGCCCCATTGTTTTGGACATGGCTGGCAGTTGCTGGGCTCCGTCTTTCAATGAGTGAAGAGGCTGCAGGGGGACGTCAATGCTGCCAACGGTGCGCGCTGGGCAATGGCAGAGCGCTCCCAGGGAGTGTGGCCCCGTAGCGAAGTTTCGTCTTTAGCCGGAGATTCGAATTTCTCTAACAACAGGCTGTCGAAGGGTAGTCCAGGGAACTACTTCATGTAAACCTTCTCAACTGTCCCACTAGATATAATTACAAATGAACATCACAAGTTCGTTTATTCATCAATTATAAATACCAAATGGAGGTGCTGTGTACATTGAAAGGTAATACTGGTGGTTCGATGTAAATTCCGCCCAAATGACGAGGCCTGGGCAACCTGATCTGCAATTTAGCTGTTGCAGATCACAATTTCAGAGCATAGTGATTAATCTGAAGCAGACACCAAGTGAGTGGACATCATACAAACCTGTGTGTGTCCGCACATGGGAGACAAGGGCTGCTTTCTGAGTTGCTCTGTAATCACATTCTTCACAGGCATAAGGTTTCTCACCTGAAATACAAGAAAAATTTATTCAAATGACAAAAATTACGTTTTGAAATAGGCAATGGGCAATTTTTGTGAGTTAGGAATTCTAATTTTTTTGCCAAATTCTGTTCAATAATTGAAAAATTAACCTACCTGATGGGACAGATTGATTATGATTATATTAGGTATGGACGACATTTGTTAATAACCGGCAGCACTCTTTTCTGAGCTCAGAGCAACCTAGTTCGAAGGTAAAAAGTACACACACGGTTTATTATTTTGTATAGAATACCCTTCTGTTACAGATCACAGCTCTATGTATAGATAACCCGTCTATATAATATAATATGTACTATTCTATACATATTATGTAGATCGCAGACCCTCCGTAGGTTGGTACCTAACCCCGTACTCGTTACTAGGTACCTATCTAAATCTCGAGTTAAATGTTGCTAAAATAATTCTGCCGATGACAAACAGTACCTAACAAAAAGAAACACACATAATGAAGCTCTGAAAAGAAATTGTTGATGAGGAGTGAAAAACGCTGCAAATCCCTGCACAACGGTTTATTATTTTGTATAGAATACCCTTCTGTTACAGATCACAGCTCTATGTATAGATAACCCGTCTATATAATATGATATGTACTATTCTATTATATGCATATTATGTAGATCGCAGACCCTCCGTAGGTTAGTACCTAACCCCGTACTCGTTACTAGGTACCTACCTAAATCACGAGTTAAATGTTGCTAAACTAATTCTGCCGATGACAAACAGTACCTAACAAAAAGAAACACACATAATGAAGTTCTGAAAAGAAATTGTTGATGAGGAGTGAAAAAAGTTGCAAAAGTACCTACCAACAAACTCCAGCCCCTTCTACGTAGATGGTATAATGAACCGTTGTGTAATAATTTACCGTTGATTTACCGTAGTGATAATTTACCCATCAATAATACTTCAACGTTTGTTCAAGTTTCACTACCTACCAACAAACTCCAATAGAGCCATCATTTTTCAAATTAAATAATATCACAGAACAACCAACTCGACTTCATACTCCGCCAATATAATCAGGTGATCCCTACCAATGATTGGCCGTATTCACAAATTCCTATTGTGGGCGCGTCTCTGGTTACGAGATTTGGTTTGAATTGTATACAATTTCATTCACACTGGAGTCGAAAATGCCTGTCGGTGCAAACTTCGGGGCCTTACTGTGAACGAACGGCTGGACGTACGATGCTCCGGATGGTCTTAAAAAACTCGCAAGTTCAAGAACTATTTAAAACCGTAAAAATATTTACGTTAAAAAATGGTATAGGCGTTTTGAAAATTTCAACCCCTATTTTGAACCCCTTAGAGATGACTCACAGTAACGTCGAGCTTCGAGGACCAACTAGACGCCGAACGGAACCTATAACCCGAATTTCATCAATTTTTTTTCATGGTAACTAAGAAAAGTGGCCCGTACGGCGTACGGCGTACGGCGGACAGACAGAAATATTTTTATTGCAGTTTTGGATTCTACATACCTTGAAACGTAAACCATCAAATTTTGAGGGGGGGTAAGAATTTTTTTTTTCATGCTCGATTCCAATGGTTCATTATTGAAAATAATAAACCAAAAGACGGAAATTTCCTTCTGTTATGTTGACAGCCCTGCCCTCGTCGGCTTGCTGACTTGGAGACGCCATTTAGCTTGAAGAAAAATACCTGTTGGATGGCTAGGGCTGGAAGCATTTTTGTCTGCCAGGGTGTAACTACGCCCTCCCGCTCAACTGGTGTAACAGGGTAGGACTTTTAGAGTTTATTTCCAAAAAAGTTTTACAATAAAACAAATATCTTAAAAATCATGTCCCTACCTAATATAATCATATATAATCTACTTGTCCCTTCAGGCGAGTTAATTTTTCAATTATATTTCGGTAGGTAGAGAAGTCAATAACTGGCAGCTGTTGGAAGGACCCATCCACCAGGTCCCCGAACACCCCGTGCACCCCGGGTATGTAGGGCCCACCCAGCCATAAGCACAAGGTTCCCCCCATAAGAAAAAACCAAGCAGGGGTGACTGTGTGGGGGTGAGGTCACTAGCCTCACTGTGTGGATGCGTGCCCCTTGGGGCGTTCCCTCCATTGTTGATCCTCCTTCCCTATAACCTCCCTCCCACATTTGGAAGGAAATTGGGACAGAGGCATGATAGAAGATGAAAAACCCAGCACCTAGCACTCAACACACAAGGAGAAATACACCAAAGTATGTAACCATTAAGGCTAAATAGAAAATAGCCCATCCTACAAGATTGTGGGCTGTTCCAAAGCTTGTCCAAAAGAAACAGCCAACAGGCCATGGGAATATCAATCACACGTTATAATCAAAATTCTTATGCCACGTATATCTTTCAATAAACATGACTCGAAGCCAACCATGACGTGAACAAACTGAAGCAAATGGACTGAATACATGTCCTAATGTGCAAAAAAAGAAAATTGTAAACAGGTTTTGTCGGCAGCACCCAACAAAATTTATTGGACCTTTGAACGGACCTTGATCCATGTCTGTCTGAGCCAATGGTCAACATGGAAGGCAACCAGCTACGATGTTTGTTAAACTGTAGAACCCAGTCAACAGGCTGTAAACATAATCAACATTAAAATAAGGCAAATGGGCTATGAAATGTGCCAACTAAAAGATTGTAAAACATTGCCCATACTAATAACCGTGGGCTGTCAAAAACTTCTTATGAAAAATGTTAACGCCCAAGTGTACGACCTTGTTTGACCACCGCATAGGGATACCGTCAAAAGAGGCCATCTTGATCCATGCTCAGTAGCTTTAATCTTGAGATTATTCTTTTAGGATCATTACTGAATCGATCGGGACATTGTTCTAGGATTATCAAGCTGATATGGTGTGCAATTTGAACTGAACTTAAGAGCGAGGAAATATAGGAATGAATGGGGCAATCTCGTGCCTGGGTTAGCAGCACTGGGTCCGGGGTGAGATCTAATATTGCGATTCATTGTGTGAATTATTAAGATGCCATTACGCACATGTGAATAGACATTGTGAAATTAGTATATTAAATAATCCGAACTTGTACCTGAAAAGATCTGTATTTGGTAGAATATAGAGTTGTGTTCATGATCTAGAGCTCGCACTTATCCCGAGAACTTTTCATTGGTGCCGAAAACAGGGAAGTTCTTCCGCACGGCTGAGTGACTACACAGCGTGTAGGGTTACGCTCAACTGCGGTCATTCACGTAACTTTGTTTTACATTATTTGTAGTTTTTAATCGGGAGTCAGGTTGTCACTGGACGTCATAGTGAGCCCAAGATCTTCACCATCTTCGAAAATCATCCTCAACCCGGCCATTGTAGCTCTGCTGATCACAGATCAGAAAAGGATCTATAAGGCCTTACAAACCTGGAGCCTTCAGGTGGGCCTAGCTATAACTGCGGATCAATGGACCTCTAAAACGGACGAGCTAGTACAGCAGTGTGTAGCTCAGGGTCAATCTCTTACAAATGATGTGGCTCATTGTTAATATAAGCGAACTGATCGTACGCTTGTCTTTGGTCGCAAAACCCTTTCCGTCCGATCTCCCTTTGGAACCTAAGGACAGTTCACGGTCCACTTTTGAAGCAGTCCAGTACATGAATTTTCTGTTGCCCACCATCCCCATCTACAATGGAGATATTACCAAGTCCTCATTTTTCAAAAGCTTATTCAACCGTGCCACGCCACATCTGCCTGATGAAATAAAGTGCCAATCACTTCTCAGCAACTTAGCCCTGAAGTGCAATTATCATCCCGTCGATCTGGTTCCACGTAGCCCGAATTTTACGAAGCACGGTGCACTGAAAATTCGGGCAAGTATAGGTTAGCACGGAGTTCCTCCGCCAACCGTAGACTCATTCCAAGGTTGTAGCAGCTGGATGCCATACAGATTGACGGATTTCTTTCATCCGCCCGGAGCTGGGTGAATTCAATGGAAGGACTTCCCCACTAATGAAATGGCACCCTTCCTTCTGTTCAAAGCTCTCCTCAGCCAATTTGATCCTGCTATTAAGGACAAGTTCAACCGGGAGGAGATGGAAGAGAAGGACGAGATCCATCATATAAGCAGCTCTAGGATTTTTGGAAAGAGAGCTCAAATTTCCCCAGGTGATGTCCCAGGGGTCACGATTTGCACCTAGATCAAGTTCTGAGGAAAGGGGTTCCAGTAAGCAGCAAAAACCCAGGTCCCCCAGTCCTCGTGGCACCACAGATCGACCTCACTCGCTCGCCGTCCAGCAGCCAGCTCGGTCAGTCACGAGGGAGCAGTTCAAGTGTCATCACTGCTCAGGACCGCACTTCCTATACCATTGTGAAGAGTTCCGAGCTCTCCTGGTAGTTCAACGCCGAGAGTTCATCAAATCTGCCAGACTATGCATTAACTGCTTTTCGTGGAAACACAATTCCACTCAGAACTGTACTTCACTCCGACTGTGCCATTGCAGAGGATCACACCAATTCCTACTTCATGTAACTCCCAGACGATCTGCCATCACAATCAAAACAGTTAAGGTATATGGGGCAAAAACCTTAGGCTCCCAGGCCCCGCCCCCCAAGTTCCAGTTCAGGGGTACCCATTGTTCCTAGTAGTTCTCCCTGACCGTCTTGGTGTCCGGTCAACTTTGATTCTTGTTCAGTTTACTGTCAGGGTGCATTAGAGTCCGACACCAAACCCCCCGCTCCCCAAACAGGTGAGGGTTCATTTAGTTCGGACCTTGCTGGCAGTCGCTGAGGATGCCCAGCCACTGAAACTCCTGCCAGAGCCAGTACTCGTAAAATAAAGCTCAATGGTTCGAGTTCTAATTCGAAGTTCAAGCTCGGCTCCTGGCAGGGAGTGAAAGTCGGCGGGGTTGACTCTAAGGCTCCTGTTAGTTCTAATCCGTGCTTCCCTTTCAGCTCTGATAATGCTTCCGATCCCCTAGGTAGGATGTTTAGTAGTAAGCATCAAAGCAGTTACTCGGCTGCAAGTAGGCTGAGAGGCCTGTGTCAGAGGCAGAGAAGGTGAGCTATTCACCGGTTCGAATGGCTGGTCTGTTGATCCACGGTCCAAATTAAAGTCTCCATGATGAGCTATTTGTTTAAGAGAGACTGTAGATTCTCGTCCATCATCAAAGCGGACATGGGCATATTGAGAATCGGCTTCTATCAATTCGGCTTCATCTACAATAGGGTCTTATTTACTGGTTCTTAAGTTTCGCCGGACAAGCACAGGCCCAGGCTGGTGTAACCATGCTCCAAGTGTCGTGCCATTCAGAGATCGTCATGGGTGAATGAAGAACCTCTCGTGTGGAGTGCAGTTTGTAGTTGTGTTCAGCAACGATCCAATGGAATGCAGAGCTTCCGGTATTACGCTTTCCCACTGGGAAATTTTCAAATCTTTGGTCTTCAGGGCAAGGTATTAGATTTCCAAATAATCCCGTTATACCGTTCAACCAAACCATTTCCAGCCGGACTGTAGGGTGTGTGGTGCTTGTGGCAATGCCACGTTCATGCAAGAAGGAAATGATTTCCATAGAAATAAAATAAGTTCTCTAGTCTGAATAGATGTAGCTCGGCATTCCGAATATCGAGAATAAGTTATTGAGGCACTGAATTACAGTTGCTGAAGTCATGTCCTTGCAAGGGTATGAGAAAGGGAAACGTGAATATTTGTCAACAATGTGGAGCAAATATCGATTGTGGCAGTTGGAAAATAAAGGGCCCTTAAAATCGATGTTGAGTCTTTCAAACGGTGATGTTGCTTTAATTAAATGTTGGTCTTTATTTCTGTAAAATCTCGGTCTAACATCGGCACATGTAGGGCATGCAGAGTTGATCTTTTTAATTTCGTCAACTCCGTAAGGCAAGTTTTTGCTCTTGACCCAATGGTACATCCTTGTAATACCAGGGTGGCACAGTAACTTATGGAGCTCATAAAGTTTGTCCTGAGTGTGTATAGAACTGCAGACCCGTGACAGGGCATCTGCTGACTGATTTTCAACCCCAGGTCTATACTGAATGTCAAAGTAGTAGGGAGATAATTTAAGACGCCAGCGGAGGATCTTGTCATTCTTAATTTTGCTTGGAAGTCGAGAACTGAATATATACGATAAAGCTTCCTGGTCCGTGAGCAGCTGGAAGTGTCTACCTAGCAAGAAATGACACCACTTCCTCAACGATAGGTCGATCGCTAAGGCCTCTCTCTCAAAGGCAGAATGCCGTTTTCGTTATCGGATAGAGTTTTCAAGAAGAACGCTACGGGACGCCCATTCTGACTAAGAGTAGCCGCTACAGCAATGCCAGATGCGTCAGTTCCAACTGTAAGAGGTAGGTAACTAAATTGTTCTTCGGCCGAACTATTAAATAAAATGTCCCCCCTCCCGTCAGCAGCTTGAGGAAATCGATGACTTTCATCACTGGATAATTGTTGAATAACCCTGAGTGCGAGATACAGCGCACAAGATAGGCTCAGGCCTTAGGGTATTCAGTTCGAATTTGGAAATGGGTGAAGTCGATTCAAGGCGCCAATAAATGTGCTGATAAGATGGATCACCCTTATCGATAACAATTTGACGATACATTTTAACAATGTCAGCCACGAAAACTATTGGATGATGTTCTTAATATCATTTTGAAGCTTCGGGCCAACGTGAAGACTATATCGTTCAATGATCCAGATGAGATTTCCACTAAAGCATCAAAGATGACACGCAATTTCACTTCCTCTCTATCTATTTTAGATATGGCGTGATCCGGAATGATACATTTGGAAAAAGAATTGGTGGGAGTCATATGCCCCAATTTCATATGCCCCCTTTTTAACTAATTCATCTTCCAGATTTCTGTATCACTTCAGGGCAATATGAGAAGAGTTTGCGAAATCTGGAGGTTGCCCAATAAAAGGAAGCTTCACAACATATCGACCGTTTTCAAGTCGATAGTGAGTGGAACAAAACTCCTCGCACTGACGCTCTTCCTCAGAAAGAACGGGTGTGGAAGGTGTAGTCGGCTCCTCCAGCTCCCAGAACCTATTTAGCTCTTAAGTTCGACAATCAGGTTCCTAGGTAATGAACAGTGATGAGCTCGCAATACATGATTGATCGTCTTTATATTTTCCAATGAAGATCATGCCAAAATGGAACTGAATAATTTAGGTATATTACAGTGAAACCTGGCTATAAGGAACCTGGATGTAAGGAAAAACTCTATGTAAGGAAGAATTTTCGCGGTCCCTCCTTGGAAGCCAAAAACCTGCTTGTAAGGAAGTTTTTGACCTCCATATAAGGAATTTGATTTGGCCACTCGTTACCTCTGTGTAAGGAAGATGATTGAGGGGAACCCGTATATAAGGAAGGGGGACCTCTAGATACGTAAGACAAGCCAGCTAAGACCTCTGTGTAAGCAAGTTTGGGTGTCAAGTTCAAGAGTCAATATTGACTTATTCGACTGATGTTCATCATGCCACCAAATACCTTGTCAGTTGTATTCCTTATGGTCCATTCAAGTCGTTCGAACGTGGTCTCTTCTCGTGGCGACTACACGATGCCTAAACGCAAGCTCCTATCCAAGAGTGACAGACAAACTTTCGATTGTTCAGCAAGTGGAGAGCGGTAAATCGAGGGACATGGAAAGGTGAAACGTGCCCGTACAGCAGAGTTTCCTGAACTTGAAAAGTGCCTCGTGGATTGGATTAAGGAATGCAGAAGTCAAGACATTCCGGTGCATTAGTCAAATCTAAAGGCCACCAGTTTGCTTCGCAGTTGGAGATTTCAGAGTTTAAAGGCAGCAATGGGTGGTTGGAAGGTTTTAAAAGGAGGAACGATCTTCTTCTTTCAGAAGAATATGTGGAGAAAGTAGATCAGTCGATGAAGAGTCGTGTAATCAGTGGATTAAGGACCTTCCTTTGCTTTTGGTTGAATATTCCCCCAATGACATTTTAAACGCCGACGAGACTGCTCTATTTTATAAATGCCTACCAAACGCCACTTTTACTTTAAAAGGCGAAATGTGTCATGGGGGCAAACTGAGCAAAGAACGTGTCACTGTCTTGGTTTGTGCGAATGCCAGTGGAACTGAAAAACTGCCCTTGTTCGACATAGAGAAGTCAGCTCGGCCAAGATGCTTCAAAGGCGTCAAAATTCTTCCAGTCGATTACAAAAACAATAAAAATGCCTGGATGACTCGACTATTGTTTGTAGACTGGCTTAGGAGTGTCAATACAAGCATGAAACTGAGGAAGCGAAAAATCATCCTGTTTGTAGACAATTGCACCCAATTCCTTCCAGCCAACACCACCAGCAAACTGCAGCCCATGGATCTGGGCATTACCAAAAACTTCAAGGTTTATTACAGAAAGGAGGCCGTCAATAAGATGAGGACGACACCGACGACGAAAACCTTCCAGCGCCGACCAAAAAGGAAGCTCTTGCTGCATTAGCCACAGCACAATGATTCTTTGAGTCCAACGAGAGTGATTTATCATCGTTTGACTACATCCATGAACTGGAGAATCGCGACAAGATGACGAAGACTGAAAAGCAAACAAAAATTTCCGATTTTTTCGGGCAGCCCACGCAATAACGTCCATCTGACTATTTTTGTACCTAACACAAAATATAATTTGACGCTGTGTACATTTAAGTACTCCCGTAATTATGTAATTACAGCTCTAATTGTGTGGAAATGACCGCGGGCATCTTGAATCTCTATCACTGCTGTACCCAGCAAATCTTGAATTTCGACGTTGGAAGTAGAGCTCAAAGAAGGCGATGTAGCAATGGAAGCAGTCTGTAGGTGGTGAGTTGGAACCAGTCGTAGGTGGGCTTTGTAAGTCATGGGAAGTGGGGATATGCAGCACTGCATTATGTCTATGATGACAGAAATGACAACTCCAGCGCGATGGGCATTTGTGGGTTGAATGATCGCTGTAAAGGCAATTTTTGCACCCCTTCCACCTATTTAATGTTTCAAGTCGTTTTTCAGCAGATAGAGAATGACATTTAATGCAATACAGCAAATGACGCTGCGCACCACAAATTACACGAGCTTCTTTCACCGGTTTAGTATTTTGATTAGAAAACCAATTTTTCGAATTTTCAGATGGACTGGAGAATAAAGTTGATTTTGCTTGCTTGAATTACTGATTTTGGTTTATTATTCTGAGAATAATACACCTATGTAATAGCTCAGCAAAAAATTTTTATAACACCCCCTCAAACTTTTTTCTTTTCCGTTTCAAGGTGGGTAGATTCCAAAAACGCTGCAAAGTCCTTGTCACATGGGTTTATTATTCTATTGGACTTACCTACAGAAATTTTGGCTGTTCATTTATTGGTTCTTTCATGCGTAATAATCGAAATAGCTATTTCTGATGGTTACGATTAATTTGAAATTGAAAAGCCGAAAGGCGTAGGAATGGGGGCTCGACATGGAGACTGACGGTTTCGATTAATTTTGGCCCCTAAAATACAAATTAGGTAGGTACGCTCCTATTGATGGTGCCATTTAATCGTCTTGATCCACGTGTTGACACTTTTTCCAGTGTTATTATACAAATTGATGGTGATTTCAGACGATTTCCCAGGTTTTTAACTCATAAAAAATCATTTTTGGGAGCTGAACATTTGGTAGAACTCAATTTTCCACTCTTTGGCCAAAATCGACTTCATATTCGGTTTTCTCGTCCCCCAAAGACATGAAAAACGATACCTCAAAAGCACATTTCACTAACATGTTGCTAAAATGCAAAAAGTACCTATTTTTACACACATTTTCACTCATAACATCCCTGGATATATTCCGATCGGGCTGAAAAGTTTCGGGACACAACTAGGGCCCAAATGGAGCATGTGTACGAAAGAACGAATTTTTTAGACCGAAAATGAAGCCTGTAGACGTGATACGGCGGACGGACATTGCATTTTTGGAATCTACGCACCTTGAAACGGAAAAGAAAAAACGCTGCAAAGTCCTTGTCACACGGGTTTATTATTCTATTGGAGTTCTAGAGATTTTTGTTGGCTGTTAAATGTATTGTTTCTTTCATGTGGAATGATTGAAATAGCTATTTCTGATGATTTCCACCAATTTTGGCCCCCAAAACATGAAATAGGGTACGCTCTTTTTCCTTGAAACGGAAAAGAAAAAATTTTGAGGGGGTGTTATAAAAATTTTATGCTGAGCGAATACATAGGTGTATTATTCACAGAATAATAAACCAAAATGCAATGTCCGTCCGCCGTACGCCGTCCGCCGTATCACGTGTACCGGCTTCATTTTCGGTCTAAAAAAGTCGTTCTTTCGCACACATGCTCCATTTGGGCCCTAGTTGTGTCCCGAAACTTTTCAGCCCGATCGGAATATACCCAGGGGTGTTATGAGTGAAAATGTGTATAAAAACGCTGCAAAGTCCTTGTCACATGGGTTTATTATTCTACTGGAAATACCTACAGAAATGTTGGCTGTTAATTTATTGTTTATTTCATGGGAAATAATCGAAATAGCTATTTCTGATGGTTTCCACAATTTTTGGCGCCTAAAACACGAATTAGGTAGGTACGCTCCTTTTTTTTTGGTTTATTATTCTGTGAATAATACACCTATGTATTCGCTCAGCAAAAAATTTTTACAACCCCCCCTCAAACTTTTTTCTTTTCCGTTTCAAGGTGCGTAGATTCCAAAAATGCAATGTCCGTCCGCCGTATCACGTGTACAGGCTTCATTTTAGATCTAAAAAAGTCGTTCTTTCGCACACATGCTCCATTTGGGCCCTAGTTGTGTCCCGAAACTTTTCAGCCCGATCGGAATATACCCAGGGGTGCTATGAGTGTAAATGTGTGTTAAAATAGGTACTTTTTGCGTTTTAGCAACATGTTAGTAAAATGAGCTTTTGAGGTATCGTTTTCCATGTTTTTGGGGACGAGAATACCGATTTTGACCAAAGACTTGGAAATTGAGGTTTTACCATTGGTTCAGCTCCCAAAATTGGTTTTTTTGAGTCAAAAACCTGGAAAACTGTCTGAAACCACCATCAATGTGTATACTAACATTAGAAATCCTTGTCACATGGGTTTATTATTCTATTGGAGTTCTAGAGATTTTTGTTGGCTGTTAAATGTATTGTTTCTTTCATGTGGAATGATTGAAATAGCTATTTCTGATGATTTCCACCAATTTTGGCCCCCAAAACATGAAATAGGTAGGTACGCTTTTTTTTTTTAAGATCATCTTTGATCATTGGTAGTAGCATTTAATGGTCTTGATTCACCTGTTTACACTTTTTCCAATGTTATTGTACACATTTATGGTGATTTCAGACAGTTTTCCAGGTTTTTGACTCATAAAAAACCAATTCTGGGAGCTGAACGTTTGGTAAAACCTCAATTTCCGCGTCTTTGGTCAAAATCGACTTCATATTCGGTCTTCTCGTCCTCAAAAACATGGAAAAAGATACCTCAAAAGCTCATGTTACTAACATGTTGTTAAAACGCAAAAAGTACCTATTTTTATACACATTTTCACTCATAACTCCCCTGGATATATTCCGATCGGGCTGAAAAGTTTCGGGACACAACTAGGGCCCAAATGGAGCATGTGTGCGAAAGAACGACTTTTTTAGACCGAAAATGAAGCCTGTACACGTGATACGGCGTACGGCGGAAGGCGTACGGCGGACGGCGGACGGACATTGCATTTTTGGAATCTACGCACCTTGAAACGGAAAAGAAAAAATTTTGAGGGGGTGTTATAAAAATTTTTTGCTGAGCGAATACATAGGTGTATTATTCACAGAATAATAAACCAAAAGTTTGAGGGGGTGTTATAAAAATTCTTTGCTGAGCGAATACATAGGTGTATTATTCACGGAATAATAAACCAAAATGCAATGTCCGTCCGCCGTACACCGTATCACGTGTACCGGCTTCATTGTCGGTCTAAAAAATTCGTTCTTTCGCACACATGCTCCATTGGGCCCTAGTTGTGTCCTGAAACTTTGCAGCCCGATCGGAATATACCCAGGGGTGTTATGAGTGAAAATGTGTTTAAAAACGCTGCAAAGTCCTTGTCACATGGGTTTATTATTCTACTGGACATACTTACAGAAACGTTGGCTGTTTATTTATTGTTTCTTTCATATAAAATAATTTAAATAGCTATTTCTGGTGGTTTCCACCAATTTTGACCCCCAAAACACGAATTAGGTACGCTCCTTTTCTTTTTTTTCAAATTATCTTTGATCATTGATAGTACCATTTAATCGTCTTGATCCACCTATTGATACTTTTTCCAGTGTTATTCTACAAATTGATGGTGATTTCAGACGATTTTCCAGGGTTTTTGACTTATAAAATATCAATTTTGGGAGCTGAACGTCTGGTACAACCTCAATTTTCCACTCTTTGGTCAAAATCGACTTCATATTCGGTCTTCTCGTCCCCAAAGACATGAAAAACGATACCTCAAAAGCTCATTTTACTAACACGTTGCTAAAACGCAAAAAGTACCTATTTTTACACACATTTTCATTCATACATTCATTTCATTCAGACATTGCATTTTGGTTTATTATTCTGTGAATAATACACCTATGTATTCGCTCAGCAAAAAATTTTTATAACACCCCCTCAAAATTTTTTCTTTTCCGTTTCAAGGTGCGTAGATTCAAAAAATGCAATGTCCGTCCGCCGTACGCCGTCCGCCGTATCACGTGTACAGGCTTCATTTTTGGTCTAAAAAATTCGCTCATTCACACACATGCTCCATTTGGGCCCTATTTGTGTCCCGAAACTTTTCAGCCCGATCGGAATATACCCAGGGGTGTTATGAGTGAAAATGTGTGTAAAAATAGGTACTCTTTGCGTTTTAGCAACATGTTGGTAAAATGAGCTTTTGAGGTATCGTTTTTCATGTTTTTGTGGACGAGAAGACCGAATATGAAGTCGATTTTGACCAAAGAGTGGAAAATTGAGGTTGTACCAGATGTTCAGCTCCCAAAATTGATTTTTTATAAGTCAAAAACCTGGAAAATCGTCTGAAATCACCATCAATTTGTAGAATAACACTAGAAAAAGTATCAAGAGGTGGATCAAGACGATTAAATGGTACTATCAATGAACAAAGATAATTTGAAAAAAAAAGGAGCGTACGTCTAATTCGTGTTTTGGGGGCCAAAATTGGTGGAAACCACCAGAAATAGCTATTTAAATTATTTTATATGAAAGAAACAATAAATAAACAGCCAATGTTTCTGTAGGTATGTCCAATAGAATAATAAACCCATGTGACAAGGGCTTTGCAGCGTTTTTTGAATCTACGCACCTTGAAACGGAAAAGAAAAAATTTTGAGAGGGTGTTATACAAATTTTTTGCTGAGCGAATACATAGGTGTATTATTCACAGAATAATAAACCAAAATGCAATGTCCGTCCGCCGTATCACGTGTAGGTACAGGCTTCATTTTCGGTCTAAAAAAGTCGTTCATTCGCACACATGCTCCATTTGGGCCCTAGTTGTGTCCCGAAACTTTTCAGCCCGATCGGAATACACCCTGGGGTGTTATGAGTGAAAATGTATGTAAAAATAGGTACTTTTTGCGTTTTAGCAACATGTTGGTAACATGAGCTTTTGAGGTATCGGTTTCCATGTTTTTTTGGACGAGAAGACCGAATATGAAGTCGATTTTGACCAAGGAGTGGAAAATTGAGGTTGTACCAGTTGTTCAGCTCCCAAAATTGATTTTTTATGAGTCAAAAACCTACGAAATCGTCTGAAATCACCATCAATTTGTAGAATAACACTAGGAAAAGTGTCAACACGTCGATCAAGACAATTAAATGGCTCTACCAATGATCAACGATAATTTAAAAAAAAAAAGAGGAGCGTACCACCTAATTCAAGTTTGGGGGCCAAAATTGGTGGAAACCATCAGAAATAGCTATTTCAATTATTTTACATGAAAGCAACAATAAATGAACAGCCAGTATTTCTGTAGGTATGTCCAATAGAATAATAAACCCATGTGACAAGGACTTTGCAGGGTTTTTGTTTTGTTTTGTTGTTGATTCTTGTTTTCTTGAAAAGCGGAGTCTTGAGACGTTGTTGTTCCAGCCAGTTGGAGAGCTAAAGCCCTTTCACGAACATATTTTGTCAAGCGGTCAATCGTTGGGAATTCTAGATCTTTATGAGTACTAACCCCAAAATGGTCACGAGACTGCATGTCCAAACACTTGATAGAAATATGAAATAAAACCAATTCTAAAGGTTCATTGATGTTCAAGAGTTTGAACATAGAACATAGAATATAGAGAGTTTTTTGAACGAAAACTTAATAGTGTTAAATCTACAAAAAATGCTTTTTCCAACATTACAAGTGTACCTTCAAAGGCTTTGTTGGCATCTTATCAGGTTTCTCACAGAATCGCTCAGAAGAAAAAACCGCACAGTATTGGAGAAGACCTGATATTACCAGCAGCAATCGATATGGTTTCAACTATGTTTGGAGAATCCATGGCTCAACAGCTGAAGGCCATACCAATGTCAAATGATACGGTATCAAGACGTATAGCTGACATTTCGGAAGATCTTCATGTGCAATTGATGGAAAAGGTGAGCATTTCCTATTTTGCCATACAAGTTGATGAAGCTGCCGATCTTCATAGAGACGCACATTTAATATCTCTATATATTATAAAAACGAATCTCTGTGAGTGAGTCTGTGAGTCTGTCTGTCTGTCTGTCTGTCCGTCTTCCCACGGCCTAACGGCTCGACGGATATCGACCAAATTTGGCACGAATATCCAGTAGGCTCCCAAGTTGTGCAACGTCGCATTTTTAATTCCCTGACCATAGCGGAACTATGGTCGACCATGGTCAACTCCTGAATGGCTTGACGGATATCGACCAAATTTGGCACGAATATCCAGTAGGCTCCCAAGTTGTGCAACGTCGCATTTTTAATTCCCTGACCATAGCGGAACTATGGTCGACCATGGTCAACTCCTGAATGGCTTGACGGATATCGACCAAATTTGGCACGAATATCCAGTAGGCTCCCAAGTTGTGCAACGTCGCATTTTTAATTCCCTGACCATAGCGGAACTATGGTCGACCATGGTCAACTTCGTTAATTGAAATGGTAACCCCTATTTTTTATCGCGTATTCGTAATCTACGTGAAATTCTATCTACGATCGACCCTTCGGACTACCCCCGCGGTCGACCATAGCGCATCCATGGGCCCCTCCATGGTCGAATCCCGAATTGCTCAACATATATCGACCAAATTTGGCACGAATATCCAGTAGGCTCCCAAGTTGTGCAACGTCGCATTTTTAATTCCCTGACCATAGCGGAACTATGGTCGACCATGGTCAACTTCGTTGATTGAGATGGTAACCCCTATTTTTTATCGCGTATTCGTAATCTACGTGAAATTCTATCTACGATCGACCCTTCGGACTACCCCCGCGGTCGACCATAGCGCATCAGTAGTATGGGAATACCAATCCTGGACCACCGACTTCAATCTCTGTTAAAAATGCTTCTGACTTGAATCTCTGTTAAAACTGCTTTTGTGTTAAACCCTGTTAAAAATGTTTTTCTGTTAAACCCCTGATAAAACTTTTTAACACAAAACATCAGAACACATTTTTTAACACAAAACATCAGAACCAGTGACTTTTTCATTTAGCGACTTAAATTCCTGTTAAAACTTTTTTACCATAAAACATCAGAGCCATTGACTTTTTCATTTAGCGACTTTTTTAAAAATATTTTTTATCAGAAACTCTAGTGAAACTCTAAAAAATTTTTAATCGTAAATAAAAATGCAAATTTCTAACAATTTAGGGGTCGATATTTTCGAAATTTAGCTCCCTCTGATGTTTTCACTAGAAAAAAATAAATTGAACGCCTTAAATTAAAATTACGAGACGTCAGATCTTTTCTGAATTTGTGAATCTAGAGACCCAATTTTAAGAATTCAATTCAGATAGGAAAAGGTGTATGACAAAGAAGGCACAAACTTTTTTTCTAAAAAAAAAAAAGAGGGGTTAGTTAAAAGGATCTCTACTATAATATAAAATGGAACACTTTAAATCGTTAAGAGAACTAGAAGATGGAAATTGTCTTTCCAAGAGTGAGTGGAGGGAAGTATCTGAATCTGGAGAACTGACTGATCATTTCGTGAGGAAGTATCATAAGTTTTTGGATTTACCAACTGTGAAACGTAACTTTTTTGCAGGAAAAAATAAACTAACTGAAAACATTCTAACTTTTACTCCTTTCAAAAATATTAACGTTTGCAAAAATTGTGGGGTTAGAGTACGAAATGGTAATATTTGTTTTGAATGCATCGAAGAGGATAATCAAATTATGCTAAACTTTGTGCACAGAATATTTGTAAGAGGAGGTCCATATTAGGTTTTTATAGGGGATCCCCTATAAAAATTATAATTTAGTCCTACCTGGTCGTCTATTTCATTTTCCATTTTCTTTCTCGTTTTGCGTTTTCGTAAGTTCCTTTAGATGATCTACGAAATTTTCTTTTCCTATTCCTATTTTATGATGTCCCCAAGCAAGAGTATCCATACCATTTTCCAGAATATACCTTTTATCATCGTAGGCACTGAGCGCTTTCTTGTTCTGTTCAATAGTATAAATATCGTGCTTGTTTGATCTAAACATCATTTGCGTTTTGTAGATCGGTTTCTTAGTTAACAGACATTCTTTGAAATCATTGAATTTAATGTCCTGTTCAATAACATTTTTCTTGATTCCTTTTGCTTTCTTTGTTTCTTTTTGATTCTCGAACGCTTTGTGCGCGTAAAGTTTCGATCTTAGTCCGACAAATTCCTCCATTACTTTTCCGTTCATTTCATCTTTGAATTTTCCTGGTACTTTCTTATTCACCTGCGGAATTCCATATACATTTTCTTTCGGATAATCGGATGTATCAAACTGATCAATCATGTTGTTTTTAATGTCAGAATAAAAGTTCTCAGTCTTGATGTCCATAATCAGGCTATCAGTATCACAATACATAAGCTTGACATTTTCTCCATACTGCTTCTTCATTGTGTTGTAGTAGAAGTCGTACATGAGAGTTTTTGAAATGTCTAGAATACTCATACCAACATAGATGGGTTTGTTGAACAGAATTTTAGTCTTTTTCATGTGAACTGCTGCTAAATTTTCAGTGAATATCGTTCTACGATCAAAAGTGGGTTTTGCTATCAATGATTCCAGTTTCTTTCCGTTTGAACATAATCTGATATCGACTCTATTCCTAATATTCTCCATTGTTTTTCCGAATATGATGTTGATCATCATTTTGAAAAAGTCCTTCTCAAAATCGTTCTTGGCCTTGGTTCTCAGTGCTGTATTGAAATCAATGTAGATTTTCAACCAGTCAGATTGGTCAAACTCCAGTGTTCTGTATACTTTCTTCAGTTTCATTCCCATGCTCAGACATTGTTTTAAATTTCTATAGTGCAAAACGTTGTACAAAGACCAACAAAAACAACCAACTTTGTGCAACTTTGTTGTACAAAGTTGTCATCAGTTTAGGTAATTTCGTATTTCCGATTCGGTTTTCTGGTGCAAGTGGTAGATCCGAATGTAAATCGTGCAGTTCCTTGGGATATTCTAAGTCAACTTCCAAAATATAACCTTTGGGGGATTCATCAGCGATCTTTTCAATATCTACATTTTCAACCCATTTAAAACCACCATATGGTAAGTATTTGGACATAGCCCATCCATAAAGGTTGTTGGCGTCGACATAAGCTATATAATTGGAAGGTTTAGATAGGTCATATTGTTCACCCATGTACTTATTGTTTGCTTTTGCATGTCTGTTACTACATTGGGATATACCACCGCGAATTCCTTTTTCTATCATTAGAATCTGGTCGTAATCGGTCAAAAGATCCAACTTAACTTTGCTCATTTTCAACATACAATCCCATGGGAATCCAGGTGTTGTGTAGTACCATGCAGGATCTAGTTTGTACGTTTTCAGGGAAATATCTCTGAAATTCTCCATCACATCTGCAAGCAGTAAAATATCACTTTTGTTGTAAAGCGCGGTGAATTCCCACATGTTTTTTACGTTGAATTTTTCCCAAACTTCTTGCGCATTTTGATACTCAGATACTTCTACGTTTTGTTTATTTAGTGTGCTGTAAAATTTTTCAATAGGAGGTAGAGATGTTTCATCGTACTTTTCTAAACAATCCATGTACTCATAGGGGTAAGCTAGTTTCCTTGTCATCAGCTCCAAAAACTCTGGTCCAAAATGTTTTACGAGTTCCTTAAATTGGTCTTTCGTTAAATTTCCTACTAGTTTTTCCAAAGAACTTGCTAGAAATTTGTACGAATCTACGAATCTTATTTCAATTTTATTCATTACCGGGTTTCCTTTCTCATCCAATTTTCCAGAGTTGTACCTGAGAATCTTTGAGAATGAGATATACTTTTCCTCTGTGTTTGGTATCAATTTTATGTCTGAATCATCTTCTCCAAATTCTTTTATAAACAAATGGGCGTCATAACCAGCGAGATTGTGGAAAAATACTGGTACAAACCTGGGGCACTGATATTTCAAATTACACAGAGAATGAGCAGCATCTCTAAATTCCCCTGACAAATGGTCATGATCAGCCACTCGCCTTTTATTCATATTGATATTTTGTTTCAGATCCTTCAATTCCGTTTGTATTTTGGTTGCATTACTTTCGTCTCCTTGAACTTGATAGTAGACCAAAGCTTTTTCCTTTACCTCGAGTTTCTTTTCAAGCATTGGAGGCAATTCGTTGAAACCTCTCTCGCAAATGTGACAAGTTTTTGCATTTTTGAATTCCTGTTCCTGTTGGTCAGTCAAAGGTTTCATGGGTACAATTTTATCGTAATATTCTTTAGCAATGCGTAAAACATCCTCTTTCAGTTTCTGATAGAAAACCTTTGGAGAATCTTGACCGGAATATTCGACGGGGGGTTTGTAATACTCGTTGGAATACTTTATGTAATATGCAAAGTTGTTGGGCTCGTGTTTCTGTGTCTTATTAGTGAACGTCTTAGTTTCATCAGGTTGACAAGTAGAGATTTTCCTCAGCATACATACAAAGTCCGAGTAGATAACGAATGGTACTTTCATGGAGCGTTTATAATGTTTAAATTGTAAGATGTTATCATAAGGTTCTAGTAATTCTACCTTAACAGAATGGTGGTCTGCTGGATGTAAAGCTGAAAGAACAGACCAAAGGAAACATTTATTATCCGTATTTTTCACATTTATAATTGCTTTCCTACTTTGTAGAAAAGCTGGGAGTGAGATGAAAGATGATCCTTTCAATGGAGTGTACTTGTTAACGTTCAGTTCCAAATGTTTGATTTTGCGAAGTTGCCATTGAGATCCTTTAATTTCGAACGATTCCATTTCATTTAGAATTTTCTGTTTCATTTTCTCGTAACAGTTTGCAACTTCTGCTGACTGCAATATTATTACGTTTTTAGTTTTGAAATTGAGTTCCTGATACTCCATGTTATTTTTGTTTGTCCCTTTTTTAAATTCTGCGATTAAAACTACATTAACTTTTAGTTCCATTTTTCTAAGTTCCCATTTTATTAAACCTGTTACTGTTTTTTCAATACTGTTAAGAAAATTGGAAGCATCTTTAAATCCTTTCGTATTTTTAATGTCGTAAGTCACTAATCTAGATTCAAATGCAGTTTCCTTTTTACCAACTTCCGTTTTCGGTTCTCTGTTTTTTTCAAATACTTTTTCACTAAAATTAAATACTTTGTGCAATTTCCTCGGTATTACAAATACAGGTTTTGCTTTTCTAGGTTCTTTGCTTTTTTCAAATACTTTTTCATTAAAATTAAATACTTTGTGCAATTTCCTCGGATTTACAAATACAGGTTTCGCTTTTCTAATTCTGATAGTCATTGTCCGGTCCGGGTCGTTTTTTCCATGACGCTTAGACTTTAAATGTCTAGCCCAATTTTTATAAGTGGTGCTAACATCGCACTTTTTACAAATTTTTCTCGTATCATACATTTTTATTTGAAAAGAGATTCTTTTAACTATCCCCTCAATTTTTATTAACACTCATATTCTTTTAACTAACCCCTCATTTTTTTAGATTTTCATATACGCGTTGAATCCTTAAAGATGATCCGTTTGGTGATTGTGTATCTTGCCAGGCTTAATTATTTTAACCGATATTCGGTTAAAATAAACCTCTCGAGTAATGTTCTTTAAAGGCAATACAGGGACCCGTCGATTCGACGGGTCACTTTAAGAACTTAAAATCTAAAACCCAATTACTAAAGGGGGGGGCGTCGAATCGACGCCCCCCATTAAGGCAAATACAAGTCAAGTAGATTTAAAAATAATTTTTAAAACCCAATTACTAAAAGTGGGGGGTATCGATTTGATACCCCCCACTTTAACGGCAAGTTAAAATAGGCCTCTTATTTCGATTACCCGTCAGTTTGTTGATACATTTTAATAAAAAACGTTTTAATGGAAAATTTCCATTAAAACAACAATATTATACTAAGTTTAAGAATTCAATTTCCCTCTGCATGTTTTTAAAACAGTTTCATAATCTTTTCCGTTTGAAAGTTCTTTTAACACTATCAAAGACAGATGACCGCAAATCGGAGGATCGTTATACTTTTGAATTTGTTCGGAATTGTAAAAAATATTTTTATTTTCCAAGTATTTTACCAACTCTTTAGGAGGTGGTGCGTTTCCATAGGAATCGAAATAATACTTTTCTTTTTCGGATTTTTTAAAATAACAAGTCCAGTGACTACCATTTTGATTAGAATTTTCCAAATTAATAATTCCGCATTCAACGGGTTTAGACCGATTAGGAAGTTCATCTTTCATGAAAACACCTCGGAAATGTTTTATTTTAAAATTTTTCGCATAACGATTTAAATCTAAATTACTCAGAGGTTGGTAGTTTTCCGTTTTTTTCGTTTTTTTAAACCACCCCCAATACTTAAACTTTTTGCATTTTGAGCTAGTTTTTCCATCTCGAGATTATGACGTTTTATTTCCGCTTCTTCAGCAGCTTTATGTTTCGAGTCTATTACTGAATTTGCTACTGCAGCACCCCCACCTAATAACGCTCCAAGTGCTCCTATTCCTGCAAATAACAGTGGTAGGAATCCACCCGTGTGATTCAAATGTAGTTGTTCATAATCCAAAGTTAACGTAATTCCTTTCTTTTCTCCTCTCGCTTTTTCAAATGCTTTTGATTGAGTTTCCCACAGACTGATTTTATGTTTTCCATTTCCTGAAATTTGTTTCGCTGCCAAACGAACTGTAACAGATCTACGCTTTTTGTAAGCGGTTCGCAATTTGGTTAATTGATTTTCGGTTAAATCTATATTTTTCGTAATCATAGTTATTTATTATAGTAAATTTTTTTTAATAACGAATTTTCATACCGAAAAATTGTTTACTTTTCATTAAAGCACTCACTTCAGCTGCATCAGTTTTTTCTTTCCAACTTGCATCACTCGCGTACATTCTTTCTTTTGCTACTTCCTCCAGTGCTTTATCCGCTAAATTCATCATGTTTTTTACAACCTTCGTCCAATTTATTAATTCCCGGATCTCCTCTTTTCAATCGTTTATCTAGTTTTGTAAATGGACCACAATAGTTGTATCCACCCGGCAAATGCATTTCAGGTGCGAAACCATCAAGTTTGTTCAGCAAAGTATTTAAAACTCCGGAACCATTTTTAATTATACCTTTCGGTAAACTGTTTACAACTTTCAACAGATATTCTATTCCTTTGGGATTATCTATGTTTTTTTCCAACTGATCGTATATAAACTTTGCAATTCCTAATTTTTCATTGTGAAAATTGTTATTACCAGCTCGTTCTTGTGCGTGCAAATAGTACAATCGCTGTTGCAGCTGTTGGAGGTTGTCAATGTATTTAAATTCTACAGGATTTTCAGAATATTCTATCAAACCCGAACCAACTTTACTTGCTTTGATTTCTTTCCAAATAGGCGCGATCAAATCTTTCCATTTTTTCCCTGTACTGGACTTTACTTTATTAGTAGTTGGATCATTCTTTTGGTATAGAGAATTCGTTTGAATGAGAATTCTCTTGTAAACTTTCAAATCCTCTTGAGTGTATTTATCAGGATCAGGTCCTAGAGGATCAGTTAACAAACGCCATAATCCGTGCGTTCCTTTGTACGTTTCTTTTTGAATAACGATTGTATCTCCGTTTACTTGAATTTGTTGGTCTCCAATGAAAATTTTGTCCTCTTTTCCCCATATACCAAATTGTTTATCATCCTGTCTGATGTAAAGTCTAGCAATCGGACCAATTCCTTTCGGACCAACGCTATTCGATGGGGTTTCATTCCGATCTACCATATCCATGATGTTTGATAAGCTATTTCTTGTGTTTACTACGGTCTCATCTGACGTCGTATCAACTAGTGCAGAAGCTCCTTCCGTTGGTTTAATTTCAAGAATATTAGTAGGCCCGAAAGTCACCAGTTTTCTTTTCTTAACAGGAGAACTACTCACCATAGGAGCTTGCATGTAAGGAACAATTTCCAACTTCTTGAGGTCTTCGTCAGTTTGTTTCACGACATTTTTTATTTCAACTAATTTTTCAGTGATGGGCGCAAACATCTTTTCTTGAGTTTCTCTTTCGTTCAACTTATCTACTCTAGCTTCTCGGAAATCACGTCTCAACTCTTGTTCTAGTTTTCGAATTTTGTTCGCTTCCTTGACAGTCATTTCTTTTTTGGGTTTTCTCATTAAAATTCGATTTTCTGGTTCTAATTCTGAATCATCAGTTTGATCATCAGTCACGAGTTTCTGAATCATCAGTTTCAATCTTTTTTTTATGTTCGTTATATTTTTTCAACAATTTTTCAAAATGTTTTTCAGTAGACATTTATTATAGTAAAACAAAAAAATTTTTTTGTCGAATATTTAAAAAAAACGTTTCAACGATGGTTTAACGGTTATTTTGATCGTATATTTAAAAAACGTTTCAACGATGGTTTAACGGTGTTTTTGATCGTCTAACGGTGTTTTTGATCGTTTATTCAAGAAACGTTTTCTCAAACTTTTTCATGTATCGACCATCTTTTAATTTTTTCTCGAGGTTTATCGTCAGAAATCCATGATTATCGTTCCAACATTCGTTGCATATTTCTTTGAATCGATCAAAAGTAAAATCTGTTCCAACATACTCATCGTAAATCGCTTTCATGTAAACTAGGCGTTGCTTGAAAATACACAGAAAATTCAGATTTTCCCTAATCAACTGTGTATCAACTTTAGTGAATGATTGAGTTAGATAAATACAAGAAATATTCTTATGACGCCCTCTCATGTAATAATCTTTTATAATCTGTTGTTGTTGAACATTAACGCAATCATCGAAAACTATCAAACTGTTCGACTGACAATCATCTAGTACAATTATTTCGTCACAATTATTGTAAAAATGAGCTATTTCCGTTCCAACTTTAGCCGCTATTTTTTCGTAAGCTTTTCTCAAATCTTTATAAACTTTTTGCTCTAAAGATTTGGAAAATATGTAAAGATTTCCAAACGGAATTCCCCATGGTTGTACAATCAGGTTGCACAATAGATTGGTTTTTCCACATCCGGATGGCCCTACCACTAGGCAGCGTAGGGGTAGAGGTAGTAAATCGTGAGAAGCTTTCTTTTCTTCAAATGAAAAAAGCTCTATGTTATATTTTTGACTCATTTTATTTATTATATTTATTATATATAAATAAATAATGTTTATAAAAATTTCAGGAGATACACTAAGGTTTGAGAGTCCGATTCCACTCGATCCGAATAAAGAGTATCAGTTGGGTATGTCAGCTTTGTTGTTTACAACTAGGAAAACGTTTGAGATAAAAAACTTCGAGTTCGCTTACAGATTTGCTTTTCCTGATGGAATTTACGATCTAATATATAAAATCGATGGAACGTTCAATGTGAGTTCATTCAAAGCCAAGTTGATTAGTATTTTATCCAGTTTTCAAAGTAGTTTGTTAGCGAAAAAAGACACTATGAAAAAGAATTCTGAAGCTCAAGTGAAAGAAATACAAAAAGATATACAGAAAGTTAGTCCAAATAGTTTGAAATTCGATCTCGAGCATTTAAAAGATGATTCTTACAGAATTGTTGCATACTTTCCCATGGAAATGAGAATTGTGGATGAGGGGAATTTTTGTGATATATTTCAGTTGAAAAATTGTTTAGGTTCCGATAATTTGTTTAAAAAGAATACCAACTACGTATCAGAGAATAATCCGAAACAACTCGTTTTTTCTGACAACATAGTCGAATGGCATTGTAACATTACGGAATATAGCTTTACAAATCATGATGAACATCCCCATTTGCACGTTGAACACGAGTTATTACACGTTTCTTTCATAGAGAAACCACTGCCATCTAATACTATTTACACGGAAAAACCAAAGAAAGTAGTTTTCATTCCACTAAGAAAAGGACTGAAAGAAATAAAAATGATAAAATTGTCAACAACCACGGGAAATAACGAACAGATTCAATTCGACGATATTAAAGTTTACTTGCTGTTGAAAAGTAAATAATTTCTTTTTTTATATAATAAATAAGATGAGCAATAATAATGAAAACCAACAACCTTCTGCTCCTGCAGTTGAAAATGACATACAATTTACTCCGTTTTACAAAAACATTTACCCCCAGATTCCGGTTCCGGAATTTAATTCCAACGATTATAGAATAAATCGCATTATGAAACAATACGAATTTTTAGAAAACGAAATGAAAATGAGGGGAAATTTGAGGAAAAAATACTGCAAATTATCGAAAGTATTTTTCGGAACAGAGTGTTTCATTACGTTAACCGAACTGGGGTTGATTGGCGTTTGCATCGCTCTCCCTGTAGCAATTCCTTTTGGAGTTCCAATTTCAGCAGGATTAACAACATTTTCCGCAATCCTGAGAACTTCGGGCAGTTATGTGGGAAACAAAATTAATAAACATTCGGACATCGAACTTTTGGCGAGAACAAAATTAAATTCCATAGAGGAAAAATTCACGAATGCTTTGAAAGATGGTAAAATTTCGGATGAGGAATTCAACAATATTGAACAAGAAATTAAAAATTACGACGAGATGAAAACCAACATTTTGAACGGTTATAAAAATAATGATACGGAAAAAGCGAAACTTTTAGAAAAGGGAAAAGAACTGGGAAAAGCGGAAATTATAAACGCGATTAGAAAAAATGTTTAAATTTAGTTATTACAGTGAGTTGTGTTTTTTTATGAGAAAATCTCATACAAAATTTTTTCATAGTACCTAAATAAAAAAATCAAAAAAAAATTATGTTTTACTATAATAAAGTATGTATCAAACTAAAAAGATTTTTGATAAATATCAAGACGATATTGTGCGAAAGCAGTTTCGTACAATAAATCCAACTTCAACTTTAAATTTGAATGCTGAAAACAAAAGGACAACTTTCAAAATTGATCTAGAAGACGAATTTCTGTCTAAAAACATTCAGTATTACGTAAAGGGAGTTTTAAAGTCGAAAGATCCAACCAAGGCGTATTCAGGTTCAGATTCAGTCATGTTGGTAGATAATTTCGTGGGTCAAATGTTTTCGAGCGTAGAAGTGAAAAAACACAATGTTGTAGTAGATGAAATTGAGAATCCGGGCATTTCTGGCTTGGTACAGGGTTTTGTCACTTTTGCAGGCCCTAAGAATTATAATGAGGAAGTTAAGAATTCAGGTTTTAATACGAATGCAATAGGAGGTGGTCATTTCAGTGCAGTTGGTTATCTCGGTGATTTAGGTTTGGGTTTTTTCAAAGATTTAACCGTTCCAATATTCAAGGGAGGTTTTGAAATAACTTTTATTCGAAACAGCGATAATAACGTTATTTGGAAAAAGGATGCAACCTCGACTATGCCTAGTGATGGAGTTGTGGAGATAAAATCTTTTGTTTTGAGAGTTCCAGTGATTGAATATAAAAACGAATCTAAAGTTAATTTGATCGCAGAACTTAGAAGCGTGCCGTACCAATTTCAATTCAAAAGTTGGCAGTGCATAGAACATAAAAACGTTACAGGAAAAACCTTAATGTTCGATATTACGAATATTTACAGAAACGTGCATAATCCGTTATGGTGCTTCGTAGTTTTTCAAACTGACGCGTCAAACGACCAGAAAAAGGACAATTCTAAATTCAATCATAAAGACGTAAGAAATTATTGGATCGAATTAGGAGGTAGAAGATACCCAGAGGAAAATCAAGATTTGGATTTCGATGAAAATGATTATTCTCTGGCATACAACGCGTTTTTAGACTTCAAAAAATCAATGAGTTCCAAGCCATCAATTCCGTACATCGAACCAGAATTTTACAAAAGGGATTATCCAATTTATAGCATTGATTTGTCGGATCAACCTCAAAACGTATCTCAAAGTAAAAGTAATTTGATACTTCACGTAGAATTCAATAAAACTGTAGCATCTGCATCAGGTAGCTCAGAAGGTACTACTTGTTACGTCATCATTGTAAGTAAGACAAATTTAATTTACGATCCAACTAAAAATATGATCAGACAAGAAGTAGCTTAAATATTAGATACTAAGGTTTATTTTTAATGGAGTTCACTCCATTAAAAAATCTTTCGGTATACTTAAATAAAACATGGAGGATGAAATTTATTGTCATAAATGTAAAAAACGAACGAAAAATATAAACGCGGAAATTGTACAAACTGCGAACGGAAGGTGGAGAATTGCTGCTAAATGTGTGAAATGTAAAACTAATAAAAGTAAATTCATAAAAAATCCGAATGAGGAAACTAACGTAATTCCTGAAACTGAAGTTATAAATTTATCGGAAAACGAAAAATTAGAATTTGCGAAAGAATTACATAAACCCGTTAGAAAGAAATTTCAGAAAAGGAAAATTGTTACTCATGGAAAAGATGATCTTTGGGCTGCGGACTTGATTATAATGAAACAATACGAGAATGAAAACAACGGATTCGGTTACATGTTGAATATCATTGATACTTTTTCAAAGTACGTTTGGTCAGTTCCATTGAAAAAGAAAAACGGAATAGTAGTTTCAAAAGCTTTCAAAGACGTTTTGGAAAATGTAAAATCTCATAATCATTCTACTCCTAAACTCCTTCACACGGACAAAGGTTTAGAATTTGAAAATAGACTTTTCAAAGAACTTTTAGACGAGTATAAAATTAAAATGTATCACACGGAAAGTTTAGAAAAATCCGCAATTATCGAAAGATTCAACAGAACTTTAAATCAGAAAATGAAAATTCGTTTCGAGGTGAATGGAAATAAAAATTGGATCGATATTCTGCAGGAATTAGTTAATGAGTACAACAAACAAGACGTTCATCGTTCTATTGGAATGACACCTGCTCAAGTTGACGCGAGAAATGAAAATGAAATTCTGAGATATTTATTCAAAAAGAGTGGAAAAAATGTAAATGGAAAAAAGAAATTAAAAATTGGAAATCGTGTAAGAATTACGAAATCAAAGAAAACTTTTGCAAACAAATACGAAGCAAATTGGACGAAAGAGATTTTTGAAATAACTGAGATTTTAGAAACGAGTCCAGTTACTTATAAAATAAAAGATTTAAGCGGAGAGGAAATCCAAGGAACTTTTTATCCCGAGGAATTACAACTCACGAAATTTTAAAGCTACAGCTGAGATCCCAGACGTAGCTTTTAACGTATACAACTCTCCCTAAAAAAATAGGTTTTAAGTCAAGTTTTTATAGCGGTTCTCTATAAAAACGTAATAAATACTGAGGCTTGGAAAAAAACATAGAATTTTTAATCATTTTCACTCACAAATAACTCACTGTGTTGTATCTTACTTCAATTCTACAAACTGACTGGGACGAATCATAGCTACAAGACAATCTTATCTCAAACCGGTCGACGGGGAGGTCACAAGGTCGTCCACTCATCAGCTGTGTTCTCGTTCTCGTTCTCATTCTCGTCTCTTTTCTCGCCAGAATCGAGAAAAAATTAAAATATACGCAGAGAGGCAGTTAATCCTGTCTCCCGAGAACGCAGCAGTCTCGTTCTCCCGAGAACGCAGTAGTCTCGTTCTCGCGAAACAGATTAACTGTTTCGTTTCACTTTTAAGGGTGATACGAAATTTTAAAAAATTCTGAAAACAGCCCAGTCTCTCAGACGGACGCTCTCGCTGGTCTACAGAACGATCTTGTATCTTGTTCAATATGTTTTAATGGAGGATCCCCATTAAAACGAACAATTTTAAACTATTATTTTTTACTGATCCAAAACCACTCTATCTTGAAACTCCCTGATAAAATCTTCACTTAAATTTTGATGCCTGGATATCATTTCCCAATCCACTTTATCTTGAAACTCTCTGATGAAGTTTTCCGTAAGATTTTGCTTAGATGAAATTGCATACCAGTAAACTTCATTCTGGAACTCTCTGATAAATTCTTCGCTCAAGTTTTGATTCCATGAAATTCCATCCCAATCTACTTTATCTTGAAACTCTCGAATGAATTCTTCAGATAGTTTTTGCATGACTGAAATGCGCAGCCAATTCACTTTATCTTGAAACTCCCTGATGAAATTTTCAGATAGTTTTTGCCTGGATATCATGTTCCAATCTACTTTATCTTGAAACTCTCTGATAAAATCTTCACTTAAATTTTGATACCTGGATATCGTTTCCCAATCCACTTTATCTTGAAACTCTCTGATAAAATCTTCACTTAAATTTGGCTTATATGAAAACTCATTCCAATCCACTTTATCTTTAAACTCTCTTATGAAATCATCGCTCAAGTTGTATTTAGATGAAATCAATGTCCAGTCTACCTTATCTTGCATTTCTCTGATGAAATTCTCAGATAATTTTTGATATTCAGAAATGAAATCCCAATTTACCTTATCTCTAAAATCTCTCATGAAATTTTCAGATAGCTCTCTATTGTAAGAAATGAGATCCCAATCGATAATATTCGAATATTCTCTTAATATATCTTCAGTTACTTCCACGCATTTCGAAATAGTTTTGGAAAGAAAATCTATATTTACTGAAATGTTGGTTGCTTGACAAAAGTTTATATGATCAACCGGATGGGTTATTCTATCTCGGATTTCCATATAAATTTCAGTAGGTAATACGATTTTGTTATCCATCTTATATCTTTTATTACTATTTTCTTTCTTTTAACTAACCCCTCATTTTTTTATCCACCCACTTTTTTCTTTTGCCTATTCTTGTATGGATACTATTTATCCTGTCTCCCATATAATCTTTTTATTTTTTCTAGTGAAAACATCAGAGGGAGCTAAATTTCGAAAATATCGACCCCTAAATTGTTAGAAAATTGCATTTTTATTTACGATTAAAAATTTTTTAGAGTTTCACTAGAGTTTCTGATAAAAAATATTTTTAAAAAAGTCGCTAAATGAAAAAGTCAATGGCTCTGATGTTTTATGGTAAAAAAGTTTTAACAGGAATTTAAGTCGCTAAATGAAAAAGTCACTGGTTCTGATGTTTTGTGTTAAAAAATGTGTTCTGATGTTTTGTGTTAAAAAGTTTTATCAGGGGTTTAACAGAAAAACATTTTTAACAGGGTTTAACACAAAAGCAGTTTTAACAGAGATTCAAGTCAGAAGCATTTTTAACAGAGATTGAAGTCGGTGGTCCAGGATTGGTATTCCCATACTACTCGCATCCATGGGCCCCTCCATGGTCGAATCCCGAATTGCTCAACGGATATCGACCAAATTTGGCACGAATATCCAGTAGGCTCCCAAGTTGTGCAACGTCGCATTTTTAATTCCCTGACCATAGCGGAACTATGGTCGACCATGGTCAACTCCTGAATGGCTTGACGGATATCGACCAAATTTGGCACGAATATCCAGTAGGCTCCCAAGTTGTGCAACGTCGCATTTTTAATTCCCTCACCATAGCGGAACTATGGTCGACCATGGTCAACTTCGTTAATTGAAATGGTAACCCCTATTTTTTATCGCGTATTCGTAATCTACGTGAAATTCTATCTACGATCGACCCTTCGGACTACCCCCGCGGTCGACCATAGCGCATCCATAGGCCCCTCCATGGTCGAATCCCGAATTGCTCAACGGATATCGACCAAATTTGGCACCAATATCCGAAGTTGAACGTAGGCGCATTTTTAATTCCCTGACCATAGCGGAAATATGGTCGACCATGGTCAACTCCTGAATGGCTTGATGGATTTTGATAAAATTGGGCACAAATACCCAGTAGGCTATGGGATTTTTCCGTCGTTTGTTGGTTCCACGATACTGCGTACAGCGAATCTCGGATAGCGAGCGAAGCGAGCGGTCAGGCTAGTGTTATATAAGATTCGTGGATGGTGAGGCGATGCGGGAAGAGTTGCTTTTTTGTGAGAAGTTTTCAGCCGATACCACTGGTGAAAGCATTTTCCGAATGATTGATACATTTTTGAAGGGTAATGACATATCTTGGAGCAAATGTGCAGGAATTTGCACAGATGGAGCTCGGGCTATGTCACGAAAGTACACTGGACTTCGAGGGTTGATCAAAAAGGTAGCTCCAGAAGCTAGATGGACACACTGCATAATTCATAGAGAGGCTTTAGCAGCAAAAGGTATGACCCCGGAACTTGATGAAGTTTTACGCGTGGTCGTTAAAACAGTCAATCTCATTAAAGGGCAGCCTTTAAAGTCTCGAGTTTTCAAAATTCTCTGTGAAGATATGGGCTCAGAACACACAGCTTTACTGTTTCATACTGAAGCTCGCTGGCTATCGAGAGGAAAGTCTTTGACCAGAATATTTGAGCTTAGACATGAAGTCCTCGCACTTTTGCTTGACGAAAACCACCAAAACTCAACGTTTTTCACATGCGTACATGGCAGATATCTTCGAGAAAATAAATGTACTGAACAAGTCTTTACAGAAAAAAGATGCAAACCTTCTGCAATGGACTGAAAAGGTGAAAAGCTTTGTAATGAAACTAAGTTTGTACGAGGGCGGTCTGAAAAGTGACAATTTGGTGCTATTTCCTAATCTTACAATAATGATTGAAGAAATGGCTCTCAAAACTATTCCAACCAATGCAAAGAAATGCTTTCAATAGACAAGATCGTCGAGAGATGGTTAGGGATGGTTAGAGCTGAGTAGTATATCTCTGCACACGGAAAAAAATAAATAAGCTGTCCTTGAGTCGCGATAAGGATTTATTTTTTTTGCGGGGACCTAATTTTGAGTATGGGGGCTTCGTCAATGTCGGCCGTTTACTCGACTCACGTCATCAAGCGGGGGTACACGAAAAAAATGAATAAGCTGTCCTTTAGTCGGGATAAGGATTTATTTTTTTCCGTGGACCTAATTTTGAGTATGGGATCGGGGGGCTTCGTCAAATCACGGCCGTTGACTGGACCTACGTTGACGTCATCAAGCGGGGGGGGGGGGGGGGGTTCATGCATAACGTTGAGGTAGGTTATTCATTTCTTGTGAGCTCGGGATTGTAGAAGGTCGAAATCCTCCTGTACAAAAAATCAAACTGGCAGACGTTCGGAGCTAGAGACAAGAAATTAATAATACGCGCCGGGGCCCGTGATTAAAACTGGTTCCGAATATTGAGGTAGGTCATTAGCGCCCGAGCTGGTCATGATTCAAATAAGGATGTCTGCTTAATCGGGCTCGGGGGGGGGGGGGGGGGGTGAATTAAATGTGTTGGTTTTTGCACCTACACTGACGTCAGTGGCTGGGTGGGCGGGGGGTGTGTATTAAATGTTTTGGTTTTTGCACCTTCACTGACGTCAGTGGCTGGGTGGGCGGGGGGTGTGTATTAAATGTGTTGGTTTTTGCACCTTCACTGACGTCAGTGGTGGGGGTTGAATGTTTGGCAGTGAATTTTTTCTGCACGGGTGGGCGGGGGTTGCGGGTGCAAAACTTTTTCCACCAGCCCCTAGAAAATCGCACAACCCACGTACCAAAATATTTGCACGTATGCCTTCGCAAGCCTCGTTCAAAACGCATTTTGCGGGCTTATGTGTGTGGTGGGTCCGGGCTCGCGGGCCGGCTATATCCCAGTAATCTAGTACGTGTTCAACTTGTCGTCATTGCTGCCACCGCCCCTCTCCAACTCTGTTGTTGCTGCGGTGCTTAATCGACTATAGTAAGTATTATCAGCTATACTAAGTATAAGGTTGGTATTAGGATAAAAGGAAGCAACAAACTCGGTAATTTGTTTTATCGTAAGATTTATTAATTCCATTCATCATCCGCTGCAAGTTTTACAGAATTAATAAAAGCATTTCCTTTAACATTGAGAAGATCATCCGCTGCAAGTTTTACAGAATTAATAAAAGCATTTCCTTTAACATTGAGAAGATGCAGGCATTGAGGGAAAAATCGTGCGTGTTGAAGCCAAGGGTCGTCGTGTACTTCCCACTCGCTGATCGAGCCGTTACAGCTGTAACAGGTTACCATGTCGCCTATTGTTCCATGGTAGTGGAATCCGGCGCTGCAAAGGTCCGTAACGAGGTGTCGCAATACTTTTGGCCACATCGTAAAAGTGGCAAATCTTCCATCAAATGAATCCAGGTTCACACGGTGGGAAGATCCAATATCTATCGTTGGTTCGTCAACTTCCCCGCCGCCGCCACCACCGCCGCTAATTACATCAGTGGGTGTCGTGACAAAATGGCAGTTGGGACTCCAGCGCGTGTGTACATTGAAGGGAATGTCAGAAGGTAGCCAGTTGTCTATAATAACGTTGCAAAAGGGGCATTTTACTTTATCATTGTGCTTAGTGTAATAAAAACCTGCTTGAGCCATATCTTTCGCCGAGGGTAGGCTCAAGGGCCAATCCCCAAAAGTGGCTAGCCTATCAGTTTCTTTGTTGAGGTCACACATCCTACCGGTTCAACGAGTCAGCGAGTTGTGTGCCAGGAACACAAAACGCACACTCTTATATACCCATGTAGTGGGTAAAAAAGAAAACCAACGTAGTAGGAATAATAGTATTCTATTTAAATCCAATCGAATCCAAAAGGTTGATAAATTCAAAAGTTGCTAAAGAGAGGTACTGACAAGCACAAGTGTCTACAACATCTCCATTTACATTGCATACCCAAGAACATGTGTTGAAATGATATCCACTAGTCGGTGTATTCACAAAATGGCCTCCAGGATGTTGTTGCTCCAAGTCGTGTATTTTGGCCAGCAGCTCATCCAGTCGAGTCATAGTCTTGCAAAACCCCAAATATGGTAGGTATTTCAGGAAGGTGTGATAGCCTGGTAAAGAGGCAAGCCGCGCGAGCCCAGTTACTTCATCTGCAGGAGGGCTGGCGCCGTGATCCATACTGGAGGCCGAAAAGTATGATTTGCAGGATTAGCAGGAGTGAAACGATTATCAGAATGGCATGCAACAGTCCAGGGGAATGGCTCGCGTTTGGGGATATGCAGGTTGAATTGGCCGGGATGGCGTGTCTGCAAAGATCACTCAGTCGTCGAGTGACGTCCGATGGGATCCCAGTCTTCAGTTGTCCAAATCCTTCCACGAGATGTTCGAGCAAGTGTTCACCACAATCCATTAGCAGTGTAGAACGACAACTGAAACCCCCATCAGTTCGTGTCTTCCATATAAAAGCCCGGGGGTGTGGCCAGTAGAGAGGAGGAGGAGGTGGCGGTGCCACCAGTGAAATCCCTCATTTTGTCTAGAACAGCATCAATGGTTGGAACTAAACTCACCAGATTTGAAGTGATTTTTGCGTTCAACGTAATACTGTGAGGTTCAGTGTGCAAAAGCCGGTCAAGCCAACTCGGATAGTAGCTCAAAATCAGATGCTGCTGAGGTGTGGTTGTGGCGCTCATGTATGTCCCCTGTAAAAAGGTGTTATCCTCCTTGCGATTCACCTGAGGGAGTCCATGGCTCAGCAATTCCCAGTCACTGACGCAAATGTAGAAGGGTGTAGAGCGCTGTTGGCGAATCGCAATTATCGGCGTTGTCAAATCCACAAGCCCCACAACCAACTGCAAATTCTTCACCCGATCAACAACAAAAGAACTTGTTAGCATTAGCGAATCCATTGTACTGGCTCAGGAACATTCTTGGGAGCTGTATATATATGCAGCCTACCCCCCTCGATATTTTGCGGGTTTTCCCACGTATCATGCTCGGGACCAAATCCGAGCCATCGAACGAGTACCTTGCCCCTTCACGATTTTCTCCACTAAATAGCGATCTGGAAAGGCGGTGGTCTTTAGTTCTTCTTCGTAAAACCTCCCCAAAACCGGTTTGTTATACACATCTTTCAAGTAATACATGGGAACTTCCCCCCCCCCCCCCCCTCTTACCCGGGGTTGTGCAGGGGTTCAGCCCACGCCATTTTAGATCCAGCATCAATTACTGTCAGCAAATACTTATAACCATTGTCTGGGTAAAGATCACCCTGCCATAAATCGTCAAAAACCCCCTTAATCAATACTCTCGCAGTTTTGTAGCGCCTCCTCTTCGGTTTATGGACCTCCTCGGCCAGGCCTCTTTTTAGGCTCATAGTGCTGTTCCAGATAGGCCAATGTGACGAAATCCTGCGGAGTAACGGGGGATGCAGTGCTGAGAAGACGATGAGAGCCAAAATGGAGAGACCAAGATTTAGAATCCTTTTTATAGGCTAAAGAGTCGAGGGTTACAGCGTCCGAACCATTGATTGGAGGCACAACGTGAATTAACCGTTTATTACCTACGTCGATAACATTCGGCTTTGACGTTACAACGTTCAATTTGGTGACGACAGTCTCTACTCGTTTATCCAATGTAGCCATCGCATCGTTAACCATTTCTTTCACTATCGCAGAAACCCGAGATTTTAACGCTGTTTCCAAAGCAGCAGTGTTATCGTCAACTAACTTTTTCACTAAAGCGGACACATCCTCCTCTCCACCACCACCACCACCAACAGAGCGAGGGGACGTACCTCCCTGAGAACCAAACCTGCTGACGGCCAACATTGCAATGATGGGTTAGGCGATGATATCCAACTCTTTCAACTCCTCGAGTATAGAGTAGATTTCGAGGTCGTGAGCCGTATGTCCCGCCTGTTTTGAGGCAAACAGCAGGCGTAGACGGTCTACAAGCTCGTTGGGATCGTCGAAATACACATATCTTGGCTCAGCTGGTGTTGCCTTTACAAAACCCCTTCCCTTTTTTACAACATATGGAGCGAGCAGTTCCTTTAGCAAGTATCTGTACTTGTGTCCACTTGTGTTTAGCGATCTAAATTTTGAATAGCTTTGATGGGCGACATTGCTGTGCCAAACCATGTCTCTGTAATTAGCACGATCTTCCGCAGTATATGTTCCAGGTTTCGGCATTTTCAGAAATAACAAATCTAGCAACCCTTCCGTGACTGGGAATTGTAATTTATCCCCCAGATATATGTAAGCACGATCCATCGTTAAATTTTCAGATCCTAAAGTTAGCTTCCCATTAGCATTTACTTTGGGTCCGTAGACTTTGTCCATGTCCGGAGTGACAGTTCCCGTAAGTAAAGCTCGTAAGTAGGGTCTCGAGTACAAGTTAAAGTTACGCAAGCTCTTATCGAGTTCAGTTTTACCTTCGGGAGTGTTTGCAGCCTGTTCCAACTCACTTTGATAAGAATTGGCCTTGGGAGTACTACTGGATATGGGTGTTTGATGAACAGAGGGGTTTGAAATAAACAGTTCGGAACCGTCATTTTCTGTTTTGACGTAATCACCTTCTAGGTGGGCAAACGGATCTTCTTCAACCACTTCGGGTTTCTCCTGAACTGGCGGCGGCGGCTGAGTCACATCCACCCTGCGAACTTTTCGACGTCTTTTCCTACTTTTGAAAACCGGTAGACGGGGGGCTTGTTCCACCACCACCACTGGTGGAGGAGGAGGAGGAGGAGGAGGAGCTGGTTTAAAAATATCCTTCAAGGGTTCAAACAGTGACGCTGTGTCGAGTCTAGTTTGAAACTGCCCTTTTTTAAGCAGTTTGTACTTGTCTCTAACAGCTTGTTGAGCTTTAACGAGTCTCGATGTAATACGTTGCTCCTCTTGTAATTTCATTGTGACTGTGGCGAAAGCCTACACTTCGGGTAATATATACTTGTCAAATCCCATTCTATAGCGACCCTTGTTCAAACTAGCTTCCTTATCCACGACTAAAAATGAATCCCGGGTCCCGCAATAGTTGCACATCTCTTTAAATGAAGCGAAATCCGTATCCCCCTGTACATGATCGTCGTAAATGTGTCGTACGTTCAAGGCGTCCATTCTGAATAGTACCACCATAGTAAGATTAATCCGTATCAGATTTTTGGGAACCAATACGTAACTGTGAGTGCAAAAAAATATGTCGAGAGCAAAATGACGGGACATTGCAAAATATTCTCTCAAAATCTTGTAGTCTTCCGTTATGATGTCATCAAAAATAACTACAGAGCGAGGTTTGATTTCATCTGGTCTTAATAATACGACTTGGCCATCAATGGGGGAAGGACCAAATGAGTAGAAACCGATTTTAGGTGCGAGAGGCTCTAATACCCTCCTTAGGAATTTATACTTTTCCTGATTCGGAGTTCGACAAAATAAGTAAACATTTTCAAACCTCAACCCATTTGGGTGTAGCAATAGAGAAAGAATGCTACAAGTTTTTCCAGAACCCGATGGCCCACATACGAGTCCTCTTATAGGATTTTTACCAAACAACTGGCCATGGGGTAGGTAGTCTATGTCATTGCTAGAGCCCTCCTTCCTCTCCTCCTCTGCATCACCTTTAACCTCTAACTGAACGTCTTGCTGTACAAGCCTCATACTTGGGACTAACCAGGGATTCGGTGAATGGGGGGTTATTATAGTGTGTGTGAGAGAAGAAGAAAACAAGTTTGTAGAGTTTCAGTAGTTTTTTATTAAATTGTTACATACCACGCCTGACAATCCCAGACAATGGGCTATAGGAAAATAGACAATCTTGCAGCATTAAGCAATAAGCAGAAGTGTTTGGTGCAATTGTGTCCTTGGTCTCAAAGTCGATTCGGATGTCCACAACGTTGTTTCCAGTGCTTGATTCAATTTGATGGCTGCAATCAATAATTGCAATCGGCGCATTAGCTATAAACTCCTCGTACGTCAGCATAGGTTCGGACCACTCTTTAGAGTAGTATGATTGTTGGAAATCCATGTACATTTGGTAGAGTAAGGCCACGCGCTTAGTATCGAAATCCAGGTTCATTCTGCTGTATGGGAAAATCTGCGAGCCAATATGAAGGCGTAGATTCGTCAGTTTACAGTGGTCGAATAAGCTGACATTTTTGTTCACATCCTTTTGGCGATCAGTTTGCAGTGCAAAAAGAACGTAGCGAGTTTTCTCCAGGTCAGTGCTGTTTTTAATAGTCCAAGAAAACTCTTTGTTGGTCGGTAGGGAGGGAAAAACGGACAGGTTCCAACTTCTAAACCCCATTGTGATGGGTTCATTTTTTCCAAGCAAGGAGAGCAAATTTACTTTTTCCCTGTCAGACGGCGTGACGTATGGCAAATACCAGACCATTTTGCTAATTGACACCTCAGGAGTCCCAGTCGATAGTGTACCACCACCCTCAGCCACTGGCAGCCTTGGTACAATCATGTTGGCATTAGAAGCAGACCTGTTGAGTACCAGTTCCATCCGTACATTCACCAAAACTTGGCGATAGTCTTCGGCAAAACCCAACAGTGTTTAATGGCACACAAGCGGAAAATTTCCCACTCACTGTGTCCACACATGGGTTTAATGCCACTTTAGAAGATGGAACCATCCAGCCAGCTTGTTGAAGTCCATCGATAGCTGGTTTACTGTAGCTGGCATATGCTTTCATGCTCGAAGATATTCCGGGATAATTTGTTCGGTCCACTATTTCTCCATTTACCAACAATTTTATCTCATCAAATGCCTGTGCAATTGCATTTGGAGCGAGCGTAAATCGATCCTGTTTTGTCAAACTTCCTTCAATGTACAAATAGCTTTTCGATACAAGCACATATTCCCCAGGCTGGGAAAATGGGAACCTGATTTCATCCGAAACGTTGTACCTGGCAGATGCATACGGTTCATGGGGGTGGTATTCAAATCTATACAACCTTTCATCAAATTCAGGCTGTCGATCAATGTCCAACATGGTTCACGCTGAATCCTAAACTCTGAAGAAATCTGATGTTTTCTCGTGTAAGCGGACGTTTGTCACCTTTGCCTCTACCAGCTGTACTGAACCTGCTTGAAGATGGTGCCTCCTTTTTATATGGATGATGATGACGGAACACCAACATGTTATTGAATGGCGGGGGTTGTGGTACGAGTTCGACTTTTATATGGCCTTTCGAAAATGAAGTCGAATGGAAATGAGCTCATCTCGAAAATTGATCAAACGGCCATCTTGATCGATTATTTGGACCGTAATTTCATTGAGCTTGTCAGTAATTACTGGGTGATAAGTAACGGTTTTCGCCGTTTCCGTCAAGCGGTATCCTGGTGCAACGCCGGGTGTAAACTGATAGACCACGTGTGATGGTTGACCGTTGCGATAGTCTCCTTCACAACAGGATACCGCCACACCGATTGTTGTCACATTGAACACGTGTATCACATCGCTCGACCAGTTCCATTTATTGATCGGCATATCCTGGTCCGGTTTAAAGCCCAAAAGGGTCGAAAATGAGTCGTGCCTATTGAAATCGATTCGTTTTGAACATTTTATTCCACATTTAAGCGTATTCAAATTGACTTTTAGCTCGAAATCGACTCCAAGCGCTTTCAATTCGGAGGTTAGTAATTGACTCAAATCATCCATTTCGTAGGTTCCCGTTGGAATCGCGTAGACAGTTCCAGTGTACAAAAAATGCTGCCTTCCAGCTGCCAGCTCGACCCCCGCAACATGTTTCTTCAAGCTAGCTGACCAAGTCCGCTTCAGCGGTCTATCAGCTGTGTATGACACTGACGCAGACAGTACACGTCCCTTGTTGAATCCCAGAGGTATCAAAACAGAGTCGTCTGCCGCGTTGAACAATGATGCCGTTTCTGAGTTAAGTACAACGTAATCATTGGAAAACTCCACTTTTACATTGGTGACAATCTTGTTCAATAATGCTTGGATGTCTTTGCCATCGACAAATCGGCCACTTTTGTCATGTACCGCGTGTCCGCTTCCATCCAGTAGGTATAAGGTCGAGTTTTCCCCTTCTACCAGGTTGGGTATTGAAAAATAAGAGTCAAACGATGTCAGACCAGCCTCCCAATCACCACCACCACCTTCGAGTTCAATGGGTGGGAAAAATGATGAATGTAATTCACTCTTCCGTCCAGTGAGTGTGACTGTAAACGATGACATGCTGCCTTCTACTGACGCTGTCCCCTTTAGGCTCGAGAATTTTTATAGTTTTCCGAAATCGTCCACAGGAACAAAAAGCACAAATGGCCACAAATGACGCTGTTGTATGTTTGCAATGTATTAGTGTTGTAATACACGTCTCTACAGCGGCGGCGGTCAAAGTATTGTTTCCATTCCAAGGGTGGCTCCAAGTTGCCATAACTATCGAAATAGTATACAGCTCCCTCATCGTTCAACCAGTATGCAGTCCAATGTGTTCCAGCATGTGCGCTAGAGTCCAAGTTGATAATTGCGGATTCAGGTTCTCTTGGCTCACTAGTTGGGATTTCATCCCTCATTCGCACTCCAATAAAACCGACAATTTTAGCCCGTGCACAGAGTCCTTCCAAATCTACATTAGTCAAAGCTTTGTTTGGAAGGACAACGTCTAGTTTTTTGACTGCATGCCGGCACGTCCTCCATCCCTATATGGGCAAATGTACAGCCCCCGCCCCCGCATTGCAGGCCTATGTGCTGGCCTGGGGGCAGCGCCCCCTCCCCCCTTTTTATACGGGCGAATGTAAAGCCCTTTTCCACTGGCCTGCTGCTGCTGCTGAGCACGTTGCGCTTCGAGCTGTCGATTGTGCCTGCGAGTCTCGTCCAAATCCTCTGCGGAGCGTTTTGCGTCTATCACGGTCTTTGCCACTGCGGCACCTCCACCCACTAGGCTACCTAGAGCTGTTATGTATGGTATAGCGGCTGCAAGTAGGGGAAGAAAACCTCCCTCTTTTATAATAAGGTGGTGCGCTCCTCAATGACTTATTTTCCTCTTCTTCCTCCTCGTAGTTACTGCGTGCTTTTTCCTTGTATGCTGCCGACGCTGCTGTCGCCTTCGTTGCATGCCTGAGCCTGTCTTCAATTTCATCGCGTTAACTACCAGCCAGGCAGCAAGTCGTTCTGTTAGGGGGGATTTATTGTCACTAGCTATATCCCAAGCTCCAAATTCCAACCGTTTATCAGCCTCGTGTCTTTTTTGATCGTCTTTAGTCGTATGATATATTTGATCATGTGCAAAGCATAAACTGTCCAGAGAATTAATACCTCTTTGTCCTAGCGATTTACGTTTTTCAAAGTCTGTTCCTGGCCCGCAAAATTGATATTTCGGAAAATGGACTTCGAATGGTAGGGAGTCAATAAGACGGTTCAATAGACCACGTCCTTTATGTTTGACTGTTTTAGCCATACTGACCTATCCTAGCGTATTTACAGCTTATATAGTAACAACCCTCACTACTGTGAAAATTCACCCTCATCATCGTCAGACAGTAAAGATTTTGCTCTATAATGTCCCCATGCATGTGTGTGAATATCATCATTTCGCTTATCATCATCATTTGAAAGGCACAGTTTTTTCTGGCGCACAGTATAAAGCTGATGGCTACGTGAACGAATTGAATTAAATTTCATATACAAATGGCACCATCCTCAGATACCTGGACACCATTCCCGTGTTCCATAGTGTGTGAGTTTTCAAACAGAATATTTTTGTAATGCTGGAAAGTTAGCCTGTTCTGAACTGCGTGCTTGGGAGTTCCCTTGCTTTTTTTAATTGTAGTCTCTTCACCATCTGTTTCACCTTCTACCTGTATTGCATACATCTTAGCCCGGAGTGCTACAAATTCTAAAGTTCTCTTCCCCTTCATTTCATCCTTGAAAAAACCGGTTCCACAATGGTACAGAGTGCTGTAATACTCGCTAGCTGGGGGTAATACCGAAAAGTCAAAATGTTTACGTAAATGTACATTTTCTGAAATTTCCCGCCACCAATCTCGACCGTAAGTTTTTATTCGATACACTAATGAATCTGTGCCAGTGTAGCACAGTTCAAGTCTGGGATTACCATAATGTGTTTTCATTACCTTGTAATGGAAGGAGAGCATATGTGCCTTTGAAAGATCTAAAATTGCAGCCCCTGCGGAGATGGGGCTGGACAGTACAATTTCCTCTTTAGCTAACTGAATACCAATGACATCTTGACCAAATGATGCATGGCGCAGGTAATGTGGCGAATTTATCAGTTTTCTTGCAGCAGACCAATTTGTTACTATTTTCATGTTCATGTGAGCCCTAACATTCTGAATCAATTTCCCGTAATTCGCGTTACAAAGATATTTTAACATTTGAGATTGGGAGCGATATTTCTCTTGAGCCCTTTTCTGATAATTGAATTCAATATAATGCCTGATCCATGGGCTCTGTTTAAACCGTACTATTTCACGTATTTTTGTAATCTCAATACCTAGGCTAACCAATAGTTGCAACAGGCGATAATGTACAACGAAATTTGTCTGCTTTTCCAGAGTTCCTACTAATTTTTTGAACCAGGAATTTGCATGTGGTTAATGACGGGCGGGAAATCGTTAAATGTATCATGTAGGTGTGGCGGTGTGTGTAGATCTACACTAGCCAGGTTGGTCGCGAACCTACCAACAACATTAATACTGAGTGGTCGGGAACGTAGCGGTCAGTCCCACGCCATGCAGAGATGGAAGCCACTCTCGATCCGGTTTCAGTGACGTCTAATAGCAGTCACTTCCACGCTATCTCTTGGATACAGTATGATACTACCTCACTACCACTCTACATTCCAGCGCTCAAGAAGCCCGATTCTCCACTCGGTCCGGTATTTGAAATAATGTCACGTCATTCATGGTGCCTCGCTGTATCAAACTATCGATAATAACATATTTTACTATCCAATTATATGCTAGCTACAGGGTTTCCTGGTCCATTGAGCTATTTTGCCGCGTAATATTCGATTTGTATACCGACATATTCAGCTCCTGCCTCAAGAGGCTTTTGGTAATCCACTGGCTAAGATAACGGATTAATAAGAGAGAGGTTGGGGGTTCGAGCCCCGCCGACGGAGGAAAACTTTTTCACTACTAAACAGAATGTTGGAACAGCATACAACGTGATGGATACAACCTTTAGGCATTCAATAATTATTAAGCTTTTTGCCTTCCTTAATCATTTTGAGCTGGAATTAATTTAGAAGCCTCTGTTTGATGGTCAACAAAATTGGGAATGAGGCTGTTCCGTCCAGGTCAGCTGGTGCAAAAATCTGTACAGGTTATTTTGCGAGCAACCGATCAACCAGTCTTCCTCATTCGAATCATGACAAGGCCGGGGCTAAGGACCTAGCTCGATATTCGGAACCAGTTTTGGTCAGGGGCAATGGTCCCCGTTTATTCGTTTAATGTCTTTAGCTCCGACACCCTTGGCATGATTTTTTGTACAGGGGGAATTTCGACCTTCTTCAATCACGAGCTCACAAGGAATGAATGACCTACCCCAACGTTACTCCACAGCTTTGTTATACGCACGAGCCTGTAACCGATATTGTAAATTAGACCTTAGTGACGTACTCAAACAATGCCTATTTGGCGAGTGATCCCCTGCGCCTGAACCCGCTTGATGACGTCAACGTAGGTCCAGTCAACGGCCGTGATTTGACGAAGCCCCCCGATCCCATACTCAAAATTAGGTCCCCGGAAAAAAATAAATCCTTATCCCGACTCAAGGACAGCTTATTCATTTTTTTCGTGTACCCCCGCTTGATGACGTGAGTCGAGTAAACGGCCGACATTGACGAAGCCCCCATACTCAAAATTAGGTCCCCGCAAAAAAAATAATTCCTTATCGCGACTCAAGGACAGCTTATTTATTTTTTTCCGTGTGCAGAGATATACTACTGAGCTGGCTGTACAAGGATATAGAAGAGATCGTCGAGAGGTGGTTAGGGATGGTTAGAGGTGCCTGTACAAGGATATAGACAAGATCGTCGAGAGATAACACTTAAGGCTTCGGCACACAGAACGCGTTATAACGCGACGCTTGGCGTTTCTGTACCGTCGCGTTACGGCGATACGGTTGTATGACACAAGTTTGCATCATCCCTGCCACAATGGCTGCGTTAAAACTCAGCGCGCAGTCCCGGAACGTTGCGTTAGCTATTCGGGTTGTGGAAAATTACAAAAGTTAACGCGCGTTAGTGCATCAACATGGTGAACAAACAGAAAAACTTATTGAACAAGTGCGAAAGTTTGTGTATTTGTACGATACTTCACATGATTATTACAATAAAAGTCTTTCCCTAGTTTGAACAGGTCTCCTCCAGTTCGTGGTGATCTTCTCAATACTCGGCTGCAGTAGATCATGCAGATCCTCAAAACATTGTCGAGACATGCGGAAATATACAAAAAACTATCTTTATCTGAGCGCAGCTCTCGACACAGACGGTGGAATTCACCAAGTTCTTCTCTTTTTTTATTGATTGGGGGTACCCAACACCGTTTCTTCCACAGCTCTCAATTAAAGCTAGAAGTATCAGAACTTCTTCCTCATCTGAACTGCTCATGGCTTAATTCAGTGAACCTGCACAATACTGGATCTGCCGCCCAGATAACGCTGTGTGTGTGACGTAGCCATATCGCTGAACACCGAGAAGAACGTGCGTTCCCTTACCGCCGCGTTATAACGCGTCCTGTGTGCCGAAGCCTTTAGAAATCCTCAAATCTCGTTTTGAAAAATATTTTGATGAGAACTTGGATGGTTTGGCATGGATTCAAAACCCGTTCAAATCATCAGTGGATGAGTGCTCCCTCAACATGATGGAAAAAGAAAATCTCATTGACCTCCAAGGTGACAGTGGGCTTGAAATGAAGTTTAAAGAATCTTCTCTCACATCCTTCTGGATTGGTGTACAAAAGGAACACCCAATTTTTAGTGAAAGGGCATTGAAAATACTCACTCCATTCGCCACCACTTATTCTTGTGAAACTGGGTTTTCTGCTCTAGCTGCCATGAAGAGTAAATATCGCTCAAGACTGGATATGACCAAGGAACTCAGAGTAGCGTTATCAGAACTGACACCGCGTTTCAAGAAACTATGCGCAGAAAAAAAACAAGCACATCCTTCACACTGAAGCTCTTTTTATTATTATTGCTTTGAGTTACAAATAACAATTATGTACTATAGTAGCTAAAATCCTACCTAAATAAATTGTAATTGTTTGTATTGAATTTTTTGTTTGATTACGATTAAACCTATTGCCCCATTAGAGTATGCATAGAATGTGCAAAACTTAACTAAATAAAAATTGGCTGTAAAATGTCAAATGCGACTCCCTTATAATATATAGTATACGCTTACAGGTAGGGGGGCCCGGCTTGCAGCTGGATTATGCAAGGAGGGCTCGAAGTAAAAAGTTTGAGAACCGCTGGTGTAATGAATTGAGTAAGGTACATGCAGATCGAACTGGGAGACATGGATTGTTTCTAGATACGAACCTAACAAAACTTATACCTGACTATAAATGAACCGTGTGCTGGGGGGGGGGGGGGGGGGGCACGAGTGTGCCTTATTGTTTGTGTGATTGATGATGGTTTGATCACCGAAACTGGTACAACAGCGTATTTTTCATGTATCGGAAAATCGTCAATTGCGCAGCTGACGATGCAGGAGTCGGAAAAAACGCCAGTGCTCACAACTCAAAAGGTAAATAAACATTCAGTTGTCTTTTCACTCCTGCCACTAAGTCGGGAGCGGAAGGACAACTTTGAATGTATGACACCGGAGTCAAACGCCACAAAGCTCGATCGAAGCGAACCAACCCGGAGTGAAATGCCGGCCGCCCTGTTGGATGTACTTGGAAAATTCGAAATTATTAAGAGTAGGTTGGGTAAATCTTTGAACGATCTAATTCCTTTAAATTTTTCTACATTGTTGCATTCATTTCTGTAACACCTTGGTCCCCCCCTTTCCGCCCCACTATCCTTTCACTTTTTGGCACTCACTTCCACGGCCAATCAGAATCCACCTACTTCACTTTGTTCCCTTCACCATTTATGTTCACAACCAATCCCAATCAACCACCTTTCACTTTTGGGAAGATTTATGACCCTCTCTCTCCTATGTGCCTTCAATTATTGTTTGTTACTGACGACGGTTTGATCACCGAAACCGGTATAACACGTGTATTAATGGAAATAGACAACCTTTCAATAACTCCGTTTTTCTTCAAAACTACCATTTATCCTAAAGTTCTAAATATTTAGTTTAAAAAAATGGCTGCCAATTCTCGAAGGCAGCTTCCTCATTTGAATCACATGGAAGCATAGAATAGGTGGGTAGGTTCATTTTGATACAAGACCATCTGCGATCCAACCCGCGTGTAGGTACCCTCAAAATTTCAGCTCTCTACGACTATTTTTCGCGTAGTTAGAAGCTTTACAATGAAATGGCCAACATTTCATGTTCGCGCATGCGCAGACGAAAGTTACAGAACGATTCCAATGAAATTCATATGGAACTATCAAAGTACTATTCCTTATCGATCCTCCAAGTTTTAACTCATTTCAACGATACTTAAGGTAGTTATGGGCGTTTCAAGTATTTCACGTTTGCGCATGCGCAGACAAAAGTTACAGTACTTTTTCAATGATTTTGGTACGGGACCATCTGTAACCCAACCCGTACCTACCCTCCAAATTTCAGCCCATGCCGACCATTATTTCGGGTAGTTATGGGCGTTACAAGGAACTGACCACAGATAGACAGATGGGCAGACATGGAACCGAACCAAAAATGTTCCTTGATGCCTGAAACGTAAAATGCGATTGGAAATTTTCATTTTGAAGGACATAATTTTTTTCATATCTTGCATGAGTATGAAGCTTCCCTACCTTCGGCAGTGAGGAAGCAGAGAAAAAAAAAGAAGAAAAAAACTTTTAAAAAACCGTTGCGTCTTTCAATGGATTGTTTGGAACCAATAATGGACAAAAGACCGACAAATAAATCACTGTCAAACACTCACCAGTGTGGATCCTCACATGCAGCGTCAAAACGGAGCGGTTGTTTGACTTGTATTCACAATACTTGCAAGCAAACGGCTTTTCTCCTGACATTAAAATTTAAAAAATAAAGAAAAACAGAAAGTTAACTAAAAATCCATAAGATGTTAAGCTCTTCAAATTTCTAGTTGAATGACACCTGGTTTTCATTTCGTTACATAGGTAGGTAGGTACTCACCAGAATGTTTCCTTTTATGCACAGTCAACGATTTGCGATCCCTAGTTCGATAGTCACACTGATCACATGCGAATGGCTTCTCACCTACGAAAATAAGAAGGTTGACAGCAGGGTTGTTCTGAACTGAACAATGAGTTTATTGTCCCCCCATCCACCCAGAAATCCACCTAGGCTACGCACTTGTACTCTACAAAATTGGCGTGTTATTTTCTTTACCAGTGTGAATTCTACGGTGTGTTCTCAACGAAGATCGATCAGCAGTTTTAAACTCGCAATCATCGCATTCATAAGGTTTATCACCTGGAATTTCGAAAATTTATTACAAAAATAACATGTTTTTCTCCCTTGGTAAAAAATGGTATTCAGCGCGTTAGAAAATAGTAAAGGATGAAACGGTGGCGGTTAAATTAAAGAGGGGGACTTGATAATATTATCGAACTGACGTAGATAGATGCCTACTTACTGTCGATCATAATGATGCGCGGTGTACCGTACTGTAGACGGAATGCGCGACCATGAAATGTGTGATCTAGAATCTAGAAAGTAGTTTTGTTCCTTCATTCACTCATGCGATACCTACACCAAGCAAGTTCGCCTCAAGCATCAACCGAACTTGTTCAGAACTAGTGTCACGAACAAAGCTAGTGATAATATTGGGTAAACAAGCTATTGATAGTTCTGGATATTCATCATTCCGTGACATTGAACCACAGTAATAAATTGCAGAAGTATTAGTCCAACAAAATAGTTATGTTGTACAAGGCTCCATTCATTCATCATTCATTTCCTGGCGCTACAGCCCAATGTGAGCCTTGGCCTCCCGAACAATGTCCCTCCAACGCACCCAATCCTCCGCCAATCTTCTCCAGCTTCGCACATGCATGATCCGCAGGTCATCCTCGACATCACATAGCCATCGTCCTCTTGGTCTTCCCCGTCTCCTCTTTCCATCCATTATTTGGTTCATAACCCTCTTAGGAATCCTGTTTTCAGGGAAGTTACAAGTCCTCCATGAATAACAACAATTATGAAATGTAATTTCCGTGCTGGCTCAATACTCGATTTAGGGCTTCTATTAAATTAAATCCCAATAACTAATAATAATAATTAATTTAATAATAATAATCTATTAAATTATTACTTGTGATGATCCAGCGGGAGCTGAGGTAGGAAGAAAGTACACGAGACGCTTGTAGGTCAGTTTGTGACTTGAATTTACAACTCTTTTATACCCCTGGTACAGGACCCAGAGGGGGGTTGGGGGTCCCCACTCTGGGAAGCTGATTAGACGCGGCTTGTTTAGATATTACAGTGTATCAGGGGAGCAGCCGATCATCACACCGCTCCCCCCAGAATTGAAGTTAAGTACTGAAATTATTGTACGTGACGGCGAGTCTGGTTGTCGAGGCGTCGGTGAGAGAGTCTGGGTGAGAGAGGCTGCGAGTGAGTTGTTAAGTCCCTGGGAAGGTGAGGGTCGGGTGGCATGAGGCGTCTGCGGTGTCCTGGTGTCGTGGGCTAGCGGCGGCTGTGGTGCAGAAGGCGCGAACGTGCGTGGCTGCGGTCTATGCGAAAATGTCATGGGCGTTTCCTCGGCGCGGGGAGGGCGCCTGGTAGAGGTGATCTCTTGTGGCGGCTTGACTGGCGTGGCAGGAGGTGCCGGGGTGGGCGACGTCTGCCGTGCCTGCGGGTGGCTGTAGGTGATGTCCCCTGTAGTCCGTGGGTGTCCGAGGCAGCTGCGCGGGGGGCAGCGGGTGGCTTCGTCTGTGTGGCCTTCTCCATCGTCGCTAGGAGCGTTTTGCCGAGGTGGCGCGCCTGGGTCCCAGTGGAAACGGTGTCTGGAGAGGCCTGTATCCCAGTACTGTGGAGCTGCGGTCGGCGGGAGCCATGGGTGCAGCAGTCGCTGCATATCCCGGCGAAGGGCAGAAGCATCAGCGTTACCGTGTGTTTCTGCGTAGCTGTGTAGCTGTGTGTAGGTTCCTGCGGCGTCTGGCGGGGTGTTGATGTCGAGCGGCAGAATCCCCGGTGGTGGTACCAGCCGGTGAGTTGGTGGCCGAGGAGTCGGGTTGATCCGTGGTCGAGGTTGTAAGGGGACGGCACTGGCGCTCGTGATACAACCATCGCTTCTCGCACCGAGTTTGGCGGGCGTAGACCTGATAGGAGCGGCTTGGTTTTCCCGCGCTTTGTCGGTGAGGCATGCTGGCCCGTCGGCGAGGACGTGAGGGCGAGGTCCCTCAGGAGCTGGGCTTGTGAAGGTGGTTGTTGAGGCGAGTTTGGCGACATTTGGGTTTCGATTGACGATGGGCAATGGCGGAACGCATTTTATAGCCACCGAGGACGCGGAGGGAAGGGGTGGTCCAATGGGAAGCGAGTAGTCACGGCCAATCGGAGTTGAGGGGGAGGGGGCTGGTTTGCATCGATCGATGGAGACGGAAGGCGTCGAGGAATCGTCGCGTTCGAAGCAAATCGTTTTCCCATCGTTGGTGAGGACTCGGAAAGGGCCGACGTAGGGAGGGTCGAGCTTACCCCTAGACGTATCTATTCTCACGTAAACATGAGTCGCTCGTTGGAGTGTGGTCGGTAGATACGTCTGGGAGAACTGGCGGTACAAGTCGTGCGTTAGGAGAGGCACCGTGGCGGGCGGGGGTTGCGTGAAGAGGTCCCCCGGCAGTCGGGGTGTCACCGAGAAGAGCCGTTGCGAGGGGGAGTACCCGTCAGGGCCCGGTCTGTTGCGGAGGCCGTTGAGGTCCGAGGCCCAGGTCCGCGACGAGGAGGTGGAGATGATGGCGTCCTCCACGAGGCCGTTGGCTTGAGGGTGATAGGTGTTGGTGTGATGTAGTTCAATCCCCATCGCTTCTCAAAAGGAACGGAAGGCGGTGGACGTGAATTGGGTCCCCTGGTCGGTCGTCAGGTGCGCCGGGGATCCAAACCGGGAGATATAGGTGTTGTGAAGGGCGTTGATCACTCTCTCCGTCGTGATTGTTGATAGGGGGATGCATTCGAACCAGCCCGTCGCCCGATCGATCATTGAGAGAACGAACTTATAGGTTTTGGAGGGCGGAAGCGGTCCAAAAATGTCGACGTGTAGGTGTGAGAGCGGATTTGACGCCGGGAAAGTACCCAGGGGGGCCCGGACGTGTCGGGTAACCTTCGAACGGTTGCAGCTGGGACAGGCGCGTGTGAAGAGGCGGACCGAGGAGGTTAGGTTTGGCCAGTAGTAGCGGGCTCGGATGAGGGCGGTAGTTGCCTTGATACCAGGGTGTGATAGGCTGTGTATGTGACGGAAGACCGGGAGCCGCAGAACCGTAGGTATGTAGGGTCGGGGCGCTGAGTCTGAGAGATCGCAGAGGATCTCAAACCCGCTGATCGTTTCAGGGTGGAGGTTCATGTCGCGGATATGTTCGTCGGCGGATTGGGCGTCGAAGAGCTCTTGAATTGAGATTGAGAAGGGAGGTCGGTAGTTAGGGACCGCGTGCGCGTCGTGGCCGGTGTTGCCATCAGTGGGAGGTAGACGGGACAAGTAGTCGGTGACGACGTTGGAAGAGCCCTCGGTGTAGCGGATGTCCGTGGTGAATTCAGAAATGAATCGTAGGTGTCGGAGACAAGTCGGGGGCGCGGTGTTAGACTGCGTAGTAAGGGCCGTCGTGAGGGGCTTGTGGTCGGTATAAACCGTGAGTGTTCGTCCCTCAATTTGTTGCCGGAAGTGTACTACGCCGAGGTAAATCGCTAGAAGTTCTCGGTCGAAAGTGCTGTAATTTCTTTGCGCCTGATTGAGTGAGCGTGAAAAGAATCCTAACGGTCTCAGGTGGTTACCGTCAAGGAAATGGAGCGCGGCACCGACGGCCAATTCCGACGAGTCGGTGTGAAGAACAAGAGGCTGAGTCGGGCCGGGATGCACCAGTGTTACAGCCTTCTCGAGAACGTGTTTCGCGCGTTCGAAGGCGGCCTCAGAGTCGTGAGACCAGTGGAGTGGGCGTTTGTCTCGCTTCCGGGCATCCGGCGGGATCATCTCGATGAGCGGTCGGAGGATGCCGGTGGCACGAGGTATCACGCGGTGGTAAAAATTGTTGAGGCCGAGGAATGTGCGGAGATCGTGCACGGTAGCGGGACGAGGAAACTTCGCGATGAGGGCCATTCGGTCGGGCAGAGGTGTAACGCTGCTGGGTGATACGATGAGGCCAAGGAATTTGACGGAGGTGCGGGCGAGTTGACACTTCGCCTTGTTGACTTGGAGGCCGTAGTTTGCCAGAGTTTCGAGTAGTGTCCGTACGTGTGTAAAATGTTCATCGATGTCTCTGGAGGCTACTAGGAGGTCGTCTAAATAGCAGAAGACGAAGGGTAGGTCACGAAGAACGTGGTCCATGTATCGCTGCCAAGTCTGTCCGCGTTCCGTAAGCCGAAGTTCATGCGTTTGAACTGGTATGCGTTGAAAGGGGTCAGGATGGTTGTTTTCGGGACGTCCTTTTCGCTGATTTTGCAGTGAAAGAAGGTGCGAGCGGGATCAAACGTACTATAGATGGTGGTCCCGAAAAGAGCCGTTGTAAAATCGTGGAGGTGCGGTACTGTGAAGGCGGTCACGGATGGTGAGTCTGTTGAGAGCCCGGTAGTCTCCGACGGGGCGAATGTCTCCGTCTGGTTTCGGGATGACGTGTAGGGGGCTGGACCAAGGGGCCTCCGATGGTTCGATGATGCCGGCCTCCAGGAGCTCCGTGAAGTGAGCTTTCGCCTTCGTGTAGAGGGCCGGGGTGAGGCGTCTGACCTTCGCATGACACGGCGGGCCCTTCGTCACGATGTGGTGTTCGATAGGCGCTTCGCAGGGCGTTGTTGAAGGGGTATAGGCGTCGAGTAGAGCCTGGAAGCGGGGCGAGTTATCCGATGTGGTACAGATGGAGTTACCCGGGCAGACGAGGTTTATTGTGCCCTTGATGAACGTGCTGGTGGCCGCGTTGATGAGGCGAGTGTTGGGGAGGTCGACTAGTAGGCCATGGTACCGTAGGAAGTCCGAGCCGAGGATCGGTGTCGAGACATCCGCTACGGCGGTAGGTCGGGTAGGTGTACCGAGGCGGTGTGGTTGCCGTAGGTGCTGATGTCCGTGCCATTGGCCGCTCGCAGGGTGCTGGGTTATTTTGACGTTCGATGAAGTAGTGAGTTGGGTACGATCGAAACGTCAGAGCCGGTGTCTACAAGGAATTGTACCGCCGTTTCGTACTGAGGTTCGTTCGCACGGCCGTTACGGCTGGTGGGGCCGTGCGTCGGCGTTTCCCGCCGGCTGGCGTCGCCACGTACAGGGGTTTCGGCATTTTCTTGCTCGTGGGCCCCACTTGAGGTGGTAGAAGCAGAGACTCTGGTTCGCCCGGTGCGAGGACGGTTGACGCTGCGTTGGAGGCCGCGGTTGCAGGCGATGCTGGATCACCTGTACCTCTTCGTCGACGGTAGCCACACGAGGAGGAGGGGGTCGGCGGAGGAGGGAGGGGGTCGGCGGCCGCCGCGAGCTTCGTGATGTCCGGTTCAACGTTGGCTGCGACGTGAAGGCGGAGGCTCTCAGGCAGGGCTCGCAGGAAAAGTTGTCGGAGGAGCGAGGTCGGAGTCTCCGAGGGGAGGGCACATTTCAGGCGTCTGGCGAGGGCCGAAGGAAGCTCATCCGTTGTTGAAGGCTGAAGTAGAGTGGTGAGCTGGGAGCCATCTGAGGGTGCGTGAGCTGCGATAAGCCGGTCTTTCAACATTTAGTAGCTAGCTGCGTGCGAGGCGACGATGTCAGTGCAGAGGTCCGCTTGGTGGGGCTCGAGTGCGAGGAAAACGCGAGTTAAGCGGGCTTCCGATGTTTTCAAACCCTCCTGGGCAAAAACGAGCTCGAGGTGGGCGAACCAGACATGGGGGAAAGCCGGGTCGAAAGGCCGCAGTTTGAGGGGTGCCGGCTCCGGTGTTTTTGTAGCCCTGGTCTCCATCTTCTTTCTAGGTGCCAATCCGAAGAATGATCTATCTGTCGGTGGTCACTCGCGTTATGTAGACAGCGAGGAGGCGGGACGGGGAAGTGGACGCTCGCTGAAGGGACGACGCTGATTGGTCGTGGGAGGAGACGAGTGGTGGGGGGAGTGGGCGTTTCGCTGGCGATCGCAGGAGGCGAGAGGTGTATTAACTTCGCCGGTGTTGCGTTTGCAGAGAGCCGGGGCGACGGTGCTGGCTCACGTTGGCTGGCGATCGCAGGAGGCGAGAAGCCGGGGCGAGAGGTGTGTTAACTTCGCCGGTGTTGCGTTCGCAGAAGGCCGGGGCGAAGGTGCGTGTTGTTACGTCGGGGTCACCAGTGTGATGATCCAGCCGGAGCTGAGGTAGGAAGAAAGTACACGAGACGCTTGTAGGTCAGTTTGCGACTTGAATGAATTTATTGGTAAATTTACAACTCTTTTATACCCCTGGTACAGGACCCAGAGGGGGGTCGGGGCTCCCCACTCTGGGAAGCCGATTAGACGCGGCTTGTTTAGATATTACAGTGTATCAGGGGAGCAGCCGATCACCACATTACTCAACAGTTATTATTTGTAAATCTACACAACGGTTTATTATTGTGTAAATTACTACGCAACGGTAAATTATTACACAACGGTTTATTATACTATTTACGCAGGATTTACGCATGAAGTACGCAGAAGTTACGATGTACACATCTATACAGGTAAATTATTACACAACGGTTTATAATTTACCTCGTTGTGTCCCGAAAACTTGCAGCCCCAACGGAATAACCCAAGGGTGTTATGGGTGAAAAATGGGGGTTAAAATGGGGTTTTTTGGTGTTTTAGTAATGAGCTTGTGAGTGTGTGAGGTATCGTTTTCCTTGTTTCTTAGAACGAGGAGACCGAATATGAAGTTGATTTTGACCAAAGAGTGGAAAATTGAGGTTCTATAGAAGGTTCAGCTCCCAAAATTGATTTGGCTGAGCCAAAAACCTGGGAAATTGTAATCACTATAAACTTTTATAATAACACTAGAAGTAGTTTCCACAGGTGAATCAAGACAATTGAATGCTCTATCAATGATCAAAGATAATTTGTCAAAAATAGGAGCTTATATCGTGTTTTTGGCAAAATTGGAGAAACCATCAACAATAGCTATTTCAATAATTTCACATGAAAGAAACAATAAATGTATTTCCAGCATTTCTGTAGGTATGTTCAGCAGAATAATAAACCCATGTGACAAGGACTTTGCAGCCTTTTTTTCATGATTTTGGATTATTATTCTGTGAATAATACACTCAGCAAAAAAAAATTTTTTTAACACCCCCTCATAGGTTTTTTACGTTTCAAGGTGCGTAGATTCCAAATATTATTCACAGAACGCATTATTACAGAATAATAAACCATAATGCAATGTCCGTCCGCCGTATCATCCGTATATCTACTTTATTTTCGGTCTAAAAATTCGATCCTTCGTACACTGGCTCCATTTGGACCCTAGTTGGGCCCCAAAAATTTGCAGCCTGATCGGAATATACCCAAGGGTGTTATGGGTGGCAAATGGGTGTTAAAATAGGGGGGCTTTTGGTGTTTCAGTATCAAGTGCTTTTGAGGAATCGTTTTCCATATTTTTTAGGGCGAGGAGACCGAATAATGAAGTCGATTCTGACCAACGAGCGAAAAACTGAGGTTCCAACAGTTTCACATCTAAATTTACGTTAAATTTTGGTCTAAAATCGTTGTTCATTCGCACTAAGCCTCCATTTGGAAACTAGTTGAGCTCCAAAGCTCAGCAGCCCGATCGGAATACACCCAGGGGTATTATGGGTAACAAATGTGTGTAAAAATAGGGTTTTTTGAGGTTTTATTGAACAAGAGCCTGTGAGGTATCATTTTCCATGTTTTTTAGGGCGAGGAGATAATAATATGAAGTTGATTTTGATGAAACAGTGAAGCACTGAGGTTGTAACGAACGTTCAGCTCCCAAAATTCATTTTTAAGAATAAAAAACCCGGCGGGAAAATGTCTGGAATCCCCATAAATTTGTATAATAACAATTGTATAATGACGCCATCAACAGGGACTGAAGACAATCAAATTGCACTATCAATGATCAAAGATAATTTGTAAAAAACAGTAGCCTAATTCGTGTTGGGGGGGGGGGGGCTAAAATTTGTGGAAACCATCAAGAATAGCTATTTCAATATTATTACACACGAAAGAAACAATAAATGAAACGCCAACATTTCTATAGTTATGCCCAATAGAATAATAAACCCATGTGAAAAAGATTTTTCAGCGGTTTTCATACTGAAGTTTTTCCCAGTCATCCTGTAACAGTTTTGATGGATTTTATAGGATTATTAGACTCCGGGCAATTTTTATTAATAACACGAACCTGTGTGTTTACTGCTGTGAGTTTTCAGTGACTTGGGATCACCAGTTCTGTAGCCACATTCGTCGCAAGTAAAAGGTTTCTCACCTGAGGCATAAATATTGACAAAATGAACTATTGTTTTTAGTGAAAATGGATACAACACACGAAATAGTGCAAATAGGTACCAGTATGGATCCTTCTGTGCTTCATTAAATCCGAGCGATCGACAGTTTTATAACCACAGAACTCACAAGTGAAGGGTTTGTCTCCTGAAAATCAATTTCTGCATCAATATCAATAGGTATTTGTAGTACATGGGTATTTTTAAAGGCCTGGTGCAAATCCAGAACCTACATGACAAACGAATTGTTAGGAAACCATTATTGTAGTGGTAAGTCAAAAGGGACAGAAAAATTAAAAATCATCTTCAAGGATATTTGATTAGGATTACCTGTATGCGTCATCTGGTGTCGTATGAGGTGAGCCCGCTGATCTGTCTTGTAGTTGCAAACGTTGCAAACATGACGTTTGGTAACTTGAAAACGAATTCATCATAAGGAATTGAAGAACATACACTAAAATGGGGTATTCCAGCCATTTTTTTGTCCAAAGTATATTGCTTACGGTTAACGAAAATCAGGTCTGATCTTCGAGAAAATGTTAACATAAAACTGGAGAAGCAAACTGAAACTGGGAGTTCGGAACTGGGAAATTCGGGTGTGACATAAAGATAATTCACTGCCTCCTCAAGCTTCACAAAAACGCACAGAGTATTGGAGACAAATTAAAACCGAATAGGGTTAAAGTACCCGAATGCCGACTCTGTAAGGAAAGTGTTTTGCATATTCCAAGCTTTGTGCGTTATTTTCTAACAAAATTTGAACATAATTAGCTCAAACTGTTCATCAAGATCTCCTCTACAAAATGCACTAGCAAATTTTTCAAAATGTATAAGTTTATAAATTTAAACATTTAAAATTCGGAAATGTCTTTTTGCTCGTAATTCCGACACCTGCAGCGGGGGCTGTCCCTAATGCCGACACCTAGCATACCTAATGTCGACATTCAAAAGAAAAATTGAGTTCATCGAAGACTCTTTACTAATAAATAGTTCACGCATAGCATGTATAAGAAAGCCACTATGTTCCTAGAAATATGAGTCATTACGGAAAATCACAGGTAAAACAGCCAAAGTAACGTTATGCATGACCAAGTAAGAATCACAGACATATTGCTATAGTCTCATGAACTTAATCTAGGATTTTGTTTCATGTTTAATTCTTAGATACAATAGGTTTAGGAACGAATAATGCCAAGGGGCAAACGAAGGTTTAACGCTCAAATAAATACACATAAAAATAAAGAGGTGGATACTGTGAACAGAGCGGTTCTCTCATCCGAGAATACAGTTTTAAGCCTGCTGCAGGCTTGCAGGAGCATCACTTCTGCTTTATCATAAGAAAATCCTAAAATTCGGCATACTTGCTTTTTACTATTATTACATAATTTCTTCCTATGACTAATAATAGCAATCACACAATCACCAACTGTGATCATATAAACTGGTTCGTTCTCAACAACAGGAATATCCTACACAACAGCGGCTTCCTCCACGTCGGGGACATCTTGCACAACACAAGGCATTTTCAAAAACCATGCCTTCGTCCACTACGGAGGAATCTTCCAAATCAAGTGCATCATCGACCACAGGGGTACCCTCAACAATATGAACTTCTTCTGCCCTGTCTTCCAAACTTTTTTGAACAATTGTGTCGTCATTCGTCAGTAAGGTGCCGTCCATTGGATTATCTGTGTTTCCATCCATTCCCAGCACAGGTTGATCTATCATATCGTCCCCCTCTCCTTCAGTCCACGGATAAATTCAAACTCACATCATCACAGCTGTCACCTGATGGAACCCACTCCTCCACATCTTCTTCATCAGAAGCACAGTCGGAGAGACTTGAACGTTCTTCTTTTTGCTGAACGCTCGAGACTTCTTATGAGTTTGATCCCGTTTTGCCTTTTCTTTTTGATCCTTCTTCAGTCTCAGTTGTTCGGCTTTTTCTTCTCTCTTTTTCTGCCTAGCACACGCCTTCTCCTTCTTTGCCTCTTCGGCTGCCTGTTTCTTCATTCGTTTTTGTTGGTGGTAAAGAATAAACAGGTCTGATGTAACGACGCTTGGTAGTGGCTCCCGCTTACACTTCTTTGGTCTGGCCATTTTTTCTATGGTTGGAGGCCAAATCAGAGCTTTTTTGAAAGTACTCTGCAGTAAATCGGTCTTGTTATTATCCTTTTCAGCTCTCATGTGGCGATTCCAGAGCTTCCCTGTTCGGGAATTGCAGGTTTCTCTATTACTCCTGATTGGTTTTGATTTGTGAGGGCTGTTGGTTGGGTGGTTCTCCGATATTCAATTTAATGTTCCACCAAAAATTATAAAGCTAGGTCTTTGCTATGTCCGGTCCATGTAGAGTACTGTGCAAATGCCTCCACTTTTTCAGAGCCAATAACCTCTTTGACTGCTGACAGGGTAGTAAGAAACCCACCTACTGTTATGAAGTAAACCTCTTAGATAAAAGGAACATTACTAAAGGCTTTATTCAGTTCGAAATTACACGTATGAATAATTATGAAAAGATGTAGAAGTTATTGAAAACCTACGTTCATATGATCAAACAGCTCAATGGTAATAATATAAAGCGGAGGTGTCAACTATTATTCCACATTTTTCCCACTTCATTTTGGAATGTAGTCCACATACTTCCTGGGGGCCTTCCGATCTCTCGGCGAGCGGCGTAATGGGACGGAGTCTAGGAGTGGTGGACCAACTTCGGGGGTGGGTGGAAGATCTGGAGGACAGTCCTTTGCTCGCGGAGCATCGCCAAAACTGACAGGTTCTTCAGGGTCTCTTAGGGTTTCCTCCTCCAGTACCCGACTGCTTCCCTCCGCACCAGTAGATTCCAGCAGTTTGACGTCCCCTCTTGGAGCCAGATGTCGAAGAGACGTTGTTGTCTCTCGACCGTCCGCTGTCTTCACGACTGAATACTGGGGTTAGCATGCAGAAGTTCTAACTCTTCAACTAATGGGTCATACTTGGATCGTATCACATGCTTTTTCATGAGGAGTCTTGATCCGGGTGTTGTGAGCCAAGATGGTAGTGACGTGCCGTTACTGGTTCTTCTTGGGTGACTGAACATTCTAGAATAAGAAGTCTCATTAGTAGCAGTGAAGAGGAGCGAATGAATAGAGTGTAGTGCTTCAGGGATGACGGATTCCCACTGATGGTTCTCTAGTCCGTGAGTTCTTAGAGCAAGACTTATGGCTCTCCAGATAGTGCCATTTGCGCGCTCCACCTGTCCATTACCTCTCGGATTATAGGGTGTAGAACAGCTAGTAGCCACACCCTTTGAATGAAAATAACTTTTGAATTCAGCTGAAAAGAAAGTAGGTCCTCGATCGGAATGAAAGTATGCAGGCAAGCCAAAACATGAGAAAAGGTCGTTCAATTTTTGGATGACAGTTGTAGTGCTGAGGTCTGAACATGGATAGACAAATGGAAACCGAGAAAATTCGTCAATTATCATAAGCAGATATCGGTTCTTCGTTGAGGAAGGCACAGGCCCTTTAAAATCAATACTAATTCGTTCAAAAGGAGCTGTGGCCTTTATGAGACTAGTATTATCCGGCTTACAGAAGCGTGGCTTGATTTCAGCGCAAATCGCGCATTTAGGGGTAACGCTTCTTATCTCATCAATTTTATATGGGAGATTGTATGATTTGACCCAGTGGGCCATTCGAGCCACTCCGGGATGACAAAGATTTGAGTGTAGGCTAAAGAGTTTGTTTGAGTCCAAGGCACAGGAAATTCTTGAGAGGGCGTCTGCAGCCTTATTAGCCTTGCCAGGGCGGTAAACGATGTCATACCGATATGGAGCTAACTCGAGGCGCCAGTGAAGTATTTTTTCATTTTTGATTTTGCTATAGTGATTAGGATCAAACAAGAACGAAACAGATTTTTGGTCGGTAATCAGTTTGAAATGATGGCCTAAAAGGAAATGATGCCATTTCCGAAGAGCCTCCACTACAGCAAGAGCTTCTTTTTCTGCTGCAGAGTGATGTTTTTCGGAAGTCGAGAGTGTTTTAGAGAAAAATGCGACAGGCCTATCTAACTGAGACAGGATAGCTGAAATTGCGACATCTGAGGCGTCGGTTTCTACTACAAATGGAATAGATGGATCAATTGTAGGCAACAAGAATTTGGAGATATCAATTTTCACCTGATCAAACTCCTTTGCAGCGTCTGAAGTAAGAGGAAATTGGTTTGTGGCTTGAAGGTTCCGAATCTTGTCAGAAAAATGTGGACTCCACTTGGAATGGTGTGCAACATACCCATTGCACGTTTGAGAGAGGCGGGATTGTCAGGCATAGGCATGTTAAGAAGAGGTTTGAGTCGATCAGAATCGGGCCTAATGGATCCATTTTCAATTTTGTATCCTAAAAAAGTTATGCTAGGAACAGAGAATTTGCTCTTCTCGTTATTAATAGTTAAACTGTACTTTCTGACTGCCTTCATAAAATTGTCCAGATTACGATCATGTTCTGTTTGATCACGACCTCCTATGGTTATATCATTTAGGTAGGCATAAGTGTCTCAAAGCCCTTCTCGGTCGATAATGCCATCTATTACCCATTGGAAGCAGGACACACCATTGGTAACTCCAAACGGCAAACGACAAAATTGATACAGTCGACCTGCCCCCTCAAAGGCGGTATACGGCTTATCTTCTCGGTAAGCACTCCGGAGGTCGATGGTGCTATTGATGGAATATTTGGACACGCTTACAATTATAGTCTCTATGTCTGGAAGTGGGTACGCATCAAGTAGAGTGCAGCGATTGATGGTTTGAGAATAGTAAATAAACATTCTTCTTTTGTGACTTTCATTAGAAACAACGAATGCTTGCACCCTCCATGGTGACCTACTTTCTTCAATAATGCCATCTGCTAACAGTTTCTGAAAATGGTCTTGTGTGAACTTGAAATCCGATGGGGAATGTCTACGAGACCGGGTGGCCATTGGTTTCACATCACCAGTTAAACAGTGGAATAGAGGAGGAGGGTCGATTTTGGCATGAGCAAGGGCACAAATATTAAGGGGTGGCATGGGAACCCCAAAATTCAATGAAATTTGACTGTGCTTCTTTAAGAAGTCATGACCAATTATGACATCAGAACACAAGTCGTTCAAAACAGAGAGCCTGACGTCATCGAAAGACTGGTTCATCATTCTAATGGTTGCCACACAATAACCTGTAATAGTCGAAGTATGGGCAGTAGGTGCCATGCAAACTGGCGATTGTTGAGGAATATACTTGAGAGAATACCTTGAAACAAATGCAGCGTCAATGAAATTTTCTGAGCTGCCAGTGTCAATAAGCGCCTAGGTAGGGAACTGCTTGGTAACTATCGGAACAATAGCTTTTCGTAAAGAGCTGATAGATGCGGCAGGGCAGAGTGATCGAGAATGTCTCGAACCCCCACAAAAATAGCACTTTTGATTAGGGGATACAGCTGCCACCTGGGGATCAGGAACCGATGAAGATCCAGGGTTTGGATCAGAAGTAGAAGCAGAGATGAAATCCCGAGAGTCGGAGACTGAATAGCTAGCTGATTGCGTATGAGCAGCCTCTAAGGAGCGTGCGGTATCCACCGCTGCATCTAAGGTCAGTTTAGTATTCTCAAGAAGTCGTTGACGAATACTAGTGTTGACCTACAAAACACTAGTCAACAAACAGGTAGAAAAACAAAACCACAGAACAAAACAAAATCTAGAACATTTGACAAATTCTCAACCTTAGAAACATTAAATACAGAAAAAACAAAGTATGCCAAAAAAAACTAGAAGAATTGACTAGTAAAAAACTCATGTTTTGGGGCAGGCAAAGACTTGGTTAAAATATCAGCCAACATATCATTAGACGGCAGGTTTTTGACAACAACATTGTTTTTACGGACATGACCTTGATAAAATGGAACCTAATGTCAATATGTTTCGTACGATTACTTACTATATCATTATTGCTCATATTTATTGCACCTGTATTATCACAGAAGACCTCCATAGTTAAACCCTTCGAATGAGGAAAAATTTCGCTGATTAATGAACAGAAATTAATGAACCATTATAGGCCACACACATACCCGAAACAGACAGTCTATCAGTCAAAACATTTCCCCAGTCACTGTCACAAAACGCAACGAGTTTGGGATTCGGCTCAGACTTCCTGGAACACAACTTTTTGCCCACAGTCCCCTTCAGGTAGCGAAAACCCCGTTTTAAGGCTTTCCAATGCTGTGGCTGGTAACAGTGGTTGAATCTTGAGAGGGTGCTGACTGCATAACATATGTCTGGTCTGGATACTTGTGACAGGTAGAGCAGGCATCCCACAGCTTCCTGATATGGAACCTTCGGATCATACGGTTCAGCTCCTTCCTCGACCTTTAGGTATCTTAGGTCGACCTCTAGGGGGGTAGAGATGGGATTGCAATTTCCCATCCCAAACATCTCCAGAATGGTGGTGGTGTATTCCGCCTGATCAATCCAAGGAGTATGGGCTGCACGGTGCCGAGTGATGTTCATCCCGAGGAATTTTGGAATTTCACCAAGGTTCTTCATCTCGAAATGCTTCTTTAATCCCTTCTTGATTTTCTCTTCCATGGAAAATCATTTGAGAACAGCAGCACATCATCAACCCAGATAGCCAAAATGGTTAGCTTCCCATCTGGTGTGTTGTGTGCGAAAACACAAGGATCAGCAAGAGAGCGTCGAAGACCAGAACTTTCCAAAACCGATGAAATCTTCTCATAAAAGCACCTTCCAGCTTGCTTGAGACCATAAACTGCCCTGTGGAGTCTCCAAACCTTTCCTTTCTCGGAGAGTAGATTTGGCCGTGGTGTGACGTAGATCTCCTCTTCAAGATCACTGTACAGAAAAGCTGTGCGAACATCATGGTGAGACACGTTTAGATCCTTTTCAGCTGCTAGGGATGCATAGCGTACCACTGGAGAAAACGTCTCGTGGAAGTCCCGACCAGCTGCCTGTGAACAACCCCTGACAACGAGATGCGCCTTGAATCTTCTAGGTCCTCCAACCTGCTCCTTCACCGTAAAAATCCATCTGGTCGACAATGGCTTCTTGCCTGCATGTAGATTCACGACTGAAAAAGTTTTGTTCTTTTTCAGCGAGCCCAACTCGTCATCCATTGCATCATGCCAACTAACTGCATCAGGGCTTGCAGTAGACTGCTCACATGTCACAGGCTCATCGACATACAACGGACCGTGGGCATAGTAGGTAACATAATCAGGAAATGTTCTTGGCCGAGGCTCCCGTTGCGATCTCCTGACTGTATCATCATCATCTCCTTTGATGCCATCGTCGTCCCAACCCAGAAAATCATCTTCATAATCATGTGGTAGAGGTACATCAGATGGATGAACATCCTCAATTTGTTGAGTAGTCTCTGTGGGTGCCTGCTGCTTCTGTGTAGCTCCTGTGGCCTCCTTGTTCCGTTTTCAGTCTTCACTTCCTGTTCTTGGGTCTCGGTTTTTACTTCCTCCTCTTCAACAGGAGTCTCCAAAATCTCAGGAGTTTGGAAGATCTGTCGAACCTCGCCACTGCTTGACCCTTCCACAAACACCACATCACGACTGACAATTACCTGCCTTGTGGTTGGGTTGATGAACCGATAGGCGTTGTAATCCTCTGGGTAGCCGACAAAAATAAGTTTTTCAGATTTCTCGTCCCATTTCTTTCTTCTCTGCTTTGGGACTTGCACCCAGGCCTCGCACCCAAACACTCGCAGGTTCGACAGATCCAGCCTTTGTCCAGTCCAGAGCTCGTAGGGTGTCTTGCCACCAAGGGCACGTGATGGTGAGCGATTGTATAAGTATGCTGATGCTGTGACTACAAAACCCCAGTAATCCTTCTTTAATGCAGCATCTGTCAACATTGACCGCCCCTTTTCAACAAGTGTCCTCTGAACTCTTTCTGGCCAACATTTGATTGTGGTGTGTACCTTGTGGACTTCTGGTGGACTATACCCTTCGTTTTGAAGAAGCTTTCGAGCTGAAAATTGCAGAATTCAGTACCACCATCGCTGCGAAAAATTGCTAACTTTTGTCCTGTTTGATTTTCCACTAAAGCACAAAAATCTTTGATCTTCTCAGGGACCTGGCTCTTCTCTTTAATGGTATACACATGAACATAACGGGAATGGTCGTCCAGACAAGTGAGCATGTATCTAGCTCCACCTATTGACACAGTTTCCATGCAACATAAATCAATGTACCAAACCCAAGACTCGATCGGCTCTTTTTTCGCTATTTCTAAATGGGGTACACGCATGTTTTCCATGATGCAAACATTACAAATCATAGACAATTTTGTATCTCCAGTGATCCCCAGTTCTTTCAGATAGTCAATACCATTCTGATTTAAATGGCCTCAACGACGATGCCATAAATCCGTGCTAGACGCAGCTAAAAAACGCTGCAAATCCCTGCACAACGGTTTATTATTTTGTACAGAATACCCTTCTGTTACAGACCACAGCTCTCCGTATAGATAACCCTTTATATAATATATGTACTATTCTATACATATCATGTAGAATCGCAGACCCTCTGTAGGTTAGTAACTAACCCCGTACTCGTTAATAGGTACCTACCACATCACGAGTTGAATGTTGCTAAAATAATTCTGTCGATGACAAACAGTAAGTAACTAAAATGGCAAAAATAAACGCAAATAATGAAGTGATGAAGGGAAACTGTTGATGTGGAGTGAAAATACACTGGAAATGGCGGATGAGGTTGGAACAGAAACAAAAGCCGGCGCCACAACGCGAAATCCCATGTGATTGGAAAGGCCTAGGCCAGTCATAATGAATTTATTGAAAAAACAAAAGAAAACGATTGATTGAACTATTGCGGACCATGCCAATGCGCACCACGCCAATTTAGACAATTCGATTATAATCAAGGAATATAATCAAGGATATTGAATCCAATATTGTCCGTGGGGGGGGGGGGGGGGGTTGTCTTCAACTGTTTACCGTTATGTAATAATTTACTGTTATGTAATAATTTAGCGGTGCGTAATAATTTGCCGTAGTGTAATAATTTACCATTGTTACAGATCACAGCTCTCCGTACAGATAACCCTTTATAATGTACTATTATATACATATGATGCAGATCGCACACCCACCGTAGGTTAGTACCTAACCCCGTACTCGTTACTAGGTACCTACCTAAATCACGAGTTAAATGTTGCTAAAATAATTCTGCCGATGACAAACAGTACCTAACAAAAAGATACGCACATAATGAAGTTCTGAAGAGAAATTGTTGATGAGGAGTAAAAAAAGTTGCAAACGTACCTACCAACAAACTCCAGCCCCTTCTAAGTAGATGGTATAATGAACCGTTGTGTAATAATTTACCGTTGAGTAATGATTTACCATTGTGTAATAATAATTTACCCATCAATAATACTTCAACGTTTGTTCAAGTTTCACTACCTATCAACAAACTCCAAAAGAGCCATCATTTTACAAATGAAATAATATCACAGAACAACCAACTCGACTTCATACTCCGCAAATATAATCAGGTGGCCCCTAGCAATGATTTTATCTCGGGCCAATTTCCGAATGTGAGCGCGTCCCTGGTGACGAGATTTTGGCTAAATGTATACAATTTCATTAACCCGGGTGTCGAAAATGCCTGTCGGTGCAAACTTCGGGTCGTTACTGTGAACGAACGGCTGGACGTACAATGCTCCGGGTGGTCTTAAAAAACTTGTAAGTTCAAGAACTATTTAAAACGGTAAACAAATTCACGTAAAAAATGGTATAAGCGTTCTGAAAATTTCAACCCCTATTTTGAACCACTTAGAGATGACTGACAGTAACGTCGAGCTTGGAGGACCAACTAGACCCCGAACGGAACCTATAACCCGAATTTCATCAATTTTGATTCATGGTAACTAAGAAAAGTGGCCCGTACGGCGGACAGACAGAAATATTTTTATTGCTTTTTCGGATTCTACATACCTTGAAACGTAAACCATCAAATTTTGAGGGGGGGTTAGATTTTTTTTTTCATGCTCGATTCCAATGGTTCATTATTGAAAATAATAAACCAAAACTGGATGAATGTGAGGCCACAACATTCAGGCGGTATATAAGTGGTTCAAATCGCAAGAAAATCAATGCAAAGTCAACATCCACCGTCTAAAGTATGGCATAAAATGGAATTTCAATTCTCCACTGGCTCCACGCTTTGGAGGCATTTGAGAGTCGGGGGTACGCTCCATCAAAAGACACATGAAAACCTGTAACGGTGATACCCCCTTAATATTCGACGAATTTTCTACGATCTTCTCTAAATTTGAAGCCATTCTTGATTCAAGGCCAATATGCCCCTTGCCTACACCCACATTACCTTTCCCCTGGTCACTTCTTGGAGGGCGGGCCCTTACCTGAGCCGAATATTTTGGACAGAAAAGAAAATCTCCTGACAATGTGGCAACTGGTAAAGTGAATGTACCAGCAATTCTGGTGTTGTTGGCATAAAGAATATCTAGTGACCTTGCAACAGTGGCCCAAACGGACAACTTCCTCTTCAAATCTACAGGCCGGTGACTTAGTTCTCATGGTCTCCAATTCTTCAGTGATGGAATGGCCGTTGGGCAAGGTAATAACTACCCATCCTGGACCGGACGGAGTGGTTAGGGTCGTTACTGTTCAGACCAGTACGTCGTTCTTCAAAAGAGTGGTCGCCAGCCTCATACCCCTACTTCCTCTAGCAACACCATCTCATGATCCGTAATTTGGAGAATTTTATTAAAATTTTAGTGGGCGGCATGATTACGTCACAGTTTGTTGTTTTCATAACATACCGTTCTGATCCATGAGCTGTGTGTGATTATTGGTAATCTCTTCTACCTTCACCTCGGACCACGTTGGAATCGTCCACTCTCCCTGCAGCTGCTGCGTTGGCATCAAATTGGTCATACTGCTGCTTCAATACGAAGTCATCCCGCCAATTCTTTTACAAAATTCCCGGATCACCAGTATTCCAGGACTTACTTCGTCGATCGTTGTCTACTACCCAGGAACATCCGTCTTCCACTACTAATACTTTCGATGTAAGTAATACCTACATGAGGTGATGAATCGACCAACACGCTTACAATAATTTTTCATTGAACTCACCCCCCTTTCTAACTGCAGTCATCGCAAACCAACCACAGAGTGCTACCACGCAGACTGCTACCTTCTCCACTGATTTCGGCCGCTTCGCCATATCTCTCCAAACTTCTTGGATGCCGGATGAAGGGATTCAGCATGTACCACTTTTGTGAGTGGATCGAAACGGTCAGAACATTCCTCTATGTTTTTCTTTCCATATTATCAACGGAAGTACTCAAGCTCTACCAAATCTGCCCACCCGGAAATCCCGACTTGTACATCATAACACATAAAACTACGCATTCAGTTAGGAAGAGCTCCTTAGACATCGGCGTCTTTTCAGTATTTCAAGAAGTAATCGCTATTTTATTTTATTTATGCAATTTCATCAAACCGTACGTCAGCCATACAAAATAAAAGAGGTTCTAGTTTGGGTAATTGGTGCGTCATTTCTACATACCCCACCACATCGACATCACGTCACACAAAGAAACGTGCTCGAAATTTAGACTGCCACAGAACTGTATTTTCTTAAATTATTTATAATTTTTATTATTAGTGAACGGAGCTCCTAGGTTTATTTAATTTCCCCTACATTTAGAAAATTATTGGAATTTATTTCACCAAATTATATATCTATATATTACTTGTCTAAGTTGGGCTGTTCGGATTTCATTATCTAATCCCCTTTCCATGCTCAAAAACTGACCTTTTTGTTGATTTCCCTGACTTTCCGGGATTTTTGAAGCCAGACTCTTCCACCTTTATCCCGATTTCCCCGCCACAATTTTAGCATATTCCCTGTCTTTAAATGTATGAAGTATAATTGTATGAAAGTAAATGTATGAATGAATAAACAGGTATGAATGTACCTGTAAATGTACGATGTAAATGTATGAATGAATAAACAGGTAAGTTGACTAAATTTTATATTATTACACTAAGGATTTACGTATTTATTAATCTGCTAACCAAAATAAATTTTGAATTTCGAGGCGCGAGAAACGCTAACCAGTGTACAGCTACGTGAACTACCAAGCGTCAAATCATGAAACAATGCAAGCGTGAGCCAACAGCTTGCATAAAATAGGATCCGAAAAGTACAAAGACATTAATCATAACTGAACTTACATGATTTTACAGCTCGACCAATCGAAAACCTACAACTTTCTTTGGGATGGAACATCGATGGTCGATGTTACCGAAACATCGATGTTTAGACTCCGATGTTCGATGTTTTACCCGATGTTGAGAAGTCCGATATTATCGAACATTGACGTTACCATTCCGTGATCAATGATAACATCGATGTTGGCTGAATCAATATCAATGTAATTGTGAAATAGAGGAAAATTCAAGTTTGGAAAGAAAACTGGTGGAAGTGGAAGAAGAATACACCATAGGAACATTCAAATGCCATCAATTGCTGTTCAAGTACTCTATCTATTGGTTCATAATCGAACTTTCCAAATGTATTCCCTCGAACTTCCCACAGGCCTGTGGGGACGTGATGACATCTTCTTCTCCATGCCACCAGGTGCTCTGTGTTTCCGTTACATGCTCTGAAGCTATCAGATGATCGGACACGAGCAGAGCGGCAAATAAGGCGCGACAGTTGAAAATCTCAAGAAAACGGCGGAAGTGCGGTAATTTTCCCTGACTCGCCACTCGATTTCTAACGCATTCGATAGCTAAAGCAACGTAAGATTGATGAGCTGAGACCTTGATCGCCAAGCTCCCTAGCGATAATATAATGCCTTACCACTTTTACATGCGCGCGCGCGCTCACACACACACACACATAGATGTAGACATAGGACCCGCGCTTTTTCAAATCCGGTATCTTCTTTCCTTCCTTATATTACACTAGCCTGACCGCTCGCTTCGCTCGCTATCCGAGATTCGCTGTACGCAGTATCGTGGAACCAACAAACGACGGAAAAATCCCATAGCCTACTGGGTATTTGTGCCCAATTTTATCAAAATCCGTCAAGCCATTCAGGAGTTGACCATGGTCGACCATATTTCCGCTATGGTCAGGGAATTAAAAATGCGCCTACGTTCAACTTCGGAGGCTACCGGATATTGGTGCCAAATTTGGTCGATATCCGTTGAGCAATTCGGGATTCGACCATGGAGGGGCTTATGGATGCGCTATGGTCGACCGCGGGGGTAGTCCGAAGGGTCGATCGTAGATAGAAGTTCACGTAGATTACGAATACGCGATAAAAAATAGGGGTTACCATTTCAATTAACGAAGTTGACCATGGTCGACCATAGTTCCGCTATGGTCAGGGAATTAAAAATGCGACGTTGCACAACTTGGGAGCCTACTGGATATTCGTGCCAAATTTGGTCGATATCCGTCAAGCCATTCAGGAGTTGACCATGGTCGACCAGTTCCGCTATGGTCAGGGAATTAAAAATGCGACGTTGCACAACTTGGGAGCCTACTGGATATTCGTGCCAAATTTGGTCGATATCCGTTGAGCAATTCGGGGTTCGACCATGGAGGGGCCCATGGATGCGCTATGGTCGACCGCGGGGGTAGTCCGAAGGGTCGATCGTAGATAGAATTTCACGTAGATTACGAATACGCGATAAAAAATAGGGGTTACCATTTCAATTAACGAAGTTGACCATGGTCGACCATAGTTCCGCTATGGTCAGGGAATTAAAAATGCGACGTTGCACAACTTGGGAGCCTACTGGATATTCGTGCCAAATTTGGTCGATATCCGTTGAGCAATTCGCGATTCGACCATGGAGGGGCCCATGGATGCGCTATGGTCGACCGCGGGGGTAGTCCGAAGGGTCGATCGTAGATAGAATTTTACGGATATTACGAATACGCGATAAAAAATAGGGGTTACCATTTCAATTAACGAAGTTGACCATGGTCGACCATAGTTCCGCTATGGTCAGGGAATTAAAAATGCGACGTTGCACAACTTGGGAGCCTACTGGATATTCGTGCCAAATTTGGTCGATATCCGTTGAGCAATTCGGGATTCGACCATGGAGGGGCCCATGGATGCGCTATGGTCGACCGCGGGGGTAGTCCGAAGGGTCGATCGTAGATAGAATTTCACGTAGATTACGAATACGCGATAAAAAATAGGGGTTACCATTTCAATTAACGAAGTTGACCATGGTCGACCATAGTTCCGCTATGGTCAGGGAATTAAAAATGCGACGTTGCACAACTTGGGAGCCTACTGGATATTCGTGCCAAATTTGGTCGATATCCGTTGAGCAATTCGGGATTCGACCATGGAGGGGCCCATGGATGCGCTATGGTCGACCGCGGGGGTAGTCCGAAGGGTCGATCGTAGATAGAATTTCACGTAGATTACGAATACGCGATAAAAAATAGGGGTTACCATTTCAATTAACGAAGTTGACCATGGTCGACCATAGTTCCGCTATGGTCAGGGAATTAAAAATGCGACGTTGCACAACTTGGGAGCCTACTGGATATTCGTGCCAAATTTGGTCGATATCCGTCAAGCCATTCAGGAGTTGACCATGGTCGACCATAGTTCCGCTATGGTCAGGGAATTAAAAATGCGACGTTGCACAACTTGGGAGCCTACTGGATATTCGTGCCAAATTTGGTCGATACCCGTCAAGCCATTCAGGAGTTGACCATGGTCGACCATAGTTCCGCTATGGTCAGGGAATTAAAAATGCGACGTTGCACAACTTGGGAGCCTACTGGATATTCGTGCCAAATTTGGTCGATATCCGTCGAGCCGTTAGGCCGTGGGAAGACGGACAGACAGACAGACAGACTCACAGAGATTCGTTTTTATAATATATAGAGATAGAGATAGAGATACACTGCCAAGGTGATGGCAAGGGAGCTTCCTCGTCACAATCAGAGTGACCCACTATAAAATAGAACAGACTCGGAAGCAAAATAACATAACATTACATTACATTACATAACATTACATAACGTTAAATATACATATTACATAACATTACATTACATAACATAACATTACATAACATTACATGAAATATACATATTATACATAACATCACTTCCATAATATATTACGTCCATTATACATAACTAGCCTGACCGCTCGCTTCGCTCGCTATCCGACATTCGCTGTACGCAGTATCGTGGAACCAACAAACGACGGAAAAATCCCATACCCTACCCGGTATTTGTGCCCAATTTTATCAAAATCCGTCAAGCCATTCAGGAGTTGACCATGGTCGACCATATTTCCGCTATGGTCAGGGAATTAAAAATGCGCCTACGTTCAACTTGGTAGGCTACCGGATATTGGTGCCAAATTTGGACGATATCCGTTGAGCAATTCGGGATTCGACCATGGAGGGGCCCATGGATGCGCTAAGGTCGACCGCGGGGGTAGTCCGAAGGGTCGATCGTAGATAGAATTTCACGTAGATTACGAATACGCGATAAAAAATAGGGGTTACCATTTCAATTAACGAAGTTGACCATGGTCGACCATAGTTCCGCTATGGTCAGGGAATTAAAAATGCGACGTTGCACAACTTGGGAGCCTACTGGATACTCGTGCCAAATTTGGTCGATATCCGTCAAGCCATTCAGGAGTTGACCATGGTCGACCATAGTTCCGCTATGGTCAGGGAATTAAAAATGCGACGTTGCACAACTTGGGAGCCTACTGGATATTCGTGCCAAATTTGGTCGATATCCGTTGAGCAATTCGGGATTCGACCATGGAGGGGCCCATGGATGCGCTATGGTCGACTGCGGGGGTAGTCCGAAGGGTCGATCGTAGATAGAATTTCACGTAATTACGAATACGCGATAAAAAATAGGGGTTACCATTTCAATTAACGAAGTTGACCATGGTCGACCATAGTTCCGCTATGGTCAGGGAATTAAAAATGCGACGTTGCACAACTTGGGAGCCTACTGGATATTCGTGCCAAATTTGGTCGATATCCGTTGAGCAATTCGGGATTCGACCATGGAGGGGCCCATGGATGCGCTATGGTCGACCGCGGGGGTAGTCCGAAGGGTCGATCGTAGATAGAATTTCACGTAGATTACGAATACGCGATAAAAAAATAGGGGTTACCATTTCAATTAACGATGTTGACCATGGTCGACCATAGTTCCGCTATGGTCAGGGAATTAAAAATGCGACGTTGCACAACTTGGGAGCCTACTGGATATTCGTGCCAAATTTGGTCGATATCCATCAAGCCATTCAGGAGTTGACCATGGTCGACCATAGTTCCGCTATGGTCAGGGAATTAAAAATGCGACGTTGCACAACTTGGGAGCCTACTGGATATTCGTGCCAAATTTGGTCGATATCCGTCAAGCCATTCAGGAGTTGACCATGGTCGACCATAGTTCCGCTATGGTCAGGGAATTGAAAATGCGACGTTGCACAACTTGGGAGCCTACTGGATATTCGTGCCAAATTTGGTCGATATCCGTCGAGCCGTTTGGCCGTGCATAGAAGGACATACAGACAGACAGAGCGCATGTGCAGGGCGAACCGCTGGCTCTATCATGTTGAAATTTATATGGGACCTCAATGGGCCCTACCCGCTTAATCCCTGAGAATTACATTGAAATTGGGTGAAATCTTTGGTTACTACGGCTGTAACAAGGAAATTGAATCTATTTCACGCCAGCGCATGCGCAGAGCGCACCGAGGGTCCGATCATGCTGAAATTCATACTGGAACTCACTAGGCCTTGTCCAAACAACCCTTGAAAATTTGAGCGAAATTGAATCAAAATTGTGAAAGTTATGCCTGTTTGTTGAATTTAACGTTAGCGCTTGCGCAGGGCGTACCGCTGGATCAATCATGTTGAAATTTGTATGGGACCTCAAGGGGCCTTATCCACACCATCCCTCAAAATTTGAGCTGAATCAATTCAAAATCGTGGAAGTTATGGCTGTAACAAGGAAATGCGGACAGACTCACAGACCGACAGACACGGAACCAAATTTGTTCAGTAGGCTTTGAAACGCAAAATGCAAGTGGAAATTTTGATTTCTGAAGACAAAAATTTTTTGGCTCACGAAAGTGAACACAAGGCTTCCGCTGCTTCGCAGACTCGGAAGCAATAGAGAGAGAGATATTTATTATCACTTTTTCCCATACTCTACGTCCTTTTCACAGTTAACTGAACTAAAATATTTCAGAAACCATCTAATTTCTGGAATGCCCCATCATTACTTTAATTTACGCCATCTTTGCAACTGTATAAATAGGTCCTTTAGTAGGTAGGTAGGTACAATAAACTCGAACTCAAATCCAGTTACGTCCACCTGCACAGCAACAATAATCCGCCCTCCTGCCGTAGCCTCAAGACAACAACTATGATAAGGTTCTTGACCGATGGGATAAAAATACAGTTTGGAGGTTATTAAGGCTCGGTCAGCAAATAATACAAAAATTAGGTAGGTACAACAACTACGTAGGTAACTCGAAATTTGACAGTTTTTAGATAAGTGGTCCAGGAGGTGTAGTTTTCATCGCTGTATGTTGTGTTAAAACTAAATATAGTTCGAAGTGGATAACTTAAATATCGCCTAAACTGAACAACCGCTAAGCCTTGTAGTGCGACGGTAATTCAACTAGCAACCGCTAAGCCTTGCTTGAAAGTATCCTGAGTAGTTGACAGAATCCTGCATGCAGCAACTAGGTAATTGAAAGTTTTTGGGTTGACCCAATTTCGACCCCACCGAACATTATTTCCATATAATCAGCCCCTATCGGAACAGTTAGAAAATAGGGGAATTGAAAATCACAATAGGCTTTCTGCCGATCGTTAACCAAGAACTTTAGAGACTTCAAAATGTTGAAAAACTAACGCATTTTTCTAGAAATTGCTGACTTTACAATTGTCAAGTAGTAGTATTCTGGCGACCATATGAAAACAACACTGGAGCTGTATTTTGTTGTCTAGGTATATTGGGAAGCAACTAACCGTTGTGTTTCTTCTTTCTTGTGTGCTTGATCAATGAAGTCATGGTAGGTGTCATATAATCACATGCTCCCACTCCACAGGAATACACATCCGGGTTCGCTGGAAAATAATTCCATCAGTGAAAACAAGTTGCCCGTAAGAATGTTACATGAACTAACAAACAAGCCATAGTCTAATTGAGGCAGATGCCACAATGGACACCTTGAGAGGGCCACCTTCATTAACGAATTTGGGAAGAGAAAATACGCTTTATGGATTTTTGAAAAATGTTTAGATCATTTTCGTTTCAGAGCATTCATACTTCATACAAATATTATAATGTGTCCAACCGTGTATATTCCAGACAATATCCCCCAACAATATCTTTGACAATATCTTTTTTTGTACCTTGGCTACAAAAAAAAATCCTTGGAATGGCCAACGAATCGGCAACCATCAAGATAGGCAGGTACTTACTTTTAATTTAGGACTGACCACTACTTGAAGATGCCTCCGATTCTTCCTTTATCACAACTTGACCCAGGTCCATGCCGGATAGCCTTGAAAGGAGAGTAATCTGTATACAGCAACTCCAAAAAGATGAAAATAACTATAAATAGACTAATAAACTAAAATAAAAACAATAAATAATAAATAAATAAATAAACATACTTGATAAACTAAAATAATATAAATAACAAAAATAGAAAAGTTTAATTTTGCGACTAGAGGGTTAGAATCAAGGCCATTGCCAGGATGTTTTTTGCATATTAAGAAGTAATAAATAGGTAAGTCTGTAAGGCCTCGATAAGTACTGACCATTATCCTACTATACTATAGGTCGTGCACGAGAATAATGCCCTCCGACCCTGCACTCTATAGGAGGATGGGAGAAGCTGAGGGCTCGGCAGCCTGAGTGGGATGCAATGTTGGGACTTTTACTCTGTTATGTTGGCAGCGGTGCTGCCATTCCAAGCCAGCTCAACAGCTCATTCCGTTCCCATATCGTGTTTTCCTTGTTTGAATCTTGCTTTTCGTTTCACCATCCTACCTATATCGTCGTATTAACCCTTCTTATTTTAACTTGGAGTATCATCACAATCCCCGTCATCCTATTTTTGAACTGAGTATCATCACAATCCCCCGTACCCGTCAGTTTCCGTGTGTCGCCTAAACATCTCGCGATGGAACATCAACATTCATCGTCAGTAAGAAACCAGGAACCTGCTATCGCAAGAGGCTCTAAGGAGTCAGGCACGAGAAATTGTGTACAATGTGTGCCAGTATTTTACGTGGAAGAAGAAAGGATGACGCGAAATACAACGTTCGCGATGTGACTAGTGCAGCGACGGGCATCTCGGCGAGAACAGTCGGCAACATTATGAAGGAAGCTGGAAACCGAACAACATCAGATCGGGGGGGGGGGGGGGGGGGGTTTGTACCGATGCTGCTGTACAAAACAAGATACGTGAATTCTACATTGTTCGGAAAGAGTGCCCTTCATTGAAAACACTGTGCGGAATTGGCGAGTGAAGGAGTTCTCGAGTGTGGTAGAAGTTACCTTCGGAAACGACCGGTTAGTAGCGGTTTCAGGTGGAAGAAATGTTTGTCAGTCCAACCGAAAAAATTGAGGACCTTCAAAAAGATCACTTAGTCGAATCGGAGATCGATAGTTTCATCATTAATGTTGGGGGGCTTCTGATACTGATAGCAGTTCTGATGAGGATTCGGATTTTTCTGATTAGAAGTTTTACGTACCACACTTAAATTACGTAAGTACTAAATAAATGAATGATAATATGTACTAAATAAATAAATAATAAAATAACATTTGTTTCCAATCTTTCCTTTTATACCTACCTACCTTCAAAAAAATTTCCTTATTTACCTCATTGTACCTTTTCAAAAGAGTACTCCTAATTTTCAAGAAAACATTTCATAGAAAAATCCTATTACACACGAGTTTGTCTGTCAGCTCAAAGGAGTCACGCTCAGGGGTCCGATTTTACAAAAATCGGGAAAATGCTACGTTCATTCACTATGGCTTTTATGACAGTCATTTTTTATAACGAAAAAAGTTAAGTTTTTATGACGGTTCACACTCAGCTTGAAAAAGGAAAAACAAACAAAAAACGGGGAATTCCGTGTTAAAAATGATTTCCACGTTCTCCGTCAGATGGCAGGGTCGGAGGGCATTATTCTAGTGCACGGACTATAAAACCATGGTTTTCAGAGCCGATGTATTTGGCAGATGATCCCAAGTCAAAAATTTCATACGAATTACTAATAAAATCCACTATCTGACCATGAAGCTGTCACTACCTATTTAGCGGAATGTATAGAAATAACTGAACTTGTTTAACCTACTACAGCATTTCACGAATGCTGATAAGATGCTAATAAGAATCCAACTTGCCTATTTATTGTTAGCCACGGCCGTCGACTCAACGCTAGGTGTAGTCATGCGTAACTTTTCAAGATCCTTTCCAACGGCCGAAAAGATGTTATTATTTTGTAGACAGCTCACTGAACACTGATCTAAAAAACTATCTAATAATAACAACTAGAATTGTGTAATTATATTACGTAAATTAAGAATGGATTGATCACAATGGTCACAGAACAGTCTTCTTCTTCTTCTTCTTTGTTCTTTGACGCTTGGCCGGGACGCAGCAATAGGGTCATATTTTGTTGTTCTGGAGTTCGGGTTTTTTTCTCGAAAGGGACAGCTACGCAAGAGCGCTCTGGTGAGAAGGAGGGAAATGGATATCATAGCTAACCCCTTCAGATTTTTGGTTTATTATTCTGCAAATAATACAGGTACTTCTTCATTATCTGGTATACACCAAAAAAAATTCTCAAATTTTGATTAAATTATTTAATAACGTTTCTCAACAACAATTACCATTATCTCAAATACATCGATTCTTCAGTCAGACAAGAAGGTGGGTGTACAAGAAGTTTAGTTCCCATTCCGCAGCTCGCATTGTCAAGCGATCTGGATGCTCGCTAGCGCTCTCATCTCAAAAAAGATAAACAATCCCAGAAACTATCCCGTGAATGAGCAGGTTGTTTGGGACTTCTGAATAGATGGTACAAGTATGCAATAGTTGTTTTGTTGTTGAGAAACGTTATTAAATAATTTAATCAAAATTTGAGAATTTTTTGGTGTATACCAGATAATGAAGAAGTACCATGTTATGTTTCAAGGTGTGTAGATTCAGAAAATGCAATATCCGTCCGCCGTATCCTGCATAACTACTTCATTTTCGGTCTAAAAAATTCGTTCACACACATGCTCCATTTGGGCCCTAGTTGTGTCCCGAAACTTCGCAGCCCGATTGGAATATGTGAAATTATGAATGATCAATTTCATATTTGGCGCCTCTTCTCACACCTTTTCGAGAATATTCTTGCAGGTTGGCAGTACTGGAGCTCCGCCCCTCCCTCATTCTCTTGAGTGCAAGTCATCCGACCAACACAACCTAGGGATGTATTAATACTTCGAAATGTATCGATACATATCGTATCGATATTTCTAAAAAGTATCGAAAAGATCAGGCCGATACTTTAAAAAGTATCGATACATTTAAGTATCGATACATTTAAGTATCGAAATCGATACTTTTTGCAAACTCAAAATTAGAAAAGTTCCGGCCACATGGATTGTGTTGTTTTGCGCCTTCCCCTTCCAGTGTTCCAGTTCCACCATAGAATAATTCTATGCCTGACATAAGTGCACAGTATCAGTTGAGTTGTTTCACGTTTCCAGTCCTACTGCCGGACAGTATCAGTTGAATGAGTGATCATCTCCATTTTTATGTCAAGGTTGTTGACAAATGGTGGGACTTCAGGCATGGTAGCGATCAGGCTTTGTAGTCTTCTCTGAAACTTGGAAGTGAGAAAAGATCCTTGAAAAAAGTAACGGTGTCGATACCGCGAAAAAAGAAAAAGTATCCGGATACATTGCAAAAAAAAGTATCAAAAAGTATCGATACTTTTTCTTTAAAGTATCGATATTTTGAAGTATCGATACTTTTTATACATCCCTAACACAACCTTAGGGCCGGTTTCACCACTAAACCATGAACTCGGTTTATCGGAAACCTAGTTCATCGTAACCGATGGATTGATCTCAGTTTAAAAAGTTTTGGGTTTCACGAAGTTAAACGAGTTTCTAGGATCGGAGTTCATGTTGAACTAAGATCAACGAAAACCAAGTTCGAGCTGCTGTTGATCCACAGTTTGAACTCTGATTTGGAAGGCAGGGGTTCGATTATTCGATGATTTGATGATAGGATCAGGTGATAACAAGGTAAAATTGGGGGTGTCAGCTGTTTTGATAAACGTGGGAACGAGAAGCCCAGCTAACCATTTCTGTTTTTGCTTTCCCTACTTGCCTAAATGGCGAGCATGTGATTATTTTGACCGCTAACTGTAGACAGAAAATAAAATAAACGCTATAATTCAATGTCACGACTACTTATGGGATCATTGAATTTTTATCCTATTTTCCCATTACGTCGGCTTTTCCTCTCTGCAAAATACGTTTCCTGGTCTGTGCAGTGGAGTAGACCACACAGCTTGCGTAGTCTCATTGAATTCTTATCATCAGCTCTTTGAATAATAATTTATGCACACCAAAAACGTGATTTTGAATGGTTCAGTTTGGGTTTGTCTGCTGATACATTCACTGTACATTGTATTTATCTATTTTTCGTAGATTCTTTCGAGAGTCTGTATCTCGACACAAAAGTCACTCATCAAGATGTTCAAAATATTCTGTCCTCTGGCGGAATTACCTCGGGCGGCGAATTATAATATTGTTGAGTTCATCACTTTCATCTTCGTCGAAAATCATGTTAACAACTCGCACTACTGATCGAGACATTGTTGATATTAATGGATAAGCGGGAGGGAAAAGTAGACTTGAACCGAGATTATCACTGCTGATAGGCCAAAATCGAGCGTTCAGCGCTGAACTCCCGTTGAACTGAGTTCAGGGTTAAACGCCCGTGGTGAAACCCAACCTGACTGACAATCTCCGTTTACGATTTGAAACGCGATTTGAACTGAGATCAACACCTTCGTTTACGTTGGTGAAACCGGCCCTTAGACTGACGCACAGAACAGGAAACAGTATTATATTATGCACTTTCGCACTTTGTTCGTCAACAAGTGCGGGAGGGAAAAATTGAACACACAAAGGTGATTCGAACAAAGTGGGTTCATAAGAGGAAAGCAGAAGGGGATGGCTCTGTGAGGTATAAAAGCAGACTGGTCGCAAAAGGATTTGCAGATAAAAACAGGTATGATTTGACAGAGGTCTACTCACCTGTTGCAAGACTGAACGACGTTAGGTTCATAAAAACGGAGTTATAATATAACAAAGTCTATTTCCACGAAAACAATGAATACAAAGTTATAACTTAGGTTCATAAAAACGGAGTTATAATATAACAAAGTCTATTTCCACGAAAACAATGAATACAAAGTTATAACCGGAAGGGTGGATTGAATATACAAATTCAAGCAGGAACCTATCTCAGAGTCACGTGTGTAAATTAGAGAAGGCCATATATGGTCTTAACCTTCACCCGCTCGCCTCTCCTGAAGTCACACTTCCGATCGCGTGGGCGGCAAATTGGCCGCCCTTGATTTTTCATAATTTTCACTTCTTTTCTTCGTTTGTTTCAAATTAGTTTTGACCAGGGAACTCCAGCACAACATTACAAGCACATTTTTATCATAAATTCTTTATTCAGATAATGGCAATCACAATAAGAACGTAGATATTATATCAAAATCACATTTTCAGTCTTTGAAGGTTTTCTGCACTAAAATAATATTCTGCAGTTCGCAACTTTTTCTATTGAAAGGAGGTAACAAAAGTTTGAATATAATCATAATAATACCTACCTCATTTCGACAAATACCTAACTAACGTGACAATAAAATAAAACGAAAGCTGGCTAGAACAAAACTAGAATATCCATAGTTCAAAACATTAGAACTATAGTAAAAAAAAAACTACAAAAATTATACTCAGGAAGATGAGTTAAAACTCAAAATACTTATCAAATTGGAAAGCTGGCTAGATCAAAACTAGAATATCCATAGTTCAAAACATTAGAACTTTCCAAATCGAGATGCAAAACATTCATGTTTCAGTTCAAAATACAGCAGAGTACGACAAGAAATATCGATGAGAAGCCCTACACATATTCTAGAATACTGTGAAACTAGTACAGTTGAAAATACATGCGAAAGGAAAATTAATATTTACTTACATTTTCAAAATCGTGCGATGCGAAAACTGCCACGTTACCGCTCGCGTAGGCGGCAAATTGGCTCGAACCTGATGTCCCCAACTTTGGAGCAGTACTGACTGGGCTGACGTGTCCACCACGATCGGAAGTCAACGTAGTCTAGCAGGAAAGATAGTAACTAGAGAATACATGGCGCTCTTGGGGCTATCACAATACTTTGAGCGAGCATACACGGGAAAATTCGAAAAGGCGGCCAATCTGCCGCCTACGCGAGCGGATGAAGGTTAAGGTTTCTGCGAAGAGATGGCATATTCGATTTTCTGAAGCCATGGAGAAACTGGGCTTTGAAGTGTATCCTCACCAGAGGTGCATCTTTGTGTGGAGACGAGACAAGGAGTTTGCCATTTTAATACTGTATGTAGATGATATCTTACTGGCATCAAACTCCACGAAGAAAGGAAAGGAGCTAAAAGAAAATCTAGCTCAGGAATTCCAAATTAAGGATCTTGGTACTCCGAAGTTGTATCTGGGAATTGAGATACTGAGGAATAGAGCTCAGAGAAAGATGTTCATTCATCAAGGGAGCTTTATTGAGAAGTTGCTGAACAAGTTTGACCCAAATTCAAAAGCAGTGGCAAACACCCCGATGGTTCAAGCAAAAATATATGAGAAGCAAGAGATACATGGAAAGCCAAATGTGCCCTACAGGCTAGTGATGGGCAATTCGAATGAAGAATCGAATGCGGCATTCGATTATTCAATTCATTCGGATATTCGGATGTGAGATTTCAAGTATTCGAATACTTTCGCATTCGTATTGTAGCGAAACTAGCGGTATCTTCGCGAAGCTCAAGATACAGGAGGATGGAACTGCGACAAGAGAACCTGTGACCAATGCGAATGCCCAAGTACCTATAATATACTGTCACAGAACAACCATAGCTGAGACTTTCATCCGAACTCTATCCCATTCCATTGGTTATTTTTCATTCGAATACTTTAGCATCTGTTCTGCCTTCGGTTGTTTTGCATTCGGATCTGTTGGAGGTTTTCCCACTCTTTTTTCATGATGCAAACGAATCATTCGAATGAAACGAGCTTCATCCGTGTAACTAAGTAAGATCAATGAAAAATCAAGTTATATTTTACCTATATATTCCTGAATTTTCTATTCTAATGTCAGTATCAAATAGGTAATTAAATTTTTTTTATTCAATATAAATCCTATATTATTATGTTACTTATTTTCCAAGTAGGAAGTTTTATTTTATTTTATTTTTTCCAATCGGCTACTAAATTAATAATCAGGTACCTAATCTAAATAAATCATGTTTTTAACTGGCCGATAATATTAATAATCCATCCACTTACATACCTATTTGGTCATTCACATTTTGAAGGTAAAATATAGGCTTATTAACTACATGGAAAACGAAGTTCGAAAATTTGTAAACTTTATTATGAACAAAATTAAAAACTCATGATAATGCAATAAATTATGGTACTATATAAAAATGCTGAACATCATTATACCTAAGTTGTTTTTCAATACTTGTAGGTAGGTAGGTAGATACCTACAAGAATTTAGATCACAATACCGAGATCGTTTGTATAAAAAGAGGAAGTAAAAAATACTGAACGTCTTATAAATTTACGATAAGTATATATTATATTTCGTACACCTACCTCATCATCATTTCGTTGTTTATTTATTTTTTGTTCTTCTTAAATCTGAACATGACAAAACACACTATTTGGTAGAAAGATTGCACTAAACTCAATACTGAACACCACTAGATACAGATTAAAATCATAATTCAAAAATTCACAAGTTCAAAATGGCGGTGGGTGTTCCCTCCACATTTGAATGAAATCATTCGAATGATCATTCGATTATCAAAATCATTCGAATACTTGGTATTCGATTATTGAAATCATTCGTTTCGCCCATCACTACTACAGGCAGTTGGTGGGGTCTCTCTTGTATCTTCAGAATGGGACAAGACCAGATATCACTTATGCAGTGAATATGATGTGTAGAAGACAAACTTCCTACACAAGCGAAGACTGGCATAGAGCACTGAGAGTTCTACAGTATCTTAGAGGAACTCTGGATTATGGATTGCTCTATAGAGGGAACACTGACAAATTGGAGTGTTATCCCGATGCTTCACTGGGTCTCAATGACAAACAGGGACTCTCGACTTGTGGATATGTAATCAAGCTTTGGGACGATGTTATATCGTGGAAATCGAAGAAGCTGACTCAGGTATCTCTGTCATCAGCAGAGAGTGAGTACATATCGATGTCAATCGCTTGTCGAGAACTCGCAGGATTGCAGGAAATGTGCAATCAAATACTGGCGCTTAAGTTAACTCCATCCGTATTTGAGGACAATCGAGCAGCCATAGCTCTGGCTAAAACGGATGAGTCGAAAGCGTTGAAGCATGTAGTAAACCTACATATGCACTTTGTTCGTCAACAAGTGCGGGAGGGAAAAATTGAACTTAGATGGATTCCCTCGAGCGAACAATGTGGTGACATTTTCACTAAGCCATTGACGGGCGCGTTGTTCGAAAAATTCCGGAACAAGTTAGTGGTATCATTCATTGATGCCTAAACTTTGGGAATTTGATGTTGGTTATAATAACCATTCGAAGATGTTAGCTGATGAATTTTGATGGAAGCTAACTGGTCAATTGGACCGAGGAAAAACAATATTCTATTGATGATGGTCGTATAAGACTGATGGAATGAAGATTATGGTGTTAGATGTTTGTAGCATCTTGTGTCAATCTGAAGGATGAGAACACATACCTTCCTTCAACTTGGAATTCAACTTAAGAGTCCATAACTCAAGGGAGTGTTCTATAAACGAACACTCAAGACTCCACTGGGCTTATCCCAAATGAAGTATTGCCGAGCTTGTGTCTAGGAAAGACAAGCTCCTCAAATATGCCTTGAACTAACACTTGTTTTGTTTGTTTTGCTCTACAGACGTCTGGCAGTAAAGAGAGGGTCGGCATGGTGTGAGACGAGACTCCAGTCCTTCTCTTGTACCCTAGGGTCATATAAATTTTTCAAAATTTACAATCCATTCTTAACCCTTTGAAGTAAACTGTAATCGGATCCCCTCTTCCCTGGTTCCGGCTCCACCCGCACATGGAGCGCATGGAGTGGCGCCTCCATCGCTGGCCACCTCCATGAAGGCACCCTGGAAAGGCGCCCAACCTGGGCGACGCACGCCTGCTTCCAGCGGCCATTGACGGAACTACTGAGGGCTCCATTTTCCGATATAGGGCGTCAGCCATCCCCACTTCCCGGAGTACTGTTCCGAACAGGAGAGTCTGGCCAGAGCCCACTCCGGCCGTGGGTGTTCGGCCATTTCCGCCTGTTTTCGCGTGGAATTTTTGCTGTTCCGTGGTTCCGCCCTCGGCGATCGGCTCGTATCCTTATCACTTTCTTATCAGTTTACTTATCATTATTACTTATCATTGATTACAGTGACAAGTCATTTGCGTTAAAACAACATGAGAATAGTCATGGCTGATCGGAAATTATACGCCTGCTTATTATGCAGCGGATTCGAGGCGTGCCGGAGTAGTCAATGGGAGTTTGAAGGACGATTGAGATCCAGGTGTTTTTTGAAACCATTGAGAAACACAAGCTTTCAACTGCCCACAGACAGTCGTCTTCACGTTTACCAGAATAAGATAAATTTTCTTATCAGGAACAACTGAGGGCAGTTGAAAGCTTGTGTTTCTCAATGGTTTCAAAAAATACCTGGATCTCAGTCGTCCTTCAAACTCCCATTAACCAGCATTGAAAAAGAAGACCCTACAACATTAACTACAAAATTAACATAACATTGTTACGAGTCACTAGATATTATATTATTGATAACTCTTTGGTAATAGCGTGATATTCTGGTTATTTTAATTAATTTTGGCTATTTTCAACTGTATCGAACTACATTCAATTTTGGTTATTTTCAACTTATTCCTTTAGAATCGAGCATGATAAAAAAAATGTTAACGCCCCCTCAAAATTTGATGGTTTTTCGTTCCAAGGTACGTAGACTCCGAAAATGAATAAACAAATTTCTATCCGTCCGCCGTACTTCGCACTTTCCTTAGTTACCATGAACCAAAATGAGCTAAATTTTATAAAATAGTAATACGATTATAGCATGATTCGAAGTCAATATATAAAGAATTGCTGGACAAAGCAGTCGTGATAGGTTGATTACATGTGATATTGTCATGCTATTATAATTTATAATAATATTCTGTGATAGTTATTATAATAGTCAAAAGTTCCATAGGTAGGTACTTACCTAATTTCTCAAGAATAAGCTGTAATCTCGCAAATTAGTAAAATGCATTTAAATATTCATTAAAAGGTTGATTAAATGTGATATACGAGTATTGTCGTGATATTATAATATAAAAATGAAGTCGTTGCCTTGGGCAATTTTCCTCTCGATTTTTTTTCTCCACGTTCAGTATTTGTGACACTAATCTAAGTATGTACCTAGTTATAACCTAAAAGAGACTAAATTGTACTAAGTATTTTGATTTGATAAGCTTTCTCTAGAATAACATTTTCAAGAGGGTGGGTAATACTGAGACTAGTGTATAATTTTGTCATTATCGTTAATTTCTCCAAGGGAAATACCTATATATTTTGTGATAATTATGGGAATAGTCAGAAGTTCCATAGGCAATAAGCTGTGAATTGTAATCTCGTAAATGAACAAAATATATATTTTTGACATTTTATGTCTTTACTTTGCTACATAAACTCGAAAATGAAACGCGGGACATGCAACGGAAACAACGTCACGAAAATATTTCTGATGATTTTCGCTTACAACCGATTCGTTGCTACGGAACTTTATCTTCGCCAGTTATCATCGTTCAAAAATCGTTCACCACTCGTTGGATAGCTCTCGATTTACCTAACCATACTACGTTAACCACTGCGGACTGCGTGGCCAAAAAGCTGCGGTATGAGCGTGATTGTTTAAATGAATGTTTACGTACATAATACAGTGGAGTCCGGCTAATCCGAACTAATTGGGACTGAAGGCTGTTCGGACTAGGTACCATTCGTTGGAAATCTTGACCAAAACAATTAAGTACGAAGTACTTGGTGTGGGTGCGGGAGGAGGCGCTAAGACATAAAATGTCCCTCGTGGTTTGCTTATGTTACCATTATTTTCATTTCGTTGCCCCCCCTAATTTTTGTGCGGGCAAAATGGCTTTTTAAAAATATACCATTTCCTTGCAAATTTAGTCGCCACTACGGTTATAGCCACTAAATGTTGGTCACATATCTGGCAGCGATTATTATTTGTAAATATAAAGTTAAGTACCTAGGTACCATCAATCGCTTATTAAGTAATAATAAATTATAGAAGCTGTTCAAATCAATAATCTGTCAAGAAAATCATGGTTTTTAAGTCCTAACGAACAAAAACTGATCTTACGAAAGTGTCGGTGACAAAAAAACTTTCTATGTTCCTGGTCTCGAACCAACGATCTACCATCCCGTAGGCACATGTCGATTCCACTGAGCTAGCGAATTACCTCGTTAGGGGTTGGCTTCTGAAAGAACAGGTATCGCATGCTGTAAAGCAGTAGGAGGCAGCGGAAACAGGCGGAAATGGCCGAACCCCCACGGCCGGAGTGGGCTCTGGCCAGACTCTCCTGTTCCGAACGCCGTCCTGTGCACCGCCTCTTCGGTCTACTCAAGAGTCCGCGCCCGTGTCTTAAGCTATGGCCGTACCGGAGCGACTCATTTCTTAAATTCATTCATACCGGGTATTCACCCGTAGTACAGTGGTACGTGAAGTTGGGTACGTCTAGGCAAGGAGCATCCGTCAGACGCCCGTGTGGTACCAGTTACCGTGTGTAGAAAGTAGTGCAGTACCGTGGTACGTGATTGTTGGGTACGCGAAACGGCAAGGAGAATCCGTCGTGTTGTGTTGTGAACCTCAAGCATACCTCAGGATATCTTGGTACGAATTGTTATATATTGTTGTTATTCCTTGTAAAGCTCTATCCTTTTTCTTAAATTCAGTAAGAGACTTCATCTCAATAGTCTGCCACTTCATGAATATGTGCAAGTTTGTGTTAACTACGCAGTAGACCAAATCCTTTGTTAACTTCTAAAGCCTTCAGCCATTTTCTTTTAACGGCGTCAGACCGAATAGCCCTCAGCTCCAACCTTGTCAATATTGAAACTTGTAATTTCCTTATAACGTATATTCTTAAATCCAAGGTAGTTTTCGACTTCATCGAAAACTCCCTTGTACAACCTGTCGCAAGTCTGTTTTCAATTCTATGACGCATAGCGTCCCACATAAGTCCTCATCGATTCTGCTCCTTTCGAAGGCCTTGTTCGCCACTCTATCATTTATTTGTTCACCTACCGATGTCAATAATTGTATCATTCCTTAACTCATTTCTATAATTACTACTGAATTACATTTTATATTTCTTGCTAGAGAATCTTGGTATTTCCTTTAATAACCCCAAATCTCTTGTAGGATTTCCTACCTTACAGTAGGTGGTGGCAGCAACCTCTACCTAATTCAGAGTATTATAGTTTCACATACCTACCTTCTTAGATTCAGGGCCTCACCCAAACCCTCTAAATTCTTATTTGATAATCACATATTTAGTAACTTTTCTTTTTGTGTGGTTACAAATTGGTGACAGTATTGGAGTTAAATTCTCAACTCCTCTCACTGATTCGCCGTGTCTAAAACCGTTTTGCTCTGGTTACAACTTGGTAGCAGTAGTAGAATTTGAATTAACCTCATTGCTAATCAATAGGACCAGGTCAAAATTTGGTTACAAAACTCTTTGATGTATATCTCTCTCTCAATTAAGCTCTAAATAGATGAATAAGTGTAATTGATGTCAGTCACTTAAACTCCTTTTGAGTCTCTACCCAAAAGTTCAAATTTGATGAATAAGTGAAATAGATGTCACTTATAACTAGAACTAATATCAAGCCCATCTTCTGAAGAAGACTTGAGGAGCTCTAAAATTGATCAGGAGGGAGTGTGAAATTGTGAAATTATGAATGATCAATTTCATATTTGGCGCCTCTTCTCACACCTTTACGAGAATATTCTTGCAGGTTGACAGTACTGGAGCTCCGCCCCTCCCTCCTTCTCTTGAGTGCAAGTCATCCGACCAACACAACCGTAGACTGACGCACAGAACAACAACCCCGGCTAACCTGAGACCGCCACAATTCGATTTTCTCAAGCAGAGAACAATATTTGGAGCCTGCCACTACAGTATCCAGCTCAAGTGGCTTCGAGCATAACACCATTAACAACAAGGTAATTGAAGAAATAATCCGATAGAATATACCCAACGGTGTTATGAGTGAAAAATGGGTATATAAGTAAAGTAGGTACCTACCTTTTTTTTTTTTTTTTTGGTTTATCATTCTGTGAATAATACACCTATGTAATCGCTCAGCAAAAAATTTGTATAACCCCCCCTCAAAATTTTTTCCTATACATTTCAAGGTGCATAGTTTCCAAAAGTGCAATGTCCGTCCGCCGTATCCTGCATACCTAACTACTTCATTTTCGGTCTAAAAAATTCGTTCCTTCCCACTCAGGCTCCACTTGGGTCTTAGTTGAGTCCCAAAACTTTGCAGCCCGATCGGAATATACCCAAGGGAGTTATGAGTGAAAATGGCTATAAAAATAGGAATTTATTGAGTTTTAGTAACATGAGCTTTTGAGGTATTCCTTTCCATCAGGCGCGTAGATTCAGGGGTACCGCGGGTAGCGGCGGTACCCCTGACGAAAAGAAGAAAAAAGGTACCTACACAAAGAATAAAATCCGAAAAGTTGAATTTGGGCGCATTCTGATGGATTCGATTATTTATTTATTTATTTATTTGCAAAGTACATAGGAACAGGGTTCCCTCATAGTGTACAATATAAATTAAATTACATTATTTTAATACAATTTTACAATGAAACGTTTAATAATTTTAGAAGAAAGTAAAACAATTAATGTTAATTTTAAATGAAAATAGTTTTAATTACATAACTACCTGTAACTCTAGGATTGGTCCAGGAAAGATGGGAAGGAAAGAAAATGAAAGTAAAAAGAAGTGAAAGGTGAAAGGGAAATAAAGAGGAAGTGTTTAGGAATGTAGCTGATCTTCAAGGTGGTCTGTGGCCGCCGTCATGAAGGACTCGAGGGAGGCAAGCGCCCTCACCGCCAGTGGGAGGGAGTTCCACAGTTTCCCCCCCGCCACGTGAAAGGAGATCTTAAACTTCACACACGTAGATCTCACTAGCCGAACTGTGCACAATCGTTTAGATGGCCCAAACTCGAAGTAGGAAGAAAGATAAGCTGGGGCAAATGGAGCAACTGTATGAAGGATTTTGTGTATCAGCTTTAAACAACGTACTTTGAGGATTGTAATTATATTGTGTCCTAGTAATTTAGAAGAGTATTCCGAAATATGACCCCTTGGTTTCAAATCATAAACGTACCTCGCACAATTATTAAAAGCTACGTTGATTTTACGAACACAGGAGCTGTCCATTGACAGTGCGAAGAGGATATCACCATACGTTAGGAGAGGGTACACAAGAGATTTGAAGAGCAATAATTTGATAGCAGGAGGTGTGAAGCGAGATAATTTCTTGAGGGAGTGCAGGGCGCCATAAACCCTTTGGCATAAGTAGTTAATGTGAGGCTCCCACGACAGGTCGAAATTAAGCAGGACACCAAGGTTCTTCACTGTCTGCAGGTAAGGCAAGCTAACTGAATTTAAAACTACTTGGGGAACGGAATTTATCTTTAATTTAGTTTTAGAGAATAGGATTACTTGAGTTTTGGATGGGTTCAGCTGCAGAGCATTTGATTGGGCATATATAGAGATGGACCTCAGGTCATCATTCATTCTTGCTACTGCATTGTCAAGGTCCTCAGGAGGAGTTGAAAGATACAGCTGCGTATCGTCAGCAAACTGGTGGCATTGTGAATGTTGTAGGATGGTGGCCAGGTCATTCACATATAATGAAAAGAGCATTGGTCCCAAGACTGAACCCTGGGGGACACCTGAGTGAAGAGGCATTGATGAAGAGGTCTGGTCTCCTATCTGAACACTCTGAGATCTGCCAGTAAGAAATGATGAAATGAGATTGACGGTGGTGGAAGAGAAATTATAACGGTTTAAAAGTTTATCAAACAGAGTTTGGAAACACAAGGATCCAAAAGCGTTAGAAAAATCGAGCAGGACCATAAGTGTGATGTGCCCTCTATCAAAAGCCTTTCTGGTCTCTTCAGTAATTTTTAAGAGGGCAGTGGTGCAACTATGGTGTTGTCGAAAACCAGACTGGTTAGGACTGAGGAAATTACTATCAACTATAAAATTCGTGAGCTGTTTATAAATCACGTTTTCAAAAGCCTTAGACAATATGGGTAATTTAGATATGGGACGAAAGTCACGTGGAGATTTGGGAATGGGAGTTTTATTGATAGGCATGATAATGGCGTGCTTCCAAGCCAATGGGTAGCTGGAAGAGGTGAGACAAAAATTGAAAATATAGGTTATATATGGAAGGGTAACGCTAATTAGAGTAAGGATGAAATGGAGAGGAATTCTATCACTGCCGATAGCTGGAGACTTTACTGAAGAAAGTGCTTCTAGTACATCGAGACTGTCCACATTTACGAAGGCAAAACCATCAGTGACAGGAATGGGTTGAAGATGCGGATTTACAAGTAATGGACTAGAAGAAAAATGAGAATTAAGGATATCAGGATTAAAAGAATTACTGATACTGTCATCTGAAGTTTTGGCATGCAGTCCTAGATTTTTTATATTGGCCCATAGTACTCTGGGGTGTAGATAAGGATCCAGTTGCTTGTAGAAAAGTTTTTTTTTAGCTAGTCTGATCTTAGTTTTCGTTTTGTTGCGTTGCTTTTTGAATAGCTCTTCATCTTCAAGCAATTTTGTAGCTTTCCATCTCTTATAAAGCTTGTTTCGCAGCTTGATTGCAGATTTTATTTCTGGGGTAAACCAGGCGATTTCCGTTCTTTTGACCAAAACCTTCCTCAGCGGAGCGAACGTATCCATCAGATGGTAGATAAGTGAGTTGAAATGGTATACCATCCCATCTACTTCAGTAAATTGGTAAATAAGATCCCATGGGAGTGTTAGTGCATATTTTAACAACTCTTCCTTATTCATGGATTTGAAATTTCTCATTTCGAGTGTTTTAGGGGAATATTTGTACGATGGGATCTTATATCCAACGACCAAACAATTATGAGCTGACACTCCTGGAACATCAAATACATGGACACCGGCAACTTTAGATGGGTGTTTCACGATGGCCAGGTCTATAGTGCTGGAGTTGGCTTTTGTGAAATGCGTGGGACCTGTGCTCAAAACCGTTAAGGAAAGTGATGGCAACATTGAATGCAGCCTGTTATAGTTGGCACTATCATAATTAGGGTTGGCATTGAAGTCGCCTAGGACTATAACGTGATCATATGCAAATATTAAAGAGCTTAGAGGAGATTCAAATTCAAGGATATTAATTTTTGGGTCAGGAGGGCGATATACAGCTGCTAGTAAAATTTTAATTTTGCCAGTACGCACTTCAACAAAGATGAACTCTATATCAGATTTCCCCGACTCTAGAATGACGGAATACTTTAAACTATCAGCAATGTACAGCGCCACCCCTCCCCCTCGTTTCTTTGTTGAACAACTAGGCCTATCCTTCCGAATAATTCTGTACCCAGGGATTGAAACTTGCTTGTTGGGTATGCTCCTCTTAAGCCAGGTTTCAGATACGGCAATTGCCCCAAACCTACAGTTCTCAACAGCCATTCGAATTTCATCAATATTACTCACTAAACTTCCTGCATTGAAATGCGAAACTCGAAAAACGTGGTTGGAAAAACCGCTTACATAGTTCAGAATAGTAGAGTTTGTTGGGGACCCATCATCAGAGAGTGAGTCGTGTGTTTTATTTGAACTAATCGAGATATCAAGCATGCTTGGGCGGGGGGAGTGCCCACTATCCCCGGCCATCAGGAGGAAGGCGCCACACCACCCGAGAGCCCAACAGCAACGGGAAACCACCCCAAGCCAACCCAGATTCAGCTACAAGGAAAAGAGAATGATGAAGAAGATGAGAGAAGAAAGTGGAGAGGGAAAGAACATGAAGAAGGACAAAGAGGCGAGATAACGGAGGACCAACGTATGAGCAGACATAACTGAACCAGTTTGAGAAAAAAGCACCAACTGGGAAAAGTGCAAATATAACGAAGAACATTATGACAAATGAAAAATAAAAAATAATAAAATCCTTATATAAACAAAGTGAACATACCAAGGAGAGTATCGCTCCCCAAACTATAAGCTACATTAGTATCAAGGTACCCTACGTACTATAACTACCTAATGACTGACAATTTGAGAACTGTGTGCTAATAAAACGCAGTTAGGTAACTGAATGATAGTGTATGAGTTCAAGCTGACTGGGACCAGTATCACCTACTTGAATTTTTATACCCAGGCAAGCTCACAGTAGAAAAATACTGATGTTGAACAAATAGGTAGGTACTGAAAAATACTGATGTTGAATACTGAAAAATACTGAGGGTGAATGTAAATGAGATACTGATGTTGAATACTGAAAAAAAATACTGAGGGTGACTGTAAATGAGATTACAGAAGAAAAAAAGAGAAAAATACGAAATGTTGGTAGGTACCTAAAATAATTTCAAATGAAACGATTTAAAGAAAACTGAAAGTGAAGGGAAGAAAAAAATTAAAGCACCAATACACTTCGTAATTTTCCCACCTACCTACCTATTTATTAGAGAACAGCATTCCTCTTGTATGTTGCATTTTAACACTTGTGGAGTCAGTCGAGCGTCGAGGAGTGGATTTGAGAAAACTCGCAGAAGTCCTTTAGATTTGTTGCCGTGTGAATTTTACCTTCAGGGTCAATCCAGCGTATGTTTCCGTTAACAGTCCATGTATTTCGGGGGCCCATTCGTTTAGAGACTTCTCTGATTAAAAACCAGTTTCATCGATTCTTCGTGGTAGGTTCAAATCAGAGATCGATGACTTCATTGTCTTAATCGATACCACAAAATGATCGATAGAGGTGATAGAGCAGTATCGATTGAAGCAGAAATGACGCAATGAATGACGGTGGTTTTGGGGTACCGCGCCACCATTGCGGTGACAAAAGGTCATTGGCCGAGCCCGTGTGTCAGTGTGTCTCCTCGTCTTCACAATGATGGTTCGGTGTGTGTGTGTAGTTTCTAGTGGTAGTCGTCCAGTCAGCGAGTCACCGCACGTTTTGTGCGGTTCTGTAGTGCTCTCGTGATCACGCCTGATTTTCTCGATGCTATCGAAGCTGGTAGGTATAATCGATTTGTTTAGGAGCCCGAAGTCGAAAGGTTATGTTTATGTCGGAAGGTTCTGTGTTGTTTGTTTTTATGGCTTGCTTTATTGTTCGTTTTTGTTTCACTCCATCGTTTTCTTGATAATGTCAACTTGTTTTTTACGCGACTTTTTTGCTGCTTTCCGCTTCGAAAATGGATAGCTGTTGCGTGAATTGTTCCTTAGTTAGTCGATCGTTTAGTTCACGTAATTTTGTACAGAAATGTGAGATCATCAGGTTGGGCCGTTCAACTTCCCCGCTTCCAAACCTGTCGTCAGTCGTAAAAGAACATAATCGTGAGTACACACGCCATAATAGTATTTCTAAGGGTGTTAAAAGTTCCTAATTTTCTTTTAGCGAATTTTCAAAGAAAATGAAGCTATTGCAATGGCTTCGAAATTTAAATAATATAAATTTTTGGAAATTTTCTTCATAGAAATCCGTTTCAGACCATTCTAAAACGATTCCTGAAATTTAACACTTTTTTATATGTATATATATATATATATATATATATATATATATATATATATATATATATATATATATATATATATATTTATTTATATATGTGTCACTCCAGACGATAACTCTCGATAGAATTGAGATAAACAGCTCAAATTTGCACAAAAAATCTATCTTGGCAATCGAAAGGCTAAGTTCGAAGATGGGCGAAATTGGCCTACTCTAAGGAGGGTTTTGGCGCATTTAAAGTGCGCAAAAATTACCCAAAAATCCCCAAAATGTTATTTTCCAACAAGTGACCCCTCATTTTAAAGGTTTTTGCACGCTGAACACGATGGTGGAATCGGATTTTAGATATCTTGATCCGTTCTCAAATTAGAGCATTTAAAGTGCGCAAAAATTACCTAAAAATCCCCAAAATGTTATTTTCTAACAAGTGACCCCTCATTTTAAAGGTTTTTGCACGCTGAACACGATGGTGGAATCGGATTTTAGATATCTTGATCCGTTCTCAAATTAGAGCATTTAAAGTGCGCAAAAATTACCCAAAAATCCCCAGAATGTTATTTTCCAACAAGTGACCCCTCATTTTAAAGGTTTTTGCACGCTGAACACGATGGTGGAATCGGATTTTAGATATCTTGATCCGTTCTCAAATTAGAGCATTTAAAGTGCGCAAAAATTACCCAAAAATCCCCAAAATGTTATTTTCTAACAAGTGACCCCTCATTTTAAAGGTTTTTGCACGCTGAACACGATAGTGAAATCGGATTTTAGATATCTAAATCCGTTCTTAAATTAGAGCATTTAAAGTGCGCAAAAATTACCCAAAACTAGGATAATCTTTAAACTCTTACCCCCACCCCCTTAGAGTGGTCAGATTGAAAAATGTGAGAAGTATTAATTGAAGACGAGAGTTCGAAGCAAAAAAGGGGGAGGCAAACGATTAGTACAACTCCTTGAATTTACCCACAGCGATCAAATAAATAAGCACTTAGTACAATTACGTAATAAACAAACGGTAGAATCAGGATGGACAAAACGTACAAATTAAAATAAATACGAAGAGAATATACATAGAAAACCAAATTTTAGACCGAAGTTTTCCTTTATTCAAAACCATAGCCATTAATTCGAATATTTCTTTGAAAATTCGCTCATTAAGTCATGCTGCATGACTGATTTTTTTTTTATTTAGAATAGGTGTAGGTAGCCAGGTCGCTATGGTTGGGTGGTAGGGGCGGACTGGGAGGACTTTACAGCAGTCGCCTCCCCGTTGGCAAGTCCTGGATACTGGCTATTTGCGTGGGAATTTTTGGTTTCTAACTAATGTTTGAAGGCTAATATAATAACACTGTACAATTCCCTTGAGCAAATAGCTTGCTAAGAACTGCTTTACTTTTCTGTCTTGGTTGAAGTGAATAATGTGCGTAGGTAAATTCAGTAGGAGACTTGTGAGATAGTGGTGGGGGGGGGGATATGGAGTGCGGTACCCTCCATTCCAGAGCCACGCTACGCTCCTGCTTTCCATGTTTTTTGGGACCGAATATGAAGTAGATTTTGACCAAAGAGTGGGAACTTGAGGGGTTCTACCAAAGGTTCCTTTCCCAAGATTGATTTTTTTTATGAGCCAAAAACCTGGAAAATCGTCTGAAATCACCATCAATTTGTATAACAACACTAGAAAAAGTGTCAACACGTGGATCAATACGGCACTACCAGTAAACAAAGATAATTTGAAAAACAAAAGGAGCGTAGGTACCTAGGTAATTTGTGTTTGGTTCTCATGCGATTCAAGTAGGCAAGTAGGAAGCTGTACTGCCTACTCGAATTGGCAGACGTTTATTCGACTTTTGCTCTAGTTTCATGTGCTTTGCTTGTACTTTTCGTTTATTTTTTGTTGATATTTGCGAGTTTTGATTCCTGTATACTCTTTCATTTTTATTTTAAAAATAAAATTATGTTCAGCCACATATCTGATTTATGAAGGGCTTTTTCCGATTTTATTTCTATTTTTTAATTTTATTATTATTATTATTATTATTATTTTTCATCAACGATTTGATTTCTGTATTTTTTTTTGTTTTTTTTTGGAGCTAAAGAGAGAGTGTTTTGAAGAGGTAAAAAGTTTGTTTGTTCTAGCTGTTGCTAAAGGCTGTAATGATATTGCCAATTCATTTTTTGGCAAGTGAATACTAGGTTTTCGGGGCAACGATATTATGTTCACCTGTGATCCATTTAAAATCTCCAATTTCGTGTTTTTCGTACAAGAACTTTGCAGCGTTTTTTGTCTTTCGTCCACGAAAGACGCAGGTTATCCTCTAGTAAGGTAGACAGTTCCAGATTCACTGAGCATTAAGGTGCGTTCACATGGATGCGTGAAGTGCAGAAAATGCGGAAAAGTAGTGGTGGAACTGCGGAGTGTGTTCACATGGACGCGGAAAGGAGGTGCGGAAACTTCCGCAGCCTTGACAACAATGATAAACAAATCGGCTTTGTCCCGCCCAGCTTTGCCAAGCCAAGACTTCCAACGACCATGAACCCCATATTTCGGTTAATTTTTTTTTTTCGTTTCATGTTCTATAATCATTAAGTAATTCTGTATTTACGATTAAAATAGTTGTTGTTCAAACGTTTGTTTTTGCGTTATGACAAGAGCCCTAAAGGAAGGATCAAATGAGAGAACATTGAAACCTCAATCAAGTCTTCTGTAAGGTCACTGACAAGCTATAGTCCGCGCACTAGAATAATGCCCCTGCACTCTGGCGGAGAACGTGGAAATCATTTTCAACACGGAATTCCCCGTTTTTTTGTTTTTCCCCTGTCCAATGGCAGCACTTTCCCCCTGTAATCCTTTTTCTAGCTGAGTGTGAACCGTCATAAAAACTTACCTTTTAGCGAATTTTCAAAGAAAATGAAGCTATTGCAATGGCTTCGAAATTTAAATAATATAAATTTTTGGAAATTTTCTTCATAGAAATCCGTTTCAGACCATTCTAAAACGATTCCTGAAATTTAACACTTTTTTATATGTATATATATATATATATATGTCACTCCAGACGATAACTCTCGATAGAATTGAGATAAACAGCTCAAATTTGCACAAAAAATCTATCTTGGCAATCGAAAGGCTAAGTTCGAAGATGGGCGAAATTGGCCTACTCTAAGGAGGGTTTTGGCGCATTTAAAGTGCGCAAAAATTACCCAAAAATCCCCAAAATGTTATTTTCCAACAAGTGACCCCTCATTTCAAAGGTTTTTGCACGCTGAACACGATGGTGGAATCGGATTTTAGATATCTTGATCCGTTCTCAAATTAGAGCATTTAAAGTGCGCAAAAATTACCCAAAAATCCCCAAAATGTTATTTTCTAACAAGTGACCCCTCATTTTAAAGGTTTTTGCACGCTGAACACGATGGTGAAATCGGATTTTAGATATCTAAATCCGTTCTTAAATTAGAGCATTTAAAGTGCGCAAAAATTACCCAAAACTAGGATAATCTTTAAACTCTTACCCCCCCCCCCCCACCCCCTTAGAGTGGTCAGATTGAAAAATGTGAGAAGTATTAATTGAAGACGAGAGTTCGAAGCAAAACAAAACCATAGCCATTAATTCGAATATTTCTTTGAAAATTCGCTCATTAAGTCATGCTGCATGACTGGTTTTTTTCGTTATAAAAAATGATACTGTCAAAAAAGCCATAGTGAGTGAACGTAGCATTTTCCCGATTTTAGTAAAATCGGACCCCTGAGCGTGACTCCTTTGAGCTGACAAACTCGTGTGTAATAGGATTTTTCTATGAAATGTTTTCTTGAAAATTAGGAGTACTTTTTTGAAAAGGTACAATGAGATAAATAAGGAAGGAAACAAATGTTATTTTATTATTTATTTACTTAGTACATATTATTATTCATTTATTTAGTATTTACGTAATTTAAGTGTGGTACCTAAAACTTGTAATCAGAAAAATCCGAATCCTCATCGGAACTGCTATCGACTAAGTGATCTTTTGGACGGTAGTCGTCCTCAATTTTTTCGGTTGGACTGACATTTCTTCCACCTGAAACCGCTACTAACCAGTCGTTTCCGAAGGTAATTTCTACCACACTCGAGAACTCCGTCACTCGCCAATTCCGCACAAAGTGTTTTCAATGGGACTACCTAATTTGCAGGTCAGCCTTATCACATAATAAAAATACGCGGTCACGGAAACTGCAAATGCGGTCAGGACGAAACTCTGGTGGTATTGTTTACTCATGTGACCGCACAACCCCTGAAAATTTCATCGCAATCTGTTAATCCCTACTGGTACTTTACCTTGTACCTAAAATTTGAAAAGTTGCGGTCACAGAAACTAATAATGCGGTCACGCTGAAACTCAGGAAATAATCTTTTCTACTAATAACAAACCATCCCTGAAAATTTCATCGAAATTGGTCAACTCCTACTGGTACTTTACTCAGTACCTAAAATTTAAAAAGTTGCGGTCACAGAAACTCATAATGCGGTTACGCTGAAACTCAGGAAATAATCTTTTCTACTAATAACCAGCCATCCCTGAAAATTTCATCGAAATTGGTCAACTCCTACTGGTACTTTACTCAATACCTAAAAATTAAGAAAGTTGCGGTCACAGAAACTAATAATGCGGTCACGCTGAAACTCAGGAAATAATCTTTTCTACTAATAACCAACCATCCCTTAAAATTTCATCGAAATTGGTTAACTCCTACTGGTACTTTACTCAGTACCTAAAATTTAAAAAGTTGCGGTCACAGAAACTCATATTGCGGTTACGCTGAAACTCAGGAAATAATCTTTTCTACTAATAACCAACCATCCCTGAAAATTTCATCGAAATTGGTTAACTCCTACTGGTACTTTACTCAATACCTAAAAATTAAGAAAGTTGCGGTCACAGAAACTGATAATGCGGTCACGCTGAAACCCAGGAAATAATCATTTCTACTAATAACAAAACATCCCCGAAAATTTCATCGAAATTGGTTAACTCCTACTGGTACTTTACTCAATACCTAAAAATTAAGAAAGTTGCGGTCACAGAAACTAATCATGCGGTCACGCTGAAACCCAGGAAATAATCTTTTCTACTAATAACAAAACATCCCCGAAAATTTCATCGAAATTGGTTAACTCCTACTGGTACTTTACTCAGTACCTAAAATTTAAAAAAAGTTGCGGCCACAGAAACTAATAATGCGGTCACGCTGAAACTAAGGAAATATTCATTTCTACTAATAACCAACCATTCCTGAAAATCTCAACAAAATTGGTTGATCCCTACTGGTCAAAAAACTTGAAAATTTTCTTCTGAAAAGTTATTATTTCCTATGTTGGCCCAGACATAAAACAAAGAAAAACACTGCAAATTATTACACAACGGTTTTTATTTTCTATATATAGAATCTGTAAAGATGCTGTTCCTTTTATAGTACCTACCGTAATTATATCGTAAGGTTCACATTTCGACGAGTACAATGAGTACCTACCTACCTGTAATTATTATTATCCGAATTATAATAACCTTCATTCATAACAAAATTCAGTAACTAAGGAAGCTTCTCAAAGTAATAAATCGGTGAAATCGAAAAAAAAAAACAGAAAAAGTCGCATTTGATCAGGTGATGTTTGAAAAGTTATTGGAAGGTTATTAGAAAAGGTTATTAGTTTGAAAAAATAAAATAAAACTCGGCGCTCCGCGCCTCGCCAGGGGGCAAGCCCCCTGGACCCCCGGATGCTTACTGCTTAGAGCCTACGGCTACAATTCAAGAAACATGGAACATGCTTTAGCCACGCTTATACACATCGAAACAACCAAGTGACAACCAAACAAGCGTCATTGTTTACTATCGATTTATAACATCCATTTATATAGTTATATTATGAAACTAGGAAATAAATACCAAGAACAAATACGAAATAAATGCGTGATAAATCAAGAGCTTTCCAACGAATGGAAATCGATTTTTGTCCGATGAAAATGAAAGAAGTTTCATTTCCCTAGCAACTACTCGGTTGTACGTGAAAATCATAAGAAAATTTCGTCACCCATCCGCGTCACCCATTCCGCGTAACGTTTTTTGGCTAGTTAGTCCAAGGCTAAAGCATGTTCCATGCTAAAAAGTTTGAACGGGTATTCGGCCTTGAATTTGCGATTCACACTCGTGTTTCTGCTCTTTTTTTCGCGAACGGTTGGTCCTAAAATGCTCCGCGAGGTCTCATTTGACGCAAAAAATTGCGATCTATTCGAAATCGATGGAAAAAATATACCTTCCCATTTGAAGTTTTCGAGCCAGGGCGTTTTGAAAATTGCATCCCCTATTTTCTACCCCTTAGAGTAGACTGACGGTAACGCCAAGCTGCGGGGCACAACTAGACCCCAAATGGATATATACTAAATTCCATTAATTTTGGTCCATGGTAACTAAGGAAAGTGCCGCGTACGGCGGACGGCGTACGGCGTACGGCGGACGGACGAATTTTGGTATATTATTTTCAATAATGAACCATTGGAATAGAGCATGAAAAAAAAAATTCTTACCCCCCCTCAAAATTTGATGGTTTACGTTTCAAGGTATGTAGAATCCAAAACTGCAATAAAAATATTTCTGTCTGTCCGCCGTACGCCGTACTGGCCACTTTTCTTAGTTACCATGAAAAAAAATTGATGAAATTCGGGTTATAGGTTCCGTTCGGGGTCTAGTTGGTCCTCGAAGCTCGACGTTACTGTCAGTCATCTCTAAGGGGTTCAAAATAGGGGTTGAAATTTTCAAAACGCCTATACTTTTTTTTACGTGAATCTTTTTACGGTTTTAAATAGTTCTTGAACTTGCGAGTTTTTTAAGACCACCCGAAGCACCGTACGTCCAGCCGTTCGTTCACAGTAAGGCCCCGAAGTTTGCACCGACAGGCATTTTCGACTCCAGTGTGAATGAAATTGTATACAACAGACGAAATCTCGTCACCAGGGACGCGTCGATTTTATTAGTGGGGTACCTAAGAGGTCGAGTTGGTTGTTCTGTGATATTATTTCATTTGAAAAATTATGGCTCTTTTGGAGTTTGTTGATAGGTAGTGAAACCGATTTTATTGGTGGGGTACCTATGAAGCATTATTGCGGCAGTTGAAGTATTATTGATGGGTAAATTATTACATAATGGCAAATTATTACACAACGACAAATTATTACACAGCGGTAAATTATTACGCAACGGTAAATTATTAAATCACGGTAAATTATTACACAACGGCTAATCTACCAAGAAGGGGCTGGATTTTGTTGATAGGTACTTTTGCAACTTGAACAACCGATGAAGTATTATTGATGGGTAAATTATTACACAATGGCAAATTATTACACAACGGCTCATCTACCCAGAAGGGGCTGGATTTTGTTGATAGGTACTTTTGCAACTTGAACAACCCATGAAGTATTATTGATGGCTAAATTATTACACAATAGCAAATTATTACACAATGGCAAATTATTACACAATGGCAAATTATTACACAACGACAAATTATTACACAACGGTAAATTATTACACAACGGTAAATTATTACACCACGGTAAATTATTACACAACGGCTAATCTACCAAGAAGGGGCTGGATTTTGTTGATAGGTACTTTTGCAACTTGAACAACCGTTGAAGTATTATTGATGGGCAAATTATTACACAGCGGTTCATTATTCTATCTCCGTAGAAGTGGAACCTATACAGGTAAATTATTACACAACGGTTTAGGGAGGTACCTAGTAACGAGTACGGGGTTAGGTACTAACCTACGGAGGTCCGCGATCTACATAATATGTGTAGAATAGTACATAATATATGTTATATAGAAGGGTTATCTATACGGAGACCTGTGATCTGTAACAGGAGGGTACTCTGTACAAAATAATAAACCGTTGTGCAGGGATTTTTTAAAATTAGATTTTTGGATTCTACGTATCTTGAAACGTAAAACATCAAATTTTGAGGGGGGGTTAAAAAAAAATTTTCGTGCTCGATTCCAAAGGTTCATTATTGAAAATAATAAACCAAAACTAACATTTCAGAGGACATTTTTTAAGTTTTTTGATTTCCATATTTCGGCCTGATGATGACCCAAATGGGTTGAAAGCAGCTAGCTAAATTAAATAAAGAATTCGTGGGTAGGCAACAGGCGTTTTCTTCTCTTGTATGGGTTGCATGTGTTTGTCTGAGAAATGGCGGTCTTTTGACTTGAGAAAATTAGAATAGAATAACGTGACCCTGTAAATATAATTTATCGAGAAGGTACTAATAGATCTAATAGGATGTATAAAACAAGTGACCGTTTGTCACGTTCAATATTTCAAAGGACAGTAATTATTTAAAACCTCTTTAATGTTTGCTGTTAATTGATAATTCGTTTAGAGCATTCTCCAACCTTGTTTATTACCACTCGACTGTTAAAAGCTTTACTTTAGTTATTATTTTAAATCGAAACACGATGGTGACTTGCGGAATTTTTGTAATTTTTGTGCGTTACTGAAATTTGGAAAAAAAACAGCCACTTCAGCAGCTCGTGAAATTGCGCTATTTTAAAAATTTAGCAGTAAAGATACGACCTTGGAAATTTTTTAAATTTTAGGTAGGTACTGACTACCAGGTACTACCAGTAGGAGTTAACCAATTTCGATGACATTTTCGTGGATGGTTGGTTATTAGTAGAAATGAATATTTCCTGAGTTTCAGCGTGACCGCATTATTAGTTTCTGTGACCGCAACTTTTTAAAATTTTAGGTAGGTACTGAGTAAAGTACCAGTAGGACTTAACCAACTTCGATGAAATTTTCGGGGATGGTTGGTTATTAGTAGAAACGAATATTTCCTGAGTTTCAGCGTGACCGCATTATTAGTTTCTGTGAACGCAACTTTCTTAAATTTTAGGTACTGAGTAAAGTACCAGTAAGAGTTAACCAATTTCGATGAAACTTTCAGGGATGGTTGATTATTAGTAGAAATGAATATTTCCCGAGTTTCAGCGTGACCGCATGATTAGTTTCTGTGACCGCAACTTTTTTAAATTTTAGGTACTGAGTAAAGTACCAGTAGGAGTTAACCAATTTCGACGAAACTTTCAGGGATGGTTTGTTATTAGTAGAAATGAATATTTCCTGAGTTTCAGCGTGACGGCATTATTAGTTTCTGTGACCGCAACTTTTTAAAATTTTAGGTACTGAGTAAAGTACCAGTAGGAGTTAACCAACTTCGATGAAATTTTCGGGGATGGTTGGTTATTAGTAGAAATGAATATTTCCTGAGTTTCAGCGTGACTGCATTATTAGTTTCTGTGACCGCAACTTTTTAAAATTTTAGGTAGGTACTGAGTAAAGTACCAGTAGGAGTTAACCAATTTCGACGAAACTTTCAGGGATGGTTGGTTATTAGTAGAAATGAATATTTCCTGAGTTTCAGAGTGACCGCATTATTAGTGTCTGTGACCGCAACTTTTTTAAATTTTAGGTAGGTACTGAGTAAAGTACCAGTAGGAGTTGACCAATTTCGATGAAATTTTCGGGGATGTTGTGTTATTAGTAGAAAAGATTATTTCCTGGGTTTCAGCGTGACCGCATGATTAGTTTCTGTGACCGGAACTTTTTTAAATTTTAGGTACTGAGTAAATACCAGTAGGAGTTAACCAATTTCGATGAAACTTTCAGGGATGGTTGATTATTTGTAGAAATGAATATTTCCCGAGTTTCAGCGTGACCGCATTAGTAGTTTCTGTGACCGCAATTTTTTTAAATTTTAGGTACTGAGTAATGTACCAGTAGGAGTTAACCAATTTCGATGAAACTTTCAGGGATGGTTGATTATTAGTAGAAATGAATATTTCCCGAGTTTCAGCGTGACCGCATGATTAGTTTCTGTGACCGCAACTTTTTAAATTTTAGGTACTGAGTAAAGTACCAGTAGGAGTTAACCAATTTCGACGAAACTTTCAGGGATGGTTTGTTATTAGTAGAAATGAATATTTCCTGAGTTTCAGCGTGACGGCATTATTAGTTTCTGTGACCGCAACTTTTTAAAATTTTAGGTACTGAGTAAAGTACCAGTAGGAGTTAACCAACTTCGATGAAATTTTCGGGGATGGTTGGTTATTAGTAGAAATGAATATTTCCTGAGTTTCAGCGTGACTGCATTATTAGTTTCTGTGACCGCAACTTTTTAATATTTTAGGTAGGTACTGAGTAAAGTACCAGTAGGAGTTAACCAATTTCGACGAAACTGTCAGGGATGGTTGGTTATTAGTAGAAATGTATATTTCCTGAGTTTCAGAGTGACCGCATTATTAGTGTCTGTGACCGCAACTTTTTTAAATTTTAGGTAGGTACTGAGTAAAGTACCAGTAGGAGTTGACCAATTTCGATGAAATTTTCGGGGATGTTGTGTTATTAGTAGAAAAGATTATTTCCTGGGTTTCAGCGTGACCGCATGATTAGTTTCTGTGACCGCAACTTTTTTAAATTTTAGGTACTGAGTAAAGTACCAGTAGGAGTTAACCAATTTCGATGAAACTTTCAGGGATGGTTGATTATTAGTAGAAATGAATATTTCCCGAGTTTCAGCGTGACCGCATTAGTAGTTTCTGTGACCGCAACTTTTTTAAATTTTAGGTACTGAGTAATGTACCAGTAGGAGTTAACCAATTTCGATGAAACTTTCAGGGATGGTTGATTATTAGTAGAAATGAATATTTCCCGAGTTTCAGCGTGACCGCATTAGTAGTTTCTGTGGCCGCAACTTTTTTAAATTTTAGGTACTGAGTAAAGTACCAGTAGGAGTTAACCAATTTCGATGAAACTTTCAGGGATGGTTGATTATTAGTAGAAATGAATATTTCCCGAGTTTCAGCGTGACCGCATTAGTAGTTTCTGTGACCGCAACTTTTTTAAATTTTAGGTACTGAGTAATGTACCAGTAGGAGTTAACCAATTTCGATGAAACTTTCGGTGATGGTTGATTATTAGTAGAAATGAATATTTCCCGAGTTTCAGCGTGACCGCATGATTAGTTTCTGTGACCGCAACTTTTTTAAATTTTAGGTACTGAGTAAAGTACCAGTAGGAGTTAAGCAATTTCGATGAAATGTTCAGGGATGGTTGGTTATTAGTAGAAAAGATTATTTCCTGAGTTTCAGCGTGACCGCGTTATTAGTTTCTGTGACCGCAACTTTTCAAATTTTAGGTACAAGGTAGAGTACCAGTAGGGATTAACCGATTGCGATGAAATTTTCAGGGGTTGTGCGGTCAAATGAGAAAACAATACCTGCCGAGTTTCGTCCTGACCGCATGAGCAGTTTCCGTGACCGCACCATTTTATTATGTGATAAGGCTGACCTGCAAATTAGAAACCCCCGTTTTCAATGAAGGGCACTCTTTCCAAACAATGTAGAATTCACGTATCTTGTTTCGTGTAGCAGTATCGGTGAATTCATCAGCATCGATGACCTTCTTGTGCGGTGTGGACTTGGTTGGCGTAACAAACAAAGGTCTCGCCCGATCTGATGTTGTTTGGTTTCCAGCTTCCTTCATAATGTTGCCGACTGTTCTCGCCGAGACGCCCGTCGCTGCACTAGTCACATCGCGAACGTTGTATTTCGCGTCATCCTCTTTCTTCTTCCTCGTAAAATACTGGCACACATTCTACACAATTTCTCGTGCCTGACTCCTTAGAGCCCTGTCTCTTGCTATAGCAGGTTCCTGGTTTCTTACTGACGATGAAGGTTGATCTTCTATCGCGAGATTTGTGTAGGCGACACACGGAAACTGACGGGTACGGGGGATTGTGATGATACTCAGTTCAAAAATAGGATGACGGGGATTGTGATGATACTCACAGTTAAAATAAGAAGGGTTAATACGACGATATAGGTAGGATGGCGAAACGAAAAGCAAGATGCAAACAAGGAAAACACGATATGGGAACGGAATGAGCTGTCTTGGAATGGACGAGCGTCTGGAATGAGCAGGGTAGCCGAAGTCTAGTGAGGCCGAGAACTCCCGAACATTCCCGACGTCTCCCCCATCGTTTCCGCTTATCAGTTCAGTGACACTAAAATGCCCCGTTGTTCCAAGAGTGATTGTGATTATTACAGTGATAAAACATCGAATGTTAAGAAACATGAGAGGTCTCATTCAGAGAAAAGTGGTGCTGGCAAGAAATCGAAGACATACGACTGTCTGTTATGCAGTGAATCGGTGAGTTGTCGTGACGAGCTTATCAAACATTTCACTTCAGTCCATGACGTCGGAATTTCAAAAAAGCATCTCACTTTCGAGAGTGAAAATTCTTTCTTTTCTTGGAAAGCCCAAGTAGAAAAAGAAACAGTATCTCGTTTCCGACAACACAGAGGTGTTTTGAAATATAAAAATGTTAAAACCACCCATTATTACTGCCATAGAGACGGGGTTTTCTCACCCCAAGGCACGGGTAAACGCCGCCTAAAACTGTTAGGAAGCAACAAGATTGGTACTTGTTGTCCTGCTCGAATTAAAGCGACTACCAACATCAATAGTGGTTCCGTTGATGTTGAGTTTATAGAGACTCATGTTGGACACAAGCAAGAACTGGGCCGCCTCCACTTGTCAAAAGATGAAAGAAAAGAAACTGCGTCTAAAATCGCCGAAGGTGTCCCATTCAAAGAGATTTTGAAAGGCATCAGAAAGTCCGTTCAGAATAAAGATGTAAATTTCATACATTTATTGACTAGCAAAGACTTATGGAACATCCAGCAAGAGTTCAACTTGAACAGCGAAGCCGTACGTCACCAAAATGACTACGTAAGTGTCCATTCATGGGTCACCCAAAATCAAGGAAATCAGGTCGTGCGATTTTACAAACAGCAAGGTGTCCTTCTGCCCTCTCACCCTGAACTCTCATTCGACGATTTTATTATAATATTCGCTAATGAGTCGCAACTGACCATGCTTGAGGAGTTTGGCAATGACTGTGTGTGCCTCGATGGGACTCATGGTTTAAATCAATATGACTTTGAACTCACTACAATCTTAGTCTTGGATGAATTACGGCAAGGATTTCCATGTGCTTTCATGCTGAGTAATCGCACAGATGGTGCCATCATGAAAATATTATTTTCTGTGATTAAAAGTGAACTCGACAGTCCTATCGCCCCGAAAGTATTTATGAGTGATATGGCCGAGGCCTACAAAAACGCTTGGTGCGACATCATGCCACCTCCTAGCAATATACTCTTCTGCACGTGGCACGTAGACCGCGCATGGAAGAAAAACCTCGGAAAAGTCAAGGATGACATAAAAAAGGCTGAGGTATACAAAACGCTTCGAACATTGCTCGAGGAAGTAGATGAAAACGCTTTCAAACGGCTTTTGGAAGCAGCACTGACCAGTTTTCAGAGCGACCCAGAAAAACGAGAGTTCGGCTTGTATTTCAAATCTGAATATGCAGGCAACGCCCGGCAATGGGCATTTTGCTACCGAGTCCATCTTGGACTAAATACTAATATGCATTTGGAGAGCCTCCATAAAACGATCAAGCACTGCTATTTCGAAGGCAAGAAAGTCAAAAGACTCGATAAATGTCTTCATGTGCTAATGCGAGTAATACAAGACAAGCTGTTTGACCGAATTATTACTTGCCATCGGGGAAAACTCACTAAAAAAATAGCTGACATTCGGCGTCGTCACACTGCAGCCCTTCAAATGGAAAATGTTCAGGTTTATCCATCGGAACAGGGTTGGTCCATTTCGTCCAGTGGATCACCAAACACTTTTTACTCTATCATCCCATGGAAGGAGGGGTGTAATTGCGATGTGCGATGCGTGGAATGCGACTTGTGTATTCACTCCTTCAAATGCGAATGCATTGACTCTTCCATAAAATGGATAATTTGTCGCCATATCCACTTTATGGCTATCAACAAGAACTTCCCAGCTCCCCAGCTAGAGCAGCACAGTGAATTGCACGGTCAAAATGATACTGGCTCAGTCGGTAGTTTAGTGATCGAGGAACACCATGCCAAGATTCGAGACGTAATCTTCAAAGAAATATCACAAAAATCAGACAATTCTACCACATTTGAGAATCGAAAGAGCAGAATAATGGACGAATTTCGGGCTGCCCTCGAATTTTCGCGAAATATGGATGACCTCGACCTATGCCAAAATGCAGTGCGTCCATTAATACCCACCATGGAAGCCGCACGTTCCACTAGTGAGGTAAGGTACCTGCCCTTCTACTTTACGTATATTTTTGAATAATTTGTTTTTCCCATATCTTTCATTTACATGTTGGTTTTCCTATTCAAATAACTCAAAATTTTTTTCCTAGGTATTTGCACCAAAAAGAAAGATAAATACTCTTAAGAAGATGTCTCCGCAGAAGAATTTTTTCTCTACAAAAAAGAAAAAGAAAAAAACAGAGCCTCTTCTTAGTAAACCCTCTGCAGATGAAAAACTGAAACAGGCCAACGAATTACTCTTGCAGAACAGCCAGCAGTTGTGAATGAGTGTTTTGTGTATGTTCAGTTACCACAGGTCAAATCCTATTTTATACATGAGTCAGAATTATATCACGAGGTGATAATTATTGTAAGTCTTGTATTACGCAATATTAGGTTATTATACAGGTATTTTGTTTGAAAACGCGTGATTTAAAGTTTTTTTGTTTGTTTTTTTTTCATTCGATGATAATTTTTTGGGGTTGTGACTAGTCGCTGTCTGCTGTTTGGATACAATAAAGAGTGGATAGTTAAAGAATCTCGATGATGGCTGTTGTTATGCAACGTGTGCGATTACAATTTGTTGACTAGTCTACAGTCATGTTTCATAATATGTCGACCTACATCAGAATGTTTGCTTAAGGGCATGAAATTGATGGATCTCTTTGATGATATTTAGTATAACTCTTGAATATTGATTTGCCTACTGATAGCCTAGTTAATATTAGTTTACAATAACTTGTAAGTACCTACCTACTGCAGTTCTTTGTTTCTAGTCTTGAACCTGCTTCTCATATTATTCTTTTTATGATACCTAATGCTTTTATTAAACTTTTGTGCAATACAGTGCATTTTTTATAGGTAACCTGGTATAAAACAAGAGTGAAAGGGGCAAAAAAAAAAAGAAGAAATTCGGTAGACTATTCTGTTTTTCACATTCCATCGTTTATTCTTTGATGTGCATATCATTGGCTGATACAATGACGTCGTTCATGTTATTTGTTTCACTGTGATTTTGTATCTCCCTTCAGTTGTAATCAGTGAAATAGACATTCTGGTCCATTGATATATATTTTGATTATAAACACTCAAATAAACCCATACTTGTTTTGATTATATATTTTGTGATATTCTCCATTCATCACCTTTGCTCCCACACACAGCTTCGATCTTGGTACGGTTCAACTAACAAAGACCAAGAAAAATACACTGCCAAGGTGATGGCACAGGAGCTTCCTCGTCACAATCAGAGTGACCCATTATAAAATAGAACAGACTCGGAAGCAAAATAACATTACATTTCATTACATAACGTGAAATATACATATTACATAACATTACATGAAATATACATATTACATAACATTACGTCCATTATACATAATTGCGAAAGTTATGCGTGTTTGAAAAATTTCACGTTAGCGCATGCGCAGGGCGAACGGCTGGCTCTATCATGTTGAAATTTATATGGGACCTCAATGGGCCCTACCCGCTTAATCCCTGAGAATTACATTGAAATTGGGTGAAATCTTTGGTTACTACGGCTGTAACAAGGAAATTGAATCTATTTCACGCCAGCGCATGCGCAGAGCGCAACGAGGGTCCGATCATGGTGAAATTCATACTGGAACTCACTAGGCCTTGTCCAAACAACCCTTGAAAAGTTGAGCGAAATTGAATCAAAATTGTGAAGGTTATGCGTGTTTGTTGAATTTAACGTTAGCGCATGCGCAGGGCGTACCGCTGGATCAATCATGTTGAAATTTGTATGGGACCTCAAGGGGCCTTATCCGCACCATCCCTCAAAATTTGAGCTGAATCAATTCAAAATCGTGGAAGTTATGGCTGTAACAAGGAAATGCGGACAGACAGACCCACAGACTCACAGACCGACAGAAACGGAACCAAATTTGTTCAGTAGGCTTTGAAACGCAAAATGCAAGTGGACATTTTGATTTCTGAAGACAACAATTTTTTGGCTCACGAAAGTGAACACAAGGCTTCCGCTGCTTCGCAGACTCGGAAGCAAAATACAAGATAAATAGTAGGTGGGTTTGCCGCTAGTGCTCAGTTCCGGTAGTGCACCGTTCGGGAATGTTCGGGATTTCTCGGACTTCGGCTACCCTGCTCATTCCAGACGCTCGTTTGGAATGGCAGCACGGTGCACGGCTGCCAACATAACAGAGTAAAAGTCCCAACATTGCATCCCACTCAGGCTGCCTAGCCCTCAGCTCCTCCCATCCTCCTATAGGGTGCAGGGTCGGAGGGCATTATTCTTGTGCACGACCTATACATCCCTATACTGTTAACTTGTAGGTAAACTCGATATAATACAACAAAAACTCAGTATAATAATATTACAATTAAAAAAACATTCTGTAGGTGTGTCAAAATGGGGTGTATAATCCTTGTGGATGGATATATGATTACCTCATTTTTAAAGATTTATAAAATAAGTAATTTAGGTAGGTACCTAATAAATGAAATTAATGAGGAAACTTGAATAATAAATTAAGTGCACACTGATAAAATTTGTATTCAAAATAAATGGTGACCAAGCAATAGTGAAAAGAAAATAATAGGAGCTCCTTTTGTTAAATATGTAGGTAGTTGATTATAAACAATATTTTATGCTAACCAATATGGTTTTAGCTGTTTCTAAAATAAAGCTGTGAAAATGAAATGTTCTGTTTGAAGCGAATTTCGATGTTGAGAGGTGATGATGAGGCGAAAAATTTATTATTCTTGCTGGGATTGAACCTGTGGCTGTAAGGGAGTTGAGATTATGAGTCAGACGTCCTGACCACCCTACCACTGGGTCACTTGTTACCGATATCTCCAATACAGGAATAGCAGGTTGTCCTGATGGTTCCAGTTGTGGATAGGTAATTTCACTTTAGCACATGAAATTGAAATTACAGTACCTTAATGTCCCGTGGATGTATTTCAGCAGTACTGGAGTACCTTGCTGGAAGTCCTGTGTTTTCTGCTTGAATCAGGGCTTGAAATGGCTGAGGATAAGTAGGTAGGAGACTTCTTCCTTTCCTGGGCTTGAGAACTTCGAGGAAGTTACTCAGAATTTGAAGAAGATGGCACTTGGGATACTGAAGAAGGTGGCACACCGAATTTCAGTAAATTCTTGCGAATTGGACCACTTCAAGGCACAGGAGGTTCCTACCATGAGGGAAACTGAGCTGTTACTGCCTGTTCTCTTCTCTGTTCTTCTTATCTAAGTTGACCCCAGCCCCACTGCACTACACATCCACAATCACCACAACACTCCAAAATACAACGAAGATTGTAGGTACAAACATGTATTTATAAATGATGTGGCTTGCCTCAGATGAACTAAATAAACCCAACCCCAGAGGACATAGGTAACAGAAATACGCTCAAAGATAAATACAATTAATAAGAAGCAGACGTAGGTATTGCTGATAGAATTTATAAAATTGAAATTGAAATTGACCATTACTCTGGCTGAGTGCCAATTTGCAAAAGGAATATAATTTTGGTACAACATATACATTTTGTACCTACTGACACAAATTGGCACTTGCTGGAACAGTAGGTATGTTTTAAAATAAAACAAAAACTGGAAGACCTCACGTCGTGCCTGCAATCGAAAACAAATATATTCTTTTTAAAAAAGCATAACATAAGCAAAAGGGCCTGAGGACCATTTTCTCGAACACGTTTTTTGTAACAACGTGCCATATCAGACACAAAGCCGTAAAAAATCGAATCCCATGAAAAAGACACTGAGGCCCTTTTAGCATATTTCATGAGAAGGAATGATAACATGGATGATGGTAGCTTGAAATATTTCACCATCATAACATGGAAATCCTAGCCCAACTTCTAAATGGAAATTCCACCTGCACCACGAACACTCACACACCAAATACCTACTAACTATTGAAGAAATCATTCAAGAAACAACATTTTCGTGCCGGTGTAGGTGGGTAGGTGGGGGGTGGGGTGGCGCAGAAGGTAATTGCGCACTCATGCGGTGCGGAAAATATCAAAATCTCCAGAACGCGAACAGTCCGCTCCAAAAGTCGACCTGCGGAAGGAGTCCCCCCCACTCGATCCTTTGCTCCAGCCAATCAGGTGGCGTTCCGCACTTTCTGCATCCATGTGAACCTAGCTTAACACTATGTCCTAATTGGGACGTCATCGTACGACCAGTTCATGCGTTCCTGCGGTAGTTTGTAGCGGGATTCGTTCGGCGGTTTATTTTTTCTTCCAAAAAACGCTGCAGTCCTTGTGACATGGGTTTATTATTCTGCTGGACATACCTACAGAAATGTTGGCTGTTCATGTATTGTTTCTTTAATGTGAAATAATTGAAATAGCTGCCTATTTCTGATGGTTTCCACTAATTTTGGCCCTCCCCACACGCATTAGGTACGCTCCTTTTTTTTCTCCAATTATCTTTGACCATTGATAGTGCCATTTAATCGTCTTGATCTCCACTTTTTCTAGTGTTATTATACAAATTTATGGTGATTTCAGAGATTTCCCATGTTCTTGACTCACAAAACATCAATTTTGGAGCTGAACATTTGGTAGAATCTCAATTTTCTACTCTTTGGTCAAAATCGACTTCATATTCGGACTTCTCGTCCCCAAAACATGGAAAACGATAACTCAAAAGCTCATGTTACTAACATGTTACTAAAACACAAAAGTAACTATTTTTATACACATTTTCACTCATAACACCCCTGGGTATATTCCGATCTGGCTGCAAAGTTTCGGGACACAACTAGGGCCCGCCCAAATAGAGCATGTGTGCGAAAGAACGACTTTTTTGACCTAAAATGAAGCCGGTATGCGTGATAAGGCGGACGGTGGACGGACATTACATTTATAGAATCTACGCACCTTTGTTTGATTATTTGGGAATAATAATAATAAAAAGGTGAAACCCGAGAAGTATCAATCTCAACGTGGCAAAAAGGATTTAATAAAAAAGGGAACAACAAGAACATGAAGTTGACAACAAACACACAGCTCTTCGTCTTCTTCACGTTTCACCCGTTATGCCCATGTCCCTCCGCACATGCGGCATTGGCTCCCAACACCCCCACTTGGCGCATGGGCTTGAGCACCAGTCCCATATTGGTAGCACACCAGCGATGCTTCACTCCAGGCAGCGCCTTGGTTAGGACGTCTGCCACCATGTACTCCGTTGATTCTTTGGTAATCGAAACTTTTCCATTCTTTACTGCCCCTCGAATAAAGTGGTGGTGGACGTCGATGTGCTTCGTGCGGCTGTGATGCTTCGAGTTCTTTGTAAGGTCAACTGCTCCCTTGTTGTCACACTTGATATCAATCTTCATGTCGGGCTTCAATTCACCAAGTTCAGTGAGCACCATCCTCAGCCACAGAGCTTCTTGAGTAGCATTAGAGACAGACATATACTCTGCCTCTGTGGTAGAACGGGCAACAGTTGGTTGCTTCTTGCTTGACCAGCTGATGGCCGCTGATGAAAGAAGGAAATCATATCCAGTAACAGACACACGGTCCACAGGATCATCCGCATAGTCAGAATCTGCGTACCCATGTATTGGAGAATCAGATTTCCGGAACACGAGTTTTCCATCGCAGGTTCCTTGGAGGTAACGGAATACCCTTTTAACGCATGTCCAGTGTGTCATATTCGGATTAGCATTAAATCTGCTCAGTGCCCCCACTGCAAAAGATAAGTCTGGTCTTGTGCAGTTAGCTGCGTACATCAACGATCCAACAGCTGTTCTGTATGGTATATCGGCACACTCCGAATCCTCACTCTTCATGACCTTCAAGCCATGCTCCATAGGAGTGCCCTGAGGTTTGCACTCAGACATGTGAAACCTCTTGAGAATTGTCTCAATATACCTCTTCTGGTCAACACTAATGGTTCCTGTTGTTGGGTCTCTTTCGATATGCATGCCAAGACAATAACTAGCAGGGCCCAGATCTTTCATCTTCAATTTAGACATCAAATCATTCTTGATTTTAGTCTTTAAATCTTCATCGTTTGTAAATATCATTGCATCACCAACATACAGTGCAAGAATGAAGATATGGTCATCATCAAATCTGTAGAAGACACAAGGATCAAATTGTGCTTTGGTTAGCCCAAGTTCAGTCATGACGAGATCAAACTTCTCATACCACAATCGGCTAGCTTGTTTGAGCCCATATACCGACTTTTTGAGTCTACAAACTTTGTCGAACTCAGTTAAAACCTTGCCATCCTTTACCATTTCTGGGTGATACATGTAGATTTCCTCATGCAGGTCTGGCTGAAGAAAAGCAGTGACAGCATCCATCTGCTCAACCATCCATGAATATGATGCAGCCAGAGCAAGCAAAATGTGCAAAGTGGTCAGTCTCACCACAGGCGAAAACGTTTCCTCATAATCTATACCGTAGACCTGAGAACAACCCTTCACAACCAGTCTGGCTTTGTAACGAACTTTATTTGAGTTTCCATCATGTTTCTTACGAAAAACCCATTTGCACTTCATCACATTGTGATCATCATGGTGATCAACCAATTCCCAGGATTTGTTCCTCAGAAGCGAGTCATACTCTTCCATGATGGCCAACTTCCAGTTTTCAGAATCTGGTTGGGAAAGAGCCTCATCCAGAGTCGTCGGATCCTCTGATGTTTCAATCGACATCGCAGCACTCATGACATAATCCCTAAAACGCTGCGGCAACTTGCACTCTCTCTCAGGGAGTTGACGTTTTGAAAGCTCTGGGATGTCAGGAAATCCATGAAAGTCAGATGATGCATCTGGATCATCTTGGAAACTATCCTCAGCTGGATGCCATTCCTCAGCCTCATCCAGCTCTTGGTTGTCTGGTTCCGTAGGTTGTGGCGTCGGAGGCAGTACAGGCTCACCGCCGATACCCAAATCTTCCAATCCAATTTCGGAAAAATTTTCAAACAAATGAGTCAAGTCAGGTTCATTTGACTCAGTTTTTGTGTCCTCCATGAACAAAGTCTCATCAAAAATCACGTCTCGCGACTTCGTGATGCAACCAGTAGAGGGGTCAATCAGCCTATAACCTTTGGAGTCATCACAATATCCAGTGAACACATACTCCTTAGATTTTGGATCCCACTTGGTTCGCTTGCACTTAGGAACATAAGCGTAAGCAATACAGCCAAATACCTTCAGATGGCTCAAATCAGGTTTACGATTTGACCATGCTTCAAAAGGTGTCATGTTGTTGACAGCAACAGTAGGGCTCACATTCTTCAAGAAGCAAGCAGCATTCACTGCTTCAGCCCAATATTTGGCAGGCAACCTAGCATCAAGCATCATTGATCTAGCTTTCTCAGCTAATGTACGATTTACCCTCTCTGAGACGCCATTCTGTTGGGGACAGTAGTCTATCGACGTTTGGTGCTGAATACCATCAGCAGAACAAAATTCTGAAAAAGCTTTGTTGACAAATTCCTTGCCATTGTCCGACCTCAAACATCGAATTTTCTTGCCAGTCTCATTCTCAACTCTGGCTTTAAATTCCTTGAACTTCGCCAAGGCTTCATCCTTATGCTTCAGGAAATAAACGAAAGTTTTCCTCGTTTTGTCGTCTGTGAATGTGATAAAATAGCGTTTCCCACTCATGGAATTTTCCTTAAAAGGCCCACACAAATCGGTGTGTATTAATTCCAAGACTTCATTAGCACGGTGAGCTTTGCCCGATGGAAATGGTTTTTGTGCATGCTTGCCAAAGACACAACTCTTACAAACCTTGTCACAGGGTGTAGTCGGAAACTTCAAGCCAGTGGCTAAACCACCTTGCAAGCGTGCCATTCCACCTGAGCTCAAATGGCCAAGTCGCTTGTGCCATAACTGGAGGGCATCCTTAGATGAGTCCGAAACATGGACCATGTCTGACTTCTCAGCACAAAGAAGCTTGAATAAACCATTCTCTGACGATTCTGCCACGGCTATGACATCACCAGTATCACGGTCAATGATTTCACACCTGCGTTCATTTTTACAAATCGTACATAGGCCCTTACGACCAAGTTCGACGCATGAAATCAAATTGTACCTCAGTCCCGGCACATAACTGACATTTCTAATGGGAGTCTTCTTGACTTTACCCCCAACATCAAGAAATGCATGGGTATCCCCCACTAAAGTTATGGGTAATTTTGCACCCGAGGCTGTAGTCACGGAAGACTTGGTGCTCGGCTCTCTTTTTCATTTTATTCAAACCAAAATACTTCAAACATACATAAATTCAAAATGTTTGACCGCCATATAAGGATACCGTCAAATGAGGCCATGATTCGGTCATGAACGGAACTCTTGATCCATGCTCAGTAGCTCTTAATCTTGAGATTATTCTTTTAGGATCATTATTCAATCGAGCGGGACATTGTTCTAGGATCATCGAGCTGATTGGGTGTGCAATTTGAACTGATCTTAAGAGCGAACGGGGCAATCTCGTGCCTGGGTAGGCAGCACTGGGCCCGGGGTGAGTTCTAATATTGTGATTCATTGTGTGAATATTATTAAGACGTCACTACAAACATGTGAATTTCTGACTTTGCGAAATTAGTATACTAAATAGTCCGAACTTGTACCTAAAAAGATCTGTATTTTGTCGAATATAAAGTTGTGTTCATGATCGATCTAGAGCTTGTGTTTATCCCGAGAACTTTTCATTGGTGCCGAAACCCGGGAAGTTCTGCCCCATGGCTGAGTGACTATCCAGCGTGTGAGGTTAAGCTCAACTGCGGTCATTCGCCTAACTTGTAATTTTTAATCAGTAGTCAGGTTGTCATTGGACGTCATAATGAGCCCAAGATCTTCACCGTCTTTGAAAATCATCCTCGACGTGGCCATTTTACCTCTGCTGAACACGGATCAGAAGAGGATCTACAAGGCCTTACAAACCTGGAGCCTTCAGGTGGGCCCAGCTCTAACTGCAAATCAATGGACAGAGGATCTAGTACAGCAGTTTGTAGTTCAGGATCGATCTCTTACAAACGATGTGGCTCAGGCGGGTTTTGAGGATGCCATGGAGGAGATCCTCATTGTTAAGGTAAGTAAACTGATTGTCCGCTTGACTTTGGTCCCGAAACCCGTTCCGTCCTATCTCCTTTGGAACCTAAGGGCAGCTCTGGGTCCATGGCCTGTCGAAATAAAGTACCAAGCACTTCTCAATCAACTTAGCCCTGAAGTGCAAATCATTCCGTCGATCTGGTTCGAGGTATTCCAAAATGTGCAAAGCACTGTGCGCTGAAAATTCGGGCAAGTACGCCAACCGTAGACTCATCCCAAGGTTGCAGCAGCTGGATGCCATACAGATTGACGGATTTCTCTCATCTGCCTGGAGCTGGGTGAGTTCAATGGAGGGACTTCCACTAATGAACTGGCATGCTTCCTTCTGTTCGAAGATCTTCTCAGTAATTGGATCCGGCTATTAAGAACAAGTTCAACCAGGGGGGAGTTGGAAGACGAGATCTTCTCATATAAGCAGCTCCTCGAAATAGCTCGAATTTGCCCAGATGATTCCCCAGGGGTCACGACCTAGATCAAGTTCTGAGGAAAGGGGTTCCAGTAAGCAGCCAAAACCCAGGCCCCCTCCCACTCCTCGCACAACAGATCGACCACCCTCGCTCGGTCAGTCACGAGGGAGCGGTTCAAATGTCATCACTGCTCAGGACCTCACTTCCCTATACCACTGCGAAGAGTTCCGGTAGTTCAGTGTCGAGAGTTCATCAGATCAACTGGACTCCCCATTCATTGCTTTTTGTGGAAGCACAACTCCGCTCAGCACTGCACTTCACTCCAACAGTACCATTGCGGAGGATCACACCACATCCTACTCCATGTCGACGAGGAATCCGGAGTTCAAGCTCAGCTCCTGGAAAGGAGTGAAAGGTGGTGGGGTAGACTCTAAGGCTCCTGTTAGTTCTAATTTGCGCTCCCCTTTCAGCTCTCATAACGTTACCAATCCCCTAGGCAGGATGTTTAGTACCAAGCATCAAAGCAGTAGCTCAGGTGCAAGTAGCTCTAAGATGTTAATACCAAGGACCTCTGAGGAAGATGACCCTTCTCTGCTGAAACCTAACGGTGCCATACACAGGAGAAGTGGGATTCATTGCATTACTCATTTGGTTAGTAATAGAGTAGAAGAGAATAGGGTAGAGCCTATTGGACCCGTTGTGCCACCAACCGCCCTAGGTCATAGGCCTGGCCCACGTTATCCGCAAACGTCCAGCGAGCCCCACCGATCGATCATAGCGAGTAACTTCGGTTCTCATACGTCCACTAGTAGGAATGTTTATGGGGTCATTCTAAGTCTAGTTCAGTTCTCTCAAAGAATAGGTCTTCCTTTCATTTCCCACGGTCAAAGGGACTACTTCCCACTGCTACAGTTCGGGTGTCCTCAGACGTTACCTCTCCCCGTGTAGTCTGCAGGGCTTTGCTTGGCACGGGGTCTGAAATCCAATTGATCTACCACAAATTGGCTCTTGCGGCAAGTTTACTGGTGACGCCGATCAACCATGTGGTCTTGAGCGTGGGAGCCCAGCCACAGACAGTATGATGTCACTTTTTCGGCATACTCGAACTGGGCACAGATTGCCCTTTTTAGCCTATGATGTAGATCAGGTCACAGCTCCCTTGACCTCCTCTAGTTTCTCGTTAAATCGTTGGCCTCATACCTGGAGCGTGGGATACAAGCTTGCGGACTCTTTGTTGAGTGAGCGGGATGACATCGATCTTTCTTCTGGCGTAGATCCTTATATGCAGCTAGTTCTGTCTCAAACAATTCCCTCAGAAGGGAACTCTCCTTGGCTCCTTAGTTCTGAACTGGGGTGGCTCGTGATGGGCCACTTGCATCGGGAGTTTGTTCAAATTTAGTCCACTCGCCGAAACTGCAAACCTTCAACTCGGATGAACCAGTCCTCTCCATCACACACCACGCTCTTTGGGACTCGAGTCTCATGTTGCATTTAGATCAAAAAATTGTCTTGTCCTGAATGGACTCAAAAATACAGATTGCACCTCCCCAAGGCCTTAAAAGAAGATATTCAGGTGTTGCGCCTGGTGATTAGTCGGACCCTCCCCAGCGTGAAGTCAAGGATTCTTGTCCCCAGCATACCGAGCTGCCCCATTCCCGTAAACCCTTGTTCTTTCCTAAGGTCCAGGCAGCTCTGTCCAAGGCTGCTCGGATGGCTGTGCGAAACTTGTTCTCCATAGCCCCTGTGCTTCAATATTATCCCATCTTGTTCTCAAATCCTAATTGGTCACTTGGTGGATTCTCCCTCCATTGTTCCTTTCTCTCAGAACCCCGCTCGTTTCGACGTGGCAGCCACGCCCGTCTCTGTTGATGTGCGAGACGGATCAGCTTCTTCGTCAAATGCTCGAGATTGAGTCTTGATGCACCACAGCTGAATTAGAGGCGGAGCAGCTCTTTGTTAGTCAAACTCGCCATGACGAGAGTGGGCGTTATGTAGTTCCTTTGCCCATTGCCCAGGACCATACTGTTTTAGGTGCTTCTCGCGCGATCACTCTTCAACAGTTCTACCGACTCGAGTCCAAGTTCAGAAAGGATCCCTTTCTAGCTCAGTCTTACCGGTAGTTCATTCACGAGTATAGAGATTCGGGTGGCATGTGCCTTTGGACTTACCCCATTATTATATACGGCATCATGCTGTGCACGTTCTGGCGACCCCCCAAACAATATCTGAGTGGTATTCAGTGCCTCGCAACGCACATCAAATGGCCTTCCACTAAATCTTAGAAGTAGGTCCCAAGCTCCAACAGGACATATATGTCTTGTAGTGCTTCGGTCTCGGTTGTTCCGTTTTGTGTTCATTGCTGACATTCGTCAAATGTTCAGGCAAATAAAGCATGTCCATGAGGATCAGGGCATGCTGCGTATAGTTTGGAGAGATTCCCCTTCAAATGAGGTAGAGGACTACGCTCTTTGTACACTAAATATGGAACGGCCCCTGCCCCTTTCTTGGACATACAAGTACTTGTGGATCTGGCTGCCTCTGGTAAGGAGACTCACCCAGTGGCCATGGAAATATTATCCAATGACAAGTACGTAGATTATGCTTATGGTGGGGGAGAAACCGTTCAGTTGGCTCTGCAGGCTCGAGATGAACTGATTGATCTTCTGCAGACGCCTGGTTCCGAGCTTCTAAAGTGGGCCTCCAATGATCATACGGTCCTGCAGAGTACTGCCTGCATGTTGCGGAGGCTGTTGACCTCGGCGTAGAGGATGAAAAGCCGTTAAAACTATTGCGTGGAATCCCAGATCTGACTGTTTATTCTTCAGAGTCCTCACTACCCCCCATATCAGGCCTCCAAGCGGGAGTTGGCCAGTCCAGTAGATCGAGGGGTGGGTCATGCCAGTGTCGATCTTTGCTCGGTGCATTTACCGTGAAGTTTGCTAAGTTTGGATGGGATGATCCGTTTCCTAGTTCCAAGGTTCATGATTGGTTCAAACTTGCCGGTTCCATGGGAATGTTGGCAGACCTACAAATTCCCAGGTACATAAATCTGATCAGTTCTAATCAGTGGCTTGTAGGCTTTGCCGACGCGTCTGAGCAAGCCTACTTCGCTGTGGTGTATCATGTTTCTCTTCAGAGTTCTTCGTTCGTAACTCACTTGATCATGTTCTGAGCAAGGATTGCTCCATTAAAACAAGAGATGATACCTCGTCTTGAGCTTTTGTCAGCAGAACCACTCAGAAAAATCATGAGAAAGGTATGTCCCTTATTTTGCTCAGATCCTGGACAGTAATATTGTGGCATGTTCCGATAGTTCAGTGGCTCACTGCCAACCCTGCTCCACAGTGGAAGGTCTTTGTTGGAAACCGGGTAGCCAGAATACTGGCAGATCTCCCCGTTGAGCACTGGTTTCATGTTGAGTAGGCACAACCCCGCAAATGTGGCCTCTGGAGGCGCACTCCCGAGTCATTTAGTCCGTGACTCATTGTGGTGCACTGGACCCATGTGGTTGCAGTTAGAGAGAGTTCACTGGCCAATTCGGCGTATCCGCCCCGATTTACCCCAGGAGTCAGTAGCTGGAGAGATCCGTGCTGCGGGCGCTCATCATGTTATTGTTCAGAAGATTTGCTAGAGAAGGACTTTAGTTCACAGGGTCGCCTTAGACGCGTGTTTGCTTGGATTCTACAGTTCAAAAAGAATTGTAGGCCATCCCTAGTAAGTTGGAGCGGTTCCTGTTCCAAGAAAAGGCTCTCAATCACTGAACTTTTGGTTCAAATAGCTCCACTCAGCACAGAGGAGTTGCGGGCAGCAGATATGGTTTCAGTCAGGCGCGTCCAGAAATGCCACTTCCACAATATCATGGTGGCACTTGACAAGTCAGGCCCTAGGACCAAGCTGATGAGGCACTTAGCTCTTTTTCGTTTAACGGATAGGGTTCTCCGAGTGGGAGGCCGATTGGCCCGTAGCTCTAATCTGTACGAGACCCAGCACCCCACTTTGATTCCAGCAGAGGATGTCCTTACCAAGTTGCTCGTTCGGCAGGCTCACGAGAGCTGTCTGCACATGGGACCTCACGCTACACTAGCATATTTGCGCACTAGGTGCTGGATGGTGACTGGGGAGATCTGTGGTGACTAAAGTTCAGTCCTGGCTGTACCTGCTGTTCTTCCATTATACCCAAGCACTTACAGTCCGAGATGGGCAAACTTCCTACCGGACAAGTGCGGCGCTCTTATGCCATTGGTCAGGTGCCCTGTCCCTTCACGGTTTCGGTGGTGGGATAGCGAGGTGCTCGTATTTTGATGATGTTCTTGGCAGTATGGCCACCAAGGCTGTCGATCTGGAGGTGGTTATGGACCTCAGTATTAATGGGTTTGTACAGTGTCTCGAACGCTTCATAGATCTCAGGGGGGTCTCTCTGTCATTTGGTCGGAACTTCCTTGGCTCAGCCAACTTTCTCTGTAGGCTCAGAATCGTACTCGAGAATGGAGACTCTCTGGCCCTTGCTGACAGATTAGCAGCTCGAGGGGTTCAGTGGAAATTCATACCGCCTCGAGTGCCCCACATTGGTGGTCATTGGGAGGCCGTGGTCAAGTCAGCCAAAAGGCTCATTAAGGTGAACTTACCAGGAAATTACCAAACCTCCATCACCTGAGGCAGTTCCAAACAGTAGGCCTTTGGTGTTTCAGTCTAATTCGCCCAATGATCTGCTAGTTCTTACGCCCTGTCATCTCCTGGTGCAGAGGCCCCTTACCGCTCTACCGGAAGCTAAGGTCAGCCCTGATGTTGGTTCTCACTTACGGGATTGGTAACGTTATGAGACCTGAAAGGGAAGCGCAAATTAGAAAACAGGAGCCTTGGACTCTACCCCGCCACTTATCACTCCCTGCCAAGAGCTGAGCTTGAACATTGAGGTAGAACCTGAACCATTGAGCTTTACTTTGCGAGTACTGGCTCTGGCAGGAATTTCAGATGATGGGCATCCACAACGACTGCCAGCAAGGTCCTAACTAGACAAACGGGAGCCCTCCTTGGGAGCTGAGGCCTGGGAGCCTAAGGTTTTGTTTTCCCCGTATACCCTTTTAATGTTTTGATGGTGAAGGCAGATCGTCCGGATTCCTCGTCGACATGGAGTAGGATGTGGTGTGATCCTCCGCAATGGTACTGTTGGAGTGAAGTGCAGTGCTGAGCGGAGTTGTGCTTCCACAAAAAGCAATGAATGGGGAGTCCAGTTGATCTGATGAACTCTCGACACTGAACTACCGGAACTCTTCGCAGTGGTATAGGGAAGTGAGGTCCTGAGCAGTGATGACATTTGAACCGCTCCCTCGTGACTGACCGAGCGAGGGTGGTCGATCTGTTGTGCGAGGAGTGGGAGGGGGCCTGGGTTTTCGCTGCTTACTGGAACCCCTTTCCTCAGAACTTGATCTAGGTCGTGACCCCTGGGGAATCATCTGGGCAAATTTGAGCTATTTCGAGGAGCTGCTTATATGAGAAGATCTCGTCTTCCAACTCCCCCCTGGTTGAACTTGTTCTTAATAGCCGGATCCAATTACTGAGAAGATCTTCGAATAGAAGGAAGCATGCCAGTTCATTAGTGGAAGTCCCTCCATTGAACTCACCCAGCTCCAGGCAGATGAGAGAAATCCGTCAATCTGTATGGCATCCAGCTGCTGCAACCTTGGGATGAGTCTACGGTTGGCGTACTTGCCCGAATTTTCAGCGCACAGTGCTTTGCACATTTCGGAATACCTCGAACCAGATCGACGGAATGATTTGCACTTCAGGGCTAAGTTGATTGAGAAGTGCTTGGTACTTTATTTCGTCAGGCCATGGACCCAGAGCTGCCCTTAGGTTCCAAAGGAGATAGGACGGAACGGGTTTCGGGACCAAAGTCAAGCGGACAATCAGTTTGCTTACCTTAACAATGAGGATCTCCTCCATGGCATCCTCAAAACCCGCCTGAGCCACATCGTTTGTAAGAGATCGATCCTGAACTACAAACTGCTGTACTAGATCCTCTGTCCATTGATTTGCAGTTAGAGCTGGGCCCACCTGAAGGCTCCAGGTTTGTAAGGCCTTGTAGATCCTCTTCTGATCCGTGTTCAGCAGAGGTAAAATGGCCACGTCGAGGATGATTTTCAAAGACGGTGAAGATCTTGGGCTCATTATGACGTCCAATGACAACCTGACTACTGATTAAAAATTACAAGTTAGGTGAATGACCGCAGTTGAGCTTAACCTCACACGCTGGATAGTCACTCAGCCATGGGGCAGAACTTCCCGGGTTTCGGCACCAATGAAAAGTTCTCGGGATAAACACAAGCTCTAGATCGATCATGAACACAACTTTATATTCGACAAAATACAGATCTTTTTAGGTACAAGTTCGGACTATTTAGTATACTAATTTCGCAAAGTCAGAAATTCACATGTTTGTAGTGACGTCTTAATAATATTCACACAATGAATCACAATATTAGAACTCACCCCGGGCCCAGTGCTGCCTACCCAGGCACGAGATTGCCCCGTTCGCTCTTAAGATCAGTTCAAATTGCACACCCAATCAGCTCGATGATCCTAGAACAATGTCCCGCTCGATTGAATAATGATCCTAAAAGAATAATCTCAAGATTAAGAGCTACTGAGCATGGATCAAGAGTTCCGTTCATGACCGAATCATGGCCTCATTTGACGGTATCCTTATATGGCGGTCAGACATTTTGAATTTATGTATGTTTGAAGTATTTTGGTTTGAATAAAATGAAAAAGAAAACGCTGCAAATCCCTGCACAACGGTTCATTATTTTGTACAGAATACCCTTCTGTTACAGATCAGAGCTCTCTGTATAGATAACCCGTCTATATAATATATTATGTGAATCGCAGACCCTACGTAGGTTAGTACCTAACCCCGTACTCGTTACTAGGTACCTACCTAAATAACGAGTCAAATGTTGCTAAAATAATACAGCCTAAAGGAAAATTGTTTATGTGGAGTGAAATAGATGCCCCTTCTGCGTTGATCACTGTTTTCTGTGGTCAATACCTGTAATGAACCGTTGTGTAATAACTTGCCCATCAATAATACTTCAACGGTTGTTCAAGTTGCAAAAGTACCGATCAACAAAATCCAGACCCTTCTTGGTAGATGGACCGTTGTGTAATAATTTACCGTTGTATAATAATTTACCGTTATGTAGTAATTTACCGTTGTTTAATAATTTACCATTGTGTAATAATTTACCCATCAATAATACTTCAACGTTTGTTCAAGTTTCACAAGTACCTACCAACAAAATCCGATAGTCCATTACTCATATCGCAGAACAACCAACTCGACTTCATACAGCCATCCTTGATTATAATCAGGTGCTCCCTAGTGATGATATCCCGGCCGGATTTATATCGTTTGATTCACGATCGTGTTGACGAAGCTTTTTGGTGCACAGGAACGGTTGGACGTACAATGCTCCGGGTGGCCTCAAAAATTGTTTAGCTCAAGACAAATATAATAACGAGACCCGCTGCTGGCTCCTGTCTGGTTGGACATGATCATTTTAATTACAATCATAATGAAATATTTTCATAGGTAGATTAATATCTCCCCATTATATGTGGGTGAGAATCAACATTTCAAACATTCACCTTAATATTATTTACATAAGTAGGTGGGTATCATAATAAGCCCACTGTTTTGAGTGTCAAGTAGGTGGGTAGGTATTCATGGTCAAACAGGATTTCCAGTAATTCCGAGGGACTTTATTATGCTTACCTGATAGAATTAAGTAGGTAGGTATTCATAATCAAAACGGAATTCCAGGAATTTCAAGATGGTGGAAGGGGGTCTTCATTATGGTTATCTGATGGAATTAAGTAGGTAGGTATTCATAATTAAAACGGAATTCCAGAAATTCCAAGATGGCGGGAGGGGGTGGGTGACGTCATTATGATTACCTGATACAATTAATTAGGTAGGTATTCATAGTCAAAACGGTATTCCAGAAATTCCAAGATGGTGGGAGGGGGTGGGGTGACGTCATTATGATTATTTGATAGGTACAATTAAGTTGGTAGGTATTCATAATAAAGGTTGAGGTGATGGGAGGGGTGGGGTGGGGTGACGTCATTATGATTACCTGATACAATTAATTAGGTAGGTATTCATAGTCAAAACGGTATTCCAGAAATTCCAAGATGATGGGAGGGGGTGGGTGACGTCATTATGATTACCTGATACAATTAATTAGGTAGGTATTCATAGTCAAAACGGTATTCCAAGATGGCGGTATGGTGTGGTGGGGTGGGGGTGACGTCATTATGATTATTTGATAGGTACAATTAAGTTGGTAGGCATTCATAATAAAGGTTGAGGTGATGGGTGAGGGGGGTGGTGGTGTGGGAAGCGGTGAGGGTGGCGATGGCGAGGGGTTGAGGCGGGGGTGGTAGGAGGTTGATGGGTGATGATGGATGATGGGTGGGGGGTGATGGGTGAAGGTTTATGGGCGGAGGGGTAGAAGGAGGGTCTGAGGGCTGTAGAGGAGGGTGGGGTGGGTGGAGGTCTGGAGGCGGCGTGGGTGGAGGTCTGGAGGCAGTTGGGGGCAGAGTGGGTGGAGGTCTAGAGGCGGGGTGGGTGGAGGTCTGGAGGTGACAGTGGGCGGGGGTGGGTGGAGGTCTGGAGGCGGCAGGGGGTGATAGGGTACGTCGGGGGGGGGGGGGGTAATGGGGTGTATGAGGGTAAGGGCGAGGGGTGGTAGGGGGGGGAGAGGGTGAGAGGTGGTGAGAGAGAGGGGTGGTGAGGGGGGTATGAGGGGTGGGGGGGGGGTATTGGTGGGCGTTGGGTGGTGAGGTGGTGAGGGGTGGGTGAGGGGGTTGGTAATGGTGGTGTGAGGGGGTTGGTGAGGGGGTGGTGAGAAGGTGGACTCGCCCGCTAAGGCAGGAGGCAGCTGGTTAGACTGACGAGCATGTTCAAACAGGAATGTCCCAGGAGTGACATTCTTATCCTACTTATATATTACTAGCATGACCGCTCGCTTCGCTCGCTATCCGAGATTCGCTGTACGCAGTATCTTACTTAATTACGACGTTGCACAACTTGGGAGCCTACTGGATATTTGTGCCAAATTTGGTCGATATCCGTCGAGCCATTCAGGAGTTGACCATGGTCGACCATAGTTCCGCTATGGTCAGGGAATTAAAAATGCGACGTTGCACAACTTGGGAGCCTACTGGATATTCGTGCCAAATTTGGTCGATATCCGTCAAGCCATTCAGGAGTTGACCATGTTCGACCATAGTTCCGCTATGGTCAGGGAATTAAAAATGCGCCTACGTTCAACTTGGGAGGCTACCGGATATTGGTGCCAAATTTGGTCGATATCCGTTGAGCAATTCGGATTCGACCATGGAGGGGCCCATGGATGCGATCTGTTGACCGCGGGGGTAGTCCGAAGGGTCCATCGTAGATAGAATTTCACGTAGATTACGAATACGCGATAAAAAATAGGGGTTACCATTTCAATTAACGAAGTTGACCATGGTCGACCATAGTTCCGCTATGGTGAGGGAATTAAAAATGTGACGTTGCACAACTTGGGAGCCTACTGGATATTCGTGCCAAATTTGGTCGATATCCGTCGAGCCATTCAGGAGTTGACCATGGTCGACCATAGTTCCGCTATGGTCAGGGAATTAAAAATGCGACGTTGCACAACTTGGGAGCCTACTGGATATTCGTGCCAAATTTGGTCGATATCCGTTGAGCAATTCGGGATTCGACCATGGAGGGGCCCATGGATGCGCTATGGTCCACCACGGGGGTAGTCCGAGGGGTCGATCGTAGAAAGAATTTCACGTAGATTACGAATACGCGATAAAAAATAGGGGTTACCATTTCAATTAACGAAGTTGAACATGGTCGACCATAGTTCCGCTATGGTCAGGGAATTAAAAATGCGACGTTGCACAACTTGGGAGCCTACTGGATATTCGTGCCAAATTTGGTCGATATCCGTTGAGCAATTCGGGATTCGACCATGGATGGGCCCATGGATGCGCTATGGTCGACCGCGGGGGTAGTCCGAGGGGTCGATCGTAGATAGAATTTCACGTAGATTACGAATACGCGATAAAAAATAGGGGTTACCATTTCAATTAACGAAGTTGACCATGGTCGACCATAGTTCCGCTATGGTCAGGGAATTAAAAATGCGACGTTGCACAACTTGGGAGCCTACTGGATATTCGTGCCAAATTTGGTCGATATCCGTCAAGCCATTCAGGAGTTGACCATGGTCGACCATTGTTCCGCTATGGTCAGGGAATTAAAAATGCGACGTTGCACAACTTGGGAGCCTACTGGATATTCGTGCCAAATTTGGTCGATATCCGTCAAGCCATTCAGGAGTTGACCATGGTCGACCATAGTTCCGCTATGGTCAGGGAATTAAAAATGCGACGTTGCACAACTTGGGAGCCTACTGCATATTCGGGCCAAATTTGGTCGATATCCGTTGAGCAATTCGGGATTCCCATGGATGCGCTATGGTCGACCGCGGGGGTAGTCCGATGGGTCGATCGTAGATAGAATTTCACGTAGATTACGAATACGCGATAAAAAATAGGGGTTACCATTTCAATTAACGAAGTTGACCATGGTCGACCATAGTTCCACTATGGTCAGGGAATTAAAAATGCGACGTTGCACAACTTGGGAGCCTACCGGATATTCTTGCCAAATTTGGTCGATATCCGTCGAGCCGTTTGGCCGTGCATAGAAAGACAGACAGACTCACTCACTCACTCACTCACAGGGATCCGTTTTGGTTTATTATTCTGTGAATAATACACCTATGTATTCGCTCAGCAAAAATTTTTTATAACACCCCCTCAAACTTTTTTCTTTTACGTATCAAGGTGCATAGATTCCAAAATTGCAATGTCCGTCCGCCGTAAGCCGTCCGCCGTCCGCCGTATCACGTGTACAGGCTTCATTTTCGGTCTAAAAAAATCGTTCTTTCGCACACATGCTCCATTTGGGCCCTAGTTGTGTCCCGAAACTTTTCAGCCCGATCGGAATATACCCAGGGGTGTTATGAGTGAAATAGTGTGTAAAAATAGGTACTTTTTACGTTTTAGCAACATACTGGTAACATGAGCTTCTGAGATATCGTTTTCTATGTTTTTGGGGACGAGAAGACCGAATATGAAGTCGATTTTGACCAAAGAGTGGAAAATTGAGTTCTACCAAATGTTCAGCTCCCAGAATTGATTTTTTATGAGTGAAAAACCTGGGAAATCGTCTGAAATCACCATCAGTTTGTATAACAACACTGGAAAAAGTGTCAAGACGTGGTTCAGGACGATTAAATGGCACTACCAATGATCAAAGATAGTTAAAAAAAAAAAGAAAAAAAGAGCGTACCTAATTTGTGTTTTGGGGGCAAAAATTAATGGAAACCATCAGAAGTAGCTATTTCGATTATTACGCATGAAAGAAACAATTAATGAACAGCCAACCTTTCTGTAGGTATGTCCAATAGAATAATAAACCCATGTGACAAGGACTTTGCAGCGTTTTTATAATATAGTAGGGATAGAGATGCTTACCAGTTGATTTGTAAACTAGTCCATACCCACTTGGATCATATAACCTAGTTGACCGAAGTTCACATATAAATTATATTATTTGACATCGTTATATTTATTTGACCTGTTGAGTACTAATTGGTTATTGGGCCGTTTGAAATTATCATTTCAAATCTTATTGTACCCTTATCTGTTCAACGAGTTACACGCGTCTGTACATGACATTATACACCACATACATACGCCACATTATACACCACATACATACGCCACATTATACACCACATTCATACATTACATACACTACACTTCATACACCACATTCCTACTCATTATACATCGATCATTTTCAGATCACCTACCTGCTTTAAAAACCAATCTATTGGCGTGTTGCTGTAAACAACAGGTAGGTACTTGATAATTAGGACGTTACAGTAGTGCCTGCGCAATCGTGAATTTTTTATTTTTTTTAAATCGGCGTTATTTCAGGACGATCGGACCTAAAATTCTCAAATTTGAAAGACACTTGGAATAATTTGGTAGGTAGTTCATACATAATGTTCTAATAAATCGATAACGTATGATAGAGCAAACGTGGGATTTGCTAAGGAAGGGGTACGAACGTAGCAACGAAGTTGTTCCAATTTTCAGTTTATTAATTGATAACTTTTTTGGTTCTTCGGAAATAAGTAACAAAGGTAACAATATCAACTGAGTAATAAAAACTCATCAAAAGAGACTTCTGGCTCCCGAATTTGGCTGCTTCTCGTCAATCTTGAATCTACCTACTCATGGAGCAGAGTGTGATGGTAAAAGTAAATAAGTTTTTTCTCCATCTTTTGATTCCATAACTCATCGTCGATTTGAATTTCTTCGATGTGTAAGTCTTTGCCCGTGTACACTACGAAATTACATTTAGCTGCTTCTGCAATACGCGTTTACCCTTGGACTTGAAAGTAATAATTTCAAATCTTTGTGAGATATGAAGAATGAAATGGTTTTTTGGACGCTTCTACATGGACACTTCTTTTTGGATTCTACATGGTACCTTGAAACGGAAACCATCACATTTGGTTGGGGGAGGGGGGAATTTTTCATGCTCGATTCCAAAGGTTCATTATTGAAAATGATAAATGGAAAATTGACTGTTTTGTTAGACACAATTATGGTTACTAAGTTGGATAGAAACGAATCTTGAGAGAGAATTAAAATGCAGGTACCTGAGCGCCAGGGGGCCTCGGGCCCGCCTGGGAAGCCGCCTATCCCCATTCAAGAGCCGCCTTCCTCCCCAACCCCCCCCGCCCATCACCTTCTGGACAAGAATTGATGGGGTTTTAGGGGTCCAATTTTAAATTTGAAAAAACTATCATAATCAGGCCACAACCCCCTAGAATTTGGGTAATTGGGATTTCCGAAAAAAATTAGCCAAATGCGAACGCCAGTGATCCAAATGTACAAATTTTGAAATTTTGAACACCAGAACCAATTTCTGGAAATTCTATGCTGATTCTGAATCCAATGCAATTTACAGATTGAAAATCGGACAATTATTATTGAACTGAGAGCGAATATTAATTTGCCCTCGACGGTGTTGCCATCTGTTGAATATTCTTACAAGTTTTTTTCGGGCTGTCGTGAGTCCCTCCCGGGAACACTCCTCTAACTTAAGTTCTCACCAATATCCAAACGCTAAAGTTAGTTTCCGTCAATAAACGAATGAGTGGGGAGACAAGCCACAGAACCCAGGGTACACAACCTGGGGCCCCACCACCAACCCCTAACAGGGGGTTGGAGGGAGAGGCCTCCTTTTCCTATAAAACCCTGGATCCTGCGACTTTAACTTCATTCGACACTTCCTCTAACCAGCTCTCTCTTCTCTCCTCTACCTTGCTCTCTCTCTCCTCCTCTCTTAAAAGATCCTAGATGTCGGTGGATATCCGCCGCCTAGGCAAAACCTCCTCCTCCAAAAGATTCCAGATGTCGGTGGTGATTCGCTCATAACCGCCTGGACACCTCTCCTTCAAAAGATCCTAGATGTCGGTGGTGATTCGCTCATAACCGCCTAGGCAAACTCTACCACTCACCTCTCATCTCTCTCTCTCAAAAGATCCCAGATGTCGGTGGAGATCCGCCGCCTGGGCAAATTCTATCACTCACCTCCACCTTTTCACTCTCCCAAAAGATCGTAGATGTCGGTGGTGATCCGCTCATAACCGCCTGCGCACTTCCTCACGCCACCGTGATGAACCAATTTTAAATTCATCACACGGGCTATTTCCCCTTAACAGTAATTGTCATTTTACTTTAAGGGCACCGTTGTGCTACCATAACTTTCTCTAGTTCTATGTTTTGCTGTGTGTCAACGTGCTCTCAGAATTTTTATTCTCAGTTCATTCTTTAAAATAAATATTGTTCCAGTGATTAATACGTTATTTTATCGTTTACGCGTTAATTCCTTGCGTCTCATTCCAAGACATGTCCTGTTTGGGGTCTGGCTGGTCCGCGTAGCTCGGCTTCATCACAGTTGCCCGTAACCTATCAGGTGCCTACCTACTTACGAGCTGAACAAAAATAGTCGTGTTTTTGATCATTTTGTGAGGGGCCAACACGGGATCTAGCCATAACTGAGCTCAATATGTCAGCTCGTGATGATATGTGAAACCAATTCGGGGAATTTAAAGGGTATAACGCACGGAATATCTCGTGAATAGTGGTCTACAGACCTAGTTGAGGAACCGTTTGTTGTGGAACAATTTGCTGCTCGAGGAAACTAATGATACCAATTAGGTAGGAACCATAGGGTTAATGTTTGTGAAAAACTGAGATCACAGATATTTTTTCATCTTTTGACAATAGACATATTAATATTAAACAATAACACACAAACCTTGTCCAAACAAAAACGCCCACCTGATAACTACTTCAAAATAAAACGAGAGCTCAGAAACTGTGCAGAATGGAGGAACGCTTTGAAGGTTCGAGTGTATTTTTTCTTAAACACTCAACACTCCCTTTCAGGTTGGAATCCCTGATAAGATTAGAATCACTCATCAAGGCACTGTAGATGGAGGTACCTGCCTACCTCTTGGGTTTCTCAGTAGGTAGCAGGTAGCGAGCCAAAAGCCTAATCCAGTGTGACACGATGATCGCGCTTAACTTAACCATTGGACTTTGTTTGTCACTTCTGTTACAGGTAAAATACTACGGTACATACTAATTATCATGCAACCTAATACCAATAATATTCCTAGGTTAGGAAAATTATTTTGTCAGACGTACTATGTCTGTGGCTATGTCTAGCAATGATGGATATCAATCTATAATACACGGTAAGGTCGTTGTGTGTAGCTATCACAATGAACAATTTTGTATTATATATCGAACAACTCTGATGGACAGAAAGTGAACATGGAAACATCAAAATAAGTTGATGGTTTTCTTCATGCCCATACTTAGTAGGTAGGTACAAACGAGGAGTACCCATGACTTCTGTTTATATTAGGTACTTTCCCATTTTCAAATGAAAGAGGATTCCATTCTAAAATTTTGAGACCAACTGCACTCTCCTACATAGTCTTTTTCTATGAGCTTTCAAATTTTCGGCAACGAGTGACATAATTGCACCCCTCCCGCCACAGCGGAACCCCTTGCCAAGTGTGACTCGTTGCCGAAACTTCGAAAGCTCTTGGAAAAACGCTGCAAATTATTACACAATGGTTTATTATTTACCTGTATAAATGCCCCTTCTGCGCAGGTCACTGTTTTCTGTGGTCAGTACCCTCAAGCTCCTCCAGGAAAGCCCTAAATGTGGAGCCGGCCCGGGAGTTAAAGTTTCATACAAAGGCGCGGGATTCAATAATTAAATCATTACTTAATTATTTGTAGTTATTCATGAAGCAGAAGGTAAATAATAAACCGTTGTGTAACAATTTACCTGTAGATAAGAGTAGTTCATTTGAGGGACACAGGTTCAGTTAGTTCACTCCTTGAAACGACTAGTTCTTTTGAGTTAGGTAGTTCAGTAGATAATTCCAGTTCCTTTTAAATCACAGTACAAGTACTATACTACACAACCACTATACACAAACACTATACTAGAACGAAGATGTATGATACCTACCAACTTAGGGCCAGTTTTCAATCACCAGGATAAGTCGACCGATAGCTATACGGCCGACAAATTTTTCCTGCCGACAACTCGTGGACCTATAAGTGGTGCATTCATCAATGCCAATTTATCGGCCTAGTAGCTCCCCAGATAACCGGAAAATCGATTATTTTCGCTCCTGGTACAAAAGGCTGTGGCAAACCTCGTGGAACCTCCCAATTTTTGGTTCATTTTACTGGTTTATTATTTTTAATAATTAACCTTTGGAATCGAGCATGAAAAAGAAAATGCAATAAAAAAATTTCTGTCACTCCGCCATACTTAGCACTTCTCTTAGTTAACATGAAAAAAAAAAATTGATGAAAGTTGGTCCTCAAAGCTCGGCGTTACCGTCAGTCATCTCTAAGGGTTTAAAAATAGGGGTTGCAACTTTCAGAACGCCATAGCTCGAAAACTTTCAATAGAAGGGTATGTTTTTTAACGTTTTTAAATTGATCTTGAACTGAAGAATTTTTTGAGACCACCCAGAGCATTGTACGACCAGCCGTTCGTTCGCACCAAAAAGCTTCGTCAACTTGATCGTGAATCAAACGGTATAAATCCGGCCCAGATATCATCAGATCATCACTAGGGAGCACCTGATTATAATCACTGATAGCTGTATGATGTCGAGTTGGTTGTTCTGCGATATTATTTCTTTTGAAAAGTGATGGATCTATTGGATTTTGTTGGTAGGTACTTTTGAAACTTGAACAAACATTGAAGTATTATTGAAGGGTAAATTATTACACTATGGTAAATTATTACACAACGGTACATTATACGATCTACGTAGAAGGGGCTGGATTTTGTTGATAGTGTACTTTTGCAATTGAACAACCGTTGAAGTATTATTGATGGGCAAATTATTACACAACAGTAAATTATTACACAGTTGTTCATTATACTATCTACGTAGAAGAGGCACCTATAGGTACAGGTAAATTATTACACAACGGTTTATCATTTGCTTTACCTATGCTTCATGAATAACTACAAATAATAAATTAGTGATTGAATTAGGAATCCCGCGCATTTGTAGGAAACTTTAATTCCGGCGCTGGCTCCAGTACTCGGTTTAGGGCTTTCCTGGGGGAGCTCAAGGGTACTGACCACAGAAAACAGTGATCTACGCAGAAGGGGCATCTATACAGGTAAATAATAAACCTTTGTGTAATAATTTGTAGCGGTTTTTATTTCACTTTTGGTGGCTTCGATCTTGAACCTTCTTCTTTCTTCACAATGTTGCACTTAAATATTGGTGAGAACCGACGTTTAATCCTCTAATTGTTGAAGATGGTCTGGTCGTGAGACGATCCTGGCCGTCGAGCGACGATATTGAGAATTTACAAATTCACTGTAGACAGTCTGAAAATTTAATGAAAAATATCCCTTTGTGTTTCTGTAATATTCAGCGTTTGGGCCACCCGGTGACTGCATTTTGGTTTATTATTCTGTGAATAATACCTACACCTATGTATTCGCTCAGCAAAAAATTTTTATAACACCCCCTCAAAATTTTTTCTTTTCCGTTTCAAGGTGTGTAGATTCCAAAAATGCAATGTCCGTACGCCGTCCGCCGTACGCCGTATCACGTCTACAGGCTTCATTTTCGGTCTAAAAAAATCGTTCTTTCGCACACATGCTCCATTTGGGCCCTAGTTGTGTCCCGAAACTTTTCAGCCCGATCGGAATATATCCAGGGGAGTTATGAGTGAAAATGTGAATAAAAATAGGTACTTTTTGTGTTTTAGTAACATGTTAGTAAAATGAGCTTTTGAGGTATAGTATTCCATGTTTTTGGGGACGAGAAGACCGAATATGAAGTCGATTTTGACCAAGGAGTGGAAAATTGAGGTTGTACCAGATGTTCAGCTCTCAAAATTGATTTTTTATGAGTCAAAAACCTGCGAAATCGTCTGAAATCACCATCAATTTGTATAATAACACTAGAAAAAGTGTCAAAACGTGGATCAAGACGATTAAATGGTACAATCAATGATCAAGGGTAATTTGAAGAAAAAAAAAGGAGCGTAGTACCTACCTAATTCAAGTTCTGGGGGCCAAAATTTGTGGAAACCACCAGAAATAGCCATTTCAATTAATTTACATGAAAGAAACAATAAATAAACAGCCGGCATTTCTGTAGACCAATAAAATAATAGAATAATAAACCCATGTGACAAGGACTTTGCAGCGTTTTATATGGGTACCTACAATCAATCGAACCTTTTGCCCCTCGGTTTCCTTTAAAAGGCTATTCTAGCTGCTTCCAGCTCTTCCTCGGTGGATAGCACTTTAATAAAACGAGGCTATAATTTGGCAATTGCCAGTGACACTTGCTTTATTATTTTGCACGCCTAACTTTTGCTTACTCCGCAAAAATCTTCCTCAGCAATTAGCAATGTCCCTAGAGCTTAAAAACGTAGGGTCAGAAGCAGCTTAACAACGGGAGGGATCGAATTATTCCGATAGGTAGTGGACTCGATCTCTTCATCTATGTAAAAGTATATGTAAAACAGTTTCCTTATCAAGAAAATCTCATGAGAAATTCTATAGCCGTTCCATTTACAAAATGATTGATTTGAGGTCTTACCATGTGTGGTCTCCTCTCCCATTTCGAATTCTGTTACTGCAACGTCTCGTCATCTTCACTGTTCGAGGATGATGATGTGATGTTTATATTTTGTACGACAGTTCAGTCGAGATAAGGTTCTCACCTAACAGCGTTGTCCTCAGTAACTTGCAATTTTATTCATCCAGCAACCCCTCGTCTAATATATAACATATTGGCGACGAGGTAAATAACTGAGTGTGTATGAACAGTACTAGTGTTTTTGTCAGTCGTGTGAGCTTCCTAGTGCCTCGAAATGTGAGTCTTATGTTCGGTCTCGTGGTTGTAGGTGTTGAGATTGTAATTTAACAATATTTTGTATTTAAACGGAATACCGCGCACTAAGGACTCTTTCCTGATTGGTCGGCCATTGGCCAGTAACAAGACGGGTGACGTCTGTCTCGCTGATTAGATTAGACGGCAATTTTTCTACCTACCGTTGTAATACTGTCGTTCGTTACTCAATTAAAACCAAGTTAAATAATAAGATCTATATGGTTATTCATTCAATACCTCAACAGGTTATGAGGCCCAGTATATAAAAGTGTCGACTGATGTAAAACGATCGTGTAGTGTGTTAAAAAAAAGTGACAAGGTAACTCTGTCATTTTGCCGCTAAAACCAACCCGTTTTTCGTGACTGCAGCCGAATCTCAAGGTAAGATGAGTAATGATACGAATAAAAATGACTTTGGCAGTAGCCTAGAGATTCTGGATGGTTCAGAAAATTTCACTTTGTGGAAATTCCAATTAAAAATCACCCTAAACGCCGCGGAAGCTTTGATGTTTGCTGAGGCTCCTAAAACTGAAACCGACAAGAAGAAAGATGCTAAAGCTCAAAAAGCTATTGCTACTTCGATCAGCAAGAGAAATCAACAGATTATTATGTCTTGTGAAACCGCCGCCGCGATGTATAAGAAGTTGTGTGAGATGTATGAAGGTGATATTGATCAAATCAAAGAAGAATTGTTGAAGGAATACTTCAATTTTCGCATGAAATCGGACATAGCCAAGGGGATTTCTGATCTCGAAAACATAAAAGTTCGTTTAAAAAGTGTAGGTCATGAAATTTCAGATCCAGAGATGGTTCAGAGAATACTATCTGCACTTCCAGAATCCTACCAATATTTTGTACCCTCATGGCAGTCAGCACCTAAGGAAGAAGGCACAGTTGCACACTTGACCACACGTTTGATGGCCTTAGAAAGGTCCAAAAACCGCGAAAATCCTGAAAACGATATTGTTGCTTTCAAAATTACTAAGAAAAATGGTCAAAATTCTACGAAAAATAAGGGTGAACTATTGAAGTGTTTCACTTGTGATTCCACATCACATTTCGCGCGTTCGTGTCCCAAAAATACCAAATGCAAGTATTGTAAGAAAAATAACCATAAATCAGAAAAATGTTATTTTCACGATCAACACGAAAATAATGACAAAATTCCCAAGCAAGAAAAAGTGGCATATCTCACTCAAGTTAGTGACAGTGACCTCATAAAATTGAAGAGTGGCATAACGTACTACGTCGACTCAGGTTCGTCGCACCATTATGATCAATGATGCTACATTGTTGACTGATTTTAAAATTAATATCGACGAAATTCAGGTAGCTCAAAGAGGACTTGCCATAAAATCTACTGGGACTGGTACAATGGACATGGTAGAGTGTACCTTAAAAAATGTTTTACTGGTTCCTGCCTTGGATAGCAACTTGATTTCAGTTGGTGCCATTACAAAAAATGGTGGTGAAGTCATTTTCACCAAAAATGAAGTCAAAATCACCAAAGGAGATAGCGTAATAAAAGGGTTCAGACAGTCCAATGGTTTGTACAAAGTGATCCTAGTTCCAGAAAAATCCACCAGATCGCACTGTCTCCATGTCACCAAATCGCAGAAAACAGATGAATACTGGCACAGAGTGTTTGGTCACTTGAGTTATAAAAACCTGAAGAAATTGGACAAAGATAATGCGCTTGGTCTTTCGCCAGACATCGCAAATAAGAAACAGATGTGTGAAATCTGTGTAAAATCAAAACAAACACGCCTGCCCTTCTCATCCGAAAGAACCAGAGCAACTCGTCCCTTGGAGATCATACATACTGATGTATGCCAGATTGAAGTGCCAACTTGGGACAACTATAGATACATTCTAACATGCTATGATGATTTCACATGCTTCAAGCAGATCTACCTACTTCGACAGAAATCCGAAACTTCTCAGCACATCAAGGATTACGTTGCTGAAACCGAAGCAAATGGACTGGAATGGAATGGAATCTTCCTGTGTCAAGGATAAGATGTGATGGAGGTGGCGAATATGTGAACTATAGCATGAAAAATTGGGCAAAATCCAAAGGTATCGTAATGGATATTACGATAAATCATACTCCACAGTTGAATGCAAAAGCTGAGGGACTCAACAGATCCATTACCTATGGATAAGACACGTGCCCTCCTATTTGATAGCTCTCTACCGGCTGAAATGTGGGGAGAAGCAGCTAGGGTCTCGTGTTACATTTTGAACCGTTGCGGAACAGCAGCACTGTCTAATGGCAAAACTCCATATGAAATGTGGTTTTCCAAGAAACCAGATATTCAAAGAATGCATTTGTTTGGGTGCACCGCGTACGCCAAAATTCTGAAACGGCTGATATACTAACAAAGCCTCTTGCTACAACTAAGTTTAATGAGTTTAAGAAAGAAATGGTGAACTAAATTCGTTTTGAAAATTGTTCTTTAAAATAATGTTATGAAGATATCCCAGTTTTAAGTGTAATTAAAAAAAAACTTTCTAAAATGTAATGATGACCTTAACATTAGACTGAGCTTGATATTAGACTTAAGATTTTTTTAAACTGTTGTATTTGTTAAATTGTAAAATTAAGAGGGGATGTTGAGATTGTAATTTAACAATATTTTGTATTTAAACGGAATACCGCACACTAAGGACTCTTTCCTGATTGGTCGGCCATTGGCCAGTAACAAGACGGGTGACGTCTGTCTCGCTGATTAGATTAGACGGCAATTTTTCTACCTACCGTTGTAATACTGTCGTTCGTTACTCAATTAAAACCAAGTTAAATAATAAGATCTATATGGTTATTCATTCAATACCTCAACAGTAGGTACCAACCTACCGTCAACCGTCGTGTCTTTCGCCTACTAAAGTGATTTCATCTAACACACGTCCCGTCATCAGTCTCCGTCATCAAACGTAAGTCATTGCGAAACCAGTAGCACTGTCCTATACTTTCGGTCGCACGTGGCTCAGTAGAACATTTCTCTATGACCAGCAAGTCCGCGTCCAAGTCGTTGGACACAGAACCCGAACTCGAAATGTCGAAGTCATTAAATTTAATTCCGTTCGATCCTGTGAGTGAACAGATTGAGAATTTTTTGGAACGATTGAGTTCCTATTTCGCTCTTAGAAAAATCGCTGAGTCCAAGCAGCAAGTTCATCATTTAGTCGTCCTGTTGAAACCCGAACACTACTCCATTTTAAAAACAAAGGTTGCTCCAAAGAAGGTCACTGATTGTACGTTTGGGGAATGTGAGAAGAGTCTCATCCAGCACTTCGCACCGTCAATAAGAGTTATCTCTGAAACCTTCAAGTTTCATTCACGAAAACAGTCGCCTGATGAATCGGTCAGTGTTTTTATCACCGAGTTGAAATCCTTATCAATAAGGTGCAAGTTCGGAGCTTATTTAGATCGCGCCTTACGAGATCAGTTGGTGGTAGGTCTGCATGACAAACGAATAATAAACCGTTTACTTCTGGAAGATGACGATTTGACATTTGAGAGGGCATGTGAAATAGCTGTGGATTTTGAAAGTGCGCAGAAATCAGCTAACTGCATTGCCTCAAATAACACAAATATGTCAAGTGAAGTTTTGTCACTGCACCAGTCACCGTCACGTCGTATGTCAAGAGAACGTCAGAGTCATAGTCGTCATTCAAGCCGTAGCCCAAGTCCTGGTCTTCGTAGTTATAGTCCCCATCGTCGTCGTCAGCAGTCAAGAGTGTCAAGTCCTGATCATCGTTCAAGATATTCGAGTTCTTGTCAACAGCGTCAGTCAACGAAGTCAGACAGTAAACATCGTCACAATTACTCGCTGTCACGTCAAAAGAGATATGTGCTCAATGTTATAAGAAACATGATCCAGACTACTGTCCAGCCAAACAGTGGGACTGCTATTCTTGTGGCACCAAAGGACACACGTCTTCGTATTGTGAGCAGACTGAAGTCAATGGTATCGAGTATAATGTAATCAAGTAGGTAACTCGATGTATGGTCCACCTTTATCAGTAACGCTAAACATTGAAAATTGTCTTATTAAATTTTTAATAGACACAGGATCAGCCTGTACGTTAATACCTAAAAGTATGTTTACAAAATTGTTTAATGGTCACGCTCTATCCAAGTTTAACGGTAAATTGACAGCAGTCAATCATCAAAAATTACCAGTCGAAGGTATCCTCACAGTCAATGTTCGTTTTAATAACAAATATTTTTCAGGTTTACAACTCATAGTATCGTCTTGTTATGGTCATAAAGCGCTATTAGGTCGGGACTGGATGGACATTATTTCACCGAAATGGAGGGATGTTGCCATGGTCAACAATATAGAAACAACGCGGAATTCGCCGGGTCATTGTGTCGTTCAGGGTATGAAGCGAGAGGATTTGATACATCTACTTGAGGTAAAATTTCCATCAGCGTTCTCAAAAAAAGGTAACGAATTTCCATTTAAAAATTTCAAAATTGGTATACCCATGAAATGAGATGCTACACCCATTTTTTGCAAGGCCTATGATGTACCATATGCCTTACGTGATGATGTGAAAAATGAGTTGCTTAGGCTAGAATCAAAGGGCATAATTTCCAGAGTCAAATATAGTCAGTGGGCGTCTCCAATACCTAGTGTGTGTACCTAAGCATGATGGTAGCATACGCTTATGCACCGATTTAAAAGTAACAATTAATAAATTTGTCTCAACCGAACATTATCCACTACCAAAACCTGAAGATTTATTCCAAAAATTTCACTGTTGCAAGGTATTTTCGAGAATTGATTTAACCAATGCTTACATGCAGCTAGAAGTAAATGATGGCAGTAAGCATGTGTTAACAGTAAACACGTTTTGCGGGCTTTTTAGATTTAACCGATTATGTTTTGGTTTATCGTCAGCAGCAGCTATTTTTCAATCGGTAATCGACACAATCTTAGCAGAAATTGCTAACTGTGCTGCTTACCAAGATGATATTTTGATTGGTGGTCATAATTTCGATTCATGTCTAAGAACATTAATGATTGTTTTGTCCCGTTTGAATGATTATAATGTAAAAATTGATCAGAACAAGAGTGAGTTTTTTGTAGATTCGTTGGATTTTTTAGGCTATCGGCTAAGTGCTGAAGGACTCGGTCCATCAATTTCAAAAATAAAAAAAATTGCTGACACCCCAAAACCTAATGACATAACACAGCTTGAAGTCTTACCTAGGCATTTTTAACTACTATAGAAGGTTTGTCAAGATGACACCTGATATTCTGGAACCGTTATACATGACCTACTGAGAAAAGATACACCATGGAGATGGACGAAATACTGTGAAAAAAGAAGCCTTTGAAAAAAGTAAAACGGTAATATCTGAAAAGTCATTATTGGTATTGTTTGATCCAAAAAAAAAAAACCGATTATACTGACGTGTGACAGTAGCAAATACGGCGTTGGAGCGGTGTTGAGCCATATGATTGACAATGTTGAAAAACCTGTCGCATATGAGTCTGCTACACTCAATTCTGCTCAGCATGGGTACAGCCAGTTACACCGTGAGGCTCTAAGTCTCGTGTTTGGTGTCGTGAAGTTTCACAAATATTTGTTTGGAAATCACTTCACCTTAGTAAGTGATCACGAGCCTCTAAAATCGATATTTTCGGAAAACAGAAAAATACCTCAAATGGCTAGTTCACGTTTGCTGCGTTGGTCAGTTATTCTTTCGTCGTACAATTATACCATTGTGTACAAAAAAGGAAACTCAATTTCTCAAGCCGACGCTATGTCAAGGTTGCCTTCAAAGGAATTGGTGAATTTAGACAGACTTTCTTACGACATAAGTGCCATGGATTTGACTAGTCCTTTAGATGAAGTGACTTTAGAATGTAACTTTATTTACTTATCCACACCATTAACTTCGTTTCATGTCGTCGCTGAACACACAAAACTTGACCCCACTTTGGTTCAAGTATATGATCGATTGATTAATATTGACGATTATTCTAAATGGATTGAATGTTTTATCATGAATAGCACGGCTCTCAATGCTGTACTAGATAAACTCAACGAAGTGTTTTCTAGATTTTCTGTCCCGGACGTTTTGGTCTCTGACAATGGACCGCCATTCCAAGCAAATGATTTCGCTGTTTACTGTAAAGATAGACATATCAAACTTGTTCAGATACCACCCCACAATCCGAGATCCAACGGGATTGTTGAGCGTGAGGTTCAGTCAGTCAAAAAGTTGATACTTCGGTCTGTTATTTCCACTGATGCTTTGGGGGTTAAAATTCCTTTACACACGTCTTGAGCAATGTTTGTTTTCCCTGCGTTCTACACCTTCAAGTGTCACTGGGTTATCACCAATGTCGTGTATTTATAAATTTACCCCTAAGTTACCTATATCGCTATCCAATCCTCATGTTTCTGCTGGTCCGTATCACAATGATGATGAGCGAAAGCGTAAAGTAGGGTTTAATGACAACAAAAAAGGGAGTTGCTCGTTCCAGGAAGGTGATAGGGTAGGTATTAGTAAATTTGCACTACTTGAAGAGTCCTATAAAGTGGTTTCCCAAGTACAGTGCTCGAAGTTTTAGGGAATGTGGTATATAAGGTCAGGCTGGATGACAGCAATTTAGTAAGAAAAGTACATGCGAATCAGCTGAAACCCTGTAAAATAAACAATGAAAGCGCTAATGACCCATGTCCTATACTCCATGAGAGTAATTTCAAGTTGAAAGGTACTTCTTCTAAGAATGGTGATCAATCGTCGGAGAGTCACCACACTGTTTCCTAAAAGAAAAACGGAGTTATTGAAAAATAGTCTATTTCCACTAATACACGAAAAACGCAAAAAACACTGTTATACCGGTTTCGGTGATCAAACCATCGTCAAGAACACACAATAACACTGTGTTATAACAGTGTTTTTTGCGTTTTTCGTGTATTAGTGGAAATAGACTATTTTTCAATAACTCCGTTTTTCTTTGAAATGGGTTTCCACGATTTCGTCGCGAGTGATTTAGTTCGTACACTGTTTCCTCACAGTCTGGGCCAGATGATAGTGATGGTAGATGTAACCACTCTTTTGAGGGGTCGTTTTGGGTGAAGCCCGAGAAAACCCTCAGCAGAGGCTACGTTTACTAAATGGAGAAAATGCAATGAGGTTGCTGCCACCACCTACGATGACGTAGGACACCTTTCAGTAGTTGGGTGAAAGGAAAACAACTTTGAAATTAACAGTTATAATGAATGAAACAAGGATGATATTAATTACAATAAGGTATTTTTGTACAGCGGTAGCGTGAAGGCAGTCTTCAGAGATGAAGGTTCTTTTTAGGTAAAAGGGATACAGAGTATCGTAGGATTTTGATGTTATGATAAAGGATTCTAAATCAATTCTTAATAGCCAGAGGGGCGAGTAAGAACGTTATTCAACAAATAACGTTGGTGCAGAAGGCAATAAGAAAATTATGGATTAGACAAGTGGAATTCATACAAGTTAATCTATTGCTAGGAAGTTACGATTTGTGCTGAAGGCGTGATAAGAATGTAAGTTAGATCAATACTATCAATAGCAATGACAAAAGTTAACAAGTACAGAAGAGTTTGTCGTACCAGGTAGAATTGATCGAATGTCCAGAGTCTCACTCTCACCAGTCAGGGACTGCAGTCTTGAGATATACACGGGAGTTCGACGGATGCCCTTGCCGAGTTATCTCCTCACGGTGCGTGACTTGCACCAAAATATACACGGGAGTTCGACGGATTGCCCTTGCCGAGTTGTCCCCTCACGGTGCGTGACTTGCACCAAACACACACGGGTACGCGTACCCAAAAGGAATTTAAAGTTGAAGTGAAACACTAATCGGCTCGAAGCAACAAGATTGAGTGAATGGTGAGGGTGGGGGAAACGGCCGTTTATATAGGGGCGTGGTTCCATCGGGTGCCGCCAGGCAGTGCAGTGATCCGTGCAGGGTTGCCTCCCTTCCGAAGGCTTAACTCGTGCGATGGATGCGACGAAGGCGCTGGACCAACGGCAGCGGAGGGAATCCGAACCTTCAATGGCGGTACCCGGTCACATCGACCAGTTAGGGAGAAGCGTGCACCTAACAGGTTTTGCCATTCAGATTTTGGACATTATGTGTGAATATTTGTGTAATGAAATGATTTTGCTCGATGATATAATTACATATCATTGTGAAAAGTTTATACGTCATTTGACAATTGTATGATTGATTTAGTTTCTTTTTTTGGACAAATAGATATTTTGTTTTTACTTTGATACGGTTATTATTTGTCAACAAATATGTTTAAATTTATAAGAAGTGGGATATTTTCTATTAAGGGGGGAGTAGTGATGTGATGTTTATATTTTGTACGACAGTTCAGTCGAGATAAGGTTCTCACCTAACAGCAACGCGTCGAGTCCAGTCAGTCTGTCGTCTGTCCGTGGATTTCTTAATACACGTTGTCCTCAGTAACTTGCAATTTTATTCATCCAGCAACCCCTCGTCTAATATATAACAGATGATTCCCAATTATAGTTCATATTACAAGTACCTAGGTAGTTTGTGCCTTTCAAGAAGGTATACTAATCACCTGCAATTTAAACACTGCAATTTTCAAAACAACACAGGGTTCGACAAAATAACTCACAAGAAATAGGTTAGGAAGTGCCCAATATATCAATTATCTGGTCGTTGGCCGACCTGACAACTTTGTCGGGCCGATAGGCCTTGTCCGATGATGGATGAACGCACATTGCTGCTTTGTGCAGCAAATAACTTTATTTCTTCTCTGGCTCTTCTTATCTGGCTATTGATAAACCCAGGCCTTCGTTCCTTATTCCTTTGAACTGTCGTTCCGTGATACTATAAATTCCTTATGTAGTATCCACCCCATCTGAACTACTCGTAACTCCTTTCTAAATAACTCTGGAACTATCGGTCAGTGGATATTACCAACTCCGCATGTGTAGTAAAAGGAACAACACTATTGTTCTGTGGATCCTCCTCAAGTAGTATTAATTCACCCCATCTGAATGACTCCTAATGAACTAAAGGAACTATCGTTCAGTGGATACTATCAACTCCTCATGAAGTGTCAACCATTCCTATGAACCACAAGAACTAACTCGCCTTGTGAGGTTGTGAGTTACTAATTCTTCAATCCTTAGTTCATAATGCACAGAACGATAGTTCTTTAGTTTCCCCTTCCTACATCCAATATCCCATCAGTAGACAGGGTCCTTAATATGTATGTCACACAGTGGAAACTTTGTGGTGAATGGAGAATTTTATATTTGCCTACTTTTGGTAAAAGCAATTTTAAGACTCGAGAAATTTTCGGGAAAAAAATCTCTCTTGGTAACATCGAACATCTTGATTGAACCTGTAATTATGAACGTTGGAGGCGGATCTCTTCTAAGACTCCCCCTCACTTGCTGCTTTGTGAAGATGTCCGCTGTCATCTCGTCGGTTGGACAGAATTCCAGTTGTACGTCTTTGTCTTCGATGGCTTCTTTGATGAAATGTTCTGTTATATTAATGTGCTTCGACTTAGACGTGACCACTGGATTTTTGGCCCAACTTATCGCACTTTGATTGTCGGTTTTGATGTTGACCATGTCTTTTGTGATGTGCAGATGGTTAGTCAGGTACTTGAGGTGCATGGCCTCCTTTGCCGCTTCGGATAGAGCCATGTACTCCGCGTGCGTCGTCGATCCGGCAACTGTTTGCTGTTTCTGAGCTTCCCAGCTTACTGCAGTTCCGTTTAGCTGAAAGCAGAAGCCAGTATACGAACGTCCGTCGATCTTGCAGCTTCGGTAACTTGCATCAGACATACCACGTAGCTCTGTTTTGCCAGTTTTCCGGTATTGAAGGGCAAGTTTTTCCGTTCCTTTTAGGAACCTGAGTATGCGTTTGGCGGCGGCCCAGTGATCGCTCCTGTAGCACGCGTTGAATTGCGACAGGTAGCTGACTGAATATGAAATGTCGGGTCTGGTCGCCGTTGCCAAATACATCAGTGACCCTATCAAACGCTGGTATGGTACATCTGGCAGCTCCCCCTTTTTCGGGACTTCCAAATCCAGGTGTATTTCCATTGGAGTTTTGCAGGTTTTGGCTTGAGTCATTCTGAATATCTCAATCAGTTTTTGGATATATTTCTCCTGACTCATTCGTACTCCTCCATTCTGGTCTCTTGAAAATTCAATGCCGAGGCAGTACTTCAGCTCCCCGATGTCTCGCATCTCAAGGTTTTTGTGAGGTCCTTTTTCAGCCTTCTCACTTCTTCTTTGTTTGATGATGCAATTACTAGATCGTCTACGTACACGGCGAGGATTATCTGGTCTCCCCCTTCATAGAGGCAAGGGTCTGCGAATGAGGATTTGAACTTCAACTCTTTCAATCTTGAGTCGGGTTTCTTAAACCATTGACGACCGGCTTGCTTCAGTCCATACAAAGCTTTCCTCATGGAGCATACTTTGTTGTTGTACCCATTTTTCGCAAGGTCTTCAATCATCTTTTTGTTCTTTAGAAATATAGTTTGGTCCTCATTTTCGCATTCGTCAATTAATATTTTCTGAAGGTATGTCTCCAGGCCCTCTGGTACTTTCATGAAGACTTCTTCGTTCGTGGTGCACACAACCGTCTTTGTATTCCACATTGGGTCAAGTACTCATTGAACTCTTTATTTATGTATTCAGTTCCATTGTCGCTTTGTAAAAATTTAATTTTTTCGCCCGTGAAATTTTCTGCTTCATTTTTGAACTCTTTAAAATAGCTGAGAACTTCATTTTTGTATTTGAGAAAATATATTCGGGTATATCTCGTGTACTCATCGATGAAAGTTACAAAATATCTACAACTCCCTGGTGTGGCGACCCTCATAGGTCCAACAACGTCTGAATGGATTATGTGAAGTTTTTCTTTTGGTCCATCTCTCGAAACTGTCGGGTATGGTTGTCTTGTTAACTTTCCTCTTATACACGTCTCACAGTCACCTAATGCTGCATTGGAATTGAATTCTAGGCCCTGTAGCTTTTGTTTTTCTTTAGCTAATTTGATATCTGCGACATTCAGGTGTGCAAGTTTCTAATGCCACAACCTAAGATTTGTGTCTGTACATTTTGTTACCAGATTTGTATTTTCTGATTTGTTCTCTTCAATGTAGTACAATCCGTCTTTTCTTACAGCTCTAGCTATTAGGTTTCTGTGTTTATATCTAATTTCAGCTTTTTCCTTTTGGAATATGACAGTAAATCCTTTTTCTGCTATTTTTCCAACTGATAGCAAATTTGAAGTTAAGTTTGGTATCTGGTCTGTCAAGTTGATCATATCTTTGTTTTTCAGCTCTAATCTCATAAAACCTTTCCCTGTGATTGGGGCGATCTGTCCATTTGCCAACTTCACTCCTCCTACATTTTGAGATGCCAACTTGTTGAATCTAGATTCTTCTGAACACATATGCGAAGTTGTAGCACTGTCTAGGCACCAATCTTTTGACGTGAATGCTGATGCTACCGTGGAACAGATTTCTTCTACTTTGAACATGTTCTCTTTCTTCTTCTTGAACCTACAGTCTTCGGATTTATGGTTTATCCTACCCCAATTTTCACCCATTGATCTGGACTGGAAATTTTGATTCTGACTCAAACTGTTACCTTTTTGATTATTATGGTTTGGTTTCTTACCATTTCGTTTGCTGTAAAAAGCATCTTCGTTCCTTACTCGTGAATGGTCGCTACTCCGTGCATCAGCCTCTTCTAGTATTTTTATTTTGAGATCTGCAGGTTTTGGTAGCGTGTCATGGCTTTCGATCCCGACTCTGAAATTTTCATAGGATGGTGAGAGACTGTACAACATCATTATGCTGAGTAAATCGTCATGAATGTTTATGCCCATGTCTTTCAGTTTGTCAACTGCGTCGATGAACGAATTTAGGTGCTCTCGTATTGAATCACCCTCTTGCATTTTCTGCACTACGAGTTTTTTTAGTAATGTGGCTTTACGACCCGGAGCCGGTCCGTCACTCTGATACACTTTCATTAAAGTGTCCCAAACATCATTGGACGTCAGGCTGTGTTTGACCTGTTTTAGTTCACTGGAAGAAATTAGTAACGTAAGTAAAACATAAAGTAAAACATTTTATTGTACACAGGGCTTTTAGTGTCACAGTGTTCCCCAGTCATCATTTACACTAACAAAGACACTGTAAAGTATAAATTCAAAAAAACATAAAGAAAAAACCACAGTCATGCAGCATGGCTATAAGAGCGAATTTTCGAAGTTTTCTGCATCTTCCTCCTCCGCCTAAAATTTTCTGAAAATTAATTTTCGGCCAATGTTTTCCCAACTTGATACCATACAAAATTGAAACAGGAGTAGTTTTACGCAAAGTAAAATTTGGGGTGGAAGGAGGGGGAGGGGGAAATCAAAAATGTTTTGTATACCAGAAGAGTAGGTACCTATTGGGTACATAACAAATTTTTTTTTCCATTTTTTGCCGAGTAACACCTCGGTTTGTAGATTTTCCAACGCTGAACACGATGGTGAAGTCAGAATTGCGATATCCCATTCCGTTATCAGATTAGAACAGACGAACCAGGAAGAACATCTCAAGAAATAACCACGTTCCTTCATCTTCAAAGTGCTCCAGTTTGAGAATGGAATGAGATATCGCAATTCTGATTTCACAATCGTGTTCAGCGTACAAAAACCTTTAAAATGAGGTGTCACGTGTCAGACTTTTTCATTTTGGGAATTTATGGGTAATTTTCCCCCCCTAAAACTCCCCCTTAGGGTGACCCGATTCTGCCCATCTTCGAACTTAGCCTGTCGATTGCCAAGACAGATTTTTCGTGCAAATTTGAACTTTTTATCTCAATTCTTTCGAGAGTTATCGTCTGGAATGACACATACATATATAAATATATATATAAATATATAATATATAAATATATATATAAATATATATATACATATAATTTTTGGTGTCTTTCGGCAGGGAATTCAGGATGGTCTGAAACGGATTTTGGTATAAAAATCTTTCGGAAATTCGAGTTTTAAAAATTTTGGACCGAGAACAATAGCTTCCTTTTCTTCGAAAATTCGCTAAAAGAGAAAATTCGGGGAACAGTATATTATTAGTTAAATGCTAAATTATTGAAAAATTTAAAATACATCAGAAAATAATGGAGGGAGAGAGAGCAAGGAAAAGGAGGGAGGAAGAAAAAGAAAGAGTGAATGAAGAGTATAGTACGTACACGCCTACAAATATTCACATGAGCTCTCATGATTGTTAGGGATCAATAGCTGTTCGTCGTCTCTATCCTTACTCTTGTGGTCAGTGCGTTGCCACCCTTTCTAAATCTGCTCCCTCACCCTAATGGCGTAGTCGCTAAGTGAAGTAATGTGCTCTGTTTTTACTCGAAATACACCCGATTAGTATTCTAATTTGTGCGTGTCGTTCACAGTCTTCTCTCCCAGTCCTTTATATTTCTGTTACTGATAACCCAGTGGTAAAAGCACTTCCAAGTTGAGCACAGAGGTCGAATAGGGGACTGCAATGCCATTCACAAGGATTGGAGGGATAGGATTTGTGGCTAATACATGGTTTGTATATATTACTATGAACTGCGATTTCTTAGGATTTAATACGATCCCATTATTCCTACCCCACTCAGAATTTAATTTAATTTAATTTAAAATACTTTGTTTAAGCTAATTAACAACTACACTAATTGACTTCTTGATGTTGTTACTTTTACATGATTTGCAAGCTGTACCTACTTTGAACGTTTAGAATTCACAAGTAAACAGTGATTTAAATTAATCATAACTAAGAAGGTTAAAGTGTGTGAAGATAAGGTATGATTAAGTACCTACAATAGATTATTACGATTATTACACAGGTGTGCTGTAATGACGCCCAAGGCCGTGCGCTGGATTTCGACAGTTGGGGTACCGGAGTCACCGAATTTTCTCAAAACATGGACGAGACTTTAAGCAAGCTTGAAGAGAATCCGGTACACTTCAGAGCTAAAAGGTCCACAGTGACAGACAAATGCCATTCTCTTCAAACACAGGTTGGTTCTTATATTTCAATAGATTTCCCGGTTTTGATAAGACTACTACATTGGCAGAAGCCTTAAAATTACTTTGGACAAAAGAAAAAAAATCCGTTTTGCCTTATTGACCTTTCTGGAGAAATTTGGTTCTGTTTGTCTGTCAGTCTGTCTATACCTACCATTAGCCAGTAACATTATATATATATATATATATATATATATATATATATATTTACATCCTGCTATCATAGTGGCATCCGCACATAACGCGTTATTGTGGCACCCTTGCAATCCAATAATATATATCGAATTTTTAAGGCGTATACTGGTCCATTACATTGACAGAAGGTGATGGGTGTAATTTTTTTCTTGAAATTGCAAACAGAAATGAAATCCCATAATGCTATCATTATGGCATCTTTTCATTCTTAGATCAATACGGCACCCGAAGTATACATTATCCGAATTCACATCATTGCAGAACCCACTTGTGTATACATTGAACATAGTGCTATCAATATGGCACCATGCGCTGTTGCCAAATCTCTAGTGGGGAAAGCATTTAACCTGGTAGTGTAGAATCGTGGCCCGGGGTGACCATGCGGGCGTTAGATCCTAGTAACCCCAAAGTTGGCGGCAACTGGTCCTCGTCTCAGGCGGGCACCAATGCAAGCTTTTCAAAGCTTGTGCTTACTCGACCAGCGATTAGCTCTTCACCTCTCATAGTAATCATGCGAAGTCTACAAGGACTAAAGATTGAGTAAGGTCCGAGTAAAAAGTTCCCTCCGGGATATACCCATTGAGGTAAAATTCAGGGTTATAAAAGACATTTAATTTAATTGTTGGAATCCATCTCTACAGTACCCAATAAGGTCGATTTTTCAACTCCCACATATCCCCTACCTATTTCTGGATGGATAAACTTGCAGCAAGGAAATTAATTGAGCTGTGAATGTATTAAAACGTCACTGTTTCATTAGAGTAAACATTTGTATACGTACCTATAAGGAACATCCTAGGCCAATAAAATTAGGATTTTACCAGGAATTAATTGACGAAAAATCGGAAATCGTTTTAGTACCTTCAGATGATGCTAAATAAAAGTTTAATACCTTCAGTTGATGCTAAGTAAAAGAATCTGCGTTTGCACGGTCATAGGTAGTGAGCTTAAATTTTGAGAGCAAAAACACCGACATTTTGGCACTTTCTAAATTTTTTAGTTAGGTATAGGTATCTTCCAAACCGTACATCCTACCTTCCACCACTAGAACCTAAGATCATTAAATTTGGCATCGAATCACATGGTAGCTAAGAAAAGTGCTAAATACATCGTACAGCGGACGGACAGAAATTTTTGTATTGCATTTTCGGATACTACATACCTTGAAATGGAAACTTTCAAAGTTTAATGGGTTGGGGGAGGGGGGGGGGGGGGTTAACAATTTTATTTTTTCGTCCTCGATTCCAAGGGTTCATTATTCATAATAATAAACCCAAGTTAATGAAATTCGGTTTGTGGGTCCTATTTGGGGTCTGAATGGTACATGGAGCTCTGCTGTAAGGGGAGAAAAAAACGCTGCAAAGTCCTTGTCGCATGGTTTTATTATTCTATTGGACATACCTACAGGAAGGTTGGCTGTTCATTTATTGTTTCTTTCATGTGAAATAATTTAAATAGATAAGTATTTCTGATTGTTTTCACCAATTCATATTCGGTCTTCTCGTTCCCAAAAACATGGAAAACGATACCTCAAAAGCTCATTTTACTAACATGTTACTAAAACACAAAAAGTACCTATTTTTGTGCACATTTTCACCCATAACACCCCTCGGTATATTCCGATCGGGCTGAAAAGTTTCGGGACACAACTAGGGCCTAAATGGAGCATGTGTGCGAAAGATCGAATTTTTAGACCTAAAATGAAGCCGGTACATGTGATACGGCGGACGGACATAGCATTTTTGGAATCTACGCACCTTGAAAGGAAAAGAAAAAATTTGAGGTGTTATAAAAATTTTTTGCTGAGCGAATACATAGGTGTATTATTCACAGAATAATAAACCAATGGGGGTTGAAATTTTCAGGGCTCCGTTATTTCAGGGCTCGTTTTTAAATTGATCTCGAACTTAGGAATTTTTTGAGACCACCTGGAGTATGTACAGCCGTTTGTTCACATTATGGCCCTGAAGTTTGCACCGAAAACCTTCGTCAGTATGATCGTGAATGAAATGGTATGCATCCATCACGGATGGCTGTATGAAGTCGAGTTGGTTGTTCCAAGATATTATTTGATCGGAAGAATTATTGTTATTTATTATTTTTCTAATTGGTAGGTACCTACTTTTGTAGCTTAACACACTCTTCATGAATATCAACAAATAACTTATTAATCACAGCATTCTTGAATCCACTGCATATTTATGAAACTGTAACTGCCCGGCCGGCTCCAGTACTCGATTCAGTGCTTTCCTGGGGGTCCAAGAGGGTAGGTATTGACCACAGAAAACAGTGATTTAAATTATACACCGTTCTGTAATAAGTTGCAGCGATTTTGTTCTTCTATCTATGGGATAAATTAGTACTATTTTTTCGGGTTATTATTTTCAATAAAGAACCTTTGGAATCGAGCATTAATACAATTATTTTGAAAGCGTTTCAAGGTACCTACATAGAATCCGAAAATGGTAAGAAAAAAGCTGCAAATTACTACACAACGGTTTATGGCTTACCGGTACAGAAACACCTAGGTACGTTAAAGACCACTGAATTCTGTGGTCAAAACCTACCCTCGTGCGTCTCCCAGGAAAGCCCTGATCGCCTAATGGATCCAAATGGGCCATTTCAGTTGATAAAATGGGTGATGGATTCAGATTCAAGACCTCTACCAAAAGTGTAAGGTGTATTTTTCGAATTAATTTTTTCAACTTGTATGAGATGAATTTCTTGAGTCTAATGACCTGATCTGGTCTTGACCACCATTTGACCACAATTTCTTTAACAATATAAATGTCAAGTGGGATGAAATGTGCCGGCTGAATTCGGGTGGGAACGTTCTGCAAATTCCAAAATTTTAAATTTAGGAATCAAAATTTTACGATCACGTTTGCGTGTTGCGTCTTATTGCCGAACGTCAGAGATGCCTCAGACTTGTCAACATTTCGGGGTATGTCTGTACTGCGCTGCAAGCCGCAATCTTGGGTATTTTGGCTTGAAACTTTGAGGCTAGCCTCATTCGGCCTTCCAAATTTGCTATTGGTGCCACCATGTTACCAGTGGTACCATCTATCAGAAAAATGTGTTTAGGCCTCCAGAATTTTCTGTGTAGTTTTGGTGCCACCATGGTACCAGGGAACGACGCCTGTCATCTGTCAGAAAATGTGTGTTTGGTATAGTTTTTCATGTTTTCCGGCGTGCTGAATCGAATACAATAATTACTTTCAACGCTCTGCCAGTCTTCCTTACTGCAACTGCTAAATATTAAGCCATAAACCGCTCCGAAAAATATATATTATTGAGCATGGTTTATAAGCAGTGAGCTTATTTTCAAAATTGCGAAATGCTTCTGGTCAGTGGACCCACTAGTATTATCTGATTCTGCATCATATCCTGAATTGAAAGGCACTTGTCTGCCAACTGAACTAGTAGGTTCAGCAGACGAATTTAAAAATGTCAAGTCTATTTGGCAACCAACTTCTGACTTATTTTACCGCGTTTGTTTTCTCTGTTTCTTGATTCTACACTATATCCTGAACTGAAAGACATTTGTATGTCAACTGCCAAGGCCGCATAGGGTCTAATTTTAAATTTTGGAAACAAACATCTGACTCATAAGACTTGTATTCCCAAATTTAATCCACACAATTTTAGCGATTGTCTCCTTGATTTGTTGACTATTACTGCAAATGCGAGTCGCGCCGAAACGGCAAACGTTTGATTTCGAATGGCACCTGTCTGAATCATTGGGAAATGTGGCAACAGTATAAGTTCTCCTTTAAATGTTTCTTTTGAAATTCTAGCTTCGATGATGGTATTGTTCATCATATTTTTCAATGAAAGCCCGGTACCTTATTCATTGAGGACCCCTGTTGGTTTATTAGTGGTGGGGGGGGGGGGGAGGGTGTAAAAATAGGGGTTTTCCAGTGTTTGAGGTTTTGGTGAACATGAGCTAGCGAGGTATCGTTTTCCATGTTTTTCAGAGCACGAAGACCGAATATGAAGTTGATTCTCCTAAAGACCAAAGAGTGAAGAATTGAAATTGTACCTAACGTTCAGCTCCCGGATTCATTTTTTAAGGGGTCAGAAACCTGGGACATTGACTGAAATCACCATAAATTTGTATAATAACACAAAAACAGGTCATCAACAGGAGAATCAAGACAGTTAAATGGCACTATAATTGATCAAAGATAATTTGTAAAAAAAAAAACGTGTTTTTGAGAAACTATAAATGAGCAGCTAACATTTCTGTAGGTATGTCTAATAGAATAATAAACCCATGCGACAAGGACTTTGCAGCGTTCCTATATTGAAATATTCAATTCACAATTTTAATTGGTTGAAAAGAAATTGCTGCATGAAACCGAGTTGGTTGTTCCGCAATATTATTTCGTTTCGAGGAAGATGGTGTTTTCGATTTGGTCGATAGGTACATACATTAGCAACTTGAACAAAAATTTGGTTCGATGTATGTCTATCCGTTTGCGTCCGCAAACCCTTGGCACGCGCATAATATCCTCAGTTCGAATCCGATTTTGGCAACATTTGCGGGCTGGGCTCCCCATCCGCTCGGATATGGGGCATCCTTATAGGAAAATAATAAACCGTTGTTTAATAATTTGCAGAGTTTTTACGTTTCTTCCCGCCAGGTCCTTTTCCTAAATATGCGGTAGAGTCGAAAATTATATCTACAGTTATTTGCTGTAATGCATGAAGCATAATGTGTAGTTTAAAAATAGTAGAACGAAAATTCCTACGCCTAGTTTGAAGAACCTTTCCTAAAAATGCCATCGAAATCGGGCGGTCAAAGAATGATGGAATACGACTGTATAACCGACTTTGTACTAACCTAGCTTCTACGAATACTTCTACAAATAGGGAAAAAACAAGTCGTGAGTTTTTCAAAATTAATAGGTAACGCTTTATTAATAGGTAAGGCTTCCGTACTTGTCCTCAGACAGCAACATGAACAAACACAGGTTAATGAGAAATCAAGTACCTCGATTTTGCGTCTACGCAAGCACAGTGGTCGTACTAATGATCCGAGCGATTTGAAATTCATATGGGACGATCTAGGAGCTACACCACCCCAACTATCACTGAATTTGAACAAAATCGGGCGGCCGCCGCCGGTAACGCCGAGCTTCGCGGAACAAAAAAATACCCTCATTGGAACCTACCAACCAAATTTCATTAATTTTGGTTTGTGGTAACAAAGAAAAGTGTCTGGTACGGCGCGGCGTACAGCGGACGGGCAGAAATTATTGTTTAATCTATTTTCGGATTCTACGTGTCTTGAAACGAAACCGTCAAATTTTGAGGGGGCTAAACTTTTTTCTTTTCCCTCATGTTTGATGCCAAAGATGGACTTCATTAAGATGATTCATGTAAGATGGACCGTTCAGGTAAATCTTATAGATAGGTAAGCTAAAAACTGGAAAAAGTCCTACAATTTTGAGGTTTTTTGGCAGACAAAAGTTGTCCTAAACTCAAAAACGATTATTCGAAATGAAAAGTGTTATATAGGTAACTAAAGTTGTAGAGCACCAAATTCATATAGTGGACGACCTAGGAGCTACACCACCCCAACTATCTACTGAATTTGAACAAAAGCGGACCGCCGCCGGTAACGCTGAGCTTCGCGGATCAAAAAGACCACAACTGGAACCTACCAACCAAATTTAATTAATTTTGGTTTATGGTAACAGCGCAGCGTACTGCGGACGGACAGAAATTATTGGTTCATATATTTTTGGATTCTACATGTCTTGAAACGTAACCATAAAATTTTTAGGGGGCTACTCCCCCTCCCCCCTCCAACCATGTTCGATGCCAAAGATGGACTTCAAAATATTTAATTGAAATATTAATGTTTAGATCAATTAAAATTTTAATTTGCAATTTTAATAAAAAATATGGGTGCTTTGAACGCAGAATTGAATGATGTACAACTTTAGTTATATGATATTTTTCATTTGGAATACCCATTTTTAGTTGCAGGCGTGTGAAACACACTTTTCAGTCAAAATGGAAAAAATTTCCGAGTTTAGACCGTCAATTCCAACCAAACGGCTGAACCAAATTTGATGTTTGAGACAATCATTCTAAGTAGAATTTAATGCTCTTTAATTTTTGTTCGAGTGAAATTTTCTGTAAGAATCATCGTTTGGATGTTATAAGCCCAAAACTGCACGAAGTGCCAATATTTCACGGTTCTATGATGTACCAATCAACAAGCATGCCACATTTCAAATTTTTAGGATTTTTTTCCTGCTGGTACCTTTTTTCTTTTCTAATTTGACTGGGCTAAATGAGTTGATACTCCAAAAGTGCTCTTCTGACAAGCCCCCATAGCCCTACAGCCCACGAGGGGCTTGGGCTGGTCGACTGATTCTCTGATAGCAGTGTTGCCAAATCTCCGGAGGTCGCAATGATAGGTCTTCGTCAATTTTATGATATACTGTGTATATTCTCGACTGGCACCAGCGCTGCGTTTGGAAAAATCGGGAACTATCGCCGTATAATTGTTATCCATCTTGCTATGTTTGTGGCACCCATGTGACAATTTTCAAATCAATATATCTGACTCCTCTTATCGATTTACCCCCTTCTGTGTATCGATAGTTGTTGATAATTGATACCTGCAGCACTTCCGAAGCGTTTCAATTTTTTTCTTCTATTAACCTCCAAACTACGTAGGGATTTCAAAGTGGCACCCTTATACGGATGCAGCATGCACACGGGTGCCACTTTAAATGCAACTTTTCTGTGTGTGGTAGCCACAATGATACCAGGATGTATATATATATATATATATATATATATATATATATATATATATATATATATATATAGTCTCTTGCAAAAGGTATTTTTGCTGTGGTATCGAGGTTCGGTCAGGTGAGTGAAATAGCTATGTATTCCGACGTTTCGACGGTTTATTCCATCATTTTCAAGGTATCTACAGACAAAACAAAATGACAATATATTGTACCAGAACGTTTTTTGAATGAAAGCCATTTGCTATTAATAAGAATGGGAAAAAAAGGAAGAAAAAATCGATTGCATAGTCTAGGTGGGGAAAGAAAACATCAGCTATGGTCATTATAGTTAATCTGTAAATTTACTTACTGTGAGTTGACTATGGAAGTTGACACTTATAGAGTTATAGAGTGACACAAATAGAGGTACCTACTAGAGAAAACTTCACTTGTTCACTCTTACATATCAACTAAGCAACTGTGGTGTCTGAGCCAAAAGGAGTATAGAGGTGCAGGTATTTTTGGTAGCTGTTAATAAACGAACTGATGTCAAAGACCTCAGTAAATGCTATGGAAACCTAATCCATATGAAGAAACGAGCACCGAATTCTAACCCTTCAGGTAACACAAGACACAACTGAAAAATAATCCTATTGTTAACCCCTCTTCCAGGCAAACCAACCCCCAAACATACCTGCACCTCTATACTCCTTTTGGCTCAGACACCTCAGTTGCTTAGTTGATATGTAAGAGTGAACAAGTGAAGTTTTCTCTAGTAGGTACCTCTATTTGTGTCACTCTATAACTCTATAAGTGTCAACTTCCATAGTCAACTCACAGTAAGTAAATTTACAGACCATAGCTGATGTTTTCTTTCCCCACCTAGACTATGCAATCGATTTTTTTCTTCCTTTTTTTCCCATTCTTATTAATAGCAAATGGCTTTCATTCAAAAAACGTTCTGGTACAATATATTGTCATTTTGTTTTGTCTGTAGATACCTTGAAAATGATGGAATAAACCGTCGAAACGTCGGAATACATAGCTATTTCACTCACCTGACCGAACCTCGATACCACAGCAAAACCTTTTGCAAGAGACTCTTTATATCAACGGTCGATAATAATATCATTATACATATATATATATATATATTGAAAAAATTGTCATAAAAAAGCTAGAAGTTTGAGGGAAGGTGCTTTGATGGTCTCAGGTGGCTTTCATCCAGATGGGATGGCATCATCCGTGTTCGTGCATGCGCACACGTAAAATCCTTGTCACACCCTTACTCCGATTTCAGTAAGCCTATCATAATGAAATTCACAGGAGGTATTTGGTTAAGTATGGAAGCAGTGTGCCACATCTTGGTAGATCTGTTATATTATTTATTGACTAAGTATAATAAAGGCTGACTACATTAATGTGTTTTACATTATTTACTTATTAGTTACTTTTACTTATTTATTGTAGAGTTTACACATACGTAGGGTACTAGACCCATCCTTGTAGGTATATGTACAGAACAGTAACAAAGAATGAAAATCACAAGATGGTTTTCATGGCAAAAATTACACAACAAGTATTTTGTAGAACAAGGGAAAAAGTACAGAAACAGAGAGAAAAAGGAAAGAAAGAAGAATAAAAGAAAATAGAAAAACAAAAACAAAATTTAAGCGAAAGAGAGATAAATTGGAACTACTGACCCTTCAACTATTGTAAGGCTGCCCCACCGAAGGCGCCGAGCGAAAGCATCCCATGGACGGCCAAGAGCAACGAATTCCACAGCCTCGCTCTAGAGACCCTCATCGAGTTTTATAAAAACCGATTACAAGTCCAAGTTTGCCTAAGAGCATGCAGACGAGGGGAGCGACCACTGCCAAGTACTAGTATATCAGCCAGGTAATCAGGGCTTAAAAAATCGTTGGCATGAACTAATTTGAAAACAAACATACCACAACCAATAACTTTATGGGAATAGCGAGATATATGCCCCCTAGGCTAAAGTTTAAATGTGTAAGTCACACAGCTGTTAAAGGCTAACCCCAATCTGTGGGTCAGAACAGAGTTTAATGAGTTAATAAATAGAACATGACCATACAAGAAGTGTGGGAGGAGAAGGCTTTTCCCAAGCAAGAGTCTAAGATTCTCAGGCGTAAAGTTAATGAAGTTAATGGTAAAGAGGGAACCATAGACCCTCTGCAAGGCCAGCGATATGTGAGTGTCCCAGCTCATGTTAGATGACATGAAAATCCCCAGGTTTATAACCTTGTCATTAAATGGGATCGGACTGCCCTCAAGAACAATCTGTGGTAGATTGCTTCTATCAATCCAGAGGGGGAGAAAATTATAGCTTGGGTTTTAACGGGGTTAAGCCTCAGGGAATTATATCTTGCCCATGCGCCGACATCTGACAGGATCCAGCTAACTTTACTTATAGGTACTGCAGATAATTCATCAACATTACAAGAAAGATAATTGCACATCATCCACATACTGTTGATACATCACTCACTATTAATAGACGGACTGTTTTGATGGTAGCTACCTAAGTAAACATTTTTGCGAAAAAAAGTAAACTGAATCAACAGGTACCTTCACTAAAAACTGGTGAATAGGTTGTTTACAGAGTTCATCACGTCAAATCGGATAGACAGATAGATGTGCAATAGAACTAAATTTGTATATTAACACTGGAAGTAGGTAGTATTAGCAGGTGAATCAAGAATCAAATGGCACTATGATTGTTCAAAGAGAATCGGGGGGGGGGGGGGGGGGGGGAAAGAGCCGAGATCGTGTTTCTAAAATAACTGTTTCAATTATTGCGCATGAAACAAAACAATAAATGAACAGCAACATTTCTGTAGGTAGGTAAAGGCTGGAAAGGGGTGCGCACATAAGAAAAAAAATAGACATCGAATCGTGATGTTCAACAGGTGCTACACCCTCATTAACCGTAGGTAATGCTTCATCAACTATTTTCAACAACTTAGTGTTGTGTGATGCAGCACGCTCATAACGCGGCCAGTTTGAGTAATCCACAACCGTATTACAGATACCACAAAACTTGTGGGTTGATTTTATTGTGGCCAATAGCTTGTTGAATTTATGTTTTTCACTCAAAGTATGACGTTTAAACTGGTTGACACTGAAAGAGTCGTTGCATATTTCACAAAATCTGTAGGAAGGAACATAAGTACTTTTTCTTGGATTCATCCAGAGATGGAAGGTTGACAGATTCATCCAGACCATTGAGACCACTTGGGCTGGGTGTTGGTGTGAATTCAAACATTTCACTTGCACAGTTCTCCTTCTTCTCCTCTTATATAGAGGCTGGTGCTGATGGAGAACTCATACATACCACGCTTTTATTTATTTATTTTTTCAAGTTCGATGGGGGGTGGGGTAGGGCGTCGACCAAAGTGTCCTGAATGTGCCCTCTTACTACTAGTAGGTGCTGGCCGGCGGGTCATTACTTCGTTGTATTTTTAGTTTAGTTGTATGTTTAGTCGTTGTATTTTAGTCTAGTTCGTTGTTTTTAGTTGTTGTTCAGTTTATTTGCTTCTGTATTTTTGTACCACATGAATTCGGGGGCTAACTTACAGTCGAAATTTTCGACGTTTTCCTTCGAGGTTAGATAGAGTGATGATTGAAAGTTTAGGAAGAGCCTTTGCTGAGTATTAGTCAGTATGAAGCTATAGAACTTTTATAGCTTCTGGTAATCCCGGGTAGTGGTCAGAACTACTGTGAACACAGTGCTTACATTCTGACTTGCTAAGAGCTGTGGTTGATTAAAATCCACCCATTTCTCATAAGAAGACTCCACTGTTGGAAAACATTTACAGGTATTTTGTAGAAAAAGCTGTTGATTTGTGTTCCGGTTTGGTGGCCCACCATTTTCAGAGCCCACGCACCGCTACTGATCCCAAGTCTTTGGTATGCCTTCGTACATCCACTCTGACCGTGGCTCAGCTTCATTTCTGCGGAGCTCAAGCATTTCTTGACGTCTCAGGGGATAGCCACAAGCAGGACCACCGCCTATAATCCTAGGGGTAATGGGCAGGTAACGACACTGTTTGGAAGACAATACAAATGGCTCTTTGCACTGCAGGCCTCCAGACCCAACAATGGGAACAAGTGCTGCCTCAAGCTCTACATTCCTTAAGATCCGTATTACGTACTGCCAACATTGCAATACCACATGAGAGAATGTTAACCCACACAAGAAAGTCGGTAAATGGGCACTCCCTCCAAACTTGGCTCTCTTCACCCGGCCAAGTTTTAATGAGATGTCTTCCTCCCTCGCACAATAAATACGACCCAGCTGTTATGCGTGTCGACCTCTTGCAGGCTAATCCTGAGTACTCTTATGTGCGGCTACCAGAAGGAAGAGAGACGATGGTGTCGTCATTACAACCATTTGGTAGTTCAATTGAAATGAATGAGAGTTTGCTATATACCTTATCGAATTACCCGATTAATAAGCCGTCAATAATTTCCAAGCCAGCTAGTGAGTTGGCAGTGTCCTTTGTGCTACTCCCTGTGTCTGGCACATTGAATGAGATGGATAAAAGAAATAGGTAAGTAGTGTCAAATTTATGGGACGAGACACTTGAAACAGTATAATTAGAAATTGGGCGTACTCTTTAATGCCAGTAAACTGACCGGGCAGGGCGATGGACGGTTCGATAAGATGGGTAGCGATAGGAATAGGAAGGGCAGACAGTATACCTTATCCCAAGTGGTGGAGTGACCTGCCCCAACGAAGCAAACTGTGTAAGAGCCGAAGCAAACGGTTGAGAGGCCGACCGATAACTGATAGCAAGGAAGTCTACTAAATTTATGACTGCACCTTCTTCAAATTTTGGTTCATCCTGGGCAAACTTCCATTATGAGTGGGTTTACTAAATTTAAACTTCTTCATGGTCAAATTCAACAACAACCCATTAGTGAATAAGTACTTGCTGCCAAAATTATGTTAGTCGTCCATTTGTGATGGGTGGGGCACTCCCACAGGAGGTTTACCATTAAGACGGCTCCACTACCAGTACCAGAATGATGCAATCAGAAATAAAGTGGAGTTACTGGTTTGCTCAGACAGTCCTGGACTAGTCCAGGATGGACTGCATTCTGAAAGTGAGGGAATTGAACAGTCCAGGATTGAGTTCAGAACTATGTCCGAGCACACGGTGATGATTCCAAACGGATAACCTGAAGCATTATAACCTTCCTCATAAGCCAAAAGCAGAAGCATGAAGTGCGCATGAGCTGGATCAACAGTCCTAAAAAAATCCAGGACTGTTAGAACTAGTCCTGGACTGTCTGTTCAAACAGCCAACTCCCGACCCCGGACCAGTTCTGGCACTGTCAAAACGCACAAAAATGGGTGTGGCTTGGATAGAACAGTCCAGGACTGTCTGTCTGAACTAATCTTATGTCACTGTTGTGTATTACTGAGACTGAACATGTCTGAATTTCACGTGGGATGTAAATTTATGATTTCCATTAAACAGATAAATTCAATATTTTATGAGTTTAATGATTGCATTGTATGTGAATTAAGAGTCTTCCAGGCGCCCGACAATCCATAAACGCAGCCTGGAACCACTCGATGGCTGCTGTCCTATCTTTGACGAATTCCTTCAATCACCTCAAACAGTGCGCAAGCTGGAACATCTTCGTCTCCATCCCGTGTGGCCTCAAAGCCATTGTGGAGTTGACCTCTTCCTACAGAACTTATAGGGATCAAATCTCCACTTTCATGAAGGACTTCAGAGGTGCTGCAAGAAATACCACTGACGATTTTTATAATTGTGCAAAAATTCTGCTTTCCCACAGTTAGATTCTAGACACTGCCATATGGAAAATCATACAATAAAACAACATTAGGTCCAGTTCAAAAAAATATAACCCTAGGGTTGAAGTTTTACCTCAGAGTTACTGAACCATGGTAAAATAATAACCTTCAAAAAAGTTAGTACCTAATCGATTATTTTTGTGATACATTGAAAAGTTTACCTTGGGTAGGCAACCCTGGTGATGGCTGGGGATGAGAGAAGTTCATCATGGTTAAGGTCAAGTAATCCAAGGTCAAGTTAGGATGAGAAAATCGCTGCCGGCTTCACAGCTGATTTTCGTACTTGTGGTGGTTTTGTCTTTTCTGTTTGTTTAATTTATCGTGTTCTCCCTCCTTCTATGGAGATGTTTGACAAATATTATTTATTCAGTGATGATGATGACGACTTCGGCCAACTCGATATCCTCATGGAACCGAGATCATGCACAATACAACCAAGGAATCCTTCCTTCGACACTTGGAGCAACCAGAAATTTTTCCATCACTAGGTTCTCGAAGGAAGGAGATGCCCATATCCTCAAACAGATAGGCTCTCACATATCTTCGTTAGAACATAGTTAAGTGCATATCCCTTGTTAATCTCAAAGATCCAAAATTTCTTTGCACAACCAGAAAATCAATGTACCCACTTTCCCCAAAGTAAGGAAGGGAATCCTGTCAAGGAATTCTGTTAGCTTTCATTCGCCATGTCATTTGCTACTTTGAAATTGTGATCAGATCTCCTTAAAAATCATTATTATGCCAACAAATAGGTAGATAGCTAATTTGCACATAAAGAATATGTTAGCACACGCATGAAATGCACTTCCCATGTAAAAGTACGAATTTCGTGTAACCCAACACCAACGCATTCAATCAGAGCACAGTTTGTAGAATCCACGATGAGAGAATCTTTTAAAAAAAAACTGCAGTAGGTACACTATAAGTAGGTACAATTTTACTCAGAGAAATGTGTGTGTAATTTACACTTACCGGCTCCGCTGTCGGAGACATAGGAAGAGCGGAGGCCCACGCCTTCTCCTCCACCATGACTCAAATATTTGGGCTGGAGGACCACCACCGGTTCCACTCACTCATCTTCTTGTCAGAGAGATCCTTCCCCAATTTCTTTTTCATGTATTAATTTCTCCTGTGGGGAGGTGGAAGAACGGGGCTGGGTCGAGGGATAAGAATTGAACTCTTTCTCTACTCTTCCCAACCCCTCTTTCATTCGTCGACACCATATCCGACCTATGGCACTCAGTCACACTTTTGTTCTTTTCAAAACCTCTGCAACTAAAGGTGGGAACACACTGCTGTCATGTCACGTGAATTCAGGTGATATCATGGGAAGTCACGTCACGTCACAGAAGTGTGGTTCAAAGTTCTTCTACGTATTTAGGTAGGGAATAGGCTTCCTAGAGCTACACTGTGGTACCTGACCGCTCTCACCCTCAAGCCATGGGACGCATGCATGCTATCACGTGATACGAAGTCTGGAGAAACACATCTCAGCGTGACGTGAGTTCAGTTTTAATCATTTTTTTTTGCTTCGTCATAATGGCTGAAGAACTTCTTATTGAAAAAATTGGGGTATATCCCTGTTTGTACAACACCAAACTTAAGGAATATCAGGATTGCAACCTCCGACAAACAGCCTGGGAGGAAATAGGAAAAGAGCTCAAAATGTTCCAACTCTCACCAATTGCGACAGAACTAGCTGCTATTTCTATTTCTTTCCATTCCGAACACTAGTTGAGGAAGCCATGAAGAAAACTAGAAGTTCTGCAGCTTCAGAGCCCGTCTACATACAAATTGGTAAGTCGTGATATCAGTGTGCTTCCAACGCATGATATCACATGACGTGAGACAGCATATGATTGCACGTGACCTGACAGCATTTGCTCCCACCTTTACACCTACTCCTCAGCTAAGGAGAAGTTGGGGGGTAGGACCAATCATTCCTTATAAAACACAAGTTCATACAACAACAAAAATTAAAGTTGAAAGTTGTACGCACAAGTGAAAATGAGAACTGATACAAGAACTACAACTCACCAAAAATATGAAGGTAGTATACTCATAATATGAAGGTTGTAGATAACAGTGTTGTCAAAAAATTGTTTTGAATTGCTGACATTGCATGGATTTCATCATTTCTACCATCCTTGGGCGTACAATCGAGAAGTATCCAGAGAAAACTTGAAATGGCTTCAACACCGAAGGCATTGAAAACAAGAAAATATCACACACAACACACAAGAAGTTAACCAAGGTCAAACAAATCAAGGTATGTAACCATCCTGGAAAAAACTAGTTTGAACTCTCAGCCCGTGTATCCTAGGGTTACCAGACAATCGAATATAACCCTAGGTCTACATAACTATCAAGGTTGACGAGTTTTTTTGAACCGGGTTAGTAGCAGTTGTAAGGGTAAATCTTCGACCTACGATGTGCTTTATTACAGGATACAGGTACTATAAAAACACATAATAGCCTTTAAAAAAAACAGGTGTGCTGCGATTTCCAAACAATCAAGTTTTATCCGCAGAACGTTAGGTTATGAGAGTAAATTAGATAGGTGTAAAGCAGGGTTCACATGGAGTGGGGAAGCGTAATGATGTGTAAAACGATGGGAGGGTAATGTTGGGGAGAGTTCACATGGTGGTGTGGAATTGTGTAATGGGAAGGGCGAAAGAACAGTAGGCAGACGAGAAAACATGCTAGAAGGTTACAGTGGCTGTGCAGTGGCCCATTGCGCAGATGCGGACTTTTCTAATTTCTCGAGAGTATTCCTTACAATCCGCGTCAAAAGCCAACCTCGTAAAGATACCTCACTCTTTACTAAGAGCCAATAAAGTTGGTTCACACAGTTCCATTCCAGTTAAGCATTTCCGCTTCCACGTGAACCCCGCTTAATTCATTCTAGTTCAGTTAATTCTAAACGTTCAGGGGATAGAACTTCATTGTTTGGAAAACGCAGCATAATATTTTGGTTTATTATCTTCAATAATGAACCTTTGGAATCGAGCATGAAAAAAAGTATATCCCCCCCCCCCCCCCCGTCAAAGTTGATGGTTTCCTTTGCAAGGTATGTGGAATTCGAAAATGCAATAAAAAAAATTTCTATTCATCCACCCTACACCGTTTTTTTTAATGCTACTTAACATTAGGTCGAAGGTTTATCCTATCAAATTACTACAACTAGTAGGGTACTTGCTAGTTGTTTTCATTTCGCTCCCCAGATAACTGGATGCAATTCCTATATGCAACCAAGTGCAATATAGGGATTGATTCCACGACAAATTGGCAATAAACAGACATTTTTAGTGATAAACATTGCCTACCTCTATTTCTGTTACAGGTATCTAATTTAGTAGGTCGAGAGTTGTTTATATAGACGAGTTTCATTTAGATACCTAGCTATAGGCCGTGCGCGAGAATATTGCCCTCCGACCCTGCACTCTATAGGAGGATGGGAGAAGCTGAGGGCTCGGCAGCCTGAGTGGGATGCAATGTTGGGACTTTTACTCTGTTATGTTGGCAGTCATGCTGCCATTCCAAGCCAGCTCATTCCTGTTTTCCTCGTTTGCATCTTGCTTTTCGTTTCACCATCCTACCTATATCGTCCTATTAACCCTTCTTATTTTAACTGTGAGTATCATCACAATCCCCGTCATTCTAATTTTGAACTGTGAGTATCATCACAATCCCCCGTACCCATCAGTTTCCATGTGTCGCCTACACAAATCCCGTGATGGAAGATCAACCTTCATCCTCAGCAAGAAACCGGAAACCTGCTATCGCAAGAGGCAGGGCTCTAAGGAATCAGGCACGAGAAATTGTGTAAAATGTGTGCCAGTATTTTGCGAGGAGGAAGAAAGAGGATGACGCAAAATACAACGTTCACGATGTGACTAGTACAGCAACAGGCTTCTCGGCGAGAACAGTCGGCAACATTATGAAGGAAGCTGGAAACAACATCAGATCGGGGAAGACCCTTGTTTGTTACGCCAACCAAGTCCACACCGCACAAGAAGGTCATCGATGCTGATGAATTCACCGATGCTGCTATACGAAAAACAAGATACGTGAATTCTACATTGTTCGGAAAGAGTGCCCTTCATTGAAAACACTTTGCGGAATTGGCGAGTGACGGAGTTCTCGAGTGTGGTAGAAGTTGCCTACGGAAACGACTGGTTAGTAGCGGTTTCAGGTGGAAGAAATGTCAGTCCAACCGAAAAGTTTCGGTCGAACGACCCGCAATTGCAGCTTGGCAAGCAAGGTACCTACGAACGATCAATACCTACCGCATGCAAGAGAAAAACATCGGTTATCTCGACGAAACCTATGTTTAAGCAACCCACGGCGTCTCGACCTGTTGGCAATCCGATGAGGAGTTGGGAGCCCTCAAACAAATTGGAAAGGGTGACCGACTGATCTTCCTACGGTGGTGGTGAAAAAGGTTTCGTGCCAAACGCATTGCTGATTTTCAAGGCCTCGTCTAGATCTGGAGACTACCATTCTTCGATGAACTTTGACAATTTTTCTAAGTGGCTCATGCTTAAGTTCCTCCCGAATTTACCCGCGGATTCGGCCGTGGTGATGGACAACGCTAAATACCACTGTGTGCAGACCAACTAAAGACCTACCTAACAGTTCGACTCTGAACGCAGATGTAATTTCATGGTTGACAAGTAATAATGTGCAGTTCGACGAAAAATTAACTAAAGCCGAGCTTTTACTTCTGGTGAAAAATTCGTCTGTCGAAGAGACTTATAAGGTCGACGAAATCATCGGAGTCGCAGGCCATCATCCCCTCCACCTCCCCCCATATCATCCCCACTTTAACCCAATCGAACTGGTGTGGGGTGATATACCTAATAATAATAATAATAATAATAAAAAAAACCATTTATTGTGAAAAGGCCCATTGGCCCATTGAACACACACGAATTACAAAAGTCAAATTACAAGGAGTTTAAGAAAAAATACATAATTAATAACACTGTCAAAATTTAGAACAAAATAATAATGCCACTCTGCGAAAATAAAGGTCCATAAAGAGAAATAAGAAAATAGAAGGGGGGAGGGGAGGGGAACACTATTCACCATTGGCGTAAAACTGTGTAACACCTGACTTGAATTGGCTAATTGTAGGGAGAGACCTGAGGCGGAGTGGAAGGGTGTTCCACAGCCTTGCCCCCACAACACCAAAGGAATTACCGAAGATTTTTGTGGTGTGCCGAACGATCATGAGTGCGTTGGACCGTGGAGAAGAAGCTTTAATAATTATGGAGTTCAAGTAAGATGGGACTGTACAATTTAAGATTTTAAATATGCAAATGAGGTGGCGGAGATCGAAATATTCCTTCAAGGGAAGGGAAAAAATTTTGAGGTTCAGTGCTGAATTACGGGGTCTAATATTATGGATGAAACGAATACAGGCGTTATGGGCGACTTGGAGTTTATTGGCACATGAGGACGAGAGGGAGTGGGAATATATTGCGTCACAATACAAGAAATGAGGCACTACCAAGGCCATGACCAGTTTTCTTTTCAGATTGGGCGGGATAAATTTATTTAGTCTGTGCAGAGGGTGGAGGGAGCTATAAATTCTCCGGCAGATCTGCCCAACATGGAGACCCCAAGAAAGAGAATCGTCAATGACCAAGCCAAGACTGACAACCGACTTAGAGAAAGGGATAACAGACCCGCTCACGAGAATGGGTGGGACAGAGTCGTTCTGAATGGAATTTTTGGATATGATGATTGCTTTGGATTTGGCAGGGTTAATGCTGATACCGTTCCTTTGGGCCCATAAAGAGATGGCTGTGAGATCGACATTTAAACGGTGTATTGTTTTCACAATGTCATCAATACTACCAGATAAATATAGCTGGAAGTCGTCAGCAAAGAGATGGTAAGAGCAGTGCTGGAGTACATCAGGAATGTCATTAATAAACATTGAAAAAAGAATAGGACCAAGAACAGCTCCTTGGGGCACACCAGTCAGAATAGGAAGGTAGCTTGACTCTGACTGTCCGACAGTTACTTTCTGGACGCGGGAGGACAAATAAGATGATATCATCCGGCAGGCAGAAGATGAAAACGGAAATCAAGCAGAACCAAGACTGTGCAAAAGGACTTATCTATGGAAATACGAATGTCTTCAACTATACGAAGCAAAGCAGTTTCACAGCTGTGAAAATTGCGGAACCCTGATTGGTATTGACAAAGTAGATTGTGTGTTAAGATGTGGGAATTTATATGGGAGAGAATCAGATGTTCAAAAACTTTGCTGAGGAATGGGAGGATACTAATAGGCCGAAAGTCCGAAGGGTTACGTGGATTACTGGTTTTTGGAAGAGGTTTTATGAAGGCAGATTTCCAAGCTGTTGGCAAAGAAGACGAAGTTAAAATAAAATTAAACAAGTACATATGTTATGTGATGGAGAAGGACTGGAAGCAATAACAATAAAAATCGTCGGGGGATTTGGTCAGGGCCTACTGCGTTTGAAGAGACCTTCACAAACGCCTCCAGCACGTCCCCAGGTTCAATGCAATGGAATGAGAATTCAGGAATCAGAGAGATAGGAGGTGGGTCATATAAAGGGTAAACTCGCGCGGGAATCTGTTGGCACCACACTAGGTCAAAAAGAAGTACACCTGAGAAAATATTTCTCTTGAGTTCTCTACAGAAAAGTGGGCAAATGTGTGTGGACACGTGAAAAAAATTGAGGACGACTACCATCACAAAGATCACTTAGTCGAATCGGAGATCGATAGTTTCATCATTAATGTTGGGGGGGGCTTCTGATACTGATAGCAGTTCCGATGAGGATTCGGATTTTTCTGATTAGAAGGTTTATGTACCACAGTTAAATTAGGTAAGTTGTACTAAATAAATGAATAATAATGTGTACTAAATAAATAAATAATAAAATAACATTTGTTTCGAATCTTTCCTTCCTACCTACCTTCAAAAAATTTTCCTTATTTACCTCATTGTACCTTTTCAAAAAAGTACTCCTAATTTTCAAGAAAACATTTCATAGAAAAATCCTATTACACACGAGTTTGTCTGCCAGCTCAAAGGAGTCACGCTCAGGGGTCCAATTTTACAAAAATCGGGAAAATGCTACGTTCATTCACTATGGTAGGTTACCTATGGCTTTTATGACAGTATCATTTTTTATAACGAAAAAAGTTAAGTTTTTATGACGGTTAACACACTCAGCTGGAAAAAGGATTACAGGGGGAAAGTGCTGCCACTTGACAGGGGAAAAACAAAACAAAAAATGGGGAATTCCGTGTTGAAAATGATTTCCACGTTCTCCGTCAGATGGCAGGGTCGGAGGGCAATATTCTAGCCCATGGCCTATATTGTTTAGTAGTTTTTCATTTTGTTTCCTCACCTACACAAATATGTAGGTACGTACCAAGTCGGATTTGGTAATAAATTTGAATTTATTGAAATTGAGAAGGTTTCAAACTAATTTTAAAATGATTTGAATGCTTTTCATATTTAATATGAATCTATAGGTATCTATATAAAGTCAGTCATGCTGTGACTTCATAATTTAGGTAGGTACCTATTCTGTAAATTATGTCGGGGAATGACAGAAACCCCTCCATCACCAACCCAACCTCAAGTAACAGACAAGTGCAATGGGCGAAGAAGAAGTTGAACAATGGATGATATTATATAGCATCCACGGGGGATATTTATATTAGTGAAGGTGGCCATAGGTGGCTTTGAGAAGGAACACGCCGTTGCCGTTAGCTGTTGCTTTTGTAATTTGCCTTTATTAATTATTTAAAAATACCTAGTTCATTTGAGTTGAAAGTGGTTTTATCCAAGTTCCTGAAATGTCCAGTCCCGAGGATAAAACGCTGCAAATCCCTGCAAAACGGTTTATTATTTTGTACGGAATACCCTTCTGTTACAGATCACAGCTATCTGTATAGATAACCCGTCTATATAATATAATATTTACTATTCTATACATATTATGTAGATCACAGAACCTCCGTAAGTTATAGGCCATGTGCTAGAATATTGCCCTCCCACCCTGCCATCTGACGGAGAATGTGGAAATCATTTTCAACACGGAATTCCCCGTTTTTTTTTTGTTTTCCCCCTGTAATCCTTTTTCCAGCTGAGTGTGTTAACCGTCATAAAAACTTTTTTCATTATAAAAAATGATACTGTCATAAAAACCATAGATAGGTACCTACCATAGTGAATGAACGTAGCATTTTCCCGATTTTCGTAAAATCGGACCCCTGAGCGTGACTCCTTTGTGCTGACAGACAAATCGTGTGTAATAGGATTTTACTATGAAATGTTTTCTTGAAAATCAGGAGTACTTTTTTGAAAAGGTAGGTAAAATGAGGTAAATAAGGAAAATTTTTTGAAGGTAGGTAGGTATAAAAGGAAAGATTGGAAACAAATGTTATTTCATTATCTACTAGCCTGACCGCTCGCTTCGCTCGATATCCGAGATTCGCTGTACGCAGTATCGTGGAACCAACAAACGACGGAAAAATCCCATAGCCTACCGGGTATTTGTGCCCAATTTTATCAAAATCCGTCAAGCCATTCAGGAGTTGACCATGGTCGACCATATTTCCGCTATGGTCAGGGAATTAAAATGCGCCTACGTTCAACTTGGGAGGCTACTGGATATTCGTGCCAAATTTGGTCGATATCCGTTGAGCAATTCGGGATTCGACCATGGAGGGGCCCATGGATGCGCTATGGTCGACCGCGGGGGTAGTCCGAAGGGTCGATCATAGATAGAATTTCACGTAGATTACGAATACCCGATAAAAATAGGGGTTACCATTTCAATTAACGAAGTTGACCATGGTCGACCATAGTTCCGCTATGGTGAGGGAATTAAAAATGCGACGTTGCACAACTTGGGAGCCTACTGGATATTCGTGCCAAATTTGGTCGATATCCGTCAAGCCATTCAGGAGTTGACCATGGTCGACCATAGTTCCGCTATGGTCAGGGAATTAAAAATGCGACGTTGCACAACTTGGGAGCCTACTGGATATTCGTGCCAAATTTGGTCGATATCCGTTGAGCAATTCGGGATTCGACCATGGAGGGGCCCATGGATGCGCTATGGTCGACCGCGGGGGTAGTCCGAAGGGTCGATCGTAGATAGAATTTTACGTAGATTACGAATACGCGATACAAAATAGGGGGTAACCATTTCAATTACCTAACGAAGTTGACCATGGTCGACCATAGTTCCGCTATGGTCAGGGAATTAAAAATGCGACGTTGCACAACTTGGGAGCCTACCGGATATTCGTGCCAAATTTGGTCGATATCCGTTGAGCAATTCGGGATTCGACCATGGAGGGGCCCATGGATGCGCTATGGTCGACTGCGGGGGTAGTCCGAAGGGTCGATCGTAGATAGAATTTCAAGTAGATTACGAATACGCGATAAAAAATAGGGGTTACCATTTCAATTAACGAAGTTGACCATGGTTGACCATAGTTCCGCTATGGTCAGGGAATTAAAAATGCGACTTTGCACAACTTGGGAGCCTACTGGATATTCGTGCCAAATTTGGTCGATATCCGTCAAGCCGTTTGGCCGTGCATAGAAGGACAGACACACACACAGACAGAGATCCGTTTTTATAATATAGTAGGGAAGTAGGGACTAGCATGACCGCTCGCTTCGCTCGCTATCCGAGATTCGCTGTACGCAGTATCGTACTTAATTCCGACGGTGCACAACTTGGGAGCCTACTGGATATTCGTGCCAAATTTGGTCGATATCCGTCGAGCCATTCACGAGTTGACCATGGTCGACCATATTTCCGCTATGGTCAGGGGATTAAAAATGCGCCTACGTTCAACTTGGGAGGCTACCGGATATTGGTGCCAAATTTGGTCGATATCCGTTGAGCAATTCGGGATTCGACCATGGAGGGGCCCATGGATGTGCTATGGTCGACCGCGGGGGTAGTCCGAAGGGTCGATCGGAGATAGAATTTCACGTAGATTACGAATACGCGATAAAAAATAGGGGTTACCATTTCAATTAACGAAGTTGACCATGGTCGACCATAGTTCCGCTATGGTCAGGGAATTAAAAATGCGACGTTGCACAACTTGGGAGCCTACTGGATATTCGTGCCAAATTTGGTCGATATCCGTTGAGCAATTCGGGATTCGACCATGGAGGGGCCCATGGATGCGCTATGGTCGACCGCGGGGGTAGTCCGAAGGGTCGATCGTAGATAGAATTTCACGTAGATTACGAATACGCGATAAAAAATAGGGGTTACTGTAGTGATCGGCTGCTCCCTACCTAACAATGTAACTAGCGTCACATAAGGTATAAGCCGCGTCTTGGCGGCTTCCCGGAGCGGGGTTCCCCTACCCCCCTCCGGGTCTGTAACCAGGGGTATAAAAGGCGTTGTAATTATCTAATAAACATGCATTCATCAAGTCACCAACCGACTCAAGTAGTCCTGTGTACTCATTCCTAATTATAGCTCCCGCTGGACCATACACTGGTCACCCCGACGACGAACACGCAACCTTCACCGGCTACCGGCTCCTGCGAACAGCGTCTCGCCTTCTCGCCTCTAGCGACTGCTCAACGCGCACCTTCACTGGCTTCCTGCCCTCTGCGAGCAGCATCCCGCCTTCTCGCCTCTAGCGACGGCCCGATACGCACCTTCGCCGGCTTCCTGCCCTCTGCGAGTAGCGCCCTGCATTCTTGCTTCCAGCGACCGCGAAAAACGCACATTCGCCTTGACCTTCAGCGGATTTACAAAGGTCCTTTTCAGGACCACTGTCCGTTTCAGCCTTTCAATTTCAGCCACATCGGATTTTCGCGACCGCAACATCGTCAGAGCAACTTACCCTTGCCCCGACCATCTTCGGACTGAACCGATTCTTTAAGAACCATCGTCCTCTTGCGACCAACAGCGAACCCCCCACCACTCGTCACGACCAATCAGCGTCCTCTCACAAGCGACCAACCAGCGACCAGCTCTACAGCGAACCAATCAGAGAACCTCTCATCGTTCCCGCTGCCTACTTAACGAGAGCGACCACCAACGGAGCACACTCGCCTCAGATCAACCACCAAGAGAACAACCAAGAAGAAAAATGGAAACCAGAGCTACGAAGACACTTGAGACGACACAAGCACCTCTCAAACTGCGGCCTTTCGACCCGGATTTCCCGCACGTCTGGTTCGCGCAGCTCGAACTAATTTTCGCCCAGGAAGGTTTGAAAACATCTGAAGCCCGCTTCACCCGAGCTTTCCTCGCGCTCGAGCCCCGCCAAGCGGACATCTGTACCGACATCGTCGCCTCACACTCCGCAAGCTACCAGACGCTGAAAGACCGGCTTATCGCAGCTCACGCACCCTCGGATGGCTCCCAGCTTTCAACTTTGCTTCAGCCTTCGGTGACAGACGAACTGCCTTCGGCCCTCGCCAGACGCCTTCAACGTGCTCTACCCTCGGAAACTCCGACCTCGCTCCTCCGACAACTCTTCTTACGATCTCTACCTGAGAGCCTTCGCCTTCACATCGCAGCCAGCGTAGAACCTGATATCACGAAGCTCGCGGCGGCCGCCGACCGCCTTATACCCTTCGTAACACCTCCTCGTGTGGCCACAGTCGACGAGGAAGTGCAAGTGATCCAGCAACGCCAACGAATGCGGCCTTCTACGCACAGACAACCATCCCCTCAGCGACTGAACAAGAAGTTCTGTGCCTACCACAGAAGATGGGGATCCCGAGCGAAAAAATGCGTCAAACCATGCGCCTGGCGAAACCAGCCGACGGGAAACGCCGACGCATGGCCCCAACAGCCGTAACGGCCGTGCGAACTCACCTCAACTCTCGGCTTTTCCTCCGATGTAAGAAGACTGCAGTAGAATTTCTCGTAGACACCGGCTCGGATGTTTCAATATTGTACCTAACTCGATACTTCGAAGAAAAACGAAGAAACCCGGCTTCCTGCGAGCAGCCAATGGCTTGGAGATCAACACATACGGCAACCACTCCGCCTCGGTACACCTACCCGACCTACCGCCATATGAATGGACATTTGTAGTAGCAGACGTCTCAACACCGATCCTCGGCTCAGACTTCCTGCAGTACCACGGCCTACTAGTTGACCTCCCGAACGCCCGCCTCATCAACGCAGCAACTAGCACCTTCATCAAAGGCACAATCAACCTCGTACATCCGGGAAACTCTATCTGTTCAACCACAGATAATTCGCCACGTTTTCAAACGCTCCTAGACGCATACGCTCCTTCTAAAACGCCCTGCGAAGCACCGATCGAACACCACATAATAACAAAAGGCCCACCATGTCATGCTAAACTCCGACGACTAGCTCCGGCGATCTACACAAAAGCGAAAGCCCACTTTACAGAACTTCTAGACGCCGTCATCATAGAACCATCGGAAGCTCCTTGGTCAAGCCCTCTACACGTAGTACCGAAGCCAGACGGAGACATTCGCCCCGTCGGAGACTACCGTGCCCTCAACAGACTCACCGTCCCCGATAGGTACACGGTACCTCACCTCCACGACTTCACAACCGTACTTTTCAGGACGACTATATACAGTACGTTCGATCTCGCCCGCGCCTTCTTCCACTGCAGAATCAGCAAAAACGACGTCCCGAAAACAACGATTCTCACCCCGTTCGGCGCCTATCAATACAAGAGAATGAATTTCGGCTTAAGAAACGCAGCACAGACCTGGCAGAGATACATGGACCACGTTCTCCGAGACCTACCCTTCGTTTTCTGCTATTTAGACGACCTTCTAGTAGCCTCAAGAGATATCGAGGAACATTTTACTCACGTAAAATTACTACTCGAGACTCTAGCGAATTACGGCCTCCAAGTCAACAAGGCGAAGTGTCAACTGGCCCGTACATCTGTCAAATTCCTTGGCCACATCGTATCGCCTAGCGGAGTAGCACCTCTACCTGAGCGAACGGCCCTCATCGCTAAGTTTCCTCGCCCTACTACAGTACAAGACCTCCGTACGTTCCTCGGCTTGATAAATTTTTATCACCGTGCGATACCTCGTGCTGCCGCCGCACTCCGACCACTGATAGACATGATCCCACCCGACGCTCGGAAGAAAGATAAACGTCTACTTCAATGGTCCAGTAACGCCAAACAGCATTCGAAGAAGCAAAACACGTCCTCGAACAAGCAGTAACATTAGCGCACCCAGGCCCCACACAACCACTAGTCCTACACACGGATTCCTCGGACTTCGCCGTCGGCGCTGCCCTCCACTTCCTAGACGGTGACCATCTTAGACCACTAGGATTTTTCTCAAAATCCCTCAATCAAGCACAAAAGAATTACAGCACGTTCGACCGAGAACTCCTCGCAATATACCTCGCCGTAGTACATTTCCGCCAGCAAATAGAGGGACGTACACTAACCGTGTACACAGATCACAAACCTCTCACCACAGCCCTTACTACACAGTCGAACACCGCTCCTCCGACCAGACTCCGTCACCTACGATTCATATCAGAATTCACCACGGATATAAGATACGCCGAGGGATCTTCAAACGTCATCGCCGATTATTTATCCCGTCTACCACCCACAGAAAATAACACTGGCCTAGACACACACGCAGTCGACAAATACAGACCTCCCTTCTCAACAAGAGAACTCTTCGAAGCTCAGTCCGCCGATGAACACACCCGCGAGATGAGCCTTCAAAGAAAAATGATCAACGGGTACGAAATCTTCTGCGATTTATCAGATTCAGCACCACGACCGTATATACCTACATCTCTACGGCTCCCAGTTTTCCGGCACATACACGGACTATCACACCCGGGAATTAAAGCCACCACTGCCCTGATACGCGCCCGATATTATTGGCCAAATTTGACCTCCTCGGTTCGCCTCTTCACACGCGCCTGCCCTAGCTGCAACCGGGCGAAAATTACCCGGCACGTTCGAGCACCCCTAGGTACCTTCCCGGAATCAACGCCGCTCTCACATCTACATGTTGATATCTTCGGACCACTTCCACCCTCTAGATCATATATATTCGTCCTCTCGATGATCGACCGAGCAACCGGATGGTTCGAATGCGTCCCGCTATCAACAATAACAACAGAGAGCATAATCAACGCCCTTCACGATAACTGGATCACCCGATTCGGGTCCCCGGCACACTTAACCTCCGACCAAGGAACTCAATTCACATCAAACACTTTCCGCCTATTCTGCAAAAAAATGGGGATAGAGCTACATCACACGAACACATATCACCCGCAAGCCAACGGCCTCGTGGAGCGCCTACACCGTGTCCTTAAGGACGCTATCATCGCTACCTCGACGTCAAAAACCTGGGCATCGGACCTCAACGGCCTCCTCCTCGGCCTACGCAACAGGCCCGGCCCCGACGGCTACTCGCCTTCACAACGACTGTTTTCGGCCACTCCGAGGCTTCCGGGGGACCTGTTCACACAACAACCACCCACTACGGTGCCACTCCTCACACATGACTCCTACCGAAGATTCGCAGAAGCCTATTTGCCGAACACGATTCAACGAGCGACACACATATACGTAAGAGTCGATACACCGAAAGGTAAACTCGACCCCCCTTACGTAGGACCTTTTCGAGTTCTCACAAACGATGGGAAGACTATTTGTTTCGAAAACAATGACTCTACAACACCAACAGTCTCCATTGATAGATGCAAGCCGGCTCCGCCTCCCTCAGCTGTGATTGGTCAAGAAAGCTCGCTCCCTATTGGCCAACCTAATTCATCCGCGGATTCCGCGGGTATAAAACGCGAACCGCGACCCGCGAAGGTCATTCACTCTCACAATGGCACCGAACACGCCTTCCAAAACCATCTCGAAACAGCAGCTGTTGAAGGACCTCACGCTGACACCTTCACCTCCGGGCCATCAAGACTCGCCAACAAAGAGAAGAAAGACGAAGCCAGTACTCCCGGGGAGGTGTCCCCCAACCACCACGATACGAGAAGCAATGGCGATCACATGGTTCAACGCAGCCCCGATACAACCTCGGCCATCCATCAACCAGATGAATCAGAAGATGAAGCCACCACAGGGAATCACCCCACTTCACGCCAGCGACCCGCAGGACGCCGCGGGGATACCCTTAATGACCTACACGGCCACTCACAGGCGCCGTGTAGGCTCCCGCCTTTCGCCGGGAAATGCTCCGACTGCTGCACACACGGCTGCCGCCGCCCTCAGCTCCAGAGCATCGGGATACAGGTGTCCCCCGACACCATTACCACTGGGACCCAGGCGACAAACAACAAGACGGAGCCGCCAATCGCTGCAGCCACGCCGCAGCTGAGGCCCACTTCACCGGTTCCAGCGCCTCTTGCATCGCCGCCCCGAAGGACCACGCCTGTCTGCCGCACCTCTCAGAGGTCTCCCAGACGCTACCCCCGACATCACCAGCGGAACCACCTCCAAGCACGCTCCCACTTACGAGCACGCTCCGGATCCCGCACCGCAGCCGCCGCTAATGCAGGATGAAACCGCACCGGCATATCAAGACAACACGCAGCCTCTCCTACCTTCACCGACGCCTCAACACGTTTCACCGTCAAGAAACACAATTATAATTGCAGTATTTAACTTCAATTCTGGGGGGAGCAGTGTAGTGATCGGCTGCTCCCTACCTAACAATGTAACTAGCGTCACATAAGGTATAAGCCGCGTCTTGGCGGCTTCCCGGAGCGGGGTTCCCCTACCCCCCTCCGGGTCTGTAACCAGGGGTATAAAAGGCGTTGTAATTATCTAATAAACATGCATTCATCAAGTCACCAACCGACTCAAGTAGTCCTGTGTACTCATTCCTAATTATAGCTCCCGCTGGATCATCACAGTTACCATTTCAATTAACGAAGTTGACCATGGTCGACCATAGTTCCGCTATGGTCAGGGAATTAAAAATGCGACGTTGCACAACTTGGGAGCCTACTGGATATTCGTGCCAAATTTGGTCGATATCCGTCAAGCCATTCAGGAGTTGGCCATGGTCGACCATAGTTCCGCTATGGTCAGGGAATTAAAAATGCGACGTTGCACAACTTGGGAGCCTACTGGATATTCGTGCCAAATTTGGTCGATATCCGTCAAGCCATTCAGGAGTTGACCATGGTCGACCATAGTTCCGCTATGGTCAGGGAATTAAAAATGCGACGTTGCACAACTTGGGAGCCTACCGGATATTCGTGCCAAATTTGGTCGATATCCGTCGAGCCGTTTGGCCGTGCACAGAAAGACACACAGACTCACTCACAGACAGACTCACAGAGATCCGTTTTTATAATATAGTAGGGATAGAGATTTAGTACATATTATTCATTTATTCAGTACTTACGTAATTTAACTGTGGTACGTAAAACTTCTAATCAGAAAAATCCGAATCCTCATCGGACCTGCTATCAGTATCAGAAGCCCCCCCAACATTAATGATGAAACTATCGATCTCCGATTCGACTAAGTGATCTTTTTGACGGTACTCGTTCTCAATTTGCCGACTTTTCTGTAGAGAACTAAGAGAAATATTTTCTCAGGTGTACTTCTTCGCCAACAGGTCGAGACGCCGTGGGATGCTTGAACCTTGTTCCTGGTATCTCCAATCACAAGATGCTTGTGACTGCTCTTAAAACACCTCCGATAAGAAAGCCTAAGTTCCTAATAACCAGGAGATAATTTAAGAATATAAATCTTGGGAAGCTGAGGTTGGCTGCTTCGCAGTTGGATTGGGATTCTGTGCGAACTTTGGGTGATTCAGAACTTATGGTGTCTCATTTTACATATAATATTGTTACACTCGTGAATACATTTGCCCCTACTCATTCCTTCTCTCTGTCTCAGGCCCCAAATCCATGGTTCAACGATTCTATCAAAGAGTCAATGCTTCTGCGTGACTACCTTTTTCGTAAATGGGAACTAACGAAATCTGACGATACCGTGAGGCTTAAGCCGGGAATACACTTGCGCCGAGGCAGGCCGCGCACCGCACGAGCATCGGATGTGGCAGCCTCGGCGCGCCGCGATGTGATGTGCCGCGATACGAATTTTCAAATGAGTTACAGCTAGGCGCGCATGCTCAGCCCTGATCCGACTTTGCGCGGTGCGCGACTGGTGTCCACCAAACGACGGACCAAGACTACTATAATCTTACTCGTCTTAACTTACGACTACTATAATCTACTTGTAGGTACTATAATTTTTTAATGATTCAGCGAATTTTTGTAGAAAATGTTGTTACGTGTTTTTAATGTAATTCAAAATTATTTATGAGCCGTTCATCACGTTTGCAGGGTGTTGAATTGGTTGCAAGTAGTCGCGGCCCGTTTTGATTGCACCCAGAGGTCCAAAATCACAAATACTGAGGTCCATAATCAAAAAATAGCGTATTAACCTACTTTACTTTTGTTTTTCTTCAAAAATTCGCTCCTTGAGCGAAGGAAATGTTTAATTAAATAGGTGCTGTACGCTACTTACCTCAATTATTATCTTCGTACTTTTTTTTACAAATTTACAAAACGAGCTTATAATTAACAAAACGGTTATAACAAAACGAGTAGTAGGTTATTTCAAAGCGGGTAGGTAGGTTATCACTTACGTGTGCCGCGGCTCTGTTCGCTGCTCTGAATCGACCAAATTCCGTCCACACTGCGCACCGTACGAGGCAGCCTCGGTCCGTGCTCACTTTGATGTACCGACAGTCGATGGCTCAGGCCGCGCGCCGCATGAGGCAGACTGAGCCTGTTCGCAGCTGTGTCGGGGAGCCGTACACACTTGAGCATCGCGGCGCGCCGAGGCTGCCTCGTGCGGTGCGCGGCCTGCCTCGGCGCAAGTGTATTCCCGGCTTTATAGAGTAATGAGAAATAAATCAAAGTCCCTTCGTATAAAAGCCCAAAAAGCCCACTTAGGCATTAAGATTGACCCGTCTCTTGATACCACTACTCTTTGGAGTAACATTAAGAAGTACGGGTTTTCCCCACATAATTCTGCCTCTGATCCTTCTATTTTCACTGCTGATGAGATGAATAATCATTTCGCCAACGTGCCTGCTTCCCCAGTTGTCAACTGTCAGATGCCTTCCCCAGAAAGGGATGACCCAATCCCCCCTTCCGTATCTTCTAGGGATGACTTTTGTCAAGATTCTTTCTCCTTCAGGAATGTGGATGAGGGTGAGGTCGTTGTGGCAGTTAATTCTATTAGATCTAATTCAGCTGGCGATGATGGTATTCCTCTGTCCTTCATCATTATGCTTTTACCCATTATCCTTAGTCATCTAACTTTTTTGATAAATTTCTGTCTGACTTCCTCTACTTTCCCATCGAGTTGGAAGCATGCCATTGTTAAACCCCTCCCCAAGACTAGCAGTCCAAAATCTAAATCAGACTACCGTCCAATTAGTATTTTGCCAGTTCTCTCTAAGATTTTAGAAGTAGTTATTAATAAACAGATCCTTGAACATATTCGCAACAATAATTTTTTATCTCCTTATCAGACTGGTTTTCGGCCTGGCCATAGCTGTGCGACCACCCTCCTTTCTCTCACTGAATCAGTGCGTGGTGGTATTGAAAAAAAGTTGTCAACAGTATTAATTCTCCTTGATTTTTCCAATGCCTTTGGTTCTGTAAACTTCGATATTCTGCTCAATAAATTGAAGTTTCAATATAAATTCAGTCGGTCAGCCTGTTCCTTGCTCAGTTCTTATCTTAGTGGTCGCAGTCAGTCCGTCTCTATTGGTAATAGTAAGTCTGGTGTGGTTGGTCTCAGGGATCTGTCTTGGGGCCATTACTATTCTCTCTGTTTATTAATGATGTTTCAGAATCTTTAAAACATTCATCTTTTTTCCTGTTTGCTGATGATTTTCAATTTTTTATTCAGTGCCCTGTTACTCTGTTGCATAATACCATCTCTCTTATCAATTCTGAACTTCATTCTATCCATGAATGGTGTCAAAGAAATCTGCTTAAAATTAACCCTAAGAAATCCCAGGCAGTTGTATTCTTCAAGGAGTGTATTCCTACTACATCATTGCCACCTATCATGATCGATGGATCGGTAATTCCGTATTCTTGTGTAGTGAAAAATTTGGGAGTTTTTCTCTCCTGCACCCTATCGTGGGATCACCAGGTTTCGGCCGTCTGTAGGAGGATCTATGGTGCGCTTCATTCCCTTTTTAAGCTTGGTTTTTTCATTTCTCCGATGATGCGTCTCAGGTTAATTAGGGCCCTTATTGTTCCCTTTTTTAGTTATTGTGACATTTTGTTTGGCCTTTCCCTTGATGCATCTTCTTTGAGGCGTTTGGAGGTTGCTCTCAACTCCTGTTCGCGCTATGTTTTGGGGAGGAGATCAAGAGGCCACCTGGATCCCACTGATAAATCTCTCGTTTTGGGAACAAACCTCTCCTCGTTCTTCGAATGGAGGTGTGTTTCACAAATTTTTAAACTCTTTCATCCCGATAGATTCAAAATCCCTTTTTTTCCCCGCGACTTCTTCAAATTATCTTCCTCTAATCGTTCAGTCACTATTAATCAACGTCACTCAACATCTCGTCACTTTCATAACTCCTTCCTTGTGGCGGGTGCAAGGCTGTGGAACTCGCTTCCATTGCAGTTGAGATCGCGGCCTTCACTCGGTGCTCTCAGGGCTCACTTCTTGGGCAACAGGAATTCTTAAGCGCTTTTTCTTTTTCTTATCTTATTTCATTTTTCATATTTTAAAAATATTTCAAATGTAATTTTCTTGTTTACCCTACCTACTCAATTTAATAGTAATTATTACTGGTACAGTGTAAATGGGGCAATCGCCCTAAATTGTATTTTGTAATGATATATAAATAAATAAATAAAAAACATAGGATTCGTCGAGATAAACGATGTTTTTCTCTTGCATGCGGTAGGTATTGATCGTTCGTAGGTACCTTGCTCGCCAAGCTGCAATTGCGGGTCGTTCCACCAAAACTTTTCGGTTGGACAGACATTTCTTCCACCTGAAACCGCTACTAACCAGTCATTTCCGAAGGTGACTTCTACCACACTCGGGAACTCCGTCACTCCCAAATTCCGCACAAAGTGTTTTCAATGAAGGGCAATCTTTCCGAACAATGTAGAATTCACGTATCATGTTTCGTATAGCAGCATCGGTGAAGTCATCAGCATCGATGACATTCTTGTGCGGTGTGGACTTGGTTGGCGTAACAAGCAAAGGTCTCGCCCGATCTGATGTTGTTTGGTTTCCAGCTTCCTTCATAATGTTGCCGACTGTTCTTCCTGAGACGCCCGTCGCTGCACTAGTCACATCGCGAACGTTGTATTTCGCGTAATCCTCTTTCTTCTTCCTCGTAAAATACAGGCACACATTGTACACAATTTCTCGTGCCTGACTCCTTAGAGCCCTGCCTCTTGCTGGTGCCTTAGACCCTTGCTTGGTTGATCTTCCATCGCAGGATTTGTGTAGGCGACACACGGAAACTGACGGGTACTGGGGATTGTGATGACACTCACAGTTCAAAAATAGGACGACGGGGATTGCGATGATACTCACAGTTAAAATAAGAAGGGTTAATACGACGATATAGGTAGGGTGGTGAAACGAAAAGCAAGATGCAAACGAGGAAAACACGATACGTGAACGGAATGAGCTGGCTTGGAATGGCAGCATGGCTGCCAACATAACAGAGTAAAAGTCCCAACATTGCATCTCACTCAGGCTGCCGAGCCCTCAGCTTCTCCCATCCTCCTATAGAGTGCAGGGTCGGAGGGCAATATTCTCGTGACGTCACTTGTTGCCGAAACTGAAGATAATAGAAAAAACCACAGTCATGCAGCATGGCTATAAGAGCGAATTTTCGAAGTTTTCGGCATCTTCCTCCTCCGCCTAAAATTTTCTGAAAATTAATTTTCGGCCAATGTTTTCCCAACTTGATACCATACAAAATTAAAACAAGAGTAGTTTTACGCAAAGTAAAATTTGGGGTGGAAGGAGGGGGAGGGGGAAATCAAAAATGTTTTGAATACCAGAAGAGTAGGTATTGGATACGTAACAAATTTTTTGTTCCATTTTTTGCCGAGTAACACCTCGGTTTGTAGATTTTCCAACGCTGAACACGATGGTGAAGTCAGAATTGCGATATCCCATTCCGTTATCAGATTAGAGCAGACGAACCAGGAAGAACATCTCAAGAAATAACCACGTTCCTTCATCTTCAAAGTGCTCCAGTTTGAGAATGGAATGAGATATCGCAATTCTGATTTCACCATCGTGTTCAGCGTACAAAAACCTTTAAAATGAGGTGTCACTTGTCAGACTTTTTCATTTTGGGAATTTATGGGTAATTTTCCCCCCCTAAAACTCCCCAAAACTCCCCCGTAGAGTGACCCGATTCTGCCCATCTTCGAACTTAGCCTGTCGATTGCCAAGACAGATTTTTCGTGCAAATTTGAACTTTTTATCTCAATTCTTTCGAGAGTTATCGTCTGGAATGACACATACATATATAAATATATAAATATATATATAAATATATATATATATATATATATATATATATATATACATATAATTTTTGGTGTCTTTCGGCAGTGAATTCAGGATGGTCTGAAACGGATTTTGGTATAAAAATCTTTCGGAAATTCGAGTTTTAAAAATTTTGGACCGAGAACAATAGCTTCCTTTTCTTCGAAAATTCGCTAAAACCCGTCGATAAATATAATTATAATATGTACTATTGTATACATAATGTAGATCGCAGACCCTCCGTAGGTTAGTACCTAACCCCGTACTTGTTACTAGGTGCCTACCTAAATCACGAACTAAATATTGCGAAAGTAATTCTGTCGATGAAAAAACAGTAGGCCAAAATGGCAAAAAGAAACGCAAATACAGTAGAGCCCCGATCATCCGAGCTAATGTGGACCAGAGGACCCTCGCATAACCAGAAACTCGGATAACACGGGCAGACAGAGCGGCGAACGAGAGCGTCCCGTGCCGCCATTGAAATCAATGATAGCGTGTGCGTTTTGGGCCGCTGGTCTGTGTTACGGGCGTTACAAAGACATTTTGGGGTTGATACAGTAATAAATAAAGACGTAAAATTGAATTAACATATTACTATTACATATGTACGGTACTGTACAGAGTACAAACACTGTCGCCGGGCGCCCGGCATCCATACGCGCCGTCTTAAATATTTTTTTTTGCGCCTCGGTTAAACCGGAACTCGGTTAGTCGGGGCTCGGATAACCGGGGCCCTACTGTAATGAAGTTCTGAAGTGAAGTTGTTGATGTGGAGTGAAAAAAGTTGCATACGTACCTACCAACAAACCCCAGCCCCTTCTACATAGATGGTATAACGAACCGTTGTGTAATAATTTACCACTGTGTAATAATTTACCCATAAATAATACTTCAACGTTTGTTCAAGTTTCACTAGCTACCAACAAACTCCAAAGGAGCCATCATTTTCCAAATGAAATAATATCACAGAACAACCAACTCTACTTCATACTCTGTGAATATAATCAGGTGATCCCTAGCAATGATTTTATCTCGGGCCAATTCCCGATTGTTGGCGCACCCTGGTGATGACATTCGGGTTAAATGTATACAATTCGAATTCATTCACCCTTCTGTTGAAATACTCGTTACTAGGAACCTACCTACATAAATCACGAGTTAAATGTTGCTAAAATAGTTCTGTCGATGACAAACAGTAAGTAAAATGGCCAAAAGAAACGCAAATAATGAAGTTCTGAAGGAAAATTGTTGATGTGGAGTGAAATAGACGCCCCTGTTAAGAAGTAAATTTGAATTGAATATAGGCGGGATACGAATTTTAACAGTAAGAGAAATGCTATTGGTCAGCCATTTTGTCTCTCGGCCAATCAGAACTCTTTTTCTTTTATCCGCTATCAGATTGTAGTAGACCGTTCTCCTTTTGATATTCCATGCCTCTCTGTTAAAGTCATAAAATAAAACTGCATTAAAACCATTTTTTTCTCTTTCACTAACTAAAAACCTTAACAGGTTATGGGCCCAGATACGTTTATTCTTAAGTGAGAAGTGAGTAAAACCTAAAAACCCTAAAAACAGTGACAGTAAGTGAAAAAGTGAAGACCAGACCAACTTTCGCCACACAGATTGTAAGTAAACATCTTTTTCTACAACATGTCTTCAAATCAGGCCGATGATGTCTCCCATATTGACAAATTGAGCGGTGTCGACAATTTCCATGTTTGGAAATTACAAATTGATATCATTTTTCAATCCGCCGGTCTCGATGAGTTTGCCTCGGGAACGAAAAAACAGGAGACATTGACCGCTGAAAAGGATAAAAAAGTGCTAAAAAAGCAATAATAGCCTCGGTTAGTAAGACTGTATTGTGTCACATACTACACTGCAAAACGTCCAAGGAAATGATGGACAAAATAATCAAGGTTTATGATCGCCAAAATGAAGACCAAGTGAATGAACTTTTACAGAAGTTTTATGCGCATAACTTCGACAAATCGCGTGATATGGCTCACAATATCAGCACTATACAAAACATAGCTTTTCGCCTGACTGCTCTAAAACAGAATATAACAGATGAGATGATTATCTCCAAAATTCTTGCCGTTTTACCTCCTGAATATGCAATTTTTCGTACTGCTTGGGGTTCAGTAGCTAAGGATGATCGCACAGTGGACAATCTTGTAACACGTCTCTTTGCTGAAATATATATGCTGAATATCGGAAAACCTAAAACCAGTGAAAATGTAGCCTTTCAAACATCCAAGGAGAAAAAGACCTTCTTCTTCTCTTGGCGCTACAGCCCACTGTGGACCTTGGCCTCCCGAACAATGTTCCTCCAACGAACTCGGTCCTCAGCAGCTTCCCTCCAGTTCGCCACCCTCATAGTCCTTGGGTCATCTGTCACATCGGCCAGCCATCTTCTTCTTGGTCTTCCCCTCCTTCTGTTGCCATCCATCCGATGATCCATGATCTTCCTAGGATTCCTATAGGTGGGCATTCTTTGGACATGCCCGATCCAGCGGAGTCTCTGGGCCTTGATGAACCGGACGATGCTTTCCTTTTCAATTAATTTGTCAAGCTCTTCATTATTTCGAATCTTCCAGACTCCTGCCACACATTTTGCACCGAAGATTCGTCTCAGGATCTTTCGCTCAAAGACAAGCAGAGAATTTTCGTCCTTTGCAGACATCGTCCATGCTTCGCAGCCATAAGTCACAATCGGCCGAATCAGGGTTTTATATAATTTTAGTTTTGTTGTCCTGGACAACAACCTAGACCTGAAAATCTTTATTGCAGCGTAGTAGGCTCTTCCCCCTGCAACTATACGCTTCTGTATTTCGTCACTAACTTTGTTCTCTTTGTTCAAGAGAGTGCCCAGGTATTTAAATTCAGTGACACACTCAAAAGTCGTGCCATTCAGGGTAACGTCCTCCGGATCACGCTGACCGGGAGCAGACAGTTTCATGTACTTGGTCTTGGAGGTACTCACCTCTAACCCAAGCTCATTTGAGTCCAGCTCCAACTGAGCAAATAGCTCCTCCAAGGCATTCAGACTCCGTGACAGGATAGCTATGTCATCTGCATATCCACACAGCTGGGTGGATCGATAAAATATTGTGCTACCTGGATCCACATTAATTATCGCACTGTGTAGGGCAAGATTAAAAAGGACGGCTGAGAGTCCATCACCCTGTCTTACACCGCATTTCACGCTGAACGGTTGGCTGACTCTGCTACCGACCAAAACCTTTGCCTTCGACTCCTTCAGTGTCATGCTCACCAGGCTTATTAGCTTTCGGGGGAACCCCAGCCTTGATAAAACTTGAATGAGTCCTTTCCTGGAAAGCCGGTCGAAAGCCTGGACATAGTCGATGAACAGCATGTGGAGATCAATACCATATTCATGGAACTTCTCGAGGATTTGGCGCACTGTAAATATCTGGTCCATTGTACTTCTGTTGGGGCGAAAACCAGCTTGATACTCATCCAACAGTTCTTCTGAGTACACACTAAGTCTCCTTAGTACAATGCCCGAGATTAACTTGTACGCAACATTCAAGAGTGTAATGCCTCGATAATTGCTACATTGCAACTTATCCCCTTTCTTGAAGATGGGTACTATTAGACCCGACTTCCACTCCTCCGGCATCTTCTCTGCTCTCCAAATCAGGCATACCAATTCTTGAAGCTTTTTCTCCAGTGCTGGGCCACCGTGTTTCAGTAACTCTGCAGTTATTAAATCCTCACCAGGAGCTTTGTTGTTTTTCATGGCTTTGAGAACCCCCTTAACTTCTTCCACTGTAGGTTCCTCTAGCAAAGGGGCCACAGTACTTAGATTGGGGATTTCCACAGTTTCTTCAGCTCCATTGCCCTCGAGAACCGTTCTGAAATGATCAGCCCATCTTTCAAGCACTTTAGTTTCATCCTCGATCAGCTGCCCATTTCGATCTTTACAAGCAGATAACCTGGGCTGGTAACTTTTCCGCATCATGTTAACTGCATGGTAGAACTGCCTCGACTCATTTCGTTCATTCAGGGATTCCATGTTAGCATACTTTGCATTCTCCCATGCTCTCTTTTTCCTGCGGCACGCATAGTGGGCCCGTCGACGGCTTTCGTTGTAAGCTTGACGTGTCGATCTGGTATCTCGTCGTAGCCAGACTAGCCTCTTGCTGTTCTTTTCCTGGATAAGCGCCTCACACTCTTGGTCGAACCATTCTTCATTTGAGGCTTTGCTTTTCTCCCCCAGTGATTCTTTGGCAGCTTCAAGAACAGCGCTTTTTATGTGGTTCCAAAGCCCGTCAATGTTCGAAGATTCGGAGCTTGATGCTATCTTGGTGCTGAGCTTGTCTTGGTAAGCCTCCCTGACAGTCTCATCCTTGAGTTTGTCAACATCCCATTTCTTTCTGCTGACGCTTTTTCCTTTTTGGGCGTTGGAGAGTCTGTGTCGCACTTTGGCTTTCACCAGGAAGTGGTCCGAATCGCAGTTTGGGCCTCTACATGCTCGGACGTCTATGATGCTGGATGCATTCCTCCGTCCAACTATAATGTGGTCAATTTGGTTCACCGTACTTGATCCTGGGCACTTCCAAGTTCCAAGGTGGATCTTCTTGTGGTCAAAGCAAGTGCTTTTAATTACCAAGCTATACTTGGCTGCCATTTGACCCAACCGTTGCCCGTTGTCACTGGTCTCATCATGTAGGGTGAACTTTCCAGCAACGAATTTCATCGATTCCTCCCTTCCGATTTTAGCATTAAAATCGCCTAGGAGGATCAGCATGTCATTCCTTTGAATCCTCTCACATAAGGCCTCAAGTTGGTCGTAGAACGCTTCCTTACTGTCATCTGTTGCTGTGTCTGTAGGTGCATAAGCACAGACCAGGGAAAGGTTTCGGAACTTTCCTTTTAAGCGAACTTTACACAACCTCTCACTTATGGCTTCGAAACTCAGAATGCTGCTCCTCATCCTAGAGCCAACAAAGAAACCAGTCCCATGCAACCCTGTTCTTTCCTCCGTGCCACTGTAAAAGAACGTAAAGGCGCCTTTATCAATCCTCCCTTTTCCAGCCCACCTGACTTCCTGCACCGCCGCCACGTCCACCCCGAACCGCCACAGCTCAAGAGAGATCTCCTTCATCTTGCCAGGTTGCAGCATAGTCTGGACATTCCAGGTAGCCAATGTTATGTCATTTCTCCGTATTTTAGTCCGTTTCCGATTTCCATGTCTTTCACCATTAAATCTGTCCGGCTTTTCTCTTTGTTCAGGTTTCGTGACAATAAGTTTTCAACAGGAAGGAGTTGTCAGCCCCTCGCCTAACCCCCAACCTGGAGTACCAGGGAGCCTTTCTGTTAGGGTCTCCAAGCCCTTAGATGGATGCCACCCAAGGCTGTAGGAGCCATCCCTCCTGACTAGTGCTTATATTTTAGTGGCGGCACAAACTCGCCACTGTCACACCTCTTCACTGGGTAATGGAGCTTTTTTTAGGACCACCCTTGTCAAAAAGTGGTTCACCCCCTCTCCGAGGTGTCGTCCTTGTCTGCGGCTGCTTATTCGTCTGATGAACAGCTTATTTCGCAGCTAACCATAATATCTTATGGCCATTCCACTATCCGCAACCTGTGGACGCACCGGGTTGCATGGACATGCATCTGGGAAGATGACCCAGCCCGGGAGAAAAAGACCTACACGAAGAAAAACGAAAACCCCCCTACCTGTTTTAAATGTAAACAGCCTGGTCATTTCAAAAATTCATGTCCGATGCAGAAATCAATAAATGATACTAATGATGCTATAGAAAAATGCAGGTACTGCAAGAAGACAAATCACAAGTCGGAAAAATGTTTTTTTCTTGCTGAACATGAGAAACGAATAAAAAAAGACAAAGTTGCATACTTTACACCAAAATCAGAAAATTGCAATACCAATGAGCTGAAATTTTATGTAGACAGTGGGTCATCTTCTCACATGACAAATCAATCCTCTATTTTGTCAAACTTTAAAATTGAACGTGATGAGGTAAAGGTTGCTAAGAAGAATCAGTCTCTACCTACTACTGGTGTTGGAACGTTGGATGCCAAAGAATGTATTCTGAAGAATGTCATACTTGCTCCATGTCTTGACAGCAACCTCATATCAGTTGGAGCCATAACTGAAAACGGTGGTCAAGTACTTTTTACCAGAGAAAAAGTTGTGATCTCTAAAAACGATCATGTTTTTTACAAGGGGAAAAACAAGCTAACGGTTTGTATGCTTTAAAACTCACTCCAGATGCTCCTGAACAACTGACATGTTTCCAAGTACAAAATTCAAGAAAGAAAGATGCTGTGTATTGGCATAGAACTCTGGGACACCTCAGCTATAAGAATTTAAAACAACTTAATAAAGACAATAATTTAGAAATAATGGAGAATGACTTCAAAATCGCAGAAAACACTTGTGAAATCGGTCTGAAGGCAAAACAGACTCGTTTTCCATTTTCTACGGAGCGCACCAGAGCTACACGACCGCTAGAAATTATCCACACAGACATATGCCAAATTGAGAAACCTACATGGGATGGATGTACTTACATTTTAACGTTCCAAGATGACTTTACATGTTTCAAACAAATCTATTTGTTGAAAAGAAAGTCCGATACTACTGAAACTTTAAAACAATATGTAGCAGAAGTGGAGTCAAAATGGACTTTGCCTGTATATAAAATTCGTGCTGATAATGGGGGCGAATTTTCCAATGAAAATTTGTCAAATTGGGCGAAATGCAGAGGTACCATATTTGACTTCACAATACCACATAGGTACACCTCAATTGAATGCCACAGCCGAACGACTCAACCGTTCTTTATTGGATAAAACAAGAGCACTTCTCTTTGACTCACATTTGCCTGCTGACATGTGGGGAGAATGCTCTAGAGTTGCTTGCTACATATTAAATAGATGTGTAACACAAAGCCTTCCAGATTCAAAAACCCCATATGAGATGTGGTTTGGGAAGAAACCTGACTACAATAAAATGCACCTTTTCGGATGCACAGCTTATGCTAAAAATCTCACAAGACTCCAGAAACTAGACAGTCGAAGTAAAAAGTATCGTCATGTTGGTTATTCGCCAAATGGATACCGCTTATGGGATGCAAATATTCGAAAGATTATTTATTCTCGAGATGTAATTTTTGATGAGCAGATTACTGAGACCACAGATAATGAAAACGACTATGAGAACGTCACCATTGCACTGCAGATAGAAGAGACGCCTGAAGTATCCAGAGAAGAAAACACAGAATCATCTACTCAGGACAACACAGAAGAATCGGGTAACCTAAATAATAATACAGAAGACGAAACAGAAACCGAATCTTCAATAACTGGAAATTACCTGAATGAGACCAATCATGAATATGCCGAATCTGCAGAAGAAGAGGAGGAAGAAGAATTTCTTCGTAGAGGACAACGTATCAGACTGCCCCCTAATTATCTCCAAGATTATGTTCTGCTTACATACCAGGAAGCTGTGGACGGTCCGGATTCAACCGAATGGAAAAAGGGCCATCAACAGTGAAAAATCACTCCGAAAAAATGATGTTTTTAAATTTATACCTGCCAAAGACATTAAAGATAAGAAACTTCTATGTAGCAGATGGGTATTTCGACAGAAGGAAAATGGTAATTTCAAAGCAAGGCTAGTTGCAAGAGGATGCGAACAACGCGAAGGGGATTATTACGAAACCTACAGACCTGTTGTAAACACCAGCATACTTCGTTTCTTGCTTGCTTATGCAAAAGCTACTGATAAAACCATTAAGTACCTTTGACTTTTGATGTTTCTAGCGATTTTTTGTACGGAAATTTATCTGAAGAACTGTATATGAAACTTCCAGAAGGATTTGAGGAAGAGTAAGGGAAGATCTGCCTTCTACAAAAATCATTATATGGCCTAAAACAAGCTCCGATTAACTGGAACAGAACGTTAGTTGATTTTTTGAAAAAGAAAGGGTTAAATCAGCTTATCTCAGACAGATCTGTTTTCAAAAACAAGGACAACTCTCTTATCTTGGCCATACATGTAGATGATGGACTAGTTATTGGAAACAACCCTGATATTATCATGAAGTTTTTAACAGAACTAAAATCAAAATTCGACATCACTTTCGAAGAAAAGCCTAAAGTTTACCTCGGAATGGAACTTGGAAATGAAAAAGTGAACATTATTCTTCATCAACCTAAATACATTGGCAAAATACTCAAAGAATTTAATATGGAAACTACTAAAAGCGTCAGAACTCCTTCAACTCCAGGATTGATTGCTAGCCCGACACCCGAGTACCTATCCATATCGTGAAGCTGTTGGAAGTTTATTGTACCTATCCAGCCGCACCAGACCAGACGTTACCTTCTCTGTCAATCAGGTTTCCAGGAGCGTTGAAAGCCCTACTGAAGGAGACGTTTTAAGAGTAAAACCAAAAATGTCAAAAACTCCGCTAGGAGGCACTGGTGTGGGAAAATGAGACAACTCTACCTTCCAGGGTGTTGGCAGCACTGCTGGCTCGTGATAGGAACACTGTTTTTCTTTCTGATAATAGGGATGTGTAAGATCCGTTCAATTCCGGGAGTTAACTCCCACCAGTTCACTCTTTTCTGGGATCAGTTCTTTGGGATCCGTTCACCGTTCTTCAGTTCTTCACTCTCAAGTTTGACCCTCCAAAGCCCGTTCAGGTAGAATCCGCCAAGATTTCTAACCCCCCCCCCCCCCCGCCCTACCGGCGAAGGGAGGGTGATGTGAACGGAAAGGGGTGTAGGGAGGGGTGATGTGAACGGTAAGGGGTGTAGGGAGGGGTGAAGAGTGAAGAAGGGAAGGGAAGGAGTTGAACTTGATTCTGTTATTCCGTGGAGTTGATGAACTGGTCAGTCAACCCTCAGCTCAAGGGATAAGGGAAGGGGATAAGGGAAGGGGATAAGGGAAGGGGCGAAAGAACGGTAAGGGTTGAAGGGAAGGGCAGATAGAGAGGAGCGGTGAGGGGAAGCGGGAAGGGTAAAGGAGTTGAGAACGGGTGGTGACAGAGAACGGTGAAGGGGTGGGATCGGATGAAGGTACGATTAGTGAGGACTTCACAAGAGGGAGTTCATGAACTGGTGAACGGCAACTCTTTGGGAACCCGTTCACTTGGGATACGTTCAACTGAAAGATCCGTTCAGTTCGGATCCGTTCAGTGCTGAACGCCACATCCCTATCTGATAAGCCAACAGGTGGTCCTAGAAGTGATAGTTTGATAAGTTGAGTGCTACAGCAAAAAAGTTTTCCTGCATACTTTTATGTCCCCGGAGGTTTGAGAGCTTTTAATTGAGGTAAGTGATATATCATCTTAAAGGGGGGTTTCCTGGCTACAGTTTCTTGATTGATTTTTTGTTTTTCATTGATAGTTAAAAAGTTATTTGTAGTTTTCACGATGGTGGTCTCTTTGCACCAAAAAAGGGTCTTACTTTGCACCACCCAAAACCGTGGTGCAAAGTATCCACGATTTGTGTTTCTGCAGAAATGATTTCGCTTTTTATTGATACAACGTGAAACCCTTTTTTTAAATTGTTGCAGGAATGGGGAGACGCTACCAAAGGGTTCCCGGATCCCGTAAATATCGGGATTACACTCCCGAAACCTTGCATTGCTGCCTTGAAGCCATTGCAAACGGTGACGTTACATTGCGAGAGGCTGAAGATGTTTTTGGTATTCCAAAACGGACCATCTGCTACAAACTGAAAAAACAGCATTGTTCGAGGCCCGGTCGACCTACAGTTTTTTCCGAAGAAGAAGAGTTGGCAGTTGAAGAATGCATCATTCGCCTGGGTGACTTTGGATTTCTGTTGGGTCAAAGAGATCTACGAATGATCATGAGGGATTACTTGAGAAAGAAAGGTGTACAAATTGGACAGTTTGTTAACAACACTCCAGGAGAAGAATGGGCTAAACATTTTTTAACCCGCCATCCACGTCTTTCAGTCCGTTTTGCTGAGAACATTAAGCGAAGTAGAGCAAGTGTCACACAAGGAATCCTGACAAATTTTGTTGACAATTTAAGAACCGTGCTCCAAGGAGTTGAGCCATGTAACATCTGGAATTATGACGAATCAAACTTAACAGATGATCCAGGGAAGAAGAAAGTGATCACCAAAAGAGGTGTAAAATACCCTGAAATCATAAGAAACTCGTCAAAATCTAGTATCTCACTCATGTTTGCAGGGAACGCTGTGGGTGTTCTCCTCCCTCCTTTTGTTGTATACAAGTCAACCAACATGTGGTCTACCTGGGTTGAAAATGGGCCACCCGGCTGCCGATATTCAAATACAAGTGGTTGGTTTGACGGGCAAACTTTCGAGGAGTGGTTTAAAACACTCATGCTACCAACCTTGAAAAAACCAACAGGCACGAAGGTAATAATAGGTGACAATCTCTCGTCACATATTTCCGCCGAGGTTCTTCGTCTGTGTGAGGAAAACAACATTAGGTTTGTGTGCCTTCCACCCAATAGTACACACCTCACACAGCCACTCGACGTTGCCTTCTTTCGGCCTCTAAAAGTGGCATGGCGGAAAATTTTAGGATCATGGAAAGAGACAGAGGCTGGTCGTCGATGCCCTGTGTTACCCAAACAGGACTTTCCACGACTTTTGAAGGAGTTATTAAATGCAATACAACCGAAACAAGGGGACAATTTGGTTTCTGGTTTTAAGAAGTGTGGAATTTATCCTACTGATCCCGCGCCTCTTATTGCGAGGCTACCTTCTGTGCTACACAGAGAGGCTTTGGAAGAATCTTTCATTCAAAAACTCCAAAACTTAAGAGAAAACGTTGTTGGAGGGAAGAAGGGAGGCAGGAAGCGAAAAATGACAAAAGAACCAGGGCAGAGTATCTTAGTAGAGGATATCGATGGTTCTCAGCCAAGTACTAGTGCCCCCACCCAAGGCAAGCCAAAGACGAAAAATCGTAAACTCCAAGCTGAAGAGGATCCTTCCAGAGGATGAAGAGGACGCAGATGAGGGAAGCCTTGCAGCCGATTCTTCGGACGATGATAGGAAACTTACTTTAATAAACAAACGCAACAACTGGATGATGAAAATGAAGCTACAGCAGTCTTCGAAGGCCAAAAAACCATACAAGCCATCCTGCAGCTAAGCGATTGTTCGAGAATAGTTGGAGAGCACGTGATTTTTCAGTATGAAGGGTCCAGGAGCGTAGCGTGCCTCTGGTGACGGGGGTACTGCAATGAATTCCACCCCCCCCCCCCCCCCCCCCCCACCAACATTCACACTTCCTCACACACTCTAAAAATGTAAATGTGAAGCAGTTCTTAGCAAGCTGTTTGTCAAAGGAATTTTATGATATTATTGATCTTCCAAATTCATTAGAAATAATTCATAACATTCCCTTGCAAACAAAATAAAAGGTTTTTCGAACTACAGCCTGATAACCATTGGTACCTATTGTATGTTTCAACAGTGAAATGCCGAGTGTACTCACGGTTACGTTCCTTCACAACTCTCTTGAAATCAGGCAACGCTGAGGTTGACTGGCCGGCTCTGATGTGTCGTTCTTTTCGCTAAAACTAAACGAACTAAACGAACGCCGAACCACGGAACAATTAACGCAACAACTATCCATTTTAGGAGGAGACTAGAAGGACACTAGGAAAGATTCGAATTCAAACAACTAAACCTGAAATTAGGAAGAATTATTGTGAAAACTACAAGTAATAAAATTATGAGAAAACAGGCCGTCGTAAGAATAGCTTACGAAAAGCAAAATGGATGACAGTGACACTAGAAGTTGTCAAAGTTTTTTTCTCGAGTTTTTCATTGATAGCTACAATCGATCCATACGCCAGTATCCCTCCTCACCAAGATTGGATACGCTGGATATTTGCGCTACCCCAACTTACTAACACAGTCTCCTGAAGATGTGTAAGACACTCACTCACACACACAAAAAACACACTCACACAGACGATGTAGAGACACACACACATCGGATTCTGGGCCTCCGCAGGACTGGTAGCGGTACCCCAGCGACCTTGAGATTTCAAATATACGAAACCTGCCGAAAACCATATGATTCTAATCGACTAATCGATACTTGGCTGTTTTTCGTCCATGACTGGCAGACATGGAGGTTGGAGGATAGTTCATGGAGGGAGAGTCATGGAGGATGGAGTTGTGAGTGGACAATTCAAATTGCTACCTACCTACGGAATGTAATTTTTTTCATTTTTCGTGTAGGGTAGCGCCGGTACCCCCGGTACCCCTGACGCTACGCGCCTGGAAGGGTCCTATTTTCCAGGAAAAATATTAAAGATGAATGATGACGGTGCCCAAATCAGTGCCATGCAAAAGTCACTAAAATCGTGGAAGTGGCCTACGAAACCAGACATCATGGACTATGCATGGGAAGATGTAGTTGGCCACATTGATCCTCCACGACTGATTTCAAAAAGGGGGTATTCTGTTTCCGCGTTGACGAAGATTGGGTGGTTATAGGTAACTGGGAAATAACTAGGTAGGTAGATACCTACCTACGTTGAGATGTAAAATTTATAGGTTTTGATTTTCCTTTTCTACTTGTGGTTTCTACTAGTTTGTAAGAAGAAAACTTATAGTTCCTTGTTCAAGTTTATTAAGCATTTATATTAACTGCCTTAGTCAACTTTCTAGTGATTACCTACCTTCATTAATGAAAATAATCTATTGATGAGGAAACTAAAACGAATTTTGTGCATTATTTTCACTTTAGTGAAATATTTTTGTAAGATTTTTTTTCCTGTTTCTTGAATAAAGTTTACTGATGCCATGTTACCCTCATGAACTTATTTCTTCGCACCAACAATCCTAGAACATTCAGAAACCATTGAAAAGTGCTAGCGGTGCAAAGTCACCTCAAACCGTAGGTAACATTGCACCAAAAATTAAGAAAATAAAAAATAATATTACGACCACTGCAGGCAAATTTTTAGTAGATAAATCTCTTTATTAGCAATCCAGAAACACGAAAAAAATTACAGTGCACATCTCCTTGAGGAATTGCAGCAGTTACGCTAACAAATTGCTACGAAACTCTATCTACAAGGTACAAAAGATGTTGTCATAAAATATTCAAAAGACAAAGACTTCACACAAATTGATGCATATTGCGATTCCGACTTTGCCAATGATGAGAAAACTCGACGAAGCACCGGAGGTTATATCATACTTTATCGCGGTGGTGCCATCTCCTGGTCAATTCAACGTCAGACGAATTTGCAGCAAATACCGCAGAAGCTGAACTGATAGGTAAGTGCAAGTGAATGCGTGAAAGAAGCATTTTTTCTAAAGCAGTTTTTCCAAGAGCTTACAAATGAAAATTTGAATGTAAATTTGCATATTGACGATCAAAGCACAATTAAGATGATTGAAAACGGTTGCAGTGGGAAAAGATCAAAACACATTGATATTAAATATAAATTTACTATTGAAAAAATTAAACAAAACCGTTTTGTTGTTAAATACTGTCCATCAGAGGATCAGTTAGCAGATGCTTTTACTAAGTCGTTGACTCCCATTGATTTTGAAAGATTGAGAAATAGATATTTGCATTTTAATATGTAAAACTATGAAACAATGACATTACGTTTTTGAATTTGAAATTTATTTGTATGTTTTCTTGTGAATTTTTAAAGAATGTTTTTAAAACTTAATATGACAGATGTAGGTATGTTAGATTTTTAAGATTGATTGACTCCAAGATTTAAAATATTGTAACAAGGTTAATACTGATTCAAATTTAAGGGGGAATGTTAAGAAGTAAATTTGAATTGAATATAGGCGGGATACGAATTTTAACAGTAAGAGAAATGCTATTGGTCAGCCATTTTGTCTCTCGGCCAATCAGAACTCTTTTTCTTTTATCCGCTATCAGATTGTAGAGGAGAGTCTGGCCAGAGCCCACTCCGGCCGTGGGTGTTCGGCCATTTCCGCCTGTTTCCGCGGGGAATTTGCTGTTCCGTGGTTCCGCCCTCCGCGATCGGCTCGTATCCTTATCACTTTCTTATCAGTTTACTTATCATTATTACTTATCATTGATTACAGTGACAAGTCATTTGCGTTAAAACAACATGAGAATAGTCATGGCTGGTGGGAAATTATACGCCTGCTTATTATGCAGCGGATTCCTGAACCTGAACCGCCTTAAGAAGCTAGATAGCCGTTCCAAAAAAGGTATCCTTGTTGGATATTGTCCCTATGGATATAGGATTTGGGATCCTTTCAAGAAAACCATAGTGGAATCAAGAAACGTTCGGTTTGACATCTCTAAAACCTCGGAAATTTGTGGAAACAACACTGGACAGACTGAGCTGATCTTGACAGAGAGTGGAATCGACAACAATGACTATTCTCCCCTGAGAGTTGCAGATGTTGAAAATTCTGAAAACCAAGAAAACAATAATGAAGAAGTCGACAATGAGGCTGAAAATCAAGATAACCAGGAAAACAATGTGGCTAACGAAACTGGAGAATTCATTACTCCTGTAGAATCCGCAGAAGAAGAAGAATGCCTAGGACGTGGAAAGCGAATTAAGAAGCAACCAAAAAAACTTACAGATTTTGTTATGATGTCATACCATGAAGCAGTAAATTCTGAGGAAAAAGGGAAATGGATTGACGCAATAAATGAAGAAAAAGAAGCTCTAGCCTCAAATAATACATGGAAACTGGTAAGTAGAGAGGAAGCCAGGAACAAAAAGATTCTGACGAGTCGCTGGGTATTCAAAGTTAAAGACGATGGGCGCTACCGCGCCAGGCTGGTTGTACGAGGCTGTCAGCAGCGTGAAGGCATCGATTTCGACAAAGTTTTTAGCCCAGTCGTGGGTGGTGATGCACTCAGGGTCATGTTGGCTCATAGTGCGAAAAAGGGATATCACCTCATGAAATTCGACGTCAAAACAGCTTTCCTTTATGGTACAGTAAAAGAAGAACTATACATGGAAATGCCAGATGGATACACTGACAAGTCAAAAATATGCAAATTAGAAAAAGCCCTGTATGGACTCCGTCAAGCTCCTGCCTGCTGGAACAAGAGACTGACAAGCACTCTTCAAAGGATGGGTCTCAAACCATTGAAAACAGAACAGTGTGTGTTTGTGAACATGGATCACACCATGTTTTTAGCAGTGCACGTGGATGACGGGATAATTGCTGGAAAAAATTTAGAAAAACTGCATGAAGTTGTGAAAACCCTCGAAAAAGAGTTCAAGGTTATTGCTTTTGAAAATCCTGATACTTACCTGGGATTAGACATCATTAGAACCGATAGTCATCTAAAACTATCACAAAAGGGATACGCTGACGCTGTTGTTGGAAAATACCGTATGGAAGACGCCAGACCTGCTCTTACTCCAATAGCCAGTGACAAGAAACCTCCTGATGAAAATGATGGAACTAAGAAAATCGTTTTTCCCTATAGGGAAGCAGTAGGAAGTCTCCTGTATTTATCTACAAAGACTAGACCTGATCTTGCTCTTGCAGTTGGACTGTGTGGAAGACACGTTGAAAACCCCCGTATCACTGATGTGCAGAATATCAAGAGAACTCTGAGGTACGTCAAAGCAACTGCTGACCTTGGAGTTAATTATGTCATTAACAGTAATTCTTCAGAAAGGCTAGTAGCTTACTGCGACGCTGACTTTGCCGGAGATGTGGACAGTAGAAAAAGTACGACCGGATTTGTGATTTTCTACAGTGATGGACCAGTGAGTTGGACCTCGCGGAAACAGCCAATTGTGGCCACCAGCTCTACTGAAAGTGAATACATAAGTGCTGCAGAATGTGCTAGAACACTGATTTACTTGAAAAACTTTCTGGAAGAACTTTCAGGGAAGGAAGTTCTGACAGAACTAAACATTGACAACCAGAGTGCCATGGATTTGATAAATAATGGTGTTCTCAACAGACGTTCTAAACACATAGACGTCAGGTATCACTACATCAAGGAGAAGGTTGATGAAGGACTTATCCAAATCAGGTACTGTCCAACTGGAACTCAGATTGCCGACCTCCTAACCAAACCTCTGTTGGGCGAAAAATTCCAGTTCTTCAAACAAAGTTTAGTGCAGTGACAAAGTGAATCTGAAAAATTGATGTGGTATGTTTTTACTATAAGAGAGAGAACCTTGATCTCATGTATTGTTTAAATGCCTAAATGCTGATTTGAAATTTCAGTGACTGTATCGATTTTTATACTGAAAGATTTAAAATTGTTGAATGATTCTCTGCAATGGCAAATGATTTGAGCAATGTTAAACCTTTGAAAATGTTAAACGGTGGTGCTTTCATGATGAAGGTTTTAGGTAATTGATGCTCTTAAAGCGAATACATTTTCTCTTGAATAGGCTTGTTCTAGTGTTGATATGATGAGACTGATGGATATAATTTTTACACCTGAATGTTTTGTAAATAAGTGGTAGTTGTTCAAAAATCATGTTTAGAGTTTACTGATTGTTTATATTTTCAAACTATTTTTTGCCAAGCATCAATTAGGGAGGTGTGTTGAATGTTCTTCAATTGTGACGTAGGTGCATGGATAAGAAAATACATTTATTAGAAATGCGCCCGAGTGGCAACATTGTGCCCTAGCGGCAGTTTTCCGAAACTAAAGAACGCACGTTGTGAAAATGTTACATTGAGGTTAAAAAAACGTACTGTTGGTGATCGTGTTCCCGTTTTAATAAAAGCTCTCTACTAAAAAGTGATTATAATTTACACCCGCTGGTCAAAAACTTTAACACCCCTCTCCTTGCCATTTGGCAACACTCCCCAGGAAATGAGAAAGAAAGACTAATCCAAGACTTTGAAGCCTATAACCCAGGTAAGCAATTTCACCATCAGTCGTTTTCGAACCATTCCACCATAAAGGGGCTTTCAAACCATTCCACCATCAGGTGCTTTCAAACCATTCCACCATCAGGTGCTTTCAAACCATTTGATCCCCAGGGGCTACCAAACCATTCCACCCGCAGGTGCTTTCAAACTGTTTCACCCCCAGGGTGCTTACAAAACTATGGCCTCATTTACCCACCCACACATTTTGGACAACAAAATGGTGCCACACTGTAGTCATAAGGAACGTTTAACGATATAAAATTGACGACAGACATATGAAGTTATGACAATTGACATGCAAAGCTATGAATTTAATGAAAACTGATACGCAAAGGAATGTAATTGAAATGTATATGCAGTCATATAAAACAAAAATTGCGAGTAGCCTTTAATGAAACAAACTGTAGGTATATAATGGACGTTCGAATCAGGTCAAGTATACACTCTTGAATAAGGCAAATTTCAGAAGTTCAGGCTAGTCAAGAACGTTGACACCCGCATGTTGCGGAGGCCCTAAGAAGCAGTTGGTTTGTCCATTGCTTAATTTTCATCCTAGCCACATCCCCCGCCAGGCGTGTAGGGCGAAAGGGACGGCAGCCTTGTGCAGGGGTTTCATCTTCAACCTGGGGGGATCGCAGCGTTGGAGAGACCCGAGTAGCAGGGGATTCAACCAGAGGAGAGGTACTTGCAACATTTGGGGGCGATGGAGGCGTCATTTGGTTTGACGGTGCCGTTCGTGCGCCACCACTTTGGTCACAGGACAATTTTGGGAGGACATTTTGTTCACCATCATCAGTTTCATGGTCCATTTCAAGTGGGTACAGATGGGAGATTGAGTGGGTCATTACTGTTCCGTTTTGTAAAGTTACGCGAGCTGTTCTAGCCTTACCATCCCTTCTAGGTAACAAGTCGGAGATGCGGCCAACCCGCCAATACGCTCTAGAACGACAGTCGTCCTTTAGTTGTACCACTTTGCCAATCCGTGGAGCACGATGGACGACTACCCTTGGTTGTTTGTGGGAAACGGTCGCTCTTTCCTGGAGACCTGTAAGATAGCCGTTTCTGAACATTGTATAAAACTCGCTCAAAGCGGAATTTCCCTTCTTCCAACTATCAATCAGGTTGAGATTTTGTCACAGTGGCTCCCCCAAAGGGGTGCAAGTCTGGCATGTTCAGAGGAATTGTACTGACTGGGTTTAAAAATTCGGATGGTGTCAGAATGTAATCCATGTCTGATCCAACCGGAGTCAGTGGACGGGAATTCAATATGGATTCAACCTCTTTCACTACTGTCTGGAGTTGTGTGTCAGTGAGGAGAATTTTATCAAGGGTCCTTTTTAGGCAATGTTTCACAAGACCGACCAGCCTTTCGTAGAAGCCTCCCTGCCAAGGAGACAGCTGTGGTATAAATCGCCATTTTATGTTTTTGTCTCGACAAAAAGGTGCATGGAGCACATCAGATGTAAGTTGGAATTGAGCCGCATTATCCGATACAATAACAAGTGGGACCCCTCTTATGGCTACAAAACGTCTGAGGCAATGTAGGAATTCCACCGCTGACATGTCCTGAACAATTTCCAAATGTATGGCCCTCACAGCCATACATGTAAAGAGGCAGCACCACCTCTTGTGGGTTGGTCCATCCCCACAAACTGTAAGAGGGCCAAAGTAGTCAAGGCCCGTATAAGTGAATGGGGGGCATGTTGATACACGCTCCTCAGGCAAGGCTGGTATATCCGGTAGTTTGAAAGGTCCTCCCCCATATTTCACACATCTTTCACATTTGCGGATTACTTTAGCTACTCCCCCTCTTCCCCGTGGAATCCAGAAACGTTGCCGCACTAGAGTAAGGGTGTGTGGAACTCCAACATGGTAGTTTTGTTCATGAGTGCGGCGGATGATGTTTTCAGTGAAATGGGAATCCCTTGGGAGCAAAATTGGGAACTTTTGGTCATATGGGAGATCGGCATTTGAGAGCCGTCCTCCGCATCGCACCACTCCCTCGCCATCCACAAACAAGCGCAAAGATCTAGTTAGGTCAGTGACTTTTCCAGCAACCTCACGAGGGAAATGCTTACTTTGGACGGCCTTGATAGCATCTAGTTCACTCTGAGCGTCACATGAGATCACCTCTCCAGGATCATCAGATCCAGTCATGGTTGAAGCCATTGCCACAGTGGGAGGGTCCTCTCCCACTGGGAAGTGACCTGCTTTTGTTGACCGAACATCATGAGAATTGTGGGGAACCTGACCATCCTCCTCATTGTCTAGAGACAAAACCGGCCGATCTTCTGTTGCCTCTATAGTAAGAATAGGATCAGTTGGCCAGTGTTCTGTAGGCATGGTTAAAAATGTGGGGCTTTTAACCCACAGTTTGGGTAAACATGGTAGCGTTAAAACTCGAGTGGCAACGTCAGCCGGATTACATTCAGTCGAAATACACTTGAATGTGACGTTGCTTGCACGTTTGATTTCTGTAACTCGATGACTAACGAATGGTTGTAGGAGCCGATCTGATTTGAGCCAGCCCAGGACAGCTTGATTATCAGTCCAGAGATAGAGTTTTTGATGCAGCAAGTTCAGGGCATTATTGATGTAAGTGATAATAATAATATAATAATAATAATAATAAAGCTTTATTACGGATAAATCCAATTACAAATGTGTATGAAGTGATACGCAAATAATAAAGGTGAGGTTAAACAAATGTGAAGGACAAAAGGGAATCATATCAATACATAAAATAAATATAAGGTGAAATGGAAAATCGTTGCTGTTCTCAAGTTAGTGTATGAGGTTTGTCAGTAGTCTGTCAACATCTGCAGCAAATGTCCTCAAGGATGAATTGAAAAAATCTAAGGATGGAAATTTATTGGCAGATGACATCAGACGGTGAGTTGGGTGATTTTTCCCATAGTTAGTTTTGTGATACGGAATAAAAAAGTGCTGTTTTAATCGGGTGAATTTAGAAGGGACGTGGAAGTTGATTTGTTCAGTAAGAGATGGAGAATCGATATAGTTATTAATGATTTTGAATAGAAAAATTAAATCAGATCTAACTCTTCTACACTCTAGCGGGCTTAAATGGAGACGAGCTGCCAAGACATCGCAATCAAAAGATTCATTATTACCACCGAGTTTAAAATTTACTAGACGAAGGAACTTTTTTTGTATTTTTTCGAGGCGCGATATCAGTGTTAAATGGTAGGGATTCCAGATTTGTGAGCAATATTCCAATGATGGGCGGACCAGTGAACAATATAAAATTTTGAGGGTCGTTACAGATGCTTTGAATTTCTAGATATGAAGCCCAGAGTTTTGAAGCCAGATTTTATAATTTTTTCTATGTGGTCTTTGAAGCTAAGGTTTGATGAAAATATGATGCCAAGGTCTTTGTAATTGTCGACTGATCGTAGAACGTGGCCAGCTAAATTATAATAAAAAGTTATTGGATCTTCAGAATGAGAAAATCTCATTATTACACACTTGTCAAGGTTAAGGGACATGTTGTTAACAGAACACCAATTGAAAAATGCATCAAGGTCACTTTGGAGAGAAAGACAGTCCTCTTGGGAGTGGATTACTTTGAAAATCTTAGTGTCATCTGCAAACATTAGCACAAAAAAATTTAAAAAGGAATTGGGCAAATCGTTAACAAATAAGTTGAATAATAAGGGTCCGAGATGGGAGCCTTGAGGAACTCCAGAGGGAACTGAAATAGAACTGGACAGAAAATTATGAACCTTAACTCTCTGTGAACGGCCAGTTAAGTATGACTGAAACCAGGACAACAGTGGATCGGCAACTCCAACCAGATTAAGCTTCCGTATAAGGATGGAATGGTCCACAGTGTCAAAAGCCTTGGAGAAATCTGTGTAGATGACGTCCACCTGCTCACCACCCTCCAAGGCCTCAGTCACAGCAGATGTAATTAGAGAAAGGTTAGTGACAGTGGAACGGTTAGTTACAAAACCATGTTGATTAGGATAGAGGGAAATATTAAAGGTTGGAGATAGTTTGCTGGTGACTATGGCTTCGAACATTTTAGGTGTAGTTGAAAGTTTAGAGATGGGCCGGTAGTGTTCAACATTAGAACGACTGCCTTTTTTATGTATGGGAATCACATAGCTCTCTTTCCAAAACTGAGGGAAAACTCCAGAAGATAAAGACTGATTGAACAGTTTAGTGAGGGGGCTTGTGAGTGAACATCTACAGTTAATTAACAAAATTGAAGGGACCCCATCGGGACCAGGCCATGGGTCACTTTTCAAGTTAACTAGGAAATCGAATATTTCACCTTCAGTCAGAGTACAAGAGTGTAAGTTGAAGTTAGATTTTATGACTGTATCAGAGACACTGGACGGAATATTAGATATTGGTTGACGATACACTGATGAGAAATGATTACAAAATAGATTAGCGATATCAATTCCGTTATCTGCTACAACACCCTTGAGCAACATTTCGGAAGGAATGCCATTTGAATTTAATTTACTTCTAATAAACTGCCAGAAGGATAGCGGATCATTACTAAGATTTGCATCTATTTTCATACAATAGTGGTTATAGCAATCCTCACTTAACATTCCACACAAAGCGCGGAGATCAGAGAATACTGAATAGCTTTCAGCAGTGCCAGTCATCTTGTAAACATAATGGGCGGCATTTTTTTCAAATATTAGAATCTTGAGTTCTTTTGAGAACCATATTGGGAATTCACCTTTGTACTGTACACGTCTTGGAACAAAGATGTCAATGAAATTGTACCTAAATTATTTCATAGAACACAGATATATTGGTATCAACGTCACCATAGCACAAAAGTGAATCCCAATCTATTTGATTGAGGAAGTAATTCAGTGTGAAGTAGTCGACATTTCGAAAGTCACGTTCAAACCTAACTGAATCAAGAGAATCCATGAAAGGCTCGGTTACATCTAGACAAATAACAAACGAAGGATGGTATAAATCACAGGCAACAATGTCCATAGGAGATCTTTGAGTATAAGTATTATTTAAGGAACTAAGAACTAAATCCAGGATCACGTCCTGATGATTCGAGACAAAGTTGACTTGAGAAAGACCAAGAAGTGAACACATATCACTCAGAACTGAAACTATACGATCACCAGAAGCATCAGATGCGAAGCTATAGTCTTGGTTCTTCATTTGAGGAAGATTGAAGTCACCTGTCAAGATCAAATGTGCCTCTTGATTTGCCAGAGCCACTTCTTCAACAGCCAATGAGTACAATTCGTACGATTCAAATTTGGATCTTGGTGGTAGGTAAACAGATGATATAATGTATGTGGTATTACTGATCCTCAGTCTTACAAATAAAAGTTCGAGAGTTGTAATAGATGGTACGATGGAGCATGAGGTAATGCAAGTTTTTATGGCAATGAGGGTTCCTCCACCCCTGTTATGCTCACTTGTAAGAGAACTTCTATCACATCTGTACGTAATGTAACCATCAAGTCCCAGCTCCGAAGTGTTGAAATCATTATTCAGCCAAGTTTCAGTGAAAATTATAATGTCATAATTAGTTAACGGAATATTACGAACCAGAATTTCTGTCTTGGTTCGTAAACCTCGACAGTTTTGATAGTAAATTTTCAGAGGAGTTATTGCGGATTTATCCGTCCTTGACCGTTTTTTGGAACGATCATAGGAGATCCACGGATGAAACGTATAGTACAGCTATCATCACCTTGAAGTTTCTTATTATCAAGTTGCTTACGTAGATCATTCATTTGTTGACGCTGTTTGTCCGTGCGATCGGATACCGTTGAAATGTTTGAAATTAGTCTAGCACCAATCACAACCCCCATCAACTCGAGTTTTGGAGTCGTCATTTGTTCCTTCTGGCGAAGTGGCGTCAATCGTGAACGAGACATTATAAAACTTACCCAGAGGTCATCTTTGCATGAAACTCGAAGATAAACCACTGCGGCATATGCATCATGAGAAGCGTCAGTGAAACAGTGTAATTCATATTGACATTCGGAGGAGGAACCCACTACAGGAAGTGCATATGTTTGTGGGATACAAAAATCCCGGATTAATCGCAGAACACTAGCACACCTTTTCCACTCGTCTAATTTTTCATCGGGGAGTTTATCGTCCCACTTGTAATTTTCTTTCCATAATGTTTGGAACATCAGCCGTGCCGGCAGTGTCAAGAGTGCAACACACCCTAATGGGTCAAAGACAGATGCAATAATACGGAGGGCATCTCGCTTCGTTAACACTTCTTTCCAGAGGAGCGACGATTTAAAGGCCAGTGAAAGGATGTCAGTATCCGTGTTCCAATGTAAACCCAGTACAGTGCTTGACACCTTGTCACTACGTTGATCTGGTGGGATTGTGGCCACAAAGGTTTTTGAATTTGAACTCCATTCGCCGATGTTCATTGAGAGTTCTTTGAAGGAACTGCTGATGTCATGGGCCACAGCCTGAGCCCACATGAAGAGCCCTGGGCACTCAGAAGCCACCACCACCTTGAGGTTGATACGAGGTGATAACCAGCCATTCACCTGAGAAAGAGGTTCACCGGCAAACGCAGTCCCCCCCCCCTTTCATCGTGAGAAAGAGTGCGAGGATTGCGGAAAATAGGGGACCCAAAAAATTATAAGTGGCATGGGAACCTCATTCTTGTTGATCGATCCAGACAATATAGATTCCCTTTAAACCGCTGAACCCCATGTTGAGTTTTTCACCCGTCAAGTCAGTGGCAAGAGTTCTAGGATCGTTGCAGGTGGCGCAGTCGAATGTTCACGAATTTCTACGCTCATAAAATTGTAAGTACCTGGTTTTGTAATTTTTTACGAATACAATAAATAGTCTTACGATATCCTTTACCAACACGTGGGGGATGTGCTTAAGTAGTTCAAGTCCCAACTTCTAGTCAATCGTTTCCAATTCGCTTTCCTACCAAGTTAGTTCCCATCCTGTCATATCCTTTTTCACATCTTTTCGCATTCAATTGTGATGTGAATTTCGTTTTATTTAATTTCCTGATCCTTGACCTCATCAGACCTTGGTACGCAAGTATACACTTACCAGTTAAACTTCGAATATTGTTCCGCCCTTGTACCTAGGTTATTTTCGGTGGGTATGATAATTTGTGATTAATTTTTACCACAACGAGGAATTTCCCCAGACCGACCTGCTAGTAGCTGGAGGCCTCAGAAAGGGTGACTGGCTGGTAACACTAAATTTGGAACCCCAGGACAACACTATGGTACGCCCAGGCCGCGGAGGTGCACACTGTTGCCACACTGCTGCAAAAGTTGACAGACATGGTGGAGGACACCTCGCAGCTTAGATATTTGACCCAGCTTACCTAGAGTTGCACGAGGACGTAATCCAGGATTGACGTGGGGGTGATGTAATGGGCCACAACCTGTGCCCACATGAAGATCCCTGGGCACTCAGAAGCCACCACCACCTTGAGGTTGATACGAGGTGATAACCAGCCATTCACCTGAGAAAGAGGTTCACCGGCGAACGCGCCCCCCCCCCCCCCCCTTTCATCGTGAGAAAGAGTGCAAGGATTGCGGAAAATAGGGGACCCAAAAAATTATAAGTGGCATGGGAACATCATTCTTGTTGATCGATCCAGACAATATAGATTCCCTTTAAACCGCTGAACCCCGTGTTGAGTTTTTCACCCGTCAAGTCAGTGACAAGAGTTCTAGGATCATTGCACTAGCTTCCGCATAGACGGAGTTTGCCCTTTCAAGTGTATCAGTGCTCAGGAGAAGATTATCAACATAGAGACTGTCGGATATCATTTGTGAAACGGGTGTCCTCTTTTGTGCAAGGTGGAGTCTTATTGTTGCTGCCAAGAGGAAAGGGCTTGAAATTACAGCAAATGGTACTCGACAAAATCGATAATGAACCAGATTTTCATCGGTCACATCTCTTGTAATATCCTTGACCCATAGAAACCTGGTCACATCTCTGTCCTCCTCTTGCAGCCCAATTTGCAGGAATGCCTTCTCAATATCTGTGGTTATGGCAATTGGATGCTGTCGAAACCGGAGTATGAGGTTGACTAGATGGTGTAGCATTTGGGGGCCTTTATATACATATTCATTTAGGCTACACTTTTCTTTTATTTTAGCGGACGCATCATATACAATGCGCAATTTTGTCGTTTTTACCTCCTGCTTGTCGCAGTGATGCGGTAGGTAGTGTACCGGATGAGATTTAGGTGTTGATGTCTCATTAATGACTTCAATTACTCCCTTTTCAACCTGATCTTTTAATACTTCATCATAGCGTTTAAGAGTTGTAAAGTCAAGGCGCTTGAGCAGTCCGGTTAGTCGGCCCAAGGACAGACCATAGTTGCGTGAAAGTTCCGTTGGGTACTCTACCCATGGCCATTTGACTTGATATCGGTTGTTTTCGAATTTTGTGGTTTGATTGAATAGAATCACGTCATCTTGCGCTAGTACTTTTGGCGGATCCTTGACACCAATGGTTTCAAGTTCCCACAGATCCTTAATATTGTCATCGTTAAAAGGGGGGTCAGGGACGACGAATTTTTGTTGCCGGTTTCCCTTTTCTCCCTGTACGTATGTGAGAAAGGATAATCTTTCTCCTGGGCGTCTGGTTGTCCCGATACTATCCAACCCAAAAGAGTTTCTATCAGGAATATGTTTTTACCAATTTTGTGGGTACCTCCTGGGAAAAAGTGTAATAATAGTCAATTCCAATCAATATTTGTGCAGGACAATCATGTGGTGTATCATGGGCCATTTGATGGCAAGGATGCTGTTTTGCAATTCCCTTCTTGATTTCGACATTAGATGGGATGGACCCAGTAATTCGAGTGGCGATATACAGGAGAATTTCCGTCACTTTATCCTTTGTGCAAATTTTTAGAGTAACCAGAGATGTTTTGATAAGTTTTGGTTTGATGCTACCAACACAGTAAGGTCATTCTTTTCAATTGGAACCAGTTTTAATTTTTCAGCCAAGGAGGACGTCACATATGATTTTTGGCTGCCGGTATCAAAAATAATTCTGGCCATTATTGTTGATGATCGCTCATCCTTCACTGGGGCCATGGCAGTTTGAAGAATTGTGTCATGCCAAGAGTGTGAAACTGTTGAATTAGTTGTCAGTTTGATTGGGCTCTGAAATCTAACTGGGCACAGGCTACCATTATACAGGGTGTCCCACGAGTTATGCCTGACCCGACTCCTACGTGTTCTACAACTCATTTCCGACCAAAAGTGCCTCATAGCAATTTTTTTAGAGGCCTCGTTTCCGAGTTATTCGCGATTTAAGATTTTTTTCGTGTTTTCGATCTTATGTCACTAAAACTGTCCTAACTCCCTCAATTTTGGAGATAGCTCAAATTTGAAGACACCGTTGGAAAGAACGTTAAATTTCCTATCTATTTGATGTCAGAAAACATTTTTTTTATTGCATTGAAGATGTGCGATTGCCGCGCGAAATGGCAGTTTTGTCAAAATCTTGAAATCGCCTGTTTTTCATCTCGCCTATCAACCCCATTAATGCTTGACGCAGAACAGTGCAGGCCTGGTAAAACGTGCGCCAAAATGTCAGCTTTCCAACGGTGTAGTCGTTTCGGTTTAAAAAAATATTTTTAGTTGAGGAAATGGTGTTTAACTGCAGAAAAACGCGTGTTTTCTGTTAAAATTGAGGTTTTTTCAAAAGTCTTGACGAAAAAAGGTTGGAGGCGGGATATTACGTAACTTTTCTCGCTGAATCGAATGGTGACAACGCCAGACCTCTCAAGTGACGATTTGAGTTAGTTTTGTCGGATGCATAAACCCGTTCGTTTGTGAACAGCGTCTGCGGCATTTCTGAGCTGTCCGGCCAAAGTCAAGATAATCGAAGAGCCGAGAGACGGCTGTTGTTTGTGTTCATTTACGATTGATTGCGATGAATTGCATTCATCTTTTTGCTGACACATGGACCCTTATCAAACCAGGCTTCCGTATCATTACCAACTCTTCCCTTTCATCTCTTTCCTCGCCGTATTTCCTTCAGCGTGGTTTCCCTATTGCATATTTCCATTCATCATGGTGCGCTATAGCTATACCACAAGTGAGTATGTTGACATGATTTTTGTGTACGGTTTTGCCAATGGTAATGCTTCTGAAGCAGCAAGGGAGTATGCTCAGCGGTTTCCCGACCGACGGACTCCATACGCACAAACATTTTCAAGGGTATGTTCGTGTGCTTTATTATGAAGGTGCTCGTTTTTGTGTTCGGGATTATGGTGATCGTGCTCACACTCCTCCTGTGTACAACTCACACCCTTGCGAACACGTCGGATAGTATGAGGAAAAAATATTGGTAAATAATATTGTTTATGTCACTAATCCTTTTTTTTATCTACTAAACTATCTTTTTTTCATCTACTAATCCATTTCTTGTCACTAAGGTTTTGGTTATTACTACCAGCCATGTTCAAATGCTGACAATTTAATGTGCTTGGGTAGGTGTACCAGGCAAAAAACGGCGAATCGCTCATCCTTTCCCGTCGAGCAGAAAGAGCTCCTAACGAGGATCGACATGAGGAACAAATTTTGGAGAATGTCGCCGATGATGCCACATTGAGCACCCGCCGTTTGGGTGGAGAGCTAGGCGTGAGCCGCATGACGGTCCATAGGGTGTTGAGGACCAACGGTTTACACCCCTATCATTTGACAAAGGTGGGTAAAATAATTCTTGTGCCAATTTATGATGTCCCACAAACGATTCGTCCATTTGAAAAGTTTCAATTTTTCCCATTTAAAGGTGCAGGAATTGCTACCACGTGATCTCCAACTTAGGCTCGACTTCTGTCGGTGGTATCGCTCCGAATTTCCATACCGTGGAGACCAAGTACTGTGGACGGATGAGGCCACCTTCACCAGGACGGGTTGCGTAAATCTGGTTTGATGAGGGTCCATGTGTCAGCAAAAAGATGAATGCAACTCATCGCAATCAATCGTAAATGAACACAAACAACAGCCGTCTCTCGGCTCTTCGATTATCTTGACTTTGGCCGGACAGCTTAGAAATGCCGCAGACGCTGTTCACAAACGAACGGGTTTATGCATCCGACAAAACTAACTCAAATCGTCACTTGAGAGGTCTGGCGTTGCCACCATTCGATTCAGCGAGAAAAGTTACGTAATATCCCGCCTCCAACCTTTTTTCGTCGAGACTTTTGAAAAAACCTCAATTTTAACAGAAAACACACGTTTTTCTGCAGTTAAACACCATTTCCTCAACTAAAAATATTTTTAAAAACCGAAACGACTACACCGTTGGAAAAATGACATTTTGGCGCACGTTTTACCAGGCCTGCACAGTTCTGCGTCAAGCATTAATGGGGTTGATAGGCGAGATGAAAAACAGGCGATTTCAAGATTTTGACAAAACTGCCATTTCGCGCGGCAATCGCACATCGTCAATGCAATAAAAAAAATGTTTTCTGACATCAAATAGATAGGAAATTTAACGTTCTTTCCAACGGTGTCTTCAAATTTGAGCTATCTCCAAAATTGAGGGAGTTAGGACAGTTTTAGTGACATAAGATCGAAAACACGAAAAAAAATCTTAAATCGCGAATAACTCGGAAACGAGGCCTCTAAAAAAAATTGCTATGAGGCACTTTTGGTCGGAAATGAGTTGTAGAACACGTAGGAGTCGGGTCGGGCATAACTCGTGGGACACCCTGTATTTTCCAATCTGCTTGCAGTGGAAACATTTTTTGACCCCTGAAGTACATTTTTGTTGGCAAGATGTGTCTTTTTGAAGCAACCAACGTCCTGGGGGTGGCTAGGCCTAATTCTTCTTCAACAATAACATCCTCTGCCTCAATCTGCAGAGTGGTATATTCACAGATTTTTTGATCTACTTCTTCGGATACTGTTCGGTCTGAGTGCACAACGGTTTGTACCTCCGATACGAAGGCTTCTAATGCCCTTTTTAGTTTTGCTAAAAAGGGGGGTTTTAGGTACCATCTGCTTTTATTTTGTCTAATATTTTTCTGCACTCCACCACCCCTTCTCGCACCCTCCCCGCCAACGTAGCCATAAAGCGGGCCTCTCCATTTTGGCCGTGACCAGTTTTTTTTTGGATTTTATCTGGAAAAAAACACGCACGGAACTTTGAGGGTGGGTGACGCCAATAAATTTTAGTAATTCTTATGGGCCATATTTTTGTATTTTACAATTTAGATATTTCATCTTTCTACTGCTATTTTAATTTCCATTTCTAGTTCTCTAGATGTTGATAAGTTCAACAAGAATCGGTCAACTGACGCATTAATTATTTAGGATTTTCATTTAGTGGTGGAATTATCACCGTTCATAAAATTATATCTGACAACAAAGGGGCTGAAAACAACTACGTGGGGAAAAGAGTGAGGAAGATGTGAAGCATTCTGTTCCCCTGCCATCTGGGAACAGACAGACCTTCGACTAAAGGATGAGGGGATAGGTGGGAAGGAGGGGCGAGGGCCCCAAGACGAAGTACGACCCCTCCTCGAAGGGGGCACGGTCTCCGAGCCACCCCCCCCCCCCCCCCCGGGCGTTTTGCTGCTGAATGATCGAGACCCCTTTAATTTCAAGGTCCACAAGCCGAGTTCTACTCGAAAGAAAGCCCCAGGTATTACGATGAACCTAAACGTAATTGATTATCCGGTATCCCAGCATCTCCACCATGTAGTAAATTCGCTAATTTACCAAGTGACATATGGGAAAAATTACATGGAAATTCATTGATACGACAGAAAACACAAATGGAGATACTAGTTACTAGGAATAGAACTATTTGCTAGGTTTCATTTCTATGGCCCTTTTCCTGGACGAGATCATCCCTTTCCTGGACCCCATGCCCCTACACGGACATAGGGTCCCTTTCTGTGACCAGAGATGGTCCAATTTTGGGGACCGTTTGGTCCAGCGGCCTCCAACCTCCCCTACAGCCGCCCCAAATCCTCTCATCAACCATAAAATGGTTCTTTCACCATGTTTTCATGGTCTTTCAGCCATTCACCAAGTTTCCATGGTCTTTCCAACACAAGCTATTAACCAATATTTATATTTGGTAGAATAACGTATTAATTAGTTACCACATACCTGGGTCCTTTTCCTTCGGCAGTCTTCACTATACTCATTTGGCTTGGTTCCCTCCTCCTCTAGCTTTCCTCCGAGGGCGCGCTTACCCTTCCACGCACCCCCTCTACCGTTTTCCAACTAGAGGGCCCTTTACCTTTCGCACTGCCCCTCTCCTTGCCATTTGGCAACACATAAAGCCATCCTTGATTATAATCAGGTGCTCGCTAGTGATGACATCCCGGCCGGATTTATACCATTTGATTCACGATCGTGTTGACCAAGCTTTTTGGTGCATACGAACGGCTGGACGTACAATGCTCGGGGTAGCCTCAAAAAATTGTTTAGCTCAAGACAAATTTAATAACGTTAAAAAAAACCATACCCTTCTATCGAAACTTTTTGAGTTACGGCGTTCTGAAAATTTCAACGCCTATTTTGAACCCCTTAGAGATGACTGACAGTAACGCCGAGCTTCGAGGAGCAACTAGACCCCGAACGGAACCTATAAACCGAATTTCATAAATTTTTTTTTCATGGTAACTAAGAAAAGTGGACAGTACGGCGCAACACGGACAGACAGAAATATTTTTATTGCATTTTCGGATTCTACATACCTTGAAACGTAAACCATCAAATTTTTAGGGGGGGGTTTAGAAATTTTGTTTTTCTTGCTCGATTCCAATGGTTCATTATTGGCAATAATAAACCAAAAGGAAGTTCCGTCATCAGAAGTGTGTTGTGGACCAGGCTCACAACAAAATGAGGACACTGATCAGGTAACCTTACTTGGCGAATTGTGGCGGCAGTTTCCGGAGACCCAGAATGGTCAAATCCTTCAATTGTTGCATGCCTTTTGAATCCATCAACATCTAAAGATACTCAACAAATTTATTTACCTGATTTCGACCCCGAATCAGACAATGACCCACTTGCTTGGTGATCAACTGTGGAGCTTTGCATTCAAGAAAAGCCATTGGTTGGAGGTAGCCATGTCCTAGCACTGAGTCGGGCCCTTAACGGTTCGGCTTTCTGCTGGCTGTCTCAAATTTCTTTCCATCGCATGACATGGGAGCAGTTCAAGGATAATTTCCTTGCTCGTTTTGATAGCTCTGAGTCACCGGCAGCAATCTTGATGGACCACATGCATCAGAAGCCTAAAGCTAGCTAGCTATGGAGATGCAATTCCGGACGGCACGGCTACGAGTTCTGCAATGCTATTGGCCAATGCAAAGTGGATTATTGCAACGCAATGTCATGGATACTATATCAAAATCTCCAGATATTTTCCGCTGTCGGACGTTGCCGCAGATGTTACTGCGCACATCGCCTGTTTGGTTGTTCAGCCATACAACCTTGATGTATTTTGCGGTTACGAGTTCGAGCAATTTTTTGTTGTTCGCGTTTTGTTATGATTCTCCTGCCATGTGAACGCCTCTACGGCAAAAATTCTGGCAAACGCGTTGCCGTGCCGGATTGTGTCTCTATGTGAACCTAGCATTAGGATGGTGAGAGTTACTCCTCTTTTGCTGGCCGCTTCCTGAACTCTCTCCTAGCAAGTTGGCAGAAACACACCACTGAAGAAATTGCTGATTCCACAGTTCTTGCGAACATGGCTCAACTCGACCCAAGAATCCAACGTATGGCATTTACTGCTGAAGTCCTCTCAAGAGATTCACTCCTGCTAATTCTCCACAACCATATGGTAACAACTCAAATTGATAACCCCTTTCCCCAAATGTGGGATTTGCAACTGAACGAACCACAACATCAAAGGTTGTTTTTTTCATCATAAAGCAGGGACCTCACAAACAGCAAATGGTTCACCTCCTCGCCTCTCCGGCTCAAGAAGACCCATCACATGCTTCAAATGCTCCGGAGTGGGCCATCTCACAGTCAACTGCAAGAACCCTTTCCCAGCCGCTTCAGGAGGGACTGAACGAAGGGTTGACTTGCTAGGTTAACCCATGTGGAAAACTATCCCATAGGGGTGAGTTATTTTATTTTCGATTCTGGAGCCGAATGATCCCTTATAAGATATACTGTTTCCACTATATTTTTCAGGGAAGCGTTTTGACAATTATGTTAGAATGACAGGGATTGGTAATTGCCAAGTTGAATGTAATTTAAAAATTGTTTCGGAGGTACGCATGAATGACATTAAACTAGACATCTAGTTTCATGTCTTGCCAGATGATTTTCTCAGAAATGTCTTGCCAGATGATTTTCTCAGAAATGATATTATGATTGGCCGGGAGATTCTTGAATGCCAATGAATGTATGCTTACCAACCCCACCCTAACAAAACTTGTAAATAAATGCAGCGTCAAGGCCCCTTTGATAGATGTAAATGTCACATTTGATAATATCAAAACTGATATCTGTGATGAACTGAAACCCAGACTGTTCTCAGGTTTGCATGAATTCGCCAATTCTCTCACCAATGGCATCCCAAAAACTCGTGTAACCACTGGTAAGATGGAACTACGTTTGATAGATCCTGCTCGTATTGTTCAAAGACGGCCATACCGTTTAGGGCTATCAGACACAGAAACAGTCCATAGGATTGTCGATGAGTTGCAGTCTGCTGGTGTGTTGAGACCTAGTCATTCCCCATTTGCTAGTCCCGTGCTCCTGGTTAAAAAAGAAAATGGTCCAGATCGAATGTGTGTCGATTACAGGAAGCTCAGTAGTAATACTGTATCTGACAAGTTTCTGCTCCCTTTAATTTCAGACCAGATTGCCAGGCTAGGTGGAGCACTCTATTTCACATGGCCAATGGGTTTCATCAAAATCCCCTTCGCCCAGACTCCATAGAGGGAACGGCATTCATGACGCCTTTTGGTCAATTGGAGTACCTGGTTGTCCCTTTTGGTTTAAGAAATGGCCCACCACCTTATCTCAGTAACTTTTTTCAATTCGGTCCCTCCCAGCGCCTTCGTACTGTACGACTTGTTAGAGCTGCATGCAATAAGTTCAAAAGTAGCTTCCGTGTGGTGGGCGAGAAGTTGTGGAATTCTCTTTCGTTGGGGCTGAGGGCAGTCCCCCGGCTTGGGTCCTTCAGGGAGCGCGCACACAAGTATCTGAGTAGCCTGTCATCCTCTTGATCTTCTTCTCTATCTTTTCATTTCCACTCACACTTTGCTTTTACTTCACTTCCACTTTACTTTACTTGGTATCTTTTTCCTTCTTGTGCTTCCCTATTTCTTACTTGATGATTTAAAAAAAAAAGAAGCATTTCTTATTTTCATTTTCAACTATTAACCAACTATTCATGCAATTATTTTCTTATTTTATTTCCTTGTATACTGTTGGTATTATTCATTTATACCTATATTTTAGTTGTAATTTGAAATGAGTAGGTAATTCCATTGGGTTACACTAAGATGGAACTATTATAATGTTCCTATGTACCATGACTAAATAAATAAATGAATAAAAATACAAACATGTTCCTAGTTGACTTTATTTTTAAATTAGGTACCTACTGGTTGTGTTGGTAGGTAGGTACCTGTTGTGTCTGTGCTGACCACCCGCTCAGTAAATAACAGAACAACAGAAAACAACAACAACAACAACAACAGAAAAAGAGAAGAAGATGATGATTACTTTTTATCGCATTATCATTCAATTCATTTTTTCCTTACTTACCAGTCAGTGTAATTTCGTTCTCAATAAAAAGTTTTTTAAAAGAAAGTTAGTGTTGTTGAAAACACCTAATATTGGCGCAGTTTAGGGTGATACCTACGCGAGTTAATTATGGCCACTACAACACCCGCGGCTTCCTCCCCTGTTGGTATGACGGAGTTCCTGAAGTCTAATCAACAACTCAATCAAACTATGATGCAACTATTGGGTAAAATGCAGCAGCAAATCACTACGATTAGTGCTGTGGAAGGACGGAAGTCTAAAAAGTTCGACAAATACGACGAGGAAGAGAATTTCGAGGATTACATTGTGCGGTTCCAGTCATACTATCGATACGATGATGCCGGGGATACAACTTCTCATGCTGACAAGGTAAATTCCTTTATTGCTTGTTTGCCCCCCTCCACATACGCCTTATTGAAGAACCTCACATATCCTACGGCAGTCAAAGATGTTAAGTATGGTGATGCTGTGCAACTTCTGTCAAACCATCTGAGTCCTAAGCCTCTTATAATCCCGAGCCGACACGCCTTTCTCAATAGGAAGCAAAAGGAGGGGGAAACCATCAATGAGTACTTGATTGAACTACGCAGACTAGTGATCCCATGTCAGTACACAGCGGATACACTGTCGACAATGTTGCGGGACACCTTTGTGAGTGGCTTACACAGTAAGGCGATGCTGGATCGAATTTTTGTGGAAAACGACCCTAGTTTTGAAGCTACTGTTGGGATAGCTCAGGCGATTGAGAAAGCGTCTGTCGGCGCTCATGAACTGTTAAAGCCTACCATCCACAGGGTGCACTATCAATCACCCCCGAATTCGGCCAACCGTGCCACTACACGATCAGGCCAGGGTTCGAAACCCACTGTCCATTGCTACAAGTGTGCTGAATACAATCACATCGTCCTACAATGCACTGCTACAAACCTCCTTTGTACGTTTTGCAATAGACCCAATCACGTGGCTCAGGTTTGCAGAAGTAGGAGGAATGCTGGTGCGGAGAAGACAGCCCAACCAACCAAGTCAGGTGACAACAAGAAGCCTATTCACAATACTACTACAGAGTCAGTGACCTGCCGAGTTGAAGAATGCTTACCCATGTACACTACGAGTTTAACAGAATCTAACAGACCTCTTTACATTCAGGTGCGGATCGAAGGACAACCAGTCCAGATGGAGTTGGACACTGGAAGCGCTGCCACAGTCATGAGCTTGAAGGAATTCAGGCGTATCTCCGATAAGCCACTCGCGCCAACCAAAGTAAAATTCAGGAGTTACAGCAATGAAGTCCTCACTCCGCTGGGCTCTTCTAAGGTCGGTGTTGAGTTTCAGGGGGCTAAGGAAAACCTGGACCTCTTTGTGATTGAGCAGGACTTGGCTACGCTTTTCGGACGAGATTGGCTGTCCCGGATCCCTGTAGATTTTTTGTCGACATACAGCCAGCAGAAAAACCTACCGATTGGCAGGAAACTCTGGATGACCTCATAATGCGTACCATGAGGTCTTTGAACGGAAGACGGGAGTCGTAAAAAACTAGGTATGTCTTCGACGTCAAGTTGAAACCGGACGCACGCCCTGTGTTCCAGAAAGCACGCTCTGTTCCTTTTGCGATACAACAGAGAGTCGCTGACGAGCTGGACCGCTTGGAGCGTGAAGGTATTATTCAACGGACTGATTTCAGCCAGTGGGCTACGCCCACTGTTCCGGTAACCAAGCCCAATAATGAAATCCGCATATGTGCTGATTACAGCAGAACGGTCAACAGGTTTTGCAATATCCCGCAATTCCCTCTTCCTAAGATTGAGGAAGTACTTGCATCTCTCAGAGGTGGTACCCATTTTTCGAAGCTGGACATTTTTGCCCGGCTTACAAAGCTGTTTGCGTTGCTGAAAGAAAATAAACTCCACGTTAATCGTGAAAAATGCAAATTCCTACAGGACTCTGTGGAATACCTTGGGTACAAATTTGATCGCATGGGAATGCACAAGACTTCGTCCAAGATTGATGCGGTGCTACAATTTCCAGTCCCCAAGGATGTGAAAGAGACCAGATCGTTCCTTGGGCTTGTCTTCTTCTACAGCAGATTTTTTCCCCACTTGTCTACCATGAGCGAGCCCTTACATGCCTTGACTCGGAAAGATGTTGCATTCCTTTGGTCTGCCGAGTGTGATGAGGCGTTCTGCAATATCAAGGACGAAATTGTGTCCGAGAGGATCCTGACCCACTACGACCCCATGAAACCTCTGCTCCTAAGTACGGACGCTTCTCATGTCAGAATCGGCGCGGTTCTCTCACATCGGATGCCTGATGGATCAGAGCGACCAATTGAATTCGCCTCTCGCACGCTTTCGCCATCAGAGCGAAACTACTCCTGCTTGGATCGGGAAAGCCTTGGCATCAAATGGGCCGTCCAGAAGTTCTACCCATACCTTTTTGGACGCCGTTTCATGTTATACACAGACCACCAGCCCCTGATTCATATATTTGGTAAAAAGGAACAATTACCCATACTTTCAGCCACCCGTCTACTGCACTATGCCCTGTTCCTACAGAACTTCGATTTGGACATCGAGTACAGGAAATCTGCCGACCATGGCAACGCGGACGCATTGTCATCTTTACGACTTCTAAGGAGTTGTTCGAAATGGATGACGTCGAACTCTTCCACTTTCCCACCTACGTTTCCTCTCCATTAGGTGCCAGGATATTCAGAAGGCCACTGCTACTGACCCCGAGATGAGCCAACTCTACGAAAGAATCCGCACTGGAGCTATCCGCTCAAAAGCAGAACTCGGGCAGTACACAATTCAGTCTGGCTGCATACTGAAAGGCCCTCGAGTTTATGTACCCTCCGTATTCCGTGACGCAGTCCTTGCAGAACTCCACCGCGGACATATGGGTGTGCAGAAGGTGAAGGGACTCGCCAGGTCTTTCGTTTATTGACCGAATATTGACGCCGACCTGGAATCACTGGCTCACAATTGCACTGCGTGCCTGCATACAAAGAAGGAACCTCCCCGGACATCACACTGCTGGGAGTTCCCTTCGAAGCCGTTTGACCGTATCCACGTTGATCATGCAGGGCCAGTGCACGGTCATTACCTCTCCATTGTGGTCGACGCCTTTTCAACATGGCTGGAGGTTCACGCCGTGAAAGACACAACTTCCAAGTCTACCATCCGTGTGCTTCGTGAGTTGTTTGCCCGGTACGGGCAACCCTCCACTCTGGTGAGTGATAACGCGACAGCTTTCACAAGCGCTGAATTCCGCGAGTTCCTCCAGACCCAAGGTGTCCACCACATTACATCTGCACCTTTCCACCCTGCCACCAATGGCCAGGTGGAGCGCTACACTGACACCGTGAAACGCAAGCTCAAAGCATTGGGTTCCACACCGTCAACATTATTCGAAAACATTCAAGAGTTCCTACTCACCTACAGACGAGCCCCCCATGCAACTACGGAGGAGAGTCCTGCTTGCCTGTTCCTGGGGCGTGACATCCGCACTCCGCTTGATCATTTCCGCCCGAATCTGTCTGCTGTGGTCGGAAAACACTCTCCTGTTGGTGCCAGACAGACAGCACCAAGGGTCTTCAAAACTGGCGACACGGTTACGGTAAGGAACTACAACCACCCCAACCAGAAGTGGAAGTTCGGTAAAGTCATCGCACAAGATGGAGACCTACACTACACGGTAGAGGTGGAGGGCTCCCTGGTGCGCCGCCATGTAGACCAAATGCATGGGATTGGGACGGCTAAATCCACGAGCCACACCACCTCCTCTGCCCCTGCTGCTCCTGCCCTCTCCACACCCAGGACTACATTCCCCCCAGCCCAAAATCACCAGCCTCCGAGTACTCCGAATTCATCAGCAGGGTCATTGAACGACTCAGAAAAAAAACCGTCGTCCCGGCTGACCAGTCCTCGTCAGACTTCCTCGGATTCACACCACAGTCCTCGGCAATGCCTTCCCCAGCCCCCCAAGCGGTTGACCTCACACTGGAGGTTCCCGCCACCTTGCCGGTGCCCCAAGCCCACAGCAGCCCGCTGCCACGTCCACGCAGAGCCCGGAATCCGCCTGAGCGTCTGGGGTATGACTGAACCAGTCCATGGGGGGACGGGTGTTGTGTCTGTGCTGACCACCCGCTCAGTAAATAACAGAACAACAGAAAACAACAACAACAACAACAGTGAACAACAACAACAGAAAAAGAGAAGAAGATGATGATTACTTTTTATCGCATTATCATTCAATTCATTTTTTCCTTACTTACCAGTCAGTGTAATTTCGTTCTCAATAAAAAGTTTTTTAAAAGAAAGTTAGTGTTGTTGAAAACACCTAATAGTACCTATGTAAAAGATTTGATTTAAATGATTTTTCCAACGATTCTGCCTTTAAAAACCTTGGAATGGTTATGACTGAGTTACTTTGTATCGAGAAATATTTACGTATTAGTGTTTTTGTTAGGTTCCTCTTTATTTCAGGGTTGTGGCTGTTATTCTGCACATGCGTTGAGAGGTCACTTTCATTAATATTGAGTGGATTTAGTGACAGGTAGGTAGCTACTAAAAGAAGCTTTATTTTAAAAAGGTAGCTAAAAGATAAATTTACATAACTTAGGCAAGACAACGGTTTTCGGGCTCCTCCACCCACGATTCTTAATCATTACCCGGTTCGGTTTTTACGATCACCCAAGCTTGCTTATCCAGGGCGAGCATAAATGGAGTCATGACAACATTTATCCACGTCCTTATGATCCTGAGCAATATCTTACGCGGCCAGTTCTGACAGAAGCTTCGCTCTCGAAGCCGTAACTGTTGGGCAGTAGAATTATGACAGTCAATATATCAACACGGTTGTGCTTATACCTGACAATCTACATGTATGCTTCAGGCAACAATCAGTGCTTGCTTACTTCACGGAGGATAATGTTACTTCATAAAGAACTTCCAGTGCTCCTGTTGGCATAAAATCGCGCAGTACCATCATTGGCAGAATCCAACCAAAACCAGGCATCTTTCAAGCAAAATAATCAATCAGCAAGAACAGCCATCTTTCAGGCAAAACAAATGAATTACCCAACTGCAAAATCCAGCCAACAGTAGCAATCTTTCAGGCGAATAAATAAATTAGTCAACGGAAAAAACAGCCATCTTTCAGGCAAAATCCAGCCATCTTTCAGCAAAATAAGTAAATTTCTTAACGGCAAAATTCAGTCAAAAGCAGCCATCTTTCAGGCAAAATAAATAAATTAATCAATGGCAAAAATCCAGCCAAAAGCAGCCATCTTTCAGGCAAAATAAATAAATTAATCAATGGTAAAAATCCAGCCAAAAGCAGCCATCCTTCAGGCAAAATAAACAAATTAATGGCAAAAATCCAGCCAAAAGCAGCCATATTTCATCCAAAATACATAAATAAATCAACGGAGAAATTCAGCCAAAAGCTGCCATAAAGGCACCAAATAATTAAGACTTAAGTATAAACATCAATGAACGATTTATTTGGTCAACCATGCTGACAAGCTAAACTACACTCACGACACTATAGACTAAGAACATAAAGTTGTCTAAAACCACCAACGAAAATTAATGCAAGAGCCAGTTACATAGAATAGACATGAAAATGCAGGAACTATACTGATAAGTTTGGATTAAAAAAACAAGGTTGTTTGGAATCACCAACGAAAATAAATTCAAGACCAAGTTACATAGAACAGACATGCAGGAAAGATGGGATCAATTATCTCGCCAGTTTGAACCAAAACCATAAAATAATGGACTGGAACATAGGCGTGGTTCCTCTTCAAATTGTGAGGTGGATGCTGGGCATTCAACTGTAGCAGTTTCCAGGCAAGGAAGCAGGTCCTCTATTAACTGTGGGGTTGAAGGATTGACACCTTCAAGGACATTACTACTCCCAGGAATGTTTCCTGTCCCTTCTTCCATAGAGTCCAGCAAGTCTTCAATGCCACACATCAGTGACCAATCAGTTGGCCAACGACGAAGCTGATCCTTGGCAGCCTTAGTCACAATTTTTGTACCAACCTTCTTCAACTCATAACGGCCCAAGAAACTTATAATTCAATTTGCTGTTGTGAATAGTTTTGTCTTTGTGCATTAACACAAAATCGCCAACTACAAATGTTGGGTGTCTCTTCGTTTTTGGTTGATATCTGAAGAGTCTTGAACAGCATTCATCAACCGAGCTACACACTCACGATCAAGCCTTCTGTTCCTTACGGTGGATATATCGTTGTCTAAATTGCGGAGTAGTGATTGTAGGAGAGGGGTTGACACCTATGAGTAATTGCAAAGGTGTTCCATGTAGACTGCTGTATAGTGCTGTAACAAGCTGAATCTTCCATAGATTCCTCGACCATTCTGACGATATTGTTGTTTCAATTCTGATAAGGTTCATAAACCTTTCAACAACATTTCAACTTGTCCATTACCTCGATGTTCGTCTGGCGTAACGCAGTGATGCTCAACCTTGAGGGAAGGTAGTATTTTTAAATTTCGAACCAGCATCTGATAAGATCTAGATACGTCCAGCACTTTGACGTCTCAAATAAGCCAGGGACGCCAATCACATGGAGGAACTGTTTTTCTGTTTCTACAGCAGAAGTAGAACAAAGGGGTAATAGTAAGCAATACTTTGTGAATGAATGTACAACAATCAGAAGGTGCTTGAAACCTTCACTGGTAGTAGTGAGCGGGCGAAGGCAGTCCCCGTGCAGTGTATGGAAGGGCACTGGGCTTCTCAATTGGGAATATAAACCCTTGGTGTGGACCAGTCTTAGTTTTATTAATGGCTCAAATCAAACAATGTTTGACATGTTTAGAAACAGAAGCTCTCATCCGGGGAAACCGAAAGTGCAATGCGATTGAGGAAAAAGTTTTGTCCGGCCCTACATGACATTGTTCATCGTGAAATATGCGCATGAGCCCAAGTCGACTCTGGCGAGGAACAAGCCAACGTAATGATATAGACCCATCGACTCCATGAACTTTGTAGTGCAGCAATCCATCCTTTTCTGCATATTGGTTGGGATCCAACTGGCCTTCACGCAAATCAGAAAGCATTTGTTATAACTCTGTGTTCCCCTTTTGCTCTATATAGAGCCACGTATCATGTCTAACCCGCCACACAGTGGCAATGGGTGGGGGGTTTCTGCTAAGAAAGTCCACACGTCCCAAATCACTACCTTTACGATACACTATTTCAAAATCGAATCCTGGATATAAATCCACCACCTTGCCACTTAAGGGGCAATATCCCTTTTCGTGGCGGTAGCTTTGACAGCATTGCAGTCTGTGATGAGCTTGAAGGTGCGGCGACACTGCCACCGGACTTGAATTGACTTTACCGGAGCCACCGGACTGGTGACCGGAGGGGGGTGCGACACTGCCACCGGACTTGACTTGTCCGGAGTCACCGGACTCCGGCTAGACCAGTTTGTTCTTAGACGTCACAAGAGCATGTCCTCCGAAATGGAAGCCATTCTTTGTGATTTAGAATCAGAATCCGATTCTGATGAAGAAATAGAGCTAGTGACAAGTTTTCTATCTTTGAATGAGTCGTGGATGTCACCATATGTTTCCGAACGAGCATAGTACGGTGAATTTCACACCCTATTCGCCAAATTGAACGATGTTCAATTTCAAAACTATTTTAGGATGAGAAAAGAGCAGTGGGGGCTGCGTTGGATGGCTCGTTGGGGTGCGAGGACTTGAAAATCGCGGTAGAGGGGGGACCGGAGTCAGGTCTCAACCCATCCAGACCGGATCAGAATGGAGTCCGGTGGGTGGCACCGGTCAAGTCATGTCAGGTCCGGTCGCAGTCTCGCCGCTCCCCTTTGAAATACAAAGGATGGGTTCAGACAGGCACGCAAGTGAGGTCAAGTCAAGTCCGGTGGCAGTGTCGCCGCACCTTGAAATGGATCCCTAAAAGATATACATGGAAGTGTCTGCGTGCATTCAAAATTGCGACGGTCTCCAACTCATATGATTGATAGTGTCCTCATCCTTGGTGGTGCGGCAGCTGAAATAAGCAACCACCCTAAGTTCTTTCTTTTCATGCATTTGAAAGAGGATAGCACCATAAGCTAAACTGCTTGTGTCAGTATGAAGTTCAGTGGCCAGGTTGTGATCGAACACCTCGAGGAGAGGTGACTAGTAAGGCATGAGATAACATAATCCCTGGCAACTTCATGGTATTGAGTCCACAAGAAGGGATGGATGGTCCTTCTTGGTCAAGTCGGTAATACATGCTGTATGTACAGCAAATTCTGGTATGATCTTGCGAAAGTAGTTTGCAAGACCCATCAATTGGCGAACCTGCTTAGTAGGTATGGGTGACTGGCGCAGAGCATCGACCTTCAATGCACCAGGTCTAATACCTTCTGCTGACACCTCCCTACCGAGATACTCGACACTAGGTTGCAGAAACATACATTTCTTGATACTCAGAGAGAATCCAGAGGAGTTCAGAGCTTTGAGCACTTGTTTCAAGTTTTCCAAGCCTTCTTGTGGGGTTTTAGAGGGCACAAGAAGGTCATCCAAGTAAACAACAACTATACTATGTCGGAGTGAGCCTAGGGCCATATTAACAACTCGCTGGAATGCAGCAGGGGTATTCGCCAAGCCAAAAGCGACATACAAGAATTCAAAATGGCCATCCTGTGTAATAAGCGCTGTCTTATGAACCGATTATTCTGCCATTTTGATTTGGAAGAACCCTGAAGCCATGTCTAATGAAGGGAAGAGACAATTATTATTCCCCAACCTGTCAAGCTGATCATCTGTCAGGGGGAGGGGGTAACGATCTTTCACAGTAAAACGGTTAAGTTCCCTGTAATCTACACACATGCTTTATGAGCTGTCCTTTTTCCTGACAAGAGTGATTGAGCTAGCGAAAGGTGAGGTGCTCTCTCGGATGATACCATTAGCCAGGAGGTCTGAGACAATATCTCTCAGCCAGACGCTCGTCATGCGACAAACGATAAGGGTGTCTATGGATAACAACGTCCCTTTCCAGTTTTATGGACAGACTAGAATTATTTACACATCCAACACGCGTCCCAGAAGTAAGCATGTTGGGAAAGGAACTGAGCAACGTTGCTACAGCATGATGATGTTTCTCAGGAACACACGTCTTCCACAGCTGGGGACTCGGAAACAACGACCTTGTTGACTTGTGGCACCGACTTGCGAATTATTTTGCTCCCAGTATGATCAGTAATAGTAACAATGCTTGGATCTTCATACTCGTCTCGTCCCAGAAGGGCATCGTAATCAAGAATGGAATCAGGAACAAAAAAAGTTGCAGCTCCAAGGTGACCCCCATAATATTCACCTTAACTGCACATCACCACACAGAGACTAGTTGACCAGGAACAATACCACGAATGATTGACTGACACTTTCGACTTTCTGCTGGAATATTGGCAAATATCGCTCAGATATGAATGAAATGTCGGCCCCAGAGTCGATCAAGCGGGAAAAAGATTTGCCATCAACCATAATGGTGACGTAACTTTCAGGTGGTCTTGTAGCTACCAACCGGATTTATCTCCTTTTCCCTATACCAGCCTTGAGGTAACGCCATGGCCAAGTTTCAGACAAAATTCATATGTAACACTACTGTCGGCTTTGGGTTGGGCCGAACTGGTCACCTTAGTGAGGTCATGAGGAGAAGTGTGATTTTGAGAAGGAACATTCATGTTATAAGGTGAGTTAGACATACGGTTGACGCCTCAGTCCCTAACTTCGACAAAATTGCCTTATGTGACCTAGCACACCACAGTAATGGCATTATCTAGGGGCACATTCATTAGAATCCACTCTTGCGTTTAAACTATTCTGGAATCCAAGAATTTGTAGCATTTGAATGCCTAGAAGTTCCGGGAGAAACATGAAGAGTGTGGCTAGGTTTAGGAATTCGTTCGCAGTAGGGAATCCAGAAAAAAATGTCAGTAACTCTGGGATGGTTTGACAGTTACAGAGGATACATGCAGAATAAACATCCTGTTCGACGATACTATGCACAATAAGTTCAATTAGATCTAGGGCTGACCAACTGGCACGTACACTCCTAAGATACGACAATTTTTCGTGAACGTATGTCTCATACATATTACCTTGGAGGGACGGGTAGGACGCCATCTCCTCAAGTAACTTACCAAGACAACTCCTGAACGGAAAAGCCTCCGTGTCCAATTCTCGAACCAAGTGTGTGCACTACAGAGAAGAAATTTGCCAGTAGAAGCAAGAACTACGTTGTCAGTCACTTTATTTATCATGTACCTTTAAATAAGGCATTATGCCTTTTGTACATTGTACTTTATTTATTTATTTATTTAACTTTTATTATGCTTCAGACTAGGTAGTCTATAGTGCATACAACAACAACTTGAAAAAATGTTAAACATCAGTATAAAATGGCATGTGTAAGTAATTCACATATTTTGTAAATATCTATCAGGAAGAGATGGGGGAAAAAATGAGTAAATGAATAATATTATCAAATATGCAACTTTTAATAAATAAAAATAAATTGATTAATTAACTCACCTAAAAGTGTATTTCCACTGTCGTCTTCTGCCATAAAATAAATAAAAATTGTCTCTTGAAACGACGTGCAATTCGAAGCACAAAAGCAATCAAAATGACGGTATAACTTCCGTCACTTGCACCAAAATGACGCCGATGGCAAAAATTTAGGGAAGATCACTTAATGCAGAAGGCCCATGGATTTTTGTATCCCACTTCTGATAATGGATACCTACTTGATTTTAAAAAGGTAGGAAAAAGATTACATTTACATAACTTAGGCAAGGACTGTTTTTGGGCTCCTCCACCATTCTTTATCATTACCCAAACCGGTTTCTATGCCCAATCTTGCTTATCTAGGGCGAGCATAAATGGAGTCATGGAAACATTTACCCATGTCCTTATCCTGAGCCATATCTTACAGTACCTAGGTTATATCATTGCCCTTGGCTGTACATACATCCAAAAGGAAATGGGGTTTATGAGAATGTCATGCATACCTTGATTTATTAGTACAATGAGCTCCAAGCATTTCACAAATTCTAGGACTTTCAGTCTAGTTTGAGAAGAATGAGTAGATAATCGATTTTTCAGGATTTTTTTAATCAGAAATCCTATTAGCTGTCCACCATTTCAAGAGTGCTAGTTATCCAGTTGATATAGTGTGGAACGGATGTGAAGACAGTCGGGTTGGATTCCCCGCATCCAATTCCCCAAGCTATGATTCCGTAGAGCGCGTATCGGTTTGGATCATTTTTCATCTCACAGTAGAGCGGTCCACCCCCGTCACCCTGAGAAGTTAGGAATCATCAGTTACCGTAGTAAGTACCTACTACATACTATGAACTATTTTCAAATGAAGTACCTAGCTATCTACACAGTAGAGGTGTGTGGGCTCTGAAAATGGTGGGCCACCAAACCGGAACACAAATTAACAGCTTTTTCTACAAAATACATGTAAATTTTTTCCAACAGTGGAGTCTTCTTATGAGAAACGGGTGGATTTTAATCAACCGCAGCTCTAGCAAGTCAGAATGTAAGCACTGTGTTCACAATAGTTCTGACCAGTACCCGGGATTACCAGAAGCTAAAAGTTCTATAGCTTCATACTGACTAATACTCAGCAAAGGCCTATCTCTTCCTAAACTTAATCATCACTCTATCCTCGTAGGAAAACGTCGAAAGTTTCGACTGTAAGTTAGCCACCGAATTCATGTGGTACAAAAATACAGAAGCAAATAAACTAAAAAACAACGAACTAGACTAAAATACAACGAAGTAATGACCCGCCGGCCAGTACCTACTTGGATGGAGAATCAGACTAGAAGCTAGGTACTTATGGGTGTATGTTGACGTCGATCAATCCACAAGACCACAGACAGGACACAACGCACTTAATTATCACAAATCCAAATCTGTCCTGGGAACTCGAATGGGAGCATACAAAATTCGAAACGTAAGCAGAAAATTGAAAACTCAACATAGGAACAGAACGGCGAAAGTGATAAGAATTTTTAGGGGAGGACAGATAGAAGGACAAGCATCTCGTATCGAGATAACAACATGAATTGAAACAATCCAATCGATTGTGAACACAAACGATTTTTGGATGGAAATGTTGGCCACGGGCCCAAAAGGGGCGTGACTAACCAAATTTTTACTCTACTGAGCTTGCGCGGACCGGCCACTTTTCTCCGTTACCATGGCTACACCCGGTCCCGGGACCTATTAGTTTCAAAAACGTAGGTTTCGATTTCGATTGCAAGACATCGATTACTGTAGCTATATTTCGATAAAATGCTCGAATATCCATAGCCAGAGAACTCTGTCTTCTTCTTCACAGTTACTTGTCTTGGCCTCAGCCATGCCAGACATAGGTTGGGACAGAGAGAGAGAACTATGTCGAGTCGCTGTTGAACTTCGTGAAAAATGCTAGGGTACAGTATACGGAGGGAAATTCGAATGCCAGCTGAACAAATGGTTGGCATTTTTTTGGAGTTTTTTGTGTTTCTGGATGCAGGGGCAGTGGCCCAAGTGGCCTTATGGGCGCAACGCCCCTGTACCTACATAATAACTTACGAATCATGAAGTAGTTAATCTCGTCACTTCAGAAAGTACACAATAATAATATATACGAAGTAGGTAGGTATTATTTAACTAATTATGTAACAGTATTACAGGTAACGTAACTAGAAAAAAGTAATATATACAGGTTTTGTGTACAACTTGTTTGTTACAACAGAGTGATCCTCAGTAGACACGTATAGGTATCAAAAAAATTAACGTTTCGATAGATGGAGTAATTTCACCTTTAGAAGAACTCTTCGTGAGCTGAAATTTAGCAGGAGTATGAGTAGCTATATTCGGCGGAAGATGGATTTGTGATGGAGTAGTGGGTACTATAAATTAATCATGGTCATTCTCGTTACTGGTTACCTAAGTACTATTACTTTTGTAGCTTAAACATGTGACAGAGTGTAACAGTGGGGGTGGACTCTCGAGAGTCCCCCTCCTAGACCAGTGAGATTATCACCGGTTAAGAAGGGATATCAATTAGGCTTCCCCAAACCGATCCCGTCTCCACCGGAAGGAAAAATGTATCGAGAACAGCCCACACTGTTACACTCCTCCACACATGACATACTTCTGGGTAGCAGAAGTATGAGAGGGAAAAGGGGAATGAAAAGTAGTATGAAGTTCTGGTTCAGGAAAAGACATCTGAACAACTTCAAGGTGACTAACCTCCATCGTAATGGTACTACCTCAATAATATTTTACTGGTGGAGAACAAAGCTCCTACATACGAGTATTGGTGGATAATGTTGTCAGAGGTTGTTGTCCAGTGAATTGTGTTCATCTGGGCAACCTCTAGGTGATCAACCTCCATCGTTGGGATGGAACAACTATTGGGACTTGTCAATTGGGACATGGCATCAACCGCCTTCTAATGAGCTCAGTATATTTTAATTACACTGACACTCTGGGGGGGGGGGGGGGGAGGGGGGAGGCCAGTGTATGTATTATCAAAGGGGCAGGTTGTTAGTAAAGGAATCCTTCTGGGAAACCTTTGGGCTTATCCTTCTGCTAAGCCCACAGAAAGTGGATGGAGTATGGTGGTGCCCGGCACATATACCAAACTACGCTCTACTACCATGTGACAGAGTGTAACAGTGGGGGTGGATCCTCAAAAGTCCCCCTACTAGACCAGTTAGATTATCACCGGTTAAGAAGGGATATCGATTAGGCTTCCCCAAACCGATCCCGTCTCCACCGGAAGGAAAAATGTATTGAGAGCCCACAGTGTTACAAACATTAGGTAGGTCAACCAACCTGACAGGTGTCACGCTTGTCAACTCCGCCGGCACAGACGAAACTGGGCATTAGCTCGAATCGATCGCCCAGTGACGTTGTCCTCAACTTCTTCTGACACTGATCATTGGGCATAACAGGTAAATTGACCTTACGAAGTACTGGAGAGTAATTGTAATCACGACCTAGAATATTGAAACATCAAGGTTAGTAATGCATTATCTAAGTGTTGAAACTAGCCACACAACATGTAGATAGCAAACAATCGTTAGGAAGCAACCATCTGTTTTAAACAGGGCTCTTTTTCTGCTATGCACCTTGGATTTTGAATAGCACCAGTTTTCTCTATAATTCAAACGCAGTAACATTTTGTCAGAAACAAAATATTTAGTCAGAAGCAAACTTTCTCAATGATATAAAGGATAGCTAGGTACCTACCTTGTCCATCTTTCCCCCAACCAGCCGCAAAACATGATTTCGCATCTATCATGTTCAATGTGTCAGACAAACACATGATTGCTACGGTCTCATGCAAAACAAAAGGAGTCTTGACGAAGATCATAGCAATGTTATTGGCGGAGTTCAAATGACTGAAATCCTTATGAATGACCATCAAGAAGGCTTTTTGTTTTTGCGTCGGGTTCGGCTCGATTTGGGATGAAGCATTCCATTCGCCGACTTCTACGGACCAGTTTGTGACGGTTTCATTCCTTTAAAATTTGAAATACAATATCAACAAATTCAACAAATGTTGGTTGGGTATATTTGTTAAAATACATACGTTACATATTATTTGTTGTATACTCTATAATATTTGTTATATATCCATGCGGGATAACCTGCGCGACGCGTTAACCTACCGGGAAAAAGAAGAGGTAACGCTAGCATGTGCTTATTCATTTTTGTAAAGACGTCGAGTACAGTACTATCAGTTTATTTTCAAGTATTAAAGAAGTATATTCTGTCTTCCGGAGTTCTCTTATTTTGGGAAAACCCCTACACTGGCGACGATTTGGCTCTACTAGCAAGATGTCTCAGTCAACGAACCCATTGCAGCAAGCAGGGACATCGCCGAGGGAGACTGTGGTAAGGGATCGTGGTTTGCCGCCCCCGGTAATGTTCAATCACTAAACAGGTACGTGGAAAATTTTCTTAATCCGGATGAAGCAGACCTTTGAAGTTTATCGAGAACGAGATCTGGATGTTAGGAAATCGTACCTACTTGCTTCCCTGAGTGATACCACCTATAGTTTACTCTACAGCCTTTGTTTGCCCATGGACCCGACAGATATGACGTTCGACGAACTTTCGCAGAAACTGACGGCACATTTTCAGCCAGTCAAGTCATTTTTTGTCGCCCGCCGAGATTTCTACTCTGATATTGGCGAGTAACTTTCAGACTTTTCCGCCAGATTGCGAGGGCTAGCGACAAAATATTCCTTCGGTTCCAAACTTTCCGTCATGTTGCGGGACTTCTTCATTATGGGGGTACGCGAAAGAAGAGTATTTGAACAATTAGCGGAAGAAGACGCAACAGCTGTGGACTTCACATTCAACAAGGCTTTAAATTTAGCTCTTTCTAAGGAATGCAGTATGAAAGCTCATGTAGATTCAAAAAACGTAAAATCAGAGCCTCTAGATTTCCTGCAAACCAAGAGTAAGGCAAAATCCTCCTCTAATAAATTGGCAAAAAAGAATTGTGGGGTTTGCGGACGTAACAATCACGAGTCAGACAAATGCAAATTTAAAACGTATACCTGTCATACTTACAACCAGGTGGGTCACCTATCCCCTGTATGTAAGGCCAAAAAGAACCCTCGTAATCACAAGTTTCTCTGTCACAACAACAAGACAGTGACAGGAGACGAAAATAGTGACATTTCACTATACCAGTATACAAGACTTTGCTTTGGTATCTCTCCAGCTCCGCTAGAACTCCAAAAGGTGGTGGACGGGTTGCTCAGAGGATTGAAGGGCGTCGGGTCACTGCAGGATGACATATACATCAGTGGGCGCACCCGGGAAGAGCACAATGAGCGATTAGTGGAAGTTTTGAAGGTGCTGAGTGACACGGGATTGCATGTGAAGCCTGAAAAATGCTCATTTGGCCAAAAATCGATTCAGTACCTGGGGCATGTTTTTGATGAACAAGGTGTTCACACGACAGATAAGCATATTGCAGCCATTAAGACCAAATAACCAATCAGAGTTGAGAGCGGTTTTGGACATGGTAACCTTTTACCTAAAGTTCATACCTCGCGCTGCAGAGCTGCTCAACCCCTTATATAGATTGCTGAAGAAAGACGTCAAATGGTTTTGGTCACCACCATGTGAAAAATCTTTTTCAACTGTTAAGCAATATTTGGTATCCAAGCCAGTATTGGCCCATTTTGACCCTGCACTTCTCCTATATGTGACAGTGGACGCCTCCTCCAAAGCAATCGGAGGTGAGTTAGCTAATAAACTCAGAACAAACTCAGAAAAAATATCCATCGATAGAGCGCGAAGCCCTTAGTATTTTTCACGCTATAAATCATTTCAAGGATTATCTATTTTGTAAGCGCTGCACACTTGTCTCAGATCACAGACCATTGTTATGCAGACTACTTGTCTCGCATCGAAATTCCGGGAAACTGTACAACATCTGATCCTGAAAGTGAAATAGGGTACTTGAATTTTATCCATGAAAGCTGTCCATTTAGAATTGATTGGAAACAAGTAAAAAGGGAATCGAGAGTGAACCCTGTTATATCTAGGGTGATCCATGCAGTTCAGCAGGGAGGAACTTTGCCTAGCACCGTGGATGCAGCATTTAGCCAACGTGCACCCCAGTTAACGGTGGACCACGGTTGCCTTGTGCGGGGCTACCGTGTCGTTATTCCGGAAAAGTTCCCTAGAACGGTCCTAGGTTTGCTCCATGATCAGCACCTGGGCATAGCAAAGATGAAGGGTTTGGCACGATGTTACTTTTGGTGGACCAATTTGGACAAAGTATTGAAAACATTGCCCGAACATGCAAAGTCTGCTGCCAAACCAGTGGCTCCCCGCCAAAAGCTGTGTTGAGGCCGTGGCAATGGCCAAGACATCCATGGACGCCCCTTCATGTTGACTTTCTGGGGCCAATCAACATTAAGATCATAGCATTATATTGTAATAATATAATGTATTGTAATTATATTGTAGTGGTTACTGCACTGTTGATTATTATCGTTCCCAGTTGTTGTTTACATTGCCTAAAAAGAGTGAGTTGTGATCGAGCGTTGACGAAAATACACTGGTTAAATTCCAAAAAGTTCCGACCGAGTGTTATTACATTGGGTGCCCGTCCTACGCGCTACTGGGAGGAGGAAGGAAGTGGCCATGCCACCTAAACGCACAGCTCGATCGGTTCAACGCACGATATCTACCCGCAGTCACCGTGCTGACGATCAAGATCCTGCAGCGGCCGCCTCTGTCCCAACTCGGTCTCAGTCGCAATCCCCAAGGGGAAGACCACTTAACCCGCACCCATCGGACCTACTGGCAGTGACCAACTCGATGACGGAAATGTTGAGGACGACGCAGCTCATGCAGACGCACATGATCCAGCAATTGAGGGAGCTCAGAGATCAGCAGAGCCAGACTCAAGCGAGGGTTCTATGGGGGACGTCTCATGAAGATGTTTTCAGACCGGTTCCGCATGAACTGAACCCTGAAGCTCATCAGCCAGGTACTACTGGGCAACACGCGGTCGTATTGTGCCCCTATGATGGCAAAATTACCTGGGAGGAATATCAAGTGCACCTTGAAGTCACGTCGGTGACCAATAACTGGTCTCCAGAGATAAAAGGTTGTAGGTTGGCCCAAAATTTACGTGGAGCAGCATTAACTGTTTTGGCTGAATTACCTATAGGGGACAGACTAAATTATGATGCCATCTCCAAAGCCCTAAAGGAAAGGTTTGGGCAAGCAAGACTGGCTCCCAGCTTCCAGTTGCAATTGGAGACACAGTACCAAAAAGCAGGAGAATCACTAACTGAATTGGCTAGCGACATAGAGCAATTGGTTAGGGGTGCCATACCAGACGAGACGCGGGTTTCCAAGAGCAGGAAGGGTGTGCAGACTTTCATTAAGGCGTTAGCCAATAGGGAGCTGGCTAAGCTAATAACTCTGTCAAAACCGTCCCATATCCAGGAAGCACTGACAACAGCATTGCAGTTGCAGGCAGTGGGATCTGAGTCCAGCAAGCCACCTGCAGACACTCGCTGCTGGGGATGTAAAGAACCGGGGCATCTCAGGTCGCAATGTCCCAGGGGAAATAGCAGATCGGAAAACTAAAGCCAGCCAGAGCAGAGGGCCATGCCCTGGCTGTTAGGTCAAGGCCCAAGGGAGTTGTGGGAAGTTTGCGATCTGGGTCAGAAGCCCTATTTGTTGAAACCTGGGTTAACTCTAGACCGCTGGGCCTACTGGTGGACACAGGAGCCTCTGTATCTGTTGTGCGACCAGATGTGGCTAAGCGTAGTCGTTTGGAAGTAGTCCCCTCAGAATTTAAATTTTTGACTACAGCAGGACATGACAAGTTAGAGGTCCTAGGGGAGTGTACTCCTGACCTCAAGGTCGGCAGTTGGCAAGTCCGTCAGCGATTCTTGGTGGCCAAAATCAGAGATAAAGGTATCTTAGGCTTGGACTCTCTCAAGAACCTCCAGGCTACGCTGGATGTAGCAAAGGCTGAACTTCAAGTGAAGGGCAGGTGTATTCCCCTTCACCGGAGATTTCAATGTGTTGCCAGGTCCCTTCAAATCAACCTTATGCCAAAAGAGGGAAATTAGGCAACTGAGTTGCTAAAAGAATCCAGCTTTGTTCCGGGCTCAAAAATGTATCGAAAAGTCTCAGAACTTTTCCATCGGTTTAGAGGGGTATTTGCGACCGAAGGTGCAAGGTTGGGAAGAACTCATGTGGTTGAACATTCCATTAACACCGGCGACTCACAACCTATCAAGCAACCTCCCAGAAGAGTTCCGGCTTCTTCCAGAGGACAAGTCGACAAGTTGCTGCAAGAAATGCTTGATGAGGGAGTGATTGAGGCATCTAGGAGCCCTTGGTCGTCACCAGTTGTCCTGGTCCCCAAGAAAGACGGAACAGTCCGGTTCTGCGTGGATTACAGAAGGCTGAACAAGGTGACTAAGAAAGACTCCTATGCCCTTCCTACAGCCCAAGCGCTCCTGGATAGGTTGGGAGGTTCAGCTTGGTTCTGCACATTAGACCTGAAGAGCGGCTACTGGCAAATTGGCCTGAACAAGGAGCATGAAGAGAAAACAGCGTTCGCAGTAAACCAAAAAGGCTTGTGGCAATTTAAAGTAATGCCATTTGGCTTATGTAACGCTCCGGCAACATTTCAGCGTCTGATGGAGGAAATCATACCCACTGACCTCGCCCTTGTTTATCTAGATGACGTGATCGTCCATGGTCCTGATGTGCCGACAGTACTGAACAAACTTGAACAAGTACTTACCCGAATTCAGAAAGCCAATCTGCAGCTCAACCCAAAGAAGTGCCGGTTTTTCAAGCAGTCTGTGCAGTATTTGGGCCATATAATTTCAGGCAAGGGTATCCGAACTGACCCAGCAAAGACCGATGCTGTCATGAAATGGCCCATACCCCAGAGCAAACAGGATGTTCGTTCATTCTTGGGGTTTTGCTCTTATTATAGGAGGTTTGTTCCTAACTTTGCTGAGAAAGCCCGGCCATTGCATGCACTGACACAGATGAACACCACCTTTCACTGGGACAGCACATGTGCAAACAGCTTCCACCAACTGAAGGAGCTTATGGCCTCTGCACCGGTTCTTGCCTTCCCAGATTTGCAGAAGCCCTTCATTTTGGATTGTGATGCCAGCGGACATGCAATTGGCGCCGTATTGTCACAGATAACCGAGGGTAACGAGAGAGTAGTGGCCTACTACAGCCAAGTCTTGACTCAAACTGAAAGGAACTACTGTGCCTCACGTAGGGAACTTCTTGCAGCGGTCAAAAGCATCAATCATTTTCATTACTATGTACCTTTATGGCCAGCATTTTACACTTCGAACAGACCACTCAGCACTCAAATGGTTGTCATCATTCAAAAGCCCTGAAGGGCAGATGGCCCGCTGGCTCGAGACATTGCAGGCATACTCATTTGAGATAGTCCACCGGGCGGGTAGGAATCACATTAATGCCGATGGCCTGTCAAGACAAGTCTGTTACAACAACTGCTCGTACTGCACTCGACAAGAAGCCAAAGGGCGTGTTGCAGCCATCAGACTGTCTTATGATGATGATGATGTCCAACGGCACGATGCTTCCATTCAACAAGTCATCAAGTGGAAAAGAGACAACAAACGGCCTGACCAAAGGCAACTAGCAGCAGAGGACCCCCAAGTGCGCCGTTTAATCCTCAGGTGGGAGTCACTAGTGGTACAAGAGGGGAAACTATTCCATTGCTGGGATTCAACGAAGGGTACCCGATGGCAACTGGTAGTCCCGACCTCCGTTGTTCCCCAAGTTCTCCAACAATGTCACGATCAACCAGCAGGTGGGCACTTTGGATATTGGAAGACACTGGCAAAAGTGAGGCAGTTGTACTTCTGGCCTGGAATGGCTGGGGATGTCAAAGCCTGGTGTCGGAGCTGCCAATCGTGTCAAACGATAAAAACCATAAGAAGCCCCCCAGCTCCCCTTCACCAATGTCCTGTGGGCGGACCATTTGATCGGATAGGCATTGACATTCTAGGACGATTTCCTGAAACCAAGCGGGGGAATCGTTACGTGCTAGTGGTTTCTGATTATTTCACAAGTGGCCTGAGGCTATCCCACTGCCAAACCAGGAGGCGGAAACAGTGGCTAAGGCTCTGGTGGAGCATGTTTTCAGTCGGGTGGGAGTTGCCCAAGAGATCCACACTGACCAAGGGACAAATTTTGAATCAGCTTTGGTACAAGAGATGGCTCAATTGTTGGGTTCTAGACGCACCAGAGCAATGCCGCTGCATCCCCAGTCAGGTGGACTAGTGGATCGATTGAATCGCACCCTCACCAAGTACCTCGTGGCCTACATTGGACAGCAGCAAGACGACTGGGATGACAAGATACCCCTGTTCCTATTGGCTTATAGATCCGCCCCTCACAATACGACAGGGTTCTCGCCAGCACAAATGGTCTATGGAAGAGGTACACCTGCCAGAGGAGTTGGTCAGACCAATTGTTGCACCGTCCGAGCTCAAAACACCGTACGCTTTTCAGCTGCGAGCGGACTTGGAGAGGATGAGGACCTTTGCCAGGGAAATAGTCCAGTCAAATGGTGGTTTTTACGTAACAAAGTTGAGGTAGTAGGTTTTTTAACTGATTATTATGTTTTTTGGGTTGCTGAATCCGAATTTCAAGTTTTCTGCCTCCTAGCTGGTCGGCGTCAGGTCGAAAAACGCCAAAAACCTCGAAATTTCGGACGTTGTCTCGGTTTTTCGCTTATATCTTGGGAACGAAGGATCTTACGTAAATAGCCACTCCAATCAAAGTTGAAGAGCATAAAATTTGGTCATTTTCGACCAATTTATAAGGCCGCAATCGACGATAAAATTTTTTTTTCCAACTTTAGTGAAAACTGCAATAACATGAATTTTAGACGTCTGTGATTCGTGAATACTCATTCGATATGAAAAACTCATAGAAAAAAAGTTGTAGAGCATTAAATTCTGCGTTCAGCGAGCACCTAAATTTTAAATTTGGACCAACCTATATACATATAGCAACAATATTTTTCAATTTTTTCTCCAAACGCTCATGTGACCAATATGAAGGGTTTCAACAAATACAACTCTGCCTGTTCTTAAAAATGTATTTACTTACTACTGCGCTATAACTTATCTATAATAGTGTAACAAATCTAAAAAATTGTACACCTACATAATATTTTTGTACATAATATATATATTTTTTAAAAATGACGTTCCGACGAGGTATGAGTAATAGTTTTAGGAGGTTCCATTCGTCAACTGGAAAAGGAAATTATAAGAATATCAGGTATGGAAAATGTATAGAATGTATAGGAAATGTATAGAAAATACCTGGTGTTCATGGCAATTGTTCACAAAAACCTCTGTCGCTTTGCTGTGGAAGGACCTGGCACAGGGATATATTGTGAGGACGACGGCCCAGGCACAGGCTCGTCAGCTGTCGGTTTGTATTATATTGTCAGGCCGTGATGGTAGCTCCTCAACTGAAAATATAAACATTGAGTTATTTGTCTATAAGGAGACATGGCCCATGAACCACATCAGTGCGTAAATGTATGAAATTCGAATTGAACGCAGGTGAATTTTAATGGTACCTTGCAAATTTCGGATGGCTTGACCTATGAACAAAGTGTCGTCTTCTTCTGCTTCTTCATCTTCGAGGTCAGCTGTTATGTCCACACTTGTGCATGCATTGGTACAGTTGATGCAGAGTCGGGTGCAGAACAGGCCTGCACGCCTACAGCCGCAATGCCCACCACAGTGAGTGCGGCACTTGCAGGATATCGACTGCATCAATTTGTCAGGAGCTGGGGGTTTTAGGGTTGTTACTGGGAGCAAGCCGTTTTTGCTTGCCTTCCATCCCCACAGCTCTGGAGCCAGACTGTTTCCAAGCCACTGCTGCACTTGGAAATACACCCCCAAGCTATGCTGGTGGGCTGCAGCAGCAGTGGGGGGGATGGAAGCTATGTTGCTCGAGACTTTGAAAGCAGATGTCACGAAAGATCACGAAAAAATAACTTTGGATGGACTACGCTACAAGCAGTACGTGACATCTGTATTCAAAGTCTCGAGCAACATAGCTTCCATCCCCCCCACTGCTGCTGCAGCCCACCAGCATAGCTTGCGGGTGTATTTCCAAGTGTAGCAGTGGCTTGGAAACAGTCTGGCTCCAGAGCTGTGGGGATGGAAGGCAAGCAAAAACGGCTTGCTCCCAGTAACAACCCTAAAACCCCCAGCTCCTGACAAATTGATGCAGTCGATATCCTGCAAGTGCCGCACTCACTGTGGTGGGCATTGCGGCTGTAGGCGTGCAGGCCTGTTCTGCACCCGACTCTGCATCAACTGTACCAATGCATGCACAAATGTGGACATAACAGCTGACCTCGAAGATGAAGAAGCAGAAGAAGACGACACTTTGTTCATAGGTCAAGCCATCCGAAATTTGCAAGGTACCATTAAAATTCACCTGCGTTCAATTCGAATTTCATACATTTACGCACTGATGTGGTTCATGGGCCATGTCTCCTTATAGACAAATAACTCAATGTTTATATTTTCAGTTGAAGAGCTACCATCACGGCCTGACAATATAATACAAACCGACAGCTGACGAGCCTGTGCCTGGGCCGTCGTCCTCACAATATATCCCTGTGCCAGGTCCTTCCACAGCAAAGCGACAGAGGTTTTTGTGAACAATTGCCATGAACACCAGGTATTTTCTATACATTTCCTATACATTCTATACATTTTCCATACCTGATATTCTTATAATTTCCTTTTCCAGTTGACGAATGGAACCTCCTAAAACTATTACTCATACCTCGTCGGAACGTCATTTAAAAAAAATATATATATTATGTACAAAAATATTATGTAGGTGTACAATTTTTTAGATTTGTTACACTATTATAGATAAGTTATAGCGCAGTAGTAAGTAAATACATTTTTAAGAACAGGCAGAGTTGTATTTGTTGAAACCCTTCATATTGGTCACATGAGCGTTTGGAGAAAAAATTGAAAAATATTGTTGCTATATGTATATAGGTTGGTCCAAATTTAAAATTTAGGTGCTCGCTGAACGCAGAATTTAATGCTCTACAACTTTTTTTCTATGAGTTTTTCATATCGAATGAGTATTCACGAATCACAGACGTCTAAAATTCATGTTATTGCAGTTTTCACTAAAGTTGGAAAAAAAATTTTTATCGTCGATTGCGGCCTTATAAATTGGTCGAAAATGAAACTTGGGGATATCATTCGACGCAGAATTTTATGCTCTTCAACTTTGATTAGAGTGGCTATTTACGTAAGATCCTTCGTTCCCAAGATATAAGCGAAAAACCGAGACAACGTCCGAAATTTCGAGGTTTTTGGCGTTTTTCGACCTGACGCGGACCAGCTAGGAGGCAGAAAACTTGAAATTCGGATTCAGCAACCCAAAAAACATAATAATCAGTTGAAAAACCTACTACCTCAATTTTGTTATGAAAACGTCACTTCTGAACACCATTTGACTGGACTAAAACAATGAAGGCCAGCATGAGACGGCAGAAGGACTGTTATGACAGGCGCGCGAAGCAGAGGACATTCAATGTCGGCGATTGGGTTTGGGTCCATGACCCAAAACGCACCCAAGGGCGGTGTACAAAACTCGACCCGCAGTGGACTGGACCATGGGTAGTGTCCCGGAAAAAGAACGACGTGGTTTTGGAAGTGACGATGGGGCGGCGAAAACGGCTCCTCCACATCAATCGGGTAGCCCACGCGGATGTAAGGCCACAGATGGAAGTTGACGAGGAGAGGGGGGTAGTGTAGTGGTTACTGCACTGTTGATTATTATCGTTCCCAGTTGTTGTTTACATTGCCTAAAAAGAGTGAGTTGTGATCGAGCGTTGACGAAAATACACTGGTTAAATTCCAAAACGTTCCGACCGAGTGTTATTACAATATTAAGTTCCTTTTCGTTCTTATTTGATTGTGGAGGGTGACAACTAGATATGTTACCTTTATTTCTATTTTTGGAAATAGATTCAAAATGAATCAACCAGGTTTTTGACTATTTCAATATTGCAAGACTGTTAAGTCTTTTACGACTTTAAAGACTGATAATTTAAGTCGTCGTTCATTTCTTTTGTTCATTGAAAAATGACATATTTATTTGTAAGGATGTTCACAGGTGCAAGGGTTTTACTCGTAATTTCCAAGTCTTTCTAAGTCAAGTTTTTTAGGCAAACTAATTTTTTTAAACTATTTCTGGAGTTAATTTTTAGTCAAATTACAATTTAAAAAATCGTATTCTGTAATGCTTGCTTTATTTCCCTACTATTATTCGAAAACTAACTACAAAACAGGGGTGGCTCAAGGTACATTCATAGGTGGCTCCAGGTACAACTATGTTTGTACCTTGAGCTACTTTGGAAGGGTTTAGGAAAATGGATGCTGCACGTACAGGAATGATGAGGAAAATATTTCAATGACTGGGGATTGTGGCCAACTAGTTTCTCAATGGATGTGGACCAGTACCCATGAAATCGGATCATCAACTTCAGGAAAAATCGTAAACCAAAAAGTGGCTCAAGGTAAGTACAGCACCTTACCCTACTTCTGTTTGGGTAACTAAATAATTTACAACCCATTTCATTTTTTTTTTAAAGGAAGGAGATGTTGTATACTCTATAATATTTGTTATATCCATGCGGGGTAACCTGCGCGACGCGTTAACCTACGAACTACGAACCTACCGGGAAAAAGAAGAGGTAACGTGCTTATTCATGTGCTTATTCATTTTTGTAAAGACGTCGAGTACAGTATTATCACTATTATCAGTTTATTTTCAAGTACCTACCTATTAAAGAAGTAGGATATTCTGTCTTCCGTAGTTCTCTTATTTTGGGGAAACCCCTACATTATTATTCGTCGTCATGGCTCGTTCACATCAATCGTATTTCACAGAACACATTACATTCACACTCGCGTTCCCTTATGAGAATTATTTTTAGAGCATTTTGCGACATAATAATACACCACTAACGAGTGCCTACCAGTATAAGTTCATTTTGCAAGACGGCGGACAAATCGTGTCCCCTAACCATTAATCTGTGTATATTGCTTGAATAAAAAAAATTATTCATTTCCTCTATTGTACTAATGATACGTAAATTATTTAGCTCTCACATGTTTTGGTTTATTATTTTCAATAATGAACCTTTGGAAACGGGCATGAAAAAAAAAAAAGTTTTCCCCCCTCAAAATTTTATGGTTTTCGTTTCAAGAGAGAGAGAGAATTTATTTCCACAACAAATTTACAATAAGTACCTACATGAAATTAGTTCGTAAGTACCTACTGCAAAATTTAAAAAAATCCATAGAAAATTTACGAACTAAGTAAATAGATTAAAAGGAACACATTTGGATATTTAAAAAGTAAAAATAATAGAAGGTTTAAGTAGGCACAAACAAATTGAAAATATAATGTATATTGATATCAGTGAGTAAGTGAAAGATATATATTAGTTATATTGGAATGTGGAACCAACGAGGCAAAACAGCCAGGGTGTGGGGATAGTAGGTACTATTGATTCATTTAAGGTATGTAGAATCCGAAAATGCAATAAAAAAATAATAAACCAAAAAACGCTGCAAATTATTACACAACGGTTTATTATTTACCTGTATAGATGCTCCTTCTGCGTAGATCACTGTTTTCTGTGGTTAGTACCCTCGAGCTCCTCCAGGAAAGCCCTAAATCGAGTACTGGAGCCAGCCCAGAAATTCAAGTTTTATACAAATGCGCGGGATTCAATAATTCATCACGTTTTGTAGTTATTCATGAAGCATAAGGTAAATAATAAACCGTTGTGTAATAATTTACCTGTATAAATGCCCCTTCTGCGTAGATAGTATTATAAACCGTTGCGTAATAATTTACTGTTGTGTAGTAATTTACCGATGTGTAATAATTTGCCCATTAATACTTCAACGGTTGTTCAAGTTGCAAAAGTACCTATCAATAAACCGTTGTGTAATAATATTCACTATTGTGTAATAATTTACCGATCAATTATAATACTTCAACGTTCGTTCAAGTTTCAAAAGTACCTATCAACAAAATCCAAGAACCATCATTTTTCGAATGAAATAGGTACTTAATATCACAGAACAACCAACTCGACTTCATGCTCCGTGAATATAATCAGGTGCTCCCTAGCAATGATTATGTCGGGCCAGTTCCCAATAATTGTTGCCGCATCCCTAGCCATGATATCTGGGCTGAATATATACCTACAATTTCATTCACCCTCTTGTTGGTGCAAACTTCTGGGCCTTACCTACTGTGAACGAACGGCTGGACGTACAATGCTCCGGGTGGTCTCAAAAAACTCCCAAGTTCGAGAACTATTTAAAAACGTAAAAAAATTCGAGATAACGGCGTCCTGGAGATTTCAACCCCTATTTTTCACCCCTTAGGGATGACTGACATTAACGCCAAGCTTCGAGGACCAGTTAAGCTGGGTTCACATCCATCCAACATCCATCCGTTCGTACGTTCAAGGTCATGCGTTTGGAGCAGTGGAGGGAGGTCTGTCAAAGCGTCAGGGTCAGGGCGTTCACAACCATCCGTTGGGTTGCGTTCTGTTCTTTTAGTTTGTAGTCTCGGCAATTCTGCTTTTACTTCTTTGCTTTGTGGTCTCGGCAATTCTGCCATGCCGGACACTTGGTTTCTCTATGGAAATATTATTTTCAATAATATTATTTCCATATGGAAAGGATGGGATGTCTGAAGAAGATGGCTCAGAGCAACAGTAAATTAATACAACTCGTACATAGGTACCTAAAAGATTTTATTATTATTTCAACTGGACTTTATTTTGATGGAGTATAATTTTAACTGGACTCTATTTCCATGACATAGATAGAGAGGGTTCAGCATAAGGACCAAAGAGTGGAAAATTGAGTTCTACCATATGTTCAGCTCCCAAAATTGATTTTTTATGAGTGAACAACCTGGGAAATCGTCTGAAATCACTATCATTTCGTATAATAACACTGGAAGAAGTATCATCACGTGGATCAAGACGATTAAATGGCACTACCACTGATCAAATATAGTTGTTATTAAAAAACAAAAGAAAAAAAGCGTAGGTACCTACCTAATTTGTGTTTTAGGGGCCAAAATTAACAGAAACCATCAGAAATAGCTATTTCGATTATTACACATAAAAGAGACAATAAATGAACAGCCAACGTTTCTGTAGGTGTGTCCAGGAGAATAATAAACCCATGTGACAAGGACTTTGCAGCGTTTTTCCTATGGAATCGAGCAGGAACGTTATAATGGATCTGCTTTCTGAAATACCAAAGACAACCAAACGACAGACCATAAACAACACACTTGCGCAGAGGTCTTCTGCGCCGTCCGTTCATCCGTTCATCCTTTGAAATATTCAATTTTTCTAATGCGGACAGTCTTCTCCAAAAGTGTGTATCCGTCAAAAATCGCCCCCCACCACTTCATGGTATAAGCCAGTCAGATGCTCCAACGCATGACCATGAACGTACAACGGATGGATGTGAACCCAGCTTTAGATCCCAAATGGGACCTATAAACCGAATTTCGTCAATTTTGGTTCATGGTAACTAAGAAAAGTGCGAAGTACAGGGGGGGGACAGAAAGTTTTTGGTTTATTATTTTCAATAATGAACCTTTGGAATCGAGCATGAAAAAAAAAATTATACCCCCCCCCCCCCCCCCTCAAAATTTGATGGTTTACGTTTCAAGGTACTATGTAGAATTTGAAAATCCAATAAAAAAATTTCTGTCTGTCCATGAAACAAAATTGATGAAATTCGGGTTATAGGTTCTGTTCGGGGCCTAGTTGGTCCTCGAAGCTTTGCGTTACTGTCAGTCATCTCAGTTAAAAATAGGGGTTGAAATTTTCAGAACGCCGTAGCTCGAAAACTTTTGATGGAAGGGTGTGGTTTTTTAACGTTATTAAATTTGTCTTGAGCTAAACAATTTTTTGAGACCACCCAGAGCATTGTACGTCCAGCCGTTCGTGTGTACCAAAAAGCTTCGTCAACACGACCGTGAATCAAACAGCATAAATTCAGCCCGGATATCATCACTAGGGAGCACCTGATTATAATCAAGGATGGCTGTATGAAGTCGAGTTGGTTGTTCTGTGATAGTGTGGGAGTAACCCCACTGCTACCACATGATTAGGAGTTGTTGTTATGTTGTGAGGATCGGAAAATGTTGTTGTTATGTGAAGTTCGAACTTGTGAAATACACTGTTCCGTCTCTTCTAAAAGAAATCTTATTACAATATTATTTCATTTGATAAGTGATGGACTATTGGATATTGTTGGTAGGTAATTCTGAACGTTGAAGTATTATTGATGGGTAAATTATTACACAACGGTAAATTATTACACAACGGTAAATTATTGCACAACGGTAAATTATTACAGAACGGTAAATTATTACACAACTGTTCATCTACCTAGAAGGGGCTGGATTTTGTTGATCGGTGCTTTTGCAACTTGAACAAACGTTGAAGTATTATTGACGCCACCTGACTGGCTCGAACAAAGGATCGAGTGGGGGGGACTCCTTCCACAGGTCGATTTTGGAGCGGACTGTTCGCGTACTGGAAATTTTGATATTTTCCACACCGCGCAAGTGCGCAATACCTTCTGCGCACCCCCCCCCCCCCCCCGGATTTGTTTATCATTGTTGTCATGGCTGCGGAAGTTTCCGCATCCATGTGAACACATTCCGCAGTTCCCCTCCCCCACTACTTTTCCGAATCCATGTGAACCTAGCTTTACTCGTGTAATCACTAGGGATGCAGTAACAATCGGGAATTGGCCCGAGATAAAATAGGAGCATAGTCTAGGAGAAGAGTGTGGTGGAACGGCCCGTGCGCTATCTAGCGAAAATTAGATGAACCTTCCCTTCTTTCCCTGGCAAGATGAACCCTGCCTAGTCTTTAGGGAACCAGAAATTTGACCTCAATGAAAAAGGCATTCAAATCTGTTTGAGGCATCAATCAAAAAGGCATTCATTCCGAAATGAAAATCTAATCGTAGGTAGGCAAAATTATTTTATAAAGGATTGTTGTAGAAATTTCGTGCTGATCCCGAATTTGCCAAATTATGTCTTCCATAAAAACTGTCTTTTTCCTGGATATGAAACTTTGATATGGCAAAAACTTTTCATTTTTCATCGCAATTTGACAATTGAGGGGGTCTATCGACGCAGAATTTGATGCTCTACAACTTCTCTTTTCAACGAAAAAAAGTATGACAGCTACTTCTTCGATTTAGAAGGGGTTTCCACCGCATTTTGGGCATTCAAGAAATTTTCAAACGACGCAAATAGCGAATTTTTTCATTGAAAATTTGCTCTAAGGTTGTTCAACTTACCAGCGAATGAGGGAGCTGACTGTCTGAGTCAGATCCAAGTCGATTTTGTTTGGTTTGAAGTTACTATACGAACATGTTTCCGAATAGGTCGTCTTCAACAATGACGAGAGAACTTAAAAAGGTACCTACTACCTCAAGATGGGGAGAGGAACACAAAAAAAGCGGGGGAATTTGAATTTACAAAAGCACCATTTTCATTAACACTAGGTACCTACCTAGATAATGAAAAACTTTTAGTACTTAACTGAGATCTCTTACTAGGTACTGGAAAACTCATTTTGCCAAACTCACCCACGCCTCTTTGGATTACCTACTGAATTCAGTCTTCTCCCAAATTAGAAAAAAAAATTATATAAAAATATCAAAATTGCATTTTTTTGTGTCAATGTTATGATAAATTCATACATGATTCAGCCGAAACCAAAATAAAAGCCGTCTTAAAAATATTTATTTATAAATTTTTTCTTAGCCTTCTTCTTTGTAGAAAATAGTGGTTACGGAAGCTTTATCTCGGTGTTTTCAGAAGCGATGTGTCCGAAGAGAGCTGCTCTCCTCGTATGTTTTGTCACATTTACTGCACCGGAACACTATACACTGAATCATGAATTATGAACATTATGGAATATTTAGGATCTATTAGGAATTAGGGGGATACGGGGATTTTGACATGATAACTAGCGATAACCCAGGTTCTTGAGCTCCAGTAGGTTCATCTAATCTTCGCCAGGCAGCGCTCGGGCCGTTCCACCACACTCTTCTCCTAGATCAGTGGTTTTCAAATTGGGAGGCGCGCCCCCCTAGGGGGGCACGAGCGATTTTCAGGGGGGGCGTGTAGACCTCAGTTCAGATGACGTTTATTGAGACGCGAATTTAAACACATATCTAGTTTTTTCAATAGTCTGTGTAAATGAAAGACCTTCGATCGATGTTTGATGTTGGCGGTCATCAAGACAAAAATCAGAAATCGTCTGGACGTCGAATTTGATTTAAGATGTTCACTCTCAACATTGCAGCCCGATATCAAGAATTTTATGTTAACTCAAATGATGATGTTTTTATTTTGCGAAATAAATTCTGAAGTTCATTTTTATTAACAATTTTGTTTGTATATATAAGATGTTTTTATAAGATGAAATGATGTAAAAACTATATAAACTGCTAGGCAACGATATTTTCTCCTATTTGTTAACACAAATACCTTGGTTTTGGAAATTTTGGAGGACTGATGGAAGGGGGGCGCCAAGATGCCTCGATACTCGCAAGGGGGGCGCCACCCAAAACAATTTGAAAACCACTGTCCTAGATGCTCCTAGATAAAATCATTGCTAGGGATCACCTGATTATAATCAAGGAGTAGGAAGTCGAGTTGCTTGTTCCGTGATATTATTTCATTTGAAAAATGATGGCTGTTTTGGAGTTTGTTGATAGGTAGTGAAACTTGAACAAACGTTGAAGTTTATAGGTCCCGTTCGGGGTCTAGTTGGTCCTCGAAGCTCGGCGTTACGTCAGTCATCTCTAATGGGTGAAAAATGGGGGTTGAAATTTTCAGGACGCCTATACCTTTTTTTTACATGAATCTTTTTATGTTTTTAAATAGTTCTTGGAGTTACAGGTTCTTTGAGACCACCCAGAGCATTGTGAGCCGTTCCTTCACAGTAAGGCCCCCAAGTTTGCACCAACTGGCTTGGTCAGCAGCAGGATGAATCAGATTGCATACATTCAGCCCAAATATCATCACTAGGGAGCATCTGATTGAAATCTCCAGGACGCCGTTTTCAAGAATATTTTACGGTTTTAAATAGTTCTCGAACTTGGGAGTTTTTTAAGACCACCCGGAGCATTGTACGTCCAGGCGATCGCTCACAGTAAGGCCCAGAAATTTGCACCGACAGGCTTTTTCAACAGCAGGGTGAATGAAGTTGTATACATTTAGCCCAGATATCATCAATAAGAACGCGATAACAATCGGGAATTGGCCGGAGATAATCACTGCTAGGCAGCACCTGATCATAAACATGTAGTATGAAGTCGAGTTGGTTGTTCTGTGATATTTTTAGAAAAATGATAGATCTTTTGGATTTGTTGATAGGTAGTGAAACTTGAACAAACGTTGAAGTATTATTGATGGGTAAATTATTACACAACGGTTCATTATACCATCTACGTAGAAGGGGCTGGAGTTTGTTGGTAGGTACGTTTGCAACTTTTTTCACTCCTCATCAAAAATTTCCTTTGAGAACTTCATTATTTGCCTTTCTTTTTGCCATTTTAGTTACTGTTTGTCATCGACAGAATTATTTTACCGACATTTAACTCGTGATTTAGGTAGGTATCTAGTAACGAGTACGGGGTTAGGTACTAACTTACGAAGGGTCTGCGATCTACATAATATGTATAGAATATACATAACATACAGAAGGTGTGACGAAATTTCCGACTTGTAGTATTATCATGAATTAGGTTCTACCTATAAAATGCGATCTACCTACGCCGCCGTCTTGTCTTCTCCGGGTCTATGATGAAGTAACTTGAATAGTTTCCCACTAAACAGTAGTCCGGAAAACCACTGCGGTCAAGCCCTCTGATCAGCTGATGCTGATGGGGGCTTCCCTCCCTTATTTGCCAAAAGCACTTTTCCCAAATTTGGCACCGAACGTGAGTGTGCACCTCACGGTTGTTCGGAATCAACGCAACGCAACGCAAAGCAACGTCTTCGGTACGCATTCTCTACGAGCGTTCCAGGGAAGTCGCCGGCCGGCTGAACAAAACTGCCATCAACCTGTGGATTCGGACGTCGTCGCTGCAGCCGCAGCCACCACGTGATCTTCTTCAAGGGGGTTTGTACTATCACTGCTGGCCAGTAGGTAGTCAAATATTGACATTTTGTACCTTTTAAACTCAGTAATTTCTTCCGCAGATTAGTTTCCGATTATAATTTTTTGCAGTACAACGTATAAATCGCATTTAATAATTTCAAACCGCCTTTTCACCATAGGTTATATCTGCACGTTCAGTGCTGCTCTCAGCACTGATGGTCTTTCGAAGCATCAACCAGAAGGGTTATACGGAGAGCTGTGATCTGTAACAGAAGGGTATACTGTACAAAATAATAAATCGTTGTGCAGGGATTTGCAGCGTTTTTATTGCATTTTCGGAGATTCTACGTTTCTTGAAAAGTAAATCATCATTATTTGGGGGGCTTAACTTTTTTTCATGTTCGGTTCCAAAGGTTCATTATTGGAAATGATAAACCAAAAAGTCTACAGTGAAGTTCATCAAGAAATGTGACATCAAACTCTAATAAATAAATAAAATCAAATGTAATTCTAATAAGTAGCATGGCTAAGTATATTGTAAATTGTGAGGCCAATAAAGGAAACAAAAAGAAACGTTTTCCAGCTAATCTTCCTCATGTTAACTTTAAAAAATGTCCGTTGGTCAATTTGTCCGCCCTCTTGCAAGATGGCCATAAACCCTGTGGTGTTGCGATGGGGGGGGGGGGGGGGGGATTCAAAGACGAAAAAAATGCGACCTGCGCAGGTGGGAGTGGGGGAAGCTGTGACGCCAGCCTCGACGCTGGATCTTCTTACCCCACAACCCGCCTTCAGCCTAAGAACTAACTCTGTATTTCCGATTATTTTTGTTGTTTCTCTTTTTCCAAAGCTCATTTTACTCTTTTCTGTGTTTTTTCCGTTTTAAATTCTTATACAGTTTATTTAGTGTAGTGTTTTTTTTATTTATTTATTATTATTTTTTTTTAAATTCATTTTATGTACAAAAGGACCTACGTCCCACCAAGTCTACATCTATAGTACAATTAATTTACAACATAAGGCATAAAATTGAAAAATCAAGACCGCACTGCTTTTAATAAAAAAAATACAAAAAGAGACAAATAAGGAGAAAAAAAACGAAAGATATAGGTAGAAAAACAAAAGGCAAGAGAGTTAGAGTAATGAATGGGAAAAACCAGGTGTACAGAAAAAGAGAGAGGGAGCGGGATGGGGGGAGAGAGAGTGAGAGAGAGAGAGAGAGAGAGAAAGAGAGAGAGAGTGTGTGAGGGGGGGGGGGGGAGAAAAGGATTGTCATCACTCCTCAAGGTACACAGCGCAGAGCCTCCGGAAGGCCGAGTAAGAGGCGGAGCCTCGTATCTTAAGAGGAAGTTTTTTCCACCAACGAACACCAACAACAGCTAAGGAACCATTCTGCAGGGAGCCATGGCGTGGCATGGAGAGGTATTTACCTCGAGTACATTGAGCAGGGGTGAATAGACCACTCAGATACACTGGGAAAGTGCCTTTGGTGTATTTATAAATGAAGCAGAGTGCATTTAGTTTCATATAATTTAACAATCAACCTACCTGATGGGACAGGTTGATTATGATTATATTAGGTAGGGACGAGATTTGTTAATAACTGGCAGCAGCCTCTTTTCTGCGCTTAGAGCCAACTAAGTTCAAAGATGAAAAAGACGAAGTTCTTTTCGTCTGTTATGTTGGCAGCCTGGATCTAGCAGCTATCCGCTGATATCGTGCTTGGCCGCCATTTAGTTTGAAGTAAATTCCTGGTGGATGCTTAGGGCAGGGAACAGGGATTTTTTTGGTTGTCTGATCACGCCGAGGAAATCACACCCCATGTTCAACAATCAGCACAATCCAACCAAAAAAAACCCGGGTGGGACGTGATTAACAAATCTCGTCCCTACCTAATATAATCATAATCAACCTGTCCCATCAGGTAGGTTGATTGTTAAATTATATTTCGGTAGGTAGAGATTTGTTAATAACTGGCAGCTGTTAGAAGTCTCCATCCACCAGGTCCCTGGGTTCCCTGGGTACGCCGCTGGACGCACCTCACCCCTCGACCCCTGACTCCCTCCAGGGCCCAAAGGAACGTAAAAAAACGAAAAACTGCTCCTGGTAGGGCTCTGTCGGGTCGAGGTGCCCATGAAGATTCCCGCCGGGGGATCGATCCCCTGAACTTCTCTAGGGGGGGTCGATCACCCGAACTTCTCCCGGGGGATCGATCCCCCGAACCTCTCCCGGGGGATAGGTCCCCAGAACCTCTCCCACCGTTGAAAGTATGTCAGGAACACCCAGTCCCCTCCCACTATGTGGGATCAACTGTGGAAAATTACATAAGGTCCACTCATGTATAATAAAAGAGTATAATCAGAACAAAACTCACCATGAAAAACTAAAGCCAACTGGCTAGATGAAACACTGAACTGTATAATAAATGATGAAACATTGACTGTATAATAAAAGAGTGTAATCAGAACCAAACTCACCCGGAAAAAATAAAGCCAACTGGCTAGATGAAACACTGAACTGAACATTCAAAACTGATGTTTGACATCGAGAAAAAAGAAAAAAAGAGAACTGTAACACTGAACTACTGAATGACTCGAAATGTCCAATTAAGACAATAAAGCCAACGGGCTAGATGAAATACTGAATAGAACTTTTTTTTTTTTTTTTTTTGAAAACGTTGTTCGAAATTAAACTGTAACACTGAACGACTCGATTTTTTTTTTTTTTTTTTTTTTAAACTCTGAAGCTACTGGACGTCGGCGACCGAAGTCGATGGCGCCGCCTCCCACACCGCCCTGGCAAACGATTCCTGCGAACAGAGCGGTCGATTATAAACTTGGCAAAACATTTTGGAACGGGCTGACCATCCGGCCGCCGTAAAAATGACGTCAATTGGAACCCCCTTCCTAGCCGCCGCGGATACCGCGGCATGCCTAGTTGAATGGGCCGAGAATAAATTAATGTCTACTCCCGCTTGCTTTAATATATCTGTCACCCATCTGGCCAGCGTCGCCGACGACGCGTGTCCTCTACACCCCCTAGTGGTCAGCAGGAGGGGGCCCGTGGGGGACGCAAACGGGGAGGTCAGATGGAGGTATTTCTTAATACAAGACGGGACACATACCCCCGGATCCTCCGGCAAAAAGGGGAGGGTGATGGAGGGGGCTACCGCCCCCGGCCGAGAAGATTTAAGCAATTGTGGGACAAAAATCGTAACCTGTGACGTTGAGAAGCTAATATCCTCCCTTCGAATGGCCCTGATCGTCTGCATCCGCTGGCCAGAGGCCAGCAGGAGCAGCACCACCAATTTTCGGGACACAAATTCCAATGATTGATCCTTCGCCGCCCGGAAAAAATCTAACACTTGGGTGGGGTCCCAAGTTGACTGGTACCGCGCCCCCGACGGTCTCAATCGAAAAACTGACCTCAAAAAACGTCGAATATCCCCATTACGCCCAATATCCTGATCGGTAAGTAGGGCCAATGCCGACCGGTGCGTATTAAACGAATTATAGGTATGTTGTGTATTGTCTAACACATGTTGAAAGAAGGTAAGTACCCTAATGATCGATACCTGTAAAGGGTTCCAAGAGCGCGCCTGGCAGAAGGCTATCCACAGCCTGTATGACGAGCAATATTGCCGATAGGTTGATGCCGCAATCGAGGAGCATAAAGTGTCCGCCACCGAGGCCGAGAGCCCCCGAGCTAGGAAGGACTGGCGGTCAAGATCGCCACCATCAGAGTCAACGTCGACGCCGCTGGGTGGTGCTCCGAGCTGTAAGGAGAAAACAAGGGATTATCGTTCGGTGTGAAACGAATCACGACGGACGTCACTAGACTCATAAAAACTGGGAACCAAATTTGGGACGGCCATTCCGGGGCCACCACAATGCCCCTGGCCCGGTCCGTCTGAAGCTTATGCAATACCCGAGGGAGCAGGGCGAAGGGGGGGAAGGCATAAAAAAATTCACCTCCCCAATCGTGTGTGAACGCGTCCACCCCCGCCGCCTCCGGGTGTGGGAACCATGAGAAAAAACGGGCACACTGGTGCAGGTCGTGGGACGCAAAAAAGTCAATAGATGGTGTACCCAACTGACTAGACATGTCCAGGAACAAGCGGCGCCTAAGCCCCCATTCAGTATGCTGATCGTCCCTCCGGGATTCAAAATCTGCTATTACATTCTCCCCGGAAGGGATGTACGATGCAAACACCCACAACTGACGTTCCTCACAAAATTTCCAAATGTCCCGGACGATACTGTGAAAATGCGGAAACCGCACACTTCCGAATTTGTTTACAGCGGCTATCGCCGTAGTATTGTCCACCCTCAGGAGGATCGATTGGTGGGACCATCCCGATGCCAGCGCCCGTAGGGTGAGCAAAATTGCTCGAATTTCCTTTTCATTGATATGGGCTTCGCGGTGGGTGGCCGACCACCACCCCCCCGCTCTGTGGGGGTCCGCGAACCCCCCTCATCCGGTATCACTGGCGTCTGTGAAAATTTCCCTATCATAAGTGTCCTGTCGAATCCGAGCCGGGGGCCGCAGTAATGCCCCCCTCCACCATCTCAAATCCTCTCGAGACAAATTTGATAACGAACACTCGGCGTCATAATCATCCGCCTGCGCATGTAAAGCCAAAAAACGGTCCCGCTCAAGTGCCCGAACATGGAGTAGCCCATAGGGGACCGCGGGACTGACCGCTATTAATCCCCCGATGATCCGCGCAAGCTGACGGATCGTCATGCGAGGCTCCAGAAGGGCCCGATCCAAATTTGACCGCAATTTCGCCGCTTTAGCCGGCAGGGTACCTATGGTCATCGCCCTTGAATCGAAATTGAAACCTAAAAACGTTACCACCTGCTTGGGGGACAGCTGACTTTTCCCTCGATTAATAATAAAACCCAGGCGTTCGAACAGCGACACCGCTGTGCTAATCGCCGACTCGCACGTGTCATAAGACCTCCCAAGGATTAACGAGTCATCAAGGTAATTAATAATCAACACTCCCCTCTGCCTCAACGCCACCACCACAGGGCGGAGCAATTTATGAAACATATAGGGGGCAGAGGCTAGGCCCATAGCGAGACAATTCATACAAAATAAATTCTCCCCCCAGGCGAACACTAGGTACCGCCTATAATCCCGCTGGACGTTAACTAAAAAATACGCATCGGTAAAATCTACCACCCCTCCAAACATGTCGGGTCGAAGCATTTGCAAAACCGCGCGGTGATCATCCAGTCGGAAATGATCCAATTTCAACCATTCGTTCAGCCCCTTCAAATTTAAAATGAATCGATAACGATCCCCCTCCTTCGGAATGAGGAAAACTGACCATTGGAAAAAAGGCTCCCCCTTAGGGAATTTTGAAATAGCTCCAATATTCAATAATTTGCGAACAAATTCGCTCATGACTGGTACGTGTGCCGAGGGAATACCCGGCACCCTGAAGGGCTCCGTAGAAAGGGGAGGGAGCTCTCCAAACGGAATCCGGTACCCTTTCACCCATTCTAGGATGGTGGGATGTACTCCCAGCTCCTCCCAGGCATGATAAAAACGTGATAAGCGACCTGCATATCTCACCTCTGTGGCTATCGGTGACCCCTGGGAGACGTCCTCCTCTGGTATCCTTGGCGCTGACGGCGGTTGTGGCCGCGGGACGACCTGAACGAGCCCCTCTGAGCAGACGACGGGTAGGTGGTCCGTGCTGCGGGGCGCCTGGCGTTTCCCGACCCCTGTTGAGGCGGGCGGGGGGCTCGAGGTGTAGTAGCGACCTGAGCCTGTCGATGCTGGCGGTTCTGACGTTTAGGAATCAGCTGATTCGAAATTCTTTGCGTTTCTGTAACTTGCTGTAACCAAGCCTGGGCTTGCCCGTCGAACAAGAATGTTTCCCCGATATTAGCCGCCATGGCCACCTCCCGGAATGCTCCCGTGAAGGGAACCAGCGCCGACTTCTTCCTTTCATTAGATATTTTATGAAAATTCGCACACTGAAGCGCTGATGCGTGCCAAAGCGAGTCGAGGAGTCTATTTCTGACCGGCGGGTCGTTGAAATCCGCGCCTTCCGTGACTAAAGTTGAAAGTGCCGCCCCCGTTGCGACTAAAGCCGCCGCCTGGATCGCCTGGCCGCGTACAACGGAGGCATCACGGATCTGGGCCGCCTTCCCAATCGCATCATGGATTAATTTATCCATCGTCGGTGGGGCCAAAAAACTTAACCCGCCCCTGGGCGTATATTTTTCTAGGAGGGCCTTATAATACTCTCTAGGCACCCCCGCGCGGAGGTACTCCCCCAAAATTGGTAGAATTCGGTCATGAATGTCAGGTGCCGCCTCCACCGGAGCGCGACTCTCCTCTAAGTGACGCAGGAGCCAGGCCGGATCCGCCTGGGCGGCCGATGGCGCCATTTCCTGTCCGTCGGAAAACTGTAAAGAGTCGACCGACGATGTCCCTTCCGAAAAATATTCAGACTCCGAGGAGCCCTCCCCCGCCTCCTGCCCGACACCGAGAACGGCCGACGTATGAGCGGGGGGTCCCTCATGCCCGACACCGCGAACGGCCGACGTATGGGACGCACGTAAGGGGGGTCCTTCATGCCCGACACCGAGAACGGCCGACGCACGGACCGGCGGGTCCTCTTGTCCACCAACACAGGCGGCCGGCTCCTGGGCCTGAGGCCCCTCATGTCCAACACCGCTAACGGCTGACGCATGGGGCGGCGGATCACGTCTGATACCGCCAAAGGCCGACTCATGTAGTGGGGGCCAGTAGCTACTGGGGCCCGCCCCCGCCTCATCTTGTCCGACACCATAATAGGCCGACGTAAGTTGTCTGACGCCGTAACAGGCCGACGGAAGGGAGCGAGCGCTGGGGGGGCGCATATTATGAGGCGGGGGGGCAGCATCTCCGCTAGTTCGGAGATACCGATGAGGAACAGGATACGCGGTCGCGCCTTGCCCGACACCCCGTAGGGCCGACGCTTGTTCATCCTGCGCAACCGCTGTCCTGCTCTCGTACTTACGTTTCACCCTCTGCGTGTCAGAAGTGGTCCTAACCCTTATATGCGGGCTCGAAAAAACCTCTGGGCCTTGCCCGACACCCCGTGGGGCCGACGCACTAACCTTACCGCCGGTGGAACTCCTCCTCACCGACCCTCGAGGCCTCCTCGTATCTTCGGATATTACCTCGTCGGGAATAAACATTTTTTTCGGACATCTCTTGCGGTCTGAACGTCGCGGACGATCTGGCGGCGATATGTCGACTCCCGACACCACACCCGTTGGTGTAACGGGTTGCATAACCGCCGCTAGCGGATTTTCATCGGCGTTCATCGCCCCGCACAAAACTTTTCACTTCACCAGAACAACTTTCACTGCACTGTGAATCACTACTCGACGAATAAAACACTCCACGGTCGAAAAAAAAGTCGAAGAACTTAATAAAACTTGTAAAAGAAATGCACATTTTTAGAACGTGGTTAGCTCAAAAGCGAACAAAAGAGAATGGCGGCCAAGCACGATATCAGCGGATAGCTGCTAGATCCAGGCTGCCAACATAACAGACGAAAAGAACTTCGTCTTTTTCATCTTTGAACTTAGTTGGCTCTAAGCGCAGAAAAGAGGCTGCTGCCAGTTATTAACAAATCTCTACCTACCGAAATATAATTAATTATGCTATTATTGAAAAGGACACTATAAGAGGTAGATACATGCTCTCTTATACCCAACGCAGCTATAAACCTAATGCAAGCATTAAATGCTACAGTAAGTCTCCGGCACACATCGCCCCCCAAATCTGTACAAAAAACAAAATCAGAATAAGTAAACTAAGGCACATTCAGGCTTTTAACAAGATGACTTTTCAAGTTTTGGCTAATGAAATGTTTGAAAGGTCTTAGAAGAAACAGCGCATAGTACACACGCTTACAAACTAGATTAATATGTTCATGCCATTTGAGCTGAGAATCCAAGATTAGACCAAGGTTACGAGTGGATGTCGAGTAATGCACATTGAAATTGTTCAGGACAGGAGTAGGGATGGTGGAGATATCCAAATCATTATTAGAAAAAATCATAGCCTTGGTCTTGGCATGGTTGAGGGTTATCCCGTTTTCGAAAGCCCATGAAAGTATCTCTGACAAGTCATGATTCAATTTTACAACCGTATGAGGAATGTCTTCGACCTTACACTGCACATAAAGCTGAAGATCGTCAGCAAAAAGTAGGTATTTGGAGTGCAGGATGGAACGTGGCAAATCGTTGATAAACAGGGAAAACATGATGGGCCCAAGAACTGATCCCTGAGGCACACCATACTTGAGAACAAGGGCACTAGACCTAGCAGAACCACACTTCACAACCTGAGAACGACCTGTCAGAAATGACTCAATGAGAGTACAGGCAGTAGTATTGAACTTATAATAGTCTCTCAACTTCATTATCAGGCGGCCATGGTCCACTGATCCGAAGGCAATGGCAAAATCCAGGAGGATATTAATTGTAACCATCGACTTGCCGAACCCATTCCTTACATCCTCAACCAACCTTAGTAGAGCAGTCGAGCAACTAAATCCTCGACGGAACCCAGATTGGTGGTGGTCCAATATCCCGATCATCAATAATGGACAAAAGTTGTCTATACAAAAGAAGCTCAAGCCCTTTCCCCAGGACTGGAACCACACTAATAGGGCGGAAATCCCCTGGAGACAGGGGTTTATCCACTTTAGGGATCGGAGTAACAACAGCTTGCTTCCAAACAGTTGGAAACGTGGAATTAGTAATACAAAAATTATAAACATGAGTCAGTGCAAGAAGGATAGCTGGGAGAATAGTTTTTAAAAATGACAATGGCATGCCATAAGGACCAGCAGCTCCTGATTTTATGGAGGTCAAGGCAGTGTTGTGTAGAAGAGTGAAAAAATGCAGTTTTCGGGCGCTCTAACCACAGAAAGAAAAATGCAGAGTTTTCACCGTCGAAACGGGTAGGTATAGTTTTATACATTTCCGGCTGCCGAACCTTTCCGAAGCAAATGGGTAAATTTCTGTGGGAAGAAAGATTAAGATCCTGTTAATCTTAAATGTGCTACGATCTGCAGTGTACATTTTACTCGGGAGGATCGGCGTGATAACCTGAAAAATAGGCATGCCCAAAAGATTACACAAAACAGTAGGTAGTTTGAGTTAATAAAAACATTTTTTAATTCTGCATTTCGCTGTTCTGTTTCCTCTTTGAATACCCATTTCCTAAGTACCTACAGTCGAACTCCAATTTACTAGACAAAGCTCCCGTCACTGTGAGTTTGGCTCCATGGTAAATATAGACCGTTGATTTCGAGATAGATATATAAAAATAAGTTGATTTATTCATGTTATTTCTTGTCCATAAATTATTTTACTTGCCTTTACCAGCCTGAGAACTACTATTCTTGGGAGTATTTCTACAGTGAAAAATGCCTATTCGTTACAACGAATGTAGGTACTCATCACAAAGCTACATTACCATAAATTTATTGGTATTCAACATTCACAAATACTGATTAGCTACGTCTAATAAATAAAATAAGTGAACTTCCCCAAGGAGTGGGGAATAATAAAACTTGAACAGGTACACCCACGGTAAAATAAAAGGTAGGTACCTATCTTCATGCAATACATATCTAATAAAACCTTGAATAAAGGGATGAGTAGTATCGGAATACCAATCCTGGCTCACTGCCTTAGATCTCTGATAAAAAGTTTTAACATAAAAGATCAGAACATATATTTTCACTTGAATCCTTGATGTTTTTTATTTTCACTTGAATCCCTGATGTTTTTTATTTTCACTTGAATCCCTGATAAAACTTTTTTACCACAAAACATCAGAACCAGTGACTTTTTTAAAAAATATTTTTTTATCAGAAACTCTAGTGAACTCTAAAAAAATGCAAATTTAGGGGGTCGATATTTTCGAAATTTAGCTCCCTCTGATGTTTTCACTAGAAAAAATAAAAAAATTAAAATGACGTCACGCTAAAAATATTTTTGAATCGTCTTAAATTAAAATGACGAGACGCTCTTCTGAATTTGGGAATCCCAATCTATTTAAAGGTGAGGTCGATTCGACGGGTCCTATGTATTTAAATATTTTTTTAATCTACGGACCCACCTTTAAGAATTCAATTCAGACAGGATAAATAGTATCCATACAAGAATAGACAAAAGAAAAAAGTGGGTGGATAAAAAAAAATGAGGGGTAAGTTAAAAAAAAGAAAATAGTAATAAAATATAAGATGAGCAATAAAATTATATTACCAACTGAAATTTACATGGAGATCCGAGACAAGATCACAGATGCTTATGACCATTTCATTTTTTGCAAAGCTGTGAATATTCCAATAGATAAAAAGAGGAGTATATTCTTAAATGTAAATCCACAAACTCTCATATTAAATTTTGATTCAATCAAACATAAACAGTTTATTAGAGATTTTGTTGAAGAGTCTGGTTATTTTGTACCTTGGAATGAGATTTCATTGTATCCAAATCTACCAGAAAATTTCATTCGAGAGTTCAAGGATAAAGTATGTTGGTATGAAATATCATCTGAGCAAAAACTATCTGAGAAATTTATTCGAGAGTTCAAGGATAAAGTATGTTGGTATGAAATATCATCTGAGCAAAAACTATCTGAGAAATTTATTCGGGAATTCAAAGATAAAGTAAATTGGGAACGTATTTCATCTAGGCAAAAACTATCTGAGAAATTTATTCGGGAATTCAAAGATAAAGTACATTGGAGACGGATTTCATCTAGGCAAAAACTATCTGAAGAATTCATTCGAGAGTTCAAGGATAAAGTAGACTGGAATGAGATTTCATCTGAGCAAAAACTATCTGAGAAATTTATTCGGGAATTCAAAGATAAAGTATATTGGGAACATATTTCATCTAGGCAAAAACTTTCTGAAGAATTCATTCGAGAGTTCCAGGATAAAGTATATTGGGAATATATTTCATTTCACCAAACACTATCTGAAGAATTCATTCGAGAGTATGCGAATTTTATTGACTGGTATTGGATTTCTGGACAGCAAAAACTATCTGAGAATTTCATCAGAGAGTTCAAGGATGTTTTAAATTGGAGATGGATTTCATCTAGGCAAAATTTAAGTGAAGATTTCATTATAGAGTTCCAAGATAGAGTGGTTTTGGATCAGTAAAAAAAATAATAGTTTAAAAGTGTTCGTTTTAATGGGGGTTCTCCATTAAAACATATTGAACAAGATGCAAGGTTGTTCTGTAGGCCAGCAAACGCTATCTACCGACGAATCTGTGAACCGGTTGCATAACCAGGAAGAGGTGGCCGTCTCGCGGGAGGTGGCGCGTTTGACCTCATTCGGCCTTGAAATCAACTACTCAAGATTATAGAACGCCTCTCAGTTCACAACTGGAGTCTTGGCTCATTGGTTATCGTATCGGCTTTATAAGAGAGAGGTCGGCAGATCGCTGCACGGACAAAACCTCAAGATTTTTTTTCCTATAATAATGAGGATACACTTCCCTCGAGATATTAGAAGCGTTACTAGCTGATGGGCCCTTAAGCTAATAATTAATCTAATTCCACCTCGATGGAAGTGAGAGTCGACCTTATCATCAAAATTTCCTTTCTTAACTGTTCTGCTCTCAACATCTACTTAAAATACAGCAAAAACCGAAACTTCAACGTAACTGAAAAGCCAAGTTGAAATGACTCACGGAATTAAAACTCCGTTGTAAGTCGCGAAGGTTGTGCCATTCAAAGATCCCCTCCTATAAAGGGAGGTAGAGATCGTTCAGGAATGGATGCTGTGTGTAGAAGTTGAGCAGCCACAGAATGTGCGGTTAAGTTGGGACATTTTGCTGAAATTTCCTTTGATTTTTTTATGAGAATTGCACCTATAAGTGTAATTCATTTAAAATTTCGTGAGTTGTAATTCCTCAGGATAAAAATTTCCTTGGATTTCCTCTCCGCTTAAATCTTTAATTTTATAAGTAACTGGACTCGTTTCTAAAATCTCAGCTATTTCAAAAATCTCTTTCGTCCAATTTGCTTCGTATTTGTTTGCAAAAGTTTTCTTTGATTTCGTAATTCTCACACGATTTCCAATTTTAAATTTCTTTTTTCCATTTTTTCCAGTCTTTTTGAATAAATATCTCAGAATTTCATTTTCATTTCTCGCATCAACTTGAGCAGGTGTCATTCCAATAGAACGATGAACGTCTTGTTTGTTGTACTCATTAACTAATTCCTGTAAAATATCGACCCAATTTTTATTTCCATTCACCTCGAAACGAATTTTAAATTTCTGATTCAAAGTTCTGTTAAATCTTTCGATGATTGCAGATTTTTCTAAATTTTCCGTGTGATACATTTTAATTTTATACTCGTCTAAAAGTTCTTTGAAAAGTCTATTTTCAAATTCTAAACCTTTGTCCGTGTGAAGGAGTTTAGGAGTAGAATGATTATGATATTTTACATTTTCCAAAACTCCTTTGAAAGCTTTTGAAACTACCATTCCGTTTTTCTTTTTCAATGGAACTGACCAAACGTACTTTGAAAAAGTATCAATGATATTCAACATGTAACCGAACCCCTTGTTTTCATTCTCGTATTGTTTCATTATAATCAAGTCCGCGGCCCAAAGATCATCTTTTCCATGAGTAACAATTTTCCTTTTCTGAAATTTCTTTCTAACGGGTTTATGTAATTCCTTCGCAAATTCCAACTTTTCGTTTTCAGATAAATTTAAAATTTCAGTTTCAGGAATTACGTTAGTTTCCTCATTCGGATTTTTTATGAATTTACTTTTATTAGTTTTACATTTCAGACATTTAGCTGCAATTCTCCACCTTCCGTTCGCAGTTTGTACAATTTCCGCGTTTATATTTTTCGTTCGTTTTTTACATTTATGACAATAAATTTCATCCTCCATGTTTTATTAAAGGCTACCGAAAGATTTTTTTAAATTCTTAAAGAGGGATAGCGATTCGCTCCCCCTAATTAAAGCAAACACAAGCAAGTAGATTTTTTAATGGAGTGAACTCCATTAAAAATAAACCTTAGTATCTAATATTTAAGCTACTTCTTGCCTGATCATATTTTTAGTTGGATCATAAATTAAATTTGTTCTACTTACAATGATGACGTAACAAGTAGTACCTTCTGTGCTACCTGATGCAGATGCTACAGTTTTATTGAATTCTACGTGAAGTATCAAATTACTTTTACTTTGAGATACGTTTTGAGGTTGATCCGACAAGTCAATGCTATAAATTGGATAATCCCTTTTGTAAAATTCTGGTTCGATGTATGGAATTGATGGCTTGGAACTCATTGATTTTTTGAAGTCTAAAAATGCGTTGTACGCCAGAGAATAATCATTTTCATCGAAATCCAAATCTTGATTTTCCTCCGGGTATCTTCTACCACCTAATTCGATCCAATAATTTCTTACGTCTTTATGATTGAATCTAGAATTGTCCTTTTTCTGGTCGTTCGACGCGTCAGTTTGAAAAACTACGAAGCACCATAACGGATTATGCACGTTTCTGTAAATATTTGTAATATCGAACATTAAGGTTTTTCCTGTAACGTTTTTATGTTCTATGCACTGCCAACTTTTGAATTGAAATTGGTACGGCACGCTTCTAAGTTCTGCGATCAAATTAACTTTAGATTCGTTTTTATATTCAATCACTGGAACTCTCAAAACAAAAGATTTTATCTCCACAACTCCATCACTAGGTATAATCGAGGTTGCATCCTTTTTCCAAACTTGAATAACGTTATTATCGCTGTTTCGAATAAAAATTATTTCAAAACCTCCCTTGAAAATTGGAATGGTTATATCTTTGAAAAACCCCAAACCTAAATCACCGAGATAACCAACTGCACTGAAATTACCACCTCCTATTGCTTTCGAATTAAAACCTGAATTTAAAACTTCCCCATTATAATTCTTAGGGCCTGCAAAAGTGACAAGGCCCTGTACCAAGCCAGAAATGCCCGGATTCTCAATTTCGTCTACTACAACATTGTGTTTTTTCACTTCTACACTCGAAAACATTTGACCCACGAAATTATCTATCAACATGACTGAATCTGAACCTGAATACGCCTTGGTTGGATCTTTCGACTTTAAAACTCCCTTTACGTAATACTGAATGTTTTTAGACAGAAATTCGTCTTCTAGATCAATTTTGAAAGTTGTCCTTTTGTTTTCAGCATTCAAATTTAAAGTTGAAGTTGGATTTATTGTACGAAACTGCTTTCGCACAATATCGTCTTGATATTTATCAAAAATCTTTTTAGTTTGATACATACTTTATTATAGTAAAACATAATTTTTTTGATTTTTTTTATTTAGGTACTATGAATAAATCTTTAAATACTTGACTTGTATTTGTCTTTAACGTTAAAGAGGGTGGCCAATTTGGCCACCCCCACTTTAAGAGTTTTGAAAATATTCTTTAAATGTTCTCGACTTGTATTCGACTTTAAGGTTAAAGAGGGGAGGTGATTCGCCCCCCCTCTTTAAGAGTTTTGAAAGAAATTTTTAAGTGTTCTCGACTTGTATTTGCCTTTAATATTTAGGTACTATGAAAAAAATTTTTTATGAGATTTTCTCATAAAAAACACAACTCACTGTAATAACTAAATTTAAACATTTTTTCTAATCGCGTTTATAATTTCCGCTTTTCCCAGTTCTTTTCCCTTTTCTAAAAGTTTCGCTTTTTCCGTATCATTATTTTTATAACCGTTCAAAATGTTGGTTTTCATCTCGTCGTAATTTTTAATTTCTTGTTCAATATTGTTGAATTCCTCATCCGAAATTTTACCATCTTTCAAAGCATTCGTGATTTTTTCCTCTATGGAATTTAATTTTGTTCTCGCCAAAAGTGCGATATCCGAATGTTTATTAATTTTGTTTCCTACATAACTGCCCGAAGTTCTCAGGATTGCAGAAAATGTTGTTAATACGACTGAAAGTGGAACTCCAAAAGGGATTGCCACAGGGAGAGTGATACAAACACCAATCATCCCCAGTTCGGTTAACGTAGTGAAACACTCTATTCCGAAAAACGTTTTCGATAATTTGCAGTATTTTTTTCTCAAATTTCCCCTCATTTTCATTTCGTTTTTTAAAAATTCATATTGTTTTATAATGCGATTTATTCTATAATTGTTGGAATTAAATTCCGGAACTGGAATCTGAGGGTAAATGTTTTTGTAAAACGGAGTAAATTGTATGTCATTTTCAACTGCAGGAGCAGACGGTTTTTGGTTTTCATCAATGTTGTTCATCTTATTTATTATACAAATTATTTACTTTTCAGCAACAAGTAAGCTTTAATATCGTCGAATTGAATCTGTTCATTATTTCCCGTGGTTGTTGACAATTTTATCATTTTTATTTCTTTCAGTCCTTTTCTTAGTGGAATGAAAACTACTTTCTTTGGTTTTTCCGTGTAAATAGTATTAGGTGGCATTGGTTTCTCTATGAAAGAAACGTGTAATAACTCGTTTTCAACGTGCAAATGGGGATGTTCATCATGATTTGTAAAGCTATATTCCGTAATGTTACAATGCCATTCGACTATATTATCAGAAAGAACGAGTTGTTTCGGATTATTCTCTGATACGTAGTTGGTATTCTTTTTAAACAAATTATTGGAACCTAAACAATGTTTCAACTGAAATATATCGCAAAAATTCCCCTCATCCACAATCTTCATGTCCATGGGAAAGTATGCAGCAATTCTGTAAGAATCGTCTTTTAAATACTCGAGATCGAATTTCAAACTATTCGGAGTAACTTGTTGTATTTCTTTCATTTGAGCTTCAGAATACTTTTTCATAGTTTCTTTTTTCTCTAACAAACTAGTTTGAAAATTGGATAAAAAACTAATCAACTTGGCTTTGAATGAACTCACATTGAACGTTCCATCGATTTTATATTTTAGATCATATTTTCCATCAGTAAAAGTATATCTGTAAGCGAACACGAAGTTTTTTATCTCAAACGTTTTCCTAGTTGTAAACAACAAAGCTGACATACCCAACTGATACTCTTTATTCGGATCGAGTGGAATTGGACTCTCAAACCTTAGTGTATCTCCTGAAATTTTTATAAACATTATTTATTTATATATAATAAATATAATAAATAAAATGAGTCAAAAATATAACATAGAGCTTTTTTCATTTGAAGAAAAGACAGCTTCTCACGATTTACTACCTCTGCCCCTACGCTGCCTAGTGGTAGGGCCATCCGGATGTGGAAAAACCAATCTATTGTGCAACCTGATTGTACAACCATGGGGAATTCCGTTTGGAAATCTTTACATATTTTCCAAATCTTTAGAGCAAAAAGTTTATAAAGATTTGAGAAAAGCTTACGAAAAAATAGCGGCTAAAGTTGGAACGGAAATAGCTCATTTTTACAATAATTGTGACGAACTAATTGTACTAGATGATTGTCAGTCGAACAGTTTGATAGTTTTTGATGATTGCGTTAATGTTCAACAACAACAGATTATAAAAGATTATTACATGAGAGGACGTCATAAGAATATTTCTTGCATTTATCTAACTCAATCATTCACTAAAGTTGATACACAGTTGATTAGGGAAAATCTGAATTTTCTGTGTATTTTCAAGCAACGCCTAGTTTACATGAAAGCGATTTACGATGAGTATGTTGGAACAGATTTTACTTTTGATCGATTCAAAGAAATATGCAACGAATGTTGGTACGATAATCATGGATTTCTGACGATAAACCTCGAGAAAAAATTAAAAGATTGCCGATACATGAAAAAGTTTGAGAAAACGTTTCTTGAATAAACGATCAAAAACACCGTTAGACGATCAAAAACACCGTTAAATCACCGTTAGACGATCAAAATAACCGTTAAACCATCGTTGAAACGTTTTTTAAATATACGATCAAAATAACCGTTAAACCATCGTTGAAACGTTTTAAAAATATACAATCAAAAAAAATTTTTTGTTTACTATAATAAATAACTATGCCTACTGTTAAGCATTTAGAAAAAAATTTGTTGAAAAAATATAACGAACATAAAAAAAAGATTGAAACTGATGATTCAGAAACTCGTGATCAAACTGATGATCAAACTGATGATTCAGAATTAGAACCAGAAAATCGAATTTTAATGAGAAAACCCAAAAAAGAAATGACTGTCAAGGAAGCTAACAAAATTCGAAAACTAGAACAAGAGTTAAGAAGTGCTTTCAGAGAAGCAAGAGTGGATATGCTGAATGATAAAGAAACCAAAGAAAGAATGTTTGCTCCCATCACGGAAAAATTAGTTGAAGTGAAAAATGCTGTGAAACAAGCTGACGAGGACTTCAAGAAGTTGGAAATTGTTCCTTACATGCAAGCTCCTATGGCGAGTAGTTCTCCTGTCAAGAAAAGAAAACTGGTGACTTTCGGGCCTACTAATACTCTTGAAATTAAACCAACAGAAGGAGCTTCTGCACTAGTTGATACGACATCAGATGAGACCGTAGTAAACACAAGAAATAGTTTATCAAACATCATAGATATGGTAGATCAGAATCAATCCCCATCGAATAGTGTTGGTCCGAAAGGAATTGGTCCGATTGCTAGACTTTACATCAGACAGGATGATAAACAATTTGGTATATGGGGAGAAGAGGACAAAATTTTCATCGGAGACCAACAAATTCAAGTAAACGGAGATGCAATCGTTATTCAAAAAGAAACGTACAAAGGAACGCACGGATTATGGCGTTTGTTAACTGATCCTCTAGGGCCTGATCCTGATAAATACACTCAAGAGGATTTGAAAGTTTACAAGAAAATTCTCATTCAAACTAATTCTTTATACCAAAAGAATGATCCAACTACTAATAAAGTAAAGTCCAGTACAGGGAAAAAATGGAAAGATTTGATCGCACCTATTTGGAAAGAAATCAAAGCAAGTAAAGTTGGTTCGGGCTTGATAGAATATTCTGAAAATCCAGTGGAATTTAAATACATCGACAACCTCCAACAGCTGCATCAGCGTTTGTACTATTTGTACGCACAAGAACGAGCTGGTAATAACAATTTTCACAATGAAAAATTAGGAATTGTAAAGTTTATAACCGATCAGTTGGAAAAAAACATAGATAATCCCAAAGGAATAGAATATCTGTTGAGAGTTGTAAACAGTTTACCGAAAGGTATAATTAAAAATGGTTCCGGAGTTTTAAATACTTTGCTGAACAAACTTGATGGTTTCGTACCTGAAATGCATTTGTCGGGTGGATACAACTATTGTGGTCCATTTACAAAACTAGATAAACGATTGAAAAGAGGAGATCTGGGAATTAATAAATTGGATGAAGGCTGTAAGGAACATGATAAATTTTACAGGGATCACACAGACACGAAAGAAAGACATGTAGCAGATAAAGCACTGGAGGAATTAGCAAAAGAAAGAATGTACGCGAGTGATGCAAGTTGGAAAGAAAAAACTGATGCAGCTAAAGTGAGTGCTTTAATGAAAAGTAAACAATATTTCGGTATGAAAATTCATTATTAAAAAAATTTACTATAATAAATAACTATGATCACGAAAAAAATAGATTTAACCGAAAATCAATTAACCAAATTGCGAACCGCTTACAAAAAGCGTAGATCTGTTACAGTTCGTTTGACAGCGAAACAAATTTCAGGAAACGGAAAACATAAAATCAGTCTGTGGGAAACTCAATCAAAAACATTTGAAAAAGCGAGAAAAGAAAAGAAAGGAATTACGTTAACTTTGGATTATGAACAACTACATTTGAATCACACGGGTGGATTCCTACCACTGTTATTTGCAGGAATAGGAGCACTTGGAGCGTTATTGGGTGGAGGTGCTGCAGTAGCATCTTCAGTAATAGATTCAAAACATAAAGCTGCTGAAGAAGCGGAAATAAAACGTCATAATCTCGAGATGGAAAAACTAGCTCAAAATGCAAAAAGTTTAAGTATTGGGTCCGGTTTAAAAAAACGAAAAAAACGGAAAACTACCAACCTCTGAGTAATTTAGATTTAAATCGTTATGCGAAAAATTTTAAAATAAAACATTTCCGAGGTGTTTTCATGAAGGATGAACTTCCTAATCGGTCTAAACCCGTTGAATGCGGAATTATTAATTTAGAAAATTCTAATCAAAATGGTAGTCACTGGACTTGTTATTTTAAAAAATCCGAAAAAGAAAAATATTATTTCGATTCCTATGGAAACGCATCACCGCCTAAGGAGTTGGTAAAATACTTGGAAAATAAAAATATTTTTTACAATTCCGAACAAATTCAAAAAAATAACGATCCTCCAATTTGTGGTCATCTGTCTTTGATAGTGTTAAAAGAACTTTCAAACGGAAAAGATTATGAAACTGTTTTAAAAACATGCAGAGGGAAATTGAATTCTGAAAAAACTTGGTCTCTGTAGGAGACAACTCTTAGTATAATATTGTTGTTTTAATGGAAATTTTCCATTAAAAACGTTTTTTTATTAAAATCTAAAAAAATGAGAGGTAAGTTAAAAGGATCTCACCAATAATAGACAAAAGAAAAAGGTGGGTGTGTACCATACACCCACCTTTAAGAATTCAAAAAAATGAGGGGTTAATTAAAAGAATCTCTTTTCTAATAAAAAAATGAATGATTCGAAAAATTATATATCCTATAATAAAATGTATGATACGAGAAGGCATTGTGAAAAGTGCAATGTTAGCACTACTTATAAAAATTGGGCTAGGCACCTAAAGTCTAAGAGTCATGGAAAAAACGACCCGGACCGGACAATGACTATCAGAAAACCTAGAAAAGCAAAACCTGTATTTGTAAATCCGAGGAAATTGCACAAAGTATTTAATTTTAGTGAAAAAGTATTTGAAAAAAACAGAGAAGCTAGAAAAGTGAAATCTGTATATGTAATACCGAGGAAATTGCACAAAGTATTTAATTTTAGTGAAAAAGTATTTGAAAAAAGCAAAGAACCGAAAACGGAAGTTGTTGAAAAGGAAACTGCATTTGAATCTAGATTAGTGACTTACAACATTAAAAATACGAAAGGATTTAAAGATGCTTCCAAATTTCTGAACAGTATTGAAAGAACCACAACAGGTTTAATCAAATGGAAACTTAGAGAAATGAAACTAAAAGTTAATGTAGTTTTAATCGCAGAATTTAAAAAAGGAACTAACAAAAATAACATGGAGTATCAGGAACTCAATTTCAAAACTAAAAACGTAATAATATTGCATTCAGCAGAAGTTGCAAACTGTTACGATGAAATGAAACAGAAAATTCTAAATGAAATGGAAACGTTCGAAATTAAAGGATCTAATTGGCAACTTCATAAGATCAAACATTTGGAACTGAACGTTAACAAGTACGTTCCTTTGAAAGGATCGTCTTACATTGAACTCCCTAAGTTTCTACAAAGTAGGAAAGCAATTATAAATGTGAAAAATGACGATAATAAATGTTTCCTTTGGTCTGTTCTTTCAGCTTTACATCCAGCTGATAAAAATTCTGATAGAATAGGAAAGTACATTAGTTGGGAACATGAGTTTGACGAAGCGTTGAAAGATATCAGTTTTCCTATGAAACTTACAGACGTAAAAAAGTTTGAGAAAAGAACTGGGATTTCCATTAATGTTTACTGTCTGAATGAAAAAAATACTATAGTACCCTTGGAAATAACGAAAGATGAAAAGGAAAGGCACATTGACTTGTTGTACTTGAAAAACGAGAAAACTGAACATTACTGCTGGATCAAAGATCTATGGAAACTGGTAGGTCATAGTCAGCTAACAAAGGATGGTCACAAACGATTTTTATGTAAAATGTGTTTAAATAGCTTTGGAACTCAGGTTAAACTAAACGAACATAAAGTATATTGCGGTGTTCATAAAGCTGTTAAGGCGGAATTACCAGAACCTTATGATAACATCTTACAATTTGAAAATTATAGACACTCTTTAAAAGTACCTTTTACAATTTATGCAGATTTTGAATGTATGTTACAAAAGATTGATACCTGCAAACCAAATCCCGATGAATGCTATACAAATGACATTCAAAAACATGAACCGTACAGTTTTGTTTACTTCATGAAAAATGCCGAAGACGAAAGTAGGAAAAACTATGTAGGCGATTATAAACTTGTACAATATTCTGGGCAGGATGTGGTAAAAGTATTTTACGAAAAAATAAAAAAAGATGCCTTAATGGTGGCGAGAAAATACTATGACGTTAATATTCCCATGAAAGATTTAACCGAAGAACAACAAAGAGAATACGATATTGCTGAGAGTTGCCACATTTGTGAAAGAAAATTTAATGAACTCCCACCTATAATTGAAAATAAACTTGATGTACTGAGGAAAACAATTCAACACTTTATTGATAAAAAAGATGACAATCAAGCAGATATATATAATGAAGAATTAGAAGTTTTGAAGTCAAATATACCTGATAATTGTATAAAAGTACGGGATCACTCACATTTGACTGGAATGTACAGAGGAGCAGCTCATTCGATTTGTAATTTAGAATATAAAAATCCTAAGTTTATTCCAGTATTTTTCCACAATCTTTCTGGCTACGATGCACATCTATTTATTAAAGAATTTGAAAAAGATAATTACGATATTAAACTTTTACCGCAAAGTGAAGAGAAGTACATTTCCTTTTCTAAAATGATAGCTTATGAAATTGATGAACTCGATAAAAATGGTCACAAAAAGAAAAAGACTATAGAATTGAGATTCATAGATTCTTTTAAATTTCTTTCTGCTTCTTTAGATTCTTTAGCTAAAACTTTAACTAAAAATCAATTTAAGGAAATAAAAAAGTATTTCCCAAAAGAACATCTCGAACTAATTACTAGAAAATTAGCTTATCCATATGAGTATATGGACTCTGTTGAAAAATATCGAGAAACTAACCTTCCACCTATAGAGAAATTCTACAGTAAACTAACTGGAGAAAATGTTAAAGAAAATGATTATAAAAATGCTCTAGAAATTTGGTCTACATTCAAAATTAAAAATTTGGGAGAATTTACAGAACTTTACAATAAAATTGATGTTCTTTTGTTAGCAGATATCATGGAAAACTTTAGAAATATATCTTTAGAAAAATATAAATTAGACCCCGCTTGGTATTATACAACACCAGGTTTCGCTTGGGACTGTATGTTGAGAATGACCAAACAAAAGATAGAATTATTAACAGATTATGATAAGATTTTACTCATAGAAAAAGGAATAAGAGGCGGAATTTCTCAATGTTCAAAACGATACGCGAAAGCTAATAATAAATATATGGGAGACCAATTCATCAAAGAAAAAGAAACTGTTTTCATTGAATACTTGGATGCAAATAATCTTTACGGTTGGGCGATGAGTAAATTTTTACCTTATGGAAATTTTGAATGGAAAATGGATCTAGATAATTTCGATATACAATCCATTCCTGATGATTCACCCAAGGGTTATATTTTAGAAGTTGATTTAAAATATCCTCAAGAACTCCACGATTTACACTCTGATTTTCCTTTAGCTCCTGAAAATAACTATGGTGATGAAAAACTATCAAAACTTTTATGCACGTTGTATGATAAGAAAAAATACGTTATCCATTACATTACGTTAAAACAGTATTTACAACTAGGAATGAAATTAGAAAAAATTCATAAGGTTTTAGAATTTGGCCAAAGTGCTTGGTTAAAAAGCTATATTGATTACAATACAAATCTTAGAGCAAAAGCCAAAACAAAATTCGAAGAAAAATTTTTTAAAGAGATGGTTAATAGTGTATATGGGAGGACAATGATGAATGTACGTAAACATGTGGATATTAGGCTTTGTTCTGATGGTTTTAAATTGGAAAAACTAATTTCAAAACCAAACTTTAAAGGTAGAACTATTTTTTCCGAAAACTTAGCAGCTGTACACATGGAAAAAGTAAATATCACATTTAAACAACCAATTTTCATTGGTATGAGCATTCTAGAAATTTCAAAAACTTGTATGTATGATTTTTATTACAACACGGTTAAAAAACAATATAAAAGTGATGTAAATTTATTATACGGAGATACAGATAGTTTAATAATGGAAATAAAAACGGATGATTTTTATAATGATATGAAAAATATGTTGGATCATTTTGATACTTCTGACTATCCAAAAAATAATGTTTACAATATTCCACAAGTTAATAAAAAAGTGTATGGGAAATTTAAAGATGAGTTACAAGGTAAGATTATGGATGAGTTTATTGGACTTCGCCCAAAGTGCTACGCTTTTAAAATATTCGAAACTAATGATGTTACGAAAAAATCTAAAGGAGTAAAGAAAAATGTCGTTAATAAGGGTTTAAGTATAGAGGATTATAAAAGATGCTTATTCTTTAAAGAACCAAACTATCAGAAACAGATATTATTCAAATCGAAAAAACACGATGTGACCACAGTACAACAGAATAAGAAAGCTCTTTCCGCTCATGATGATAAAAGATTTATAATGAAAAATGGCATAGATACTTTGGCTTGGGGTCACTATGAAATAAACATAAGTAGAGACAATTTTAAAACTCGCCTTGAAGAAATAATAAAAGAAAATAATAAAAAAGAAATGGAATTATAGGTAGGATTAAAGTAAATACTAAATTATAATTTTTATAAGGGATCCCTTATAAAAGCCTAATGGGACCTCCTCTTACAAATATTCTGTGCACAAAGTTTAGCATAATTTGATTATCCTCTTCGATGCATTCAAAACAAATATTACCATTTCGTACTCTAACCCTAGAATTTCTGAAAGGAGTAAAATTTAGAATGTTTTCAGTTAGTTTATTTTTTCCGGTAAAAAAGTTACGTTTCACAGTTGGTAAATCCAAAAACTTATGATACTTCCTCACGAAATAATCAGTCAGTTCTCCAGATTCAGATACTTCCCACCACTCACTCTTGGAAAGACAATTTCCATCTTCTAGTTCTCTTAACGTTTTAAAGTGTTCCATTTTTATTTTATTGGAGAGATCCTTTTAACTTACCCCTCATCTGAATTGAATACTTAAAGGTGGGTCCGTAGATTAAAAAAATATTTTCTATAATAAATAAAGAGATATGGGTTTAAATGATGAAGCATTAGATTTATGTGATGAACATGGAGGTTTCTGGGGGTTGGTAAAGACACCTGAATTTCGATTTTATGATAGAAACTGTGACGCACTAGACGAGATTCAACGTGTATTGAGAGAGTATAGATATTCTAAAGGGTTGTTGAAAGAACGTTTTTTGGGTGTTGATGGTAAACCACCGCTCCTAAAAATCCAGGTTCCTAAAAATGCTTCTGAATATCAACTTAGAAAATTGCTTTATAGTGAGAGTAAAGACAAACTAAAGAAGGATTTTGAGTTTCAGTTTCGATACTGTTGCTAAAAGCTCAGGATGTTTGGAATATGAAGGAGATTTTATTTTTAATGAGCTGTGTTCATTAAAAAGTTCTTATGCTACTAACTAGCAGGTTATTTTATATTGTATTGTTGTACACTTTTCCTGTCTGAATCGACCTCACCTTTAAATAGATTGGGATTCCCAAATTCAGAAGAGCGTCTCGTCATTTTAATTTAAGACGATTCAAAAATATTTTTAGCGTGACGTCATTTTAATTTTTTTATTTTTTCTAGTGAAAACATCAGAGGGAGCTAAATTTCGAAAATATCGACCCCCTAAATTTGCATTTTTTTAGAGTTCACTAGAGTTTCTGATAAAAAAATATTTTTTAAAAAAGTCACTGGTTCTGATGTTTTGTGGTAAAAAAGTTTTATCAGGGATTCAAGTGAAAATAAAAAACATCAGGGATTCAAGTGAAAATAAAAAACATCAAGGATTCAAGTGAAAATATATGTTCTGATCTTTTATGTTAAAACTTTTTATCAGAGATCTAAGGCAGTGAGCCAGGATTGGTATTCCGATACTACTGGGATGTACTTATATACAACTAAAAACATCCCTACAGCTATATTTGGAATTCAAACTTTATAATACCTACTAGTAAAACAAATCAGCTCAAACTGAGCTTGAAAGTTATTGTGGATGTCCTTACTTCAAGCAGTGAGCAGCGGTCACGATGGCTTTTGGACCAATCAAAGTTCCTCCGCACACAAATATGCCATCGGCGAGGATTCTCACCATCCAAGGAGCCTCTCCGTAGAACGTTTCAACTTTCGACAAGCATACCATAACATTATTACTACCTTCATTAATTTATTTTATCACACCACTTAAATATTACCTATCTTACACCCAAATAAAGCCCCAATTACACCTGCCGAGTGCTGGGCCGAGACAGCGCATTCGGCCGAGTAAATCGCAGTGTAATCGGCCCAGACAGTATTCGGCCTAGTAACGGGCGAGAGATTTTGGGCGGGTCAGTGAATAGAACCATGTTTTATTTACTTGGCCGAGTAGGGACCCCCCACCACTCATCCACTCGCTCAGTTGCTACTCGCCCTCCCACTCGGCTAGGTAATGTAATCAGGTTTGGCGGGCGAGCGCGCCTTTTGGTTCATTATTTGTGAATAATACACCTATGTATTCGCGCAGCAAAAATTTTTATAACAACCCCTCAAAAATTTTCTGTTTTCAAGGTGGGTAGATTCCAAAAATGCAATGACGTAATGAACGTGTAATCATTCCGAAGGTCCTACAAGAGAATATACTTCAAGAACTTCACCTTACTCATGTCGGGATTGTCAAAATGAAGCGTCTTGCCAGACGCCACTGCTATTGGACCAATATTGATAAAGATATTGAGCAAATGGTCAGAATGTGCAAAGAATGCGCCCGACGAAGGTCCCTGTTCATCATTGGGATGAACCCCAGCAAAACTTCGGAAGGGTCCATATTGATTACGCGGGACCGTTCCTCAACCATTTCCTGGTGCTGGTGGATGCCAAGTCAAAATGGGCAGAAGTTAAAATTTTGAGAGACGCCCCTACTACGGCTAACACTATTGAGTTGCTCCTTGATATTTTCTGCACTCATGGATTTCCAGAGGTCATGGTCTCCGATAATGCCAGTATTTTCCACAGTGGAATCTTCACTAAATTTTGTCAAAACAATTATACAGAAATTTTCTGCTCCACGACACCCAGCTACGAATGAGTTAGCAGAACGCTACATCCAAACCTTAAAATCAAAATTGAATACCATGGAACCAGGTCCCCTTCAACAACAAGTCAGAGAGATTTTATTCAGGTACAGAGCTACACCTCTGAAATGTGGGAAAACGCCAGCCGAACTCTACCTAAACCGGAACATCCGCTGCCAACTGATGTTTTCAAGCCTACAGTCCATATGAAAAACAAACGAGTCCCTTTCGACCTTCCACCTTCAAAAGACCTTGCAATTGGTGACAGAGTTCTGGTACGATGGTATGCTCAGAACAAGCATACATGGAAACTTGGTCACATCATCCAGAAGTATGGGAAATTACATTACCTAGTTCAGCTTGACAGTGGATACTTTTTGAAGAGACATGTGGATCAATTGAGGAAGACAAGCGTGGAGCCCAACAGGAGCGAACCTCCTCAGTACCCTCATGTTCCACAGCCCACAGCATCAACCTCTTCCGCAGCCCACAGCATCAACCTCTTCAGAGTCAACTCCTATGATGACAACGCCATTGATTCCTACTGATGAGCTCTTCAATCCTCCAAGATTCTCTTGCGAGTCTACTTCTGCCAGTCACGCACCAGTACCAAAGCCACCAGCAACTCCTCCTACTCTGAGGCGATCCGCAAGGGACCGTCGTTTGCCTGCACATCTAAATGTTTTGTTGTATGTTCATGTTATTGTTAATTATGAATCTTCAATAAGTGGGGGAGAGTGTAGTGTCGTAAATTCTACTCCATGTAAAATCCACCTCCGTCGATATATCGATCCATGTAACTCTTGCACGCTTATATATATCAACGCTAACGTTTCCAGAATGTTCGAGACTTTTCTAGTGAGAATTTTGAAGTACTAGATACTAGTTGTATTCAATATACTTTGTCGTTCAAATACGTGTGCAGTATTCCTTCAATACCTGTTCAATTGTTGAGTTGGAACAACTATGCTTGGGCATCGAACTTGACTTTCCTTCATTAGCTTTACAAGCAAAGAAACTACGAACAAGAGGACGTCTACCAATCAAAATCAAAAGTTACGCTCAACTGCAATTGGAAAGTAAGCCTTTCATTCCCCGCAGCCAATTCTTGGAGACGTTCAAAAATATTTCCAAGGAATCTCTAATCTATATTTGGTGTTCGCTGCTATGGGAAGCATATCCCAAGATATTCACAGCTTACTCTTCTTCGGCTGTGGATGTGAATACCATTTACAACGTTTTGGAAGAATACCCGTCAGTACTGTCCAATGTTCCCGAACTCTTCGAATGATCCGAGATACCTATTTGCTGTTTAATTCCTAGTTTGATGTGTGTTATTCAGTTTAGCTTCAGTGTATTCTAGTTCAAATCTAGGCTGAATTGCACATACACACCTGAGGACAGGTGCTCCTCATAGGGGGAGGTGATGTTAGGAGCCAGTTCAACAGAACTGCTTTGGACAGCTAGACCCAGTTTTCCCGAACTCCCCTCAGAACAACGCCCTCCGGTTCAGTTTGCCGTAGCACCTTGTACGTGACTCCCACTCCAACCATACATTGTGCTATTCATCCAATAACCAATAAAAATGGTTGCTACAACAGAAGGTAGTAACTGTGTAGTAACCAATGAAAAACGTAGCTATTGACTCTTGTTTCTTTCGAGTGCGATATTCTTTATGGTTGCTACAACAGAAGGTAGTAACTGTGTAGTAACCAATGAAAAACGTTGCATATTTGCGTGTCGGAATTCACAGAATGACCCCCAGCCCTAAAACATTAAACATGTTAAAATTAATACTGCAGTGTTCCATGTGGGGTTTATGAGTATCATCCTACCCAACCTGCCTGTTGTAACTCCATAGAGCAATCTGTGTCCCACCTGTTGCTCGTATCCATACAAGATGATATGATCCATATATTCATTCTCTTGATGGCTCTCCCCTTTGCTAGCATATATTTTCTATAGCTCTCTTATAATAAACAAGTATCAATCCAAGTAGCTCTTTATCTACAATTCCTCGGCCACCACAACAGTTGTCGACGAGGTGAACAACAGAAATCGCCAAATCTGTAAGTACAATGTCGATTAACGAAAACTTTCTGACGACTCTCGTAACTCAGTTGACCGACACGATCGTGAAAACTCAACACGATTTCATCACACAACTTCGCGCCCAGCAGGTCTTCACAACCGAACCATCATGCGTAGTACATGTCTCACCATTTGAAAATTTTGATGCACGCAAGGACAAATTTTCATGTTACCTTGAACGATTCGAAAATTATGCTGCCGTGAAAAATGTCATCGCACCTGCTAAAAAAGCGCAATTGTTGTCAGCCTTGATCGGTTCTGAAAACTATACTTAATAATCTTTCTGCTCTCTCGGGACCTAGCAAAGCCCTAAAAGATTATCCCTATGGCGAGCTAGTTGCCACATTTAAATCTATGCTACCTATCGCCTGTAAAGAAGTAGTTGTCTCACAACATTATTTTCTTTCTACCTACCAAGGAGAAAAACAAACAATCCCCGAATACGTTGCAACCCTTCAACGCAACCTAACCGATTGTGAATTTCTAGTCACATGCTCTTGCAGGGAACAAGTTTCCGTCGCTAATATATTTCTCCGAGCTCAGTTTATCCGTGGACTCCGTGATAACTGGATTCGTGAGCAGTTGTTACAATCTGATTCACCTAAATTCGAAGACATTCTAGCGAAAGCCGTAGCTCTTGAAGCCTCCCGCGTTCAAAGTCGAGAACTACAACAACAAAACCCCGGTTGTTCCAGTTCGGGAACAGAGCCACAAGATTGCCACAAAATGTCACAGTTCACGGAACAAATTCCGACAAAAGTCACAGCGGTAACTGTTCACACAAGAACAATCGCACGGACGCTCCTTTTCAACAGATCGTAACAGTCCTCAGTCACAATCTCACAACCGCTCAAATTCAGAGTCCCGACCCCGTCGTTCTGGATTGGATTATCATGCTCTTGGTATCGAAAACCTTTGTTTTCATAGTGCAAAATCGAACCACCTTTCCAACGAATGTAGAACTGATAGAAACAGCCTTAAATGTGAATCATGTGGAAAAACGGGCCACGTTAAAAAAGTCTGTATTTTTACTTTGACAAAGAAACAGGCAAATACGAATCAACTACGTTTTGACACTGATGACTCTACCTCTTATCACACTTATGGACTCCATCATCTGGAAATTGCTAAAAAAAAAAGTCAAATAATATTGTTGACATTCGAATTTCATTCTAGCTCTGACAAATACATGGTGAACATCTCAGTTAACGACAATATGGTTCAAATGGAAGTAGATTCAGGGGCAAAATTTTCTATTATGCCTAAAAACAAATTTGAGTCGCTAAATATTGGCATACCCCTCCAACCTTCTACCATAAACTTCCGTGCCTATTCCAATAATGTACCATGTATGGGAAAAGTCGAAGTCACCGCCAAGTATGGTGGAAGAGAGATTTTTGCTCAGCTGTATATCGTACCTACTGGACACGATTCTCTTCTAGGTCGTGATTGGATCAGAGGTCTTAGTCTCGAATGAAAGCAAATTGACGCAGAAATGACTCAAAGGTCTTCCGGCTCTATCGGCCGCAGTATTGCTGCTGATCCTCACATCTTTCAGCTAAATGATCTCTTCCAAGAATTTTCCAATATATTTGAACAGCAAATCGGATGCGTTCCTGTAGTGGCTTCACTTGGTAGGTTCCTGTCAACTACCTACCCAACTGCTTGCCACTACGGTTTCATAGAAACCGCATATGTTTTTAGCCATATGATTGTACAGGCACTCATTCATCCAGTTCAATATATTATGTTTGTCAAGTTTCATATTACGATTTAATTCTCTACAAACGTAATACTGGCGACGAGGATTTACGAACTCAACTGAAAATGCCACAAAAGAAGAAGACGCCGAGGAGAAGGCGAGAGGATTTTGACTCGGGAGATCAGGAAGATCAACTGCAAGGACCAACAACTGAACATAAAGGTAGAAGCGGAACAGATGTGAGTACAGATGCCATTCACGTTAAGTTAGTCATTCCGCCTTATGACCCATCTAAATCCAATTGGAATTTTTATTTAAAGCGGATGCAAAATAAGTTCAAACTTTACAACGTTCCTGACAGTAAGAAAACCCTGCATCTTCTTGATGCAATAGGGGATCCTGCCTATGAACGACTATGTGACCTCTGTGAACCAGCAGAACCGGAAATGAAATCCTTCACAGAGCTTACGGCTATTTTGTCAAAGTTTTTCGCTCCTGAACCTAATCCACTTCCCGAGCGCATCCGTTTCCAAAACCGGCTTCAGCGAGATTCTGAATCTCCTCAAGAATTCGCGGCAGAACTTAAAAAATACGCGGGTTATTGTAAATTCCCAGCAGATTGGTTTGATGATGCCCTCTGTACTCAGTTTGTTCATGGCCTCAGAGATCACGATCTGAAACTGAAAATCTTGGAACTTCAGGAGGTCACTTTCGACAAAGCACTTGAATTTGCCACAAATCACGCAAAACTTCGCGAAAACACACCATTACCTACGGTTATTAACAAGATTTCGGGACATTTGCGCCACACTCGTAGTACCTATGAAAAGAGATGTAAACATTGCAACTACAGAAATCATGAATCAAAGGACTGTAAATTCCAAAATGCGACCTGTGATTTATGCTCGAAAAAAGGCCATATCAAGCTGGCTTGCCCGTAAAACGGTAGATTCCAGAAGTTCATCCACGCGTAAATACGACAGCGGAAATCGGGGTAAGACAAGTCTAAATCGGGTATCGCAAGACAACGAGTCAAAAGACTCAGAGTCGGATTCAGATGATTCAGTGGTTCTTTCAAGTCTTAAGGTGTTAGCATCAAGTCCAAGAAGGACACCTCTAGAATTTTCACGACCAGAAATGTGGATGGCGTAGATATCGAGTTCCAAGTAGATACAGGAGCTGCAGTCACGATAGTGAATTACCAAATATTCTCAAGAAAATTTCCTGATAAAAAATTTAAATCGGCTCACATCAAACTGAAATCGTACACCAGAAATGTAGTACCTATTGTGGGGAAGGCCAAAGTGACGGTAGACGATAAAAATACTCTTTAGACCTATATGTGGCTGAGGGTGACTCTTCTAACCTTTTAGGACTCGACTGGTTGCTAGCTTTAAACCTCAAGCTACCAGAACTCTTACAAACCCAGGTGAATTCAGTTTCCACCTGGGATTCTCCATCGAAAATGCTAAATGACATACTTATTAAGCACCAGGATGTATTTCAGCCGGGTGTAGGTAAAATAAAAGGCGTCAAAGCACGTATTCGACTTAAGCAAAATTTCTGTCCCATTTATAAGAAGCACCGACAAGTACCTACCATATGCTTTTACTCCCAAGGTTACAACGGAATTAAACCGGCTCGAGAAAGAGGGAATAATTACAAAAGTACAAAGCTCCGATTTCGCCACCCCTGTTGTGCCTATCTTGAAGGGGGATGGAACCATTAGGCTTTGTGGCGACTACAAGGTGACATTTAATTTTCAACTTGAGAATGAAGATCACCCAATTGCTAATATTGAAGAAATTACGTCTAATTTAAACGGCTTTTCCTATTTTTCCAAGATAGACATAAGTCAGGCGTTCAATCATTTAGAAGTGCATGAAGAGGACAGACATTTCCTAACCATCAACACAATCAAGGGCCTTTACCAGTACAACTGTCTACCTTTTGGCATTACAACAGCTCCCAGAATCTGGACTGCACAAATAGAAAAAATACTAAAGCCCATTTCCGGAATTCACATATTTTATGACGACATTCTTGTTGCATCCAAAACTGAGGAAGAACACACTCGTACCATTGACCACTTGCTCCAGCGTCTGACAGAATTCAATATTAGAGCTAACAAATCGAAGTGTGAATTTATGAAACCCTCCATCAAATATTGTGGTTTCATTGTTACAAGGGACGGCTTAAAAAAATGCCCGAGTAAAACAAAGGCTATTAGCCAGATTGAACCTCCTAAGAATTCATCCCAGTTAAAATCATTCCTTGGAGCAGTGAATTTTTATGGCAAATTTGTTAAAAATCTCAGTACATTAGCTCACCCTCTATATAGCTTATTGAAGAAAAATGTGAGATTTGATTTTGACGACCGTTGTCTGAAAGCATTCAACGACATAAAAGCAAGTATTATGTCAGAGAGTGTACTCATCCATTTCGATCCACAGAAGCAAATTGTACTTTCCGCGGACGCAAGTCCTTATGGTCTGGGTGCAGTCATCTCACATCGGCTCCATGACGGTTCAGAGTGGCCTATCGCATTCGCTAGCCGGACGTTAAATCCTTCAGAACAGAAATGGAGTCAGATAGAAAAAGAGGCGGCATCAATCATTTTCGGGGTTAAAAAGTTCTTTCCCTACTTGTATGGGCTCCCTTTTGTGTTAGTGACAGATCACAGGCCACTCCTATCCATATTTAGCCCAAGTAAAAGTTTACCTGTGATCTCAGCGCTAAGGCTGCAGCGTTATGCAATTTTCCTTCAGGCGTTTCAGTACGATGTAGAATATCGACGTAGTAATGACCATGGGAATGCTGATTGTCTATCAAGGTAGCCCAGGAAGAAGTCTAAGAGCGCTGACGACGCTTATGACGTTGACGTTTTCTTGGTTTCTCAATTAGAAAATTTACCAGTCACATCTATTGACATAAAGAAAGAACTCGAATTCGATGCTGAAATGTTTTCTCTGGTTGAAGCACTGAGGAAGGGCACCTCGCTCCCAACATCTCAGACTTGGGGACACAAGACTGAAGAATTTTCTCTCTTTCATGGCTGCCTCTTCTGGGGGCATAGGGTTTACGTTCCTGCTTCGTTTCGAAAAAGGGTTTTGAAGGAACTGCATGTTGGACATATTGGGATGGTGAAGGCGAAGGCATTGGCTAGGAGCTATGTTTGGTGGCCAAACATTGACCGGGACATCGAAGGAACAACCCCATCTTGTCGGGTCTGTAATGAAAATAAAAATGACCCTCCCAAAACTTTCCATAAATGGCAGGTACCAACAGCTCCTATGGAACGATTCCATGTAGATTACGTTGGCCCTTTCAAGGGTTCATATTTTTTCATCATAGTGGACGCTTTCAGCCGCTGGGTCGACATTTTCCCCACTCAAAAAATTACCACCACCTGTACTATTAGATTCCTGAAACGATTCTTCATAAACTTCGGGATCCCTTATGTCCTTGTGTCTGACAATGGGACTCAATTTACGAGCTCAGAATTCACTCAATTCTGCAAGAGACTGGGAATCATAGAGAAACTCATTGCGCCTTACCACCCAGCAAGCAACGGTCAAGCCGAAAGGGGAGTACAGACGTTTAAAAACTCAATGAAAGCAGCGGGGCGTGACGGTGTGAACACTGAGGACGCTGTTTACGAATTCCTTGTGTCCTACAGGAGATCCCCACACAGCATCACTGGTGAATCCCCAGCAAACCTTTTCTTGGGCCGATCGTTCCGCACCAAGCTGGACCTGATGAAACCCACTGAGCCAAACTGGGCTGTACATCTTAAATGCGACCCAGCCTACGTTAACCGCTCCTTCGAGGTGGGTGATTCTGTAGCCATTCGAATTTATAATGATCCCTCGCGTAAATGGTTGTTTGGAATTGTTAAGGAGAAAAAAGGAGACTTGAATTATCAAGTAGAAGGAGAAGGGAAGACTTTTGAGAGACACATAGATCAAATGAAACAGGCGAATCCTAACCTGGTCATTTCTGAAGAGCCTCCAACCACACCTACTCTCAGTGACCTAGTCCACCCAACGGAAGACAGATCATCTGCGCCAATGAGCTATGTTGCCCAACCCCATCGCGACAAGAATGAAGCAGAAAACCGTTTCGCGATCACATGAACTTCCAGAACTTGTTCAGGACGCACAAGAAGCGGAAGACAAGTAAAACTTCCAAAAAGACTTATTGACACTATGTGAGGGGGGACGACTGTAGTGGCTTCACTTGGTAGGTTCCTGTCAACTACCTACCCAACTGCTTGCCACTACGGTTTCATAGAAACCGCATATGTTTTTAGCCATATGATTGTAAAGGCACTCATTCATCCAGTTCAATATTATGTTTGTCAAGTTTCGTATTACGATTTAATACTCTACAAACACAATAGTTCCAAACATGAAAATTTCCCTTACTCTTCGGAAAGATGCTAGATCTGTCTTCACACGGGAACGTGATGTCCCGTATGCCCTTTGTGAGCGTTTGGATAGGGAACTTGACTCACTGGAAAAATCAGGTATCATTACTCCGTGCCTCTGAATGATTGGGGATCACCTCTCGTAGTTATCCCAAAACCTGACAATGGTGTTAGACTTTGCGTCGATTACAAGTGTGGCGTTAATGATTGCCTGGTCTCTGCTAATTTTCCTATTCGACGAATCGACGAAGTCCTTAGTAGCCTGAGAAATTCAAAATACTTCTGCAAGCTAGATTTGTTTAAAGCTTATTTGCATGTTCCTGTTGATGAACAAAGTAGTATGGTTCAAACAATTACGACTCACTGTGGAACCTATCGGATGAATAGGTTGTCATTTGGCATCAAAACGGCTCCATCCGAATTTAATAGAATCATCTCCCAACTTCTCCGTCCTCACCATATACTTCACCACCATATACTATTGAAGATGGAATTGTTTTCCGCCTCGACAGGATAGCCATTCCTGAAAGCCTCAAAACAGCTATCATGGCTGAACTTCATGTCACCCATATCGGAATATCGAAGATGAAACAGTTAGCCCGTCGGTATGTTTACTGGGAAGGTATCGATAGAGATATCGAACACCTAGTAAAGGGCTGCACTGAATGCGCCGCTTTGCGTAAAACCCTCCTCCAGTCACTGTACATCCCTGGGACGACCCCTCTTCTAATTGGGAACGTCTGCATATCGATTATGCTGGACCATTAGAAGGTCACCACTTTCTAGTCTGTATAGACGCCAAATCAAAGTGGGCAGAGATTCGAATCCTTCGAGAAGTTCCAACTACTGATTCGACCATAAAGTTGCTGAACAACATAATATTCAGTTTCCATGGCTATCCCAGCACTATAGTCTCTGATAAAATGCCTCGATTTTTACCAGCGATATTTTCAAACACTATTGCGTGTCTCGAGGTATTTTTCAAAAGCTCATAGCCCCAGGACAACCTGCCACTAACGGTTTAGCTGAACGTTACGTTCAGACCTTGAAACAACGACTCAAATCACTTGCAAATGAACCTGGAACCACGGCTGAAAAGATTCAAAAAATCATTTTCCGATACAGAGCCACACCTCTTGCCTGCGGAAAATCACTGGCAGAACTTTATCTGAATAGGAAATTCAGGATTCAGCTGGATGCTCTACGTCCTAATCCTCTCCGCAAAAACAAACGCTCCAGTGATACAAAACCTGTTCGATCATTATCAGTGCAGGTAAGACTACACACCAACAATCAAGACATCTGGCAATTCGCAGTTGTTGCACAGAAATTGGGAACACGCCATTATTATGTCAAGCTGGATTCTGGAAGATGTCTCAAACGGCACATCAATCAGCTGATTTCAACGTGAGTGCCACAGCCAGATCCTCTTGGAGAACCTGCTGCTACACAGGGTTCACCAGCCAGACATGCTCATTCTGTCACCTTCAGCATCCCGATTGTGCCTCCTCCGCCACGCCCTGAACCTGCCTCAACTGAGACAGTACCTGATCTGCCTCAGCCAATTCAGACACATACGAATGACACTACTATCCCTGAAAACAATTACCAATGCCAACTTCGACGATCATCTTGCGAAAAGAGACCACCAGCCTGTATGAAAGACTATGTTGTGAATAATTAACCTGTATGTCTTTAATTCAAGAACTATTTCTAAAATTTCTATTCATTCATTTTCGAATTAAGTTTATTGCTCATGCTCTGTATAATGCTCGCACTTATCTATATTGTCTCATTTAGTTACTGTCCATGTATGCTATTTTTGTTTATATAATGACTCCTATGCTTGTGTCCAAGTTCAAATTTATATTGTTTCTATCTAAGTGGGGGGACTGTTGTAACTCCAAAGAGCAATCTGTGTCCCACCTGTTGCTCGTATCCATACGAGATGATATGATCCATGGTATGTCTTCCCAATAAAAAACCTGCCAAGGGGGTTATCCTAAATAAAGCGTTAGCGCATTGTTCTGTTCATGTTGAACTCGACACGTACTCATTTTTCCTAGCCCTCCGTTTTACTCAATTATGTTATTATAATTCGAAGTGGACACAACAACTGGCGACGAGATTCGTTAAAGTATCCGTGTGTGCAAATTTTGCAGCGATTTTTTTCTTTGAGTTTCTCATCTAGGTACGGTTTTCTTGGATCGCGACTATGACGCAGCCGCCGCAAACCGTTTCCGTTCCACAACTACCGCCACCAGCCCTATTTGATTTGCGGAAAGGATCGTGGAGGTTGATCTTAAAACGAATGGAGAACACCTTCATCACGAATTCGACGACGTCCAAGACCGTGCAGAAATCGTATCTGCTAGCCTCCCTGGGCGACGAAGCATAAGCTTTGCTCCACAATTTGTGCGTCCCAAAGGAACCCGAGGATTCCTCGTTTTCATTCAAAACACTGGCAGATAAATTATTGCAACATCTGAAGCCAATTCCCTCAATTTTTTCGGCGCGGCACGGGTTTTACTTGGCAAGGCAGGAAGAGAACGAGGGTATTATGCAGTTTTCTGCTCGAGTGCGATCCCTGGCAACCACTTGTGCTTTTCAGGAAGGTTTTTTCGAAACAATCGTGCGTGATATTTTCACCATCGGCATCAGGGCAACGTATAAAAGATCGCCTATTTGAAGAGGACCCTACTTCAGACACGTTCACCCTAGCCAAAGCAACTGAAGTGGCAGCTTTTGAGAGTCTGCCAGCCGACGACAAGTCGTGCCCGTAAGTAGTGAATTTGGACCGGTCAAAACAGAGCCAGCCGACCTTGCATACATCAGAGGTAAGCCTTCACATCGCAAAACGAAAGGTAATGCACTGCAAAATACGAGCTCGAGGGTTTCCTCGGATAAGTGTAAACACTGTGGCTGGAAACAAATTTGATTCATCCAATTGCCGATTCAAAAATGCTATGTGCCATAATTGTTCACTTGTCGGGCATATTGCATCTTCTCCTATGAGTAAAGGGAAGAAAGGGGAGAACCAACATAAATTTTTGGAACCGGTAATCGCGGGTTCAGAGGAGCAAAAGATTTCTCTTACAGACACTTTTTGTTTGATCTCTGAGCTAGGAAGTACCAAACGTCCCGCTCCATTTTTTGTCAATTTGGATATTGCACAGACCAACCACAATTACGAGGTCGATACTGGGTCAACATTCAACGTAATGTCTTACGATTTTTATCGGAGAAATTTTGAGCAATTCCAATTATTAGAAAATGACATAAAATTAACCGACTACATCGGCCGTGGAATCGAACCGTTTGGAAAAGTCATGCTACCCATCCGGCATACCAATTACACGGGGGACCTGGACTTCTACGTCATTGAAGTAGGGGGCCCACCACTCATCGGACGCAAAGGATTGGTTCTTTTAAAAGATAATAGCTGGGTAACGTCTTTTTTATACCAGCAGAGCGATCCTTTCCCGAAAGTTCAGACGACATTCGTCAAATTTTCAACGAGTTTCCGAATGTTTTTCGGGACATTGGACAAACTTATAAAGGAGATCCTGTTACTCTCAAACTTAGACCAAACGCGCGCCCTGTTTTCCTGAAGGCTAGAACCCTTCCAATCACGCTGAAAGGCAAAGTAGAGGCAGAACTCCTACGATTGGCCAAAGCAAATATTTTGGAGCGGGTTGAGTCCAGCACTTGGGGCACACCGATTGTTCCTGTTCTAAAACCGGATGGCTCAGTTCGAATTTGTGGGAGCTACAACCTAACCGTCAATCTACACTTGGAGCCTACAGGGTATAAGCTTCCCAGGACTGACCACATTTTTGCTGAATTTGGAGGTGCAATATTATTCTCAAAAATAGATTTGGCAGATGCGTACCAACAGTTGCCACTGTCCGAGTCGTCTAAAACGGTGACCACGCTGACCACCCATTTGGGATTATTTTGTTTTAAGAGGCTTTGCTTTGGGTCGTCCGTGGCTCGGAGATTTTTCAAAACAAAATGGATCAAATTTCTCCAAAGAAAACGTCTAAGAAACAGGGGAAAAGCCAATTGCCTATGCCTCACAGGTCTTAACCCCTACGCAGCAGGCATACCCATCGATCAAAGAGAGGCATATGCAATAATGTATGGGGTGAATAAAGTTAAAGATTTCCTTTACGAACGGACATTCGATTTGGTCACTGATCACCGACCGTTGATATTTATTTTTGGTTTAAAAAAGGGTTTACCCATCTACGCAGCCAACCGCGTCCAAAGATGGGCCTATTTATTATCGAATTTCAAATATAACTTGAAATGCATACGTTCGGAGGAGAACTGCGCAGATTTCCTTTCAAGACTTGATTGCTCTGAAAAGAGGGAACCAGAGATGTTCGACCAAATTTCGTACTTATTTTATGTCAACGAAGAGTGCCCTTTTCGCCTGGATTGGCACTCCATACAGAAAGAAACCCGAACCGACTCTGAGTTAGCAGTAATCGTCAAATGTCTACAACAAGGTACCCACATTCCCACGGGTGACAATTTTGCTCCCTATCGCCGCAGACAACAGGAATTGACGGTTGACAAAGGATGTATTATGTGGGGATATCGGGTTGTAGTACCAATCAAATTTCGAAACTCGGCATTGCGTCAACTTCACTCCAATCATTTTGGAATTACTAAAATGAAAAGCCTGGCCCGATCGTTTTTCTGGTGGCCTACTCTCAACAGTGACATCGAAAAATTGGTAACTGATTGCGAAATTTGTTGCCAATTCCGTTCAGCGCCACCACGATCCATTCTTCAACCTTGGCCATGGCCTTCCGCTGTTTGGACCAGAATACATGTGGATTTCGTGGGACCGATGAACCGGTCGTTCTACTGTTTTGTCATACAGGATGCCACATCCAAATGGCTGGAAAATTTTATCGTGAGTTCACCTACAGCAGCTATTGCCATCGAAAAACTTACGGAGACCTTTTCGCGTTTTGGGCTACCCCGCGCGCTGACTTCCGACGGAGCCGCTTGTTTCACAGGGGGAGAGTTCTCCGAATTTTTGAAGAAATACGGCATAGTTCACTTGAGAGGCCCACCGTTCCACCCTCAGGCGAATGGAGCAGCGGAGAGTGCCGTGAAGATCATCAAGCGTTGCATTCAAAAGGTGTTAGCCGACCCAAACAAGGAAAAGATAATGACAGCCCTACATAAATATTTGTTCCAATACAGGAACACCATTCATGACGCCATCGGAGATACACCAGCCAACATGATGTTTAGGAAGAAACCCAGAACTCTGTCTGACTTAATGATTCCTTCCTCTGAGGATGTTGTGCTGGGACGGCAAGTGGCCATGGTGAAACATGGAGGCCAGCGGACAACACAGCTTGAGAAGGGAAGTGACGTCTGGGCTCGCGACTACCGAAATGGACACCAAAAGTGGAGCAGAGGTGAAGTCAGGGACATTCTTGGTCTTCAAACCTACGTACTTAGAACACAAGATGATCAGATTTGGACCCGACATATGGATCAGCTGTGGCCTGGCACTCCACCACCGGAGAAACCACCAGTCCCGGATTCACCACCAAGACCACCGACTTCCCCGAATCCGGATCCTGGCACCAGCCGGCGCCTCTGGGCACAAGCGCTGCTGACCCGGAAACGACCCAGAAGACACCCCAGGGTTCCTCGTCCCCATACCAGGGTGTTAATAAACGTCCGAGGTTGACTTATGATGCACTGATGAAGGACAATAAATAGTTTTCTTTTGTTTCCTTAATTGAGAATTTACAAGAAGAGTTAATTTTTAATTATTCATATATATATATATATATATATATATATATATATATATATATATATATATATATATATATATATATATTGCTCAAAACTGGAAGGGAGAGATGGTATGTCTTCCCAATGAAAAACCTCCCAAGGGGGTTATCCTAAATAAAGCGTTAGCGCATTGTTCTGTTCACGTTCAACTCGACGCGTTCTCATTTTTCCTAGCCCTCCGTTTTACTCAATTATGTTATTATAATTCGAAGTCGATTCATTCATTCAATATGGCGTCCGTGAAAGATATCTCTTGCCCGACGTGCTCAAATAAATTCAATGTACAGAAAATTGAACAGTACATTCGGTGTTCTTTGTGTTTCTGTCGATTTCACAAACGTTGTTCCAAGTTGGAGAACAAGACATACGTCGAAATAGTGCAAAATAAGTTCGAATGGATATGTGTGCCGTGCAAGGTGGGCCGATCAACACTATCACAAGGTACTGATAACGACGACTTTTTCGATCCTGAATCTACTTCCGACTCTCAAGTCGATGTCACGCTAACAAATTCGAATGAAGATGTAAATTATTTGCTCAAGGAGCCTTACGGAAAGAATACAAGTAGTAACCATAACAAACTGCGACTTGTTATCGTCGAGATTGATAAGGATCCGCCCCCCAAAATCAACATTTCTAAGGAACCCAATTTCCGTGATCTTGCAATCACAATGAATGGAATCATTGATATGTTGACTAACATCAAAACATCTATCGATTTCCAAGCTAAAAAGCATGATGACATTCTCGCCAAAAATAGAGTTACTATCTCAAGCAGATAACGAGTATTTGAAGAAAGAATCAACGAATGAAATTCAAAATATTCCGCAATACCCAAGTGAAAATCTAAATTTGATGTTGAGGGAATTTGCAACTTTGTGGGATGTCCTCTGAAAGAAGGTGATGTCATCAAGATGTATCGAACCCACCTGCAGTCATCTGATTTGAGGGATAACATCCTAGCAGCTAAAAAAGAAAAGCATGATGTTTACTCATCAGATATCGGCTTGGATAACAAGAAAACCAACATCTATGTGAACGAAGCTTTAACTGTCTACTCAAAAAACCTACTTTGGCTCGCAAAATCTACTAAGTCGCATGGCTACAAATATCAATAGAGAGTTCCTAGGAGATACCGTTGCTCAGATGCGTCATCCGTATGTCTCAGAAAAGTGTTCTGCGCATGCGCCAAATGGTTGACGTATCAGACGGTTGACGGATTTGGCCGCATACATCCGTCACCGCCTCTCGATCCCGTGTAACGTAACGACTAGACCGTGTGTAAAAGTAACCTGACAAGTTGAAAACCGTACATAGTGGTCGGACCTCGTATTAGTGGCGTTGTAATCCAGTTACTGTGTGGTTTTCTCTTCGTCGAAACCTTTATAAGGTAAGTAAACCGTTTTCAGAACGTATATAAATTAGCAATGAGTCCAGTTTAAATGTTCACTCCACCAAATAAGTGTCCAAACCATCCCCGACCTCCCTTATGACGGTAGTTGGTAACGATTCCTAGTACAAAGACGGCTGCAGTTGGCTAACATCCTGTTAACCTGAGTAGAAAAATCCGTTTTTGAGGCTCATACACGACGTACGTACAATGATGTAAAACTAGGAAAGGACGACGTTGAAATACATACGAAGAGGGAAGAATGAACTGCTTGCCCAAGCCCAAAATTTCCGAATACCCATAAATAAGAAAATTGAGTTTCTGGTTCCGTTTCTCCCCGTTCTAGTTGTATGAGCTTTTACAATTCTTTTAAATCTAACAAATGATGTTACGTTATTATTCATACGTATCATTGGTTGTAGTATTTTTCATCATGCAAATATGACGAGAACAAAAATATCTATTAGGTAGTAGGTGTATATAATGTCAAGAGAGAGGGAGAGAGAGGAAAGATGATTGTGGGAGTCAGGCTGCGTAAAAACTGGAAATCGAAAAATCCTTATACCTCAGATTAAAACCTAAAAATCGAGGACGTTTTGAAAACCTGTAGATCTGTGGATAAATCCTGAGGGGCGACACTGTACACTGTAAGTGTTTGCAAAATATTTAATGTTGATTATTTGTTTCCACAGATTACTATACAATGGCAGACAGACGTAACGAGGTTGAGAAAGAAAAGCGGATGTTCTTTTCAAGAGGAGACGATTTGGAAATGGTGGGTTTGATTGTAAACGAGAATCCCTTCATCAACCCCGCAAAGTGGAAGTGGATTGCGGAAATGTTGAAAGCGAGGAGGGGCAAGCGATTCACTCCTAAAAACGTTAGAGAAAGGACCACCCTGTTAATTGCAGTATTCCGAACCAAAGATAAAAACCTTCAAATCGCATCCGGAAAAGAAGAAGGTAAGAAAAATACTTTATTTTTGAAGATATACCTACCATTTCTTATACATATAGTTACCAATGAACATTTTACAATTCTGTTCATTAATTGTTCAAGGTTATGACGAACTTGATCAGCTTCTTCAGGAAGCATCTGACCTGAAGAAGGACTCAGAAAACAACCCTTCACTAAAGAAAATACAAAAAAAGATTACTGAGCAGCTGGGAAAAGACGCCAGGGAAAATGCAGCTGTAGTGTACGTTGACAAGAACCTTTACAGTGAAGAGGTGAGCGTTTGGGACTACCAATATAAATATACGGCTCTGAATGCTGCCAGCAACCCAACATTAGAAAATGTGTTGAAAATGCTATAGCTTGTAGGTCCCATTTCAGTTCATCATTATTATCATTTCCATCCATGTGAATGAGGTTTCATCAGAATCTTAATCAGTTTCCTACTCTATTTTCAGATTGTGAATCACGAGGAAGTTATAGGTTTTCCTCTGGAAGTATGTGAATCACCATCTGAAAGCCTCCCACCTGCTCAGGTACATTCCACACCACTTCCACTTCCGGCTGCTGAACCACCTCGTCTACCTGCAGTCGTTGTTACAACACCGCAGATTAGTACAAGAGACAGAAGTACGTCGAAGAAAACAGTGATGAAGCAGGCTTGGGCCAAGCTCCAAGACGAACATGCTTACAAGTTGGAACTGTTGGCAGTGGAACGGATGAAGACGGAGAATGAGAAAAGGAGAATGGAGGTGGAAGATGACAAAAATAAAATGAAATTTGAAGTAGAATGTAAGAGAATCAAACTGGAAGAAGAAAAAATGAACATGTTAAAAGAACATTTCCTTGCTCTAACTAATTGCATTGCACAGTTAATTTCATCTAAACATGATTAATTGTTAACGTTTTTCAAAACAGTTCATTATTTCTTCTTCTGTTATAGTAACATTACTTTTGCCACTTTAGCTAGATTGGTCTCAACAGTCTAGTAGTAGTCTAGTAGTCTTTAGTTCATTATTTCTTCTTCTGTTATAGTAACATTACTTTTGTAACTTTAGCTAGATTGGTCTCACAACTGTAGTAGTAGTCTAGTAGTCTTTAGTTCATTATTTCTTCTTCTGTTATAGTAACATTACTTTTGTAACTTTAGGTAGATTGGTCTCAACAGTCTAGTAGTAGTCTAGTAGTCTTTAGCTAGATTGGTCTCAACAGTAGTAGTAGTAAACAGGATTAATCACAATTGTTGTTAAAAAAACAAAAAAATTAAAAAAAATTTAAAAAAAAAAACAGGATAAAAATAAAATAGTCTATTTCCACATACACTAACAAACTGTAGACCGGTTTCGGTTGTTACACCATCGTCAGTACAATTGTTGTATCCTGGGAGGCCCGAGTTCGAATTCTGTAGAAACACCATGATTTGTGTGCTCAACAGAGCCTTGGAGGAAATTATGATGGAAACCTCTTGATTATTGAGACCAGTCTACCTTTTGTTACTGAACAGCATGAGAGTGGTCTTCATACGAGTACGTTCTGTGGTCTCTATTATTGGTATTGGTTTATTATTTTCAATAATGAACAGTACCTGTAAGGGGTGAAAAGTGGGGTCCAGAGATAAAATGCTCCAATAAGTTAACAGAAAAAGAATAATGCTGTGATGTAAGTTACGTTTGCCGATAATTTGATTGGTTCAGTAGATTAGAAATAGAATAATGTTCCTAGAAATTCCAACTGTGATAATCTACTGCGAGTGAGGTAATTCTTATAGGTACCTACCTACCAGCTTCCTGGTAAGAGGAAATCTTCGCAGAAAAACGCACTGTGATGTTGTTGGGCACCCATTATAGTTATGTATAATAATAAATTTTTCATTTTTATTTCTTATCTTACAAAATGTATAGTTACAAGAAAGTTACCGCTCAGTTAATGTATCCCTTGGTACAAGGTTAATTCTCAAATAAGTTTTTCTCAGTTATTGGAGAAGAATAAGTGAGATTATTGATGAGAGATAAGTGAGATTAATAGATTATTCTTTTTTATAGAAAAATTATAATCCTGTGATATGCGCCTGTGATATTGTCAAGAATTTAATTGGTTCAGTAAGTAGATTCGATAAGTAGAACAAAAGCAGATTGTTGAATAATGTTCCTAGAAATTCTAACTGTAATACACCTACCGTGTCAGCAAAGTATTTAATGTACGTAACTGTGATCTTGATTAAACGAATTACCTTGATTATTACGTGTGCTCAAATTGTTCAGTTCGTTTGCATCCCTTCTCTGTGACAAGAAATTACCAAGAATGGTAACTCCATGAAAAACAAATGCATGGTGAGCTGAGACTAACCAGGGTTCACAGTACAGTACTGTATTGCATCACTTCCAACATTCATCTACGTTCCTGTAATACGGAAAATGCGTTGGATCTTCTAGTACCATGAATATTTTTAATATCCCTCCTCACTGGGTTGTCTGTCCTGGCCGAGCGACAGTCGTGTAAGTGGAGAATAATGCAAAAGTCCTATTCAGCAGGGAACGGCAAAATCAAAACCACCAATTTAAAGGAAAATTGTTTAATAATTACTATTAGTAAAAATACTTTCATTGCTTATGCCAAATATTGTTGCAAAGATGGCGGACTTATATCAAAATAATCACTGGTTTGACTGCCGTATATACACGTGTGGCAGTTGGCAAGTAAAACTGCAACTGCATACATGCCACCAAGGTTTTGTAGGTGCAGCTTTTGGTTTTTGGAAAAGTCTACAAAAGCAAACTGTTGGAGCACTTTTCCAAATCCCCACTCCACGGCTTGCCTCACTGTGGACATGGCTCTATTGAACCTTAAGTGATGTGGCTGCTGACTGTTGGACGGGTATGGTGTTATTAATATGTCCGAAATTGGGTATGCTGGATCTCCATACAACACAAATGTTCGTCCAGGTGTAACGCAGAGTCTGCGGACTTGGGCTTGGACTTCACCTCCTGTCCAGAATCCTGAAACATGCGAATAGCAACAAATTAGGATGAATTAAATTTTTTTTAGCAAACTATACCTACTACCTACATTTATTATGCATTGTAAGTTCCGTGTTTCATACAAAAAATTTCTTAGCAGATCAACGTGGATGATGAACTGTATATTAGTTTTTGTTTTGGTTTATTATTCTGTGAATAATACACCTATGTAATCGCTCAGCAAAAATTTTTTATAACACCCCCTCAAACTTTTTTCTTTTACGTTTCAAGGTGCGTAGATTCCAAAAATGCAATGTCCGTCCGCCGTATCACGTGTACAGGCTTCATTTTCGGTCTAAAAAATTCGTTCTTTCGCAAACATGCTCCATTTGGGCCCTAGTTGTGTCCCGAAACTTTTCAGCCCGATCGAAATACACCCAGGGGTGTTATGAGTGAAAATGTGTGTAAAAATAGGTACTTTTTGCGTTTTAGCAACATATTGGAAACATGAGCTTTTGAGGTATCGGTTTCCATGTTTTTCTGGACGAGAAGACCGAATATGAAGTCGATTTTGACCAAAGAGTGGAAAATTGAGGTTGTACCAGATGTTCAGCCCCCAAAATTGATTTTTTATGAGTGAAAAACCTGGGAAATCGTCTGAAATCACCATCAATTTGTAGAATAACACTAGCAAAAGTTTCAACACGTGGATCAATACGACTAAATGGCACTACCAATGATCAACGATAATTTGAAGAAAAAAAAAGGGGCGTACCTACCTAATTTAAGATTTGGGGGCCAAAATTGGTGGAAACCATCAGAAATAGCTATTTCAATTGTTGCACATGAAAGAAACAATAAATGAACAGCCAACATTTCTGTAGGTACGTCCAATAGAATAATAAACCCATGTGACAAGGACTTTGCAGCGTTTTTTCTTTATTTGTGGAACACCTAGACTCATAAACACAGAACGTACCTTTCTACTTTTAGTTGTCAAGGGGCATGAAACAGATGTCATTTCTTGTTGTGAAAAAACTAAATTAGAATCATGCGTTACTCCTGTATTGCCCATTTACCTTATGTACCAACCCCTCAACAAAAATTACCTGTTTCTTGTCAACAAGTTGTTTATTGATAATTTTTTTTTATTCCTCAGAAATCCATAGAACCTAGTTTTTATCGAATTTTCGTATTTGTGGACAAGAAGAGTAGGTACATATTCCAATAAATGTGTTGCAAATACGAGACATACCTACTTAGATATGAATCTAATTGTGTATTGGACTTACCAGCGTCATGGCGTCTTCCCTGAAAGGGTCCTTGTAGATTAATAATTAGGCCATCTGGAGTAACAATTGACTGGTATTTCAAGCAGTGGAACCTTTTGTGCCCTGAATAATAAAGGTTCTGGTCTTCAGTTGGTCGACACATCCTTCGGGCAGTACCATCAATGAAACCCCAACAGTGAGTGAGAGGAGCTCCCCTCCTAGCAACTGCCTGTGAAAATAATTATGGATCAGTACCCAGGTAATGGGGAAATCTTTTTTTTCCCATCAAATATTCAGAACACCTTATTGCGGTTCTGTAGGATCGTTTAGTATGCACTAGGGCTCTAAGCGGGATTGCAGTTGAACAACTTGGCAATTTAGTACCTACCTGATACGTAATTTCTAACAGGAATTCAGAAATACAAATTTCGCAATTGTTTTTTGCCTAGTCTTTCCGACATAAAAACCTCATTATGTAGACAAATAACTTACCTCAGAATAGGCAGCCAACTTCTCATTGTTGAGCCAAGGGATACGTCCCAAATCAGCCAGCAGGTGACCTTTCTGTTGAATTATGAAAGTGGTGGTCCACACAGCAATTGCTGACAGTCCGGACTTGGAAATGCCGAACGTCCTCTCTAGGTCCGCCAACCGGTTGGGGTAGGACAACCGTCGGAGGACAATGCATAAGGCTGTCATACCTGGCACTCTGTAGCCGTTCAGTCCCCCTGTATGAACATATCTGGGAATACCCAGGCAGTTCAGAAGTGCTGGCAAATGTTCTTTTCGGAACCTGAATTTACTCAGCACATCCACATCACTCATTCCATCTAGTGAAAAACTTCCATACACGTTTCTCAACAGGCGAGGCTCATTCCGCAAACTGTGTCTTTGTACGTATATTTCTAATACAGAAAGCATGTCTTCCACCGACAGCAACCCATTCACATATAACTCAGCGAAGTACTCCAGGTCTGCCATGCCTGCCTTGGTAAAAACACCACTTCCACAAAAATTAACAACAGTTAAAAATAACACTGGGAAATAGAGGAACAGAGAACTTGGCGTGGAGCAAATAAACTTGAAATTACTGTGTACATTGAAGATCGAAGGGAGGGGGGGGGGGAGGGGCTAGAATTCGCGGTACTTCAACAATCAGTATGGAATTGACGTCACTTTAAGATACCGACTGTCATGCTCAGTTGTCTCTCGTAACCCATGGCAACGGGTTAGCATCCATGCTGTTCGCCCTAACAGCGGATGCGGTATTGTTATCACCGTATCTCCTAGGAACTCTCTATTGGGTTAAGAATGGCCGCATTTTTCTCCGCAAAGATGACACCTCTAAAATACTGCGCATAAGGCGACCCTCAGACTTACCCACAGGAATCCAACCGCAACGGAATCCACAACCACCAGAACAGAAGCAAATAAGAAAATCATCGAAACTTTAGCAAACCAATCATCATAAATAGGTAGGTAGATAACCATTTTGTTCAATATGGATAGAACTTTGGACATAGACTTACCATTTTCGTTCTATAACTGCCGTGATATTCCTGATCTCAACAAAAATATGAGTAATCATGAACTCACCTTTCTACACTTGAATATCAGAAGCATTCGTAAACATATTGATGAGTTATTGATAACCTTATCAGAACTCACATTCATACCTACATTGATTATCTTGACAGAATCTCAGCTCTCAGTGGAGCAGCCCATTAGAATCCCTGGCTATAACGCTCACTTTGTTAGCCCCAAGCTATCCACTCATGATGGCATGGTTTTATTTTCTCAATCCGATATTTCAAGCATTAGAATAAACCCCAATCAAAATACCAACAATGCAAATTACGTAGAAGCGGAGTTCGAGTTCAGAAAAGTATATTTCCTAAGAGTAATTTCATTTCTGAATTAGAAAACTCTTTATTTAGCAAAAGAAATCGTTGTACAGATTTTAATTTAGTAATTGGTGACATTAACTTGGATATCCTTCCAAGAAATCACCATGAATAGTGATATGACCAAAACAGCTTGCAAAACACGATTGAAATTCAAAATATTCCGCAATACCCAAGTGAAAATCTAAATTTGATGTTGAGGGAATTTGCAACTTTGTGGGATGTCCTCTGAAAGAAGGTGATGTCATCAAGACGTATCGAAAGCAGCGCGTTAAACTTAACCCTGGCAAAGTTCCTGACGTCTACTCCACCTGCAGTCATCTGATTTGGGGTAGCAGCTAAAAAGTGATATGACTTAAACCGCTTAGACCGCTTAAAAGTGATATGACTAGACTTACTCAGCACTGAAGGTTACCTGAGCTGCATTAACACTCCCACAAGGGTTGAACGTAATTCACAAACCTGTATTGATCATATTATGGTAAAGAATCGTAAAAATCTTGAGTTTTCCACCGCTGTGTTGGAAACTAAAATAACTGATCATTATGCTACTTTGTTTGGTACATTTAAAATTCAGGAAGTTGCACGTGAATCCAAAATGTCAAATGTAAAACTTGTGTCTCGTGTTGACCATGGGAAACTTCTAGAGAATATCAAAATGGAATCCTGGCAGGAGTCAAGGATGCGGGTGATCCAGATAAAAAAATCGTTGTTTTTTTAAGCAAAATTAGCAATCATATATGTAAAGAAAAGACTTCATGCCATCGTGCTTTTCTTCGTTTTGAAAACACCGTGCTATTGAGAAGGCCGACGGGATATCACGACGGACAGGTGGGAGCGAGATAAGATTATCCGGTTATCAAGGAATTGAATATTATTAATTACGAGTGAACTGCTAGCACCTTTAATATTATAAAGGAATCTGAAATACGGGCTTTAAATGTTGTTTCTTTTGTTTACAGGTGAGTGAGTTTTTCGGTACACAATAATTGATGGTTAGAGAGATGTTATTCATAATTTGTCATTAAATCTTTTGTTTACAGAGAAACGCAATATCGTCTTTATTTCATCCTAAACCTCAAGTCATCAAAACACTATTATAAAACAACATTTTTCGCAACGGTTTCACGAACCATGAAGAAACTACGATTCGATTTTGCAGTGAAACAAGCAGCTGATGGGAAATCCAACGTCATATGCATAACTTCGATAGCAACACCGGAAGGTCAGGTCTTTGAAATACCACCCGAGTCTCAACCTGCCAACCTGCACAGCGAAATTACTATCACTCCAAACTATACCATGGTAAGAAAATCATTAACTAAACGACATCAAACAAGGAAAATATGGATATCATTGACGGAGGCTCTAGCAAAAATATAGGTACTTGGATGAAGATGAAAACCTGCAGTTCAATGAGATGTACCTCGAAGAGATACAAACCAACTGCTGCCGAACCTATATCTAGCGGCTCGAGTCAAACGCTGGAGAAACTGTTACAGACATTGCTTGAAGAGAAAAAAACTAATTCTGACACAAAAAAGTTAGGGGCGATCGCATCAGAGTTCATGTTAGAGAAATTCACTGGCAGAAACTCAAATGCTAATCAGTGGATCGAGGAATTCAATTTAGAATGCGGTCGTTTCCAAATCAATGAAGACGAAAAGAAAATTGAAATTTTAAAAGATTTTTTGGAAAACGCCGGTGGGGAGTGGTACAATTGCATGCTAATGAAAAACACACTGCAATCGGAATGGGACACATGGGAAGAGAATTTTCGAAATACATTTGCCAACAAAGGATGGTCACCCGTTCGATATGCACTAGCCTATAAATATCAAGCAGGTTCCTTGCTTGCGTATGCTCTCAAAAAGAGACATTATTACTGGAAATTAGGAAATCCATCGACACTGGCACTCTAGTAGACCTTATAGCATTTGGTTTGCCAAACTATGTGTCGGACAAAATCGACAGAGGAGTTTTATTAGGAACGGAGAATCTCTACAATGAAATAGGAAAATTGGAACATCTTGTTGGGAAAAATAAATACGAAAGAAGAAACATACAACCAAACATAAATTCAAAGCAATTCGAAGAAAAACAACCATGCCGCACCTGTTTAAACGAAAAAAAAAAAGGGAAACGCTACCATCCCGAGGAAAAGTGCTGGTTCAAAGGAAAAAGTCGAAAATCAATTTTGAAATCTGTTAATAACTCGGAATTGGAGATCGAACTGAATAAGAATGATCCAAAAAACTAGAACTGCCACCATTAATAAAAGTCAAGTTACTATTAAATGATACGTTAACTGTTTCGGGAATTTACGATTCAGGATCAAATGTGTCACTAATAAATGCCAAACTATTGAAAATACGACCACAAAAATATATGAGTGACCTGAAAATAGTAAACTTGAAAACGATTAATGGTGAGAAAAAACAGAAGGTAGGTATAGTAACACTGAGAATAAAAATTTTCGATATAGAAAAAATTATGGATATATTCGTAGTAGATAATGAAAATTTTCATTACGATTTCCTTATTGGTTTGGATTGTATCAAAAATTTCAAATTAATGCAAAATGAAGAATTACAGGTCACACAAGGAAACACCCCAGAAGAAACGAAAAAGTTCTCTACTGGGGAGGACATCAAAGAAGAAACAGTGGTGAGCTCCGATGACGAACATAGCCTAAATGTAACAAATACAAAAAACCCTAAAGCACTAGGGAAACAAAATAGTTTTTCCATGGATTCTGAATTACATGAAACTGAACACAGAAACAAATGTGAAGTAAATTGCAATCAACATATAAACACGGATGGATTTGAAATGATAATAAACCATCAAGATTCATATAAAAAATTGGAAATTGATAACTTAACAGAAAAATACAAATCAGTCTTTGCAAAGGATAAATATGACGTCGGTACAGTGAAACATTATGAAGCTCATATTGACTTGATGGTGGAAAACTACTGTTCCAAACGTCCCTATAGATGCACAGAGGAAGATAGAAAACAAATAGAGAAACAAATAGCCACACTATTAGAGAAGAATCTAATTGAGGAATCCTATAGCCCATTCGCGGCTCCAGTGACTCTGGCTTGTAAAAAAGAAGATGATAAAAAAACGAGGCTATGTATCGATTTCCGCGACCTGAACAAGATTGTCGTCCCTCAATCACAACCTTTTCCGTTGATTGAGGATTTTAATGGTTAAAACTGTAAACTGCAAATATTTTTCTACTCTAGACATAAATTCGGCATTTTGGTCTATACGAATGAAAGTTCAAGACAGATACAAAACTGCATTCGTGACACAACACGGCCATTTCCAGTGGACGTGTCTCCCGTTTGGTTTGAGAACGGCCCCGGCCATTTTCCAGAGAATATTGAGCAATATCATAAGAAAATACAAGCTCTCCAGTTATGCAGTGAACTTTATAGACGACATCTTAATTTTTTCTAGAACTTTTGAAGAACATATACTCCACCTATCACGATTACTGGAAGCACTTCAAATAGAGGGATTCAGACTAAAATTTGCAAAATGCAATTTTGCAAATAATTACGCCAAATATTTGGGCCACATAATAGAAAATAACTCAATTAGACCTCTCAAAGATTATTTAACTGCAGTCAACAATTTCCCAATTCCTGAAACAAAAAAAATATTCGCCAGTTTTTAGGAAAAATCAATTTCTACCACAAATTTCTGCCACACATAGCCATTATCTTGGACCCGCTACCCCATTTACTAAGGAAAGACGTTAAATTCACATGGACTACAGAGTGTCAAGATTCCTTTGATAAAATAAAGGAGCTGCTATGCTCGGAACCACTTCTACAAATCTTTGATCCTGATCTACCAATAAAAATTTACACCGATGCTAGTATCAAAGGAGTGGGAGCAGTGCTGAAACAAGAAAAGAAAAATGGAGAAAATTTAACAATCAACCTACCTGATGGGACAGGTTGATTATGATTATATTAGGTAGGGACGAGATTTGTTAATAACTGGCAGCAGCCTCTTTTCTGCGCTAAGAGCCAACCTAGTTTAAAGGTGAAAAAGACGAAGTTTTTTCCGTTTGTCATGTTGGCAGCCTGGTCCTCGCCAGCCCTCCGGCTGTATCGATCCGTGGCCGCCATTCAGTTTGAAGGAAATCCCTGGTGGATGCCTAGGGACGGGAACGGCTTTTTTGCCACCACCGGCTCCGCCGGGAAAAACCCCATAAAAAAACCGGGTGGGCCGTGATTAACAAATCTCGTCCCTACCTAATATAATCATAATCAACCTGTCCCATCAGGTAGGTTGATTGTTAAATTATATTTCGGTAGGTAGAGATTTGTTAATAACTGGCAGCTGTTAGAAGGACCCATCCACCAGGCCTCCGAGCTCAGGGGGCACTCCGGGCCGACGGCCCACCCCGCCAAAGGCACAAGGTCTCCCTCTAAGAAAAATTCCAGTAGGGGAAGACCGTGCGGGGGCAGGGGCGCCCCGTAGGCGTGTGTACCTACCGGGGTGAAACCCCTTACTCCTCCATCCTTCTGATCATCCTCCCACCGTTGGAAGTTATGATCGCCGTATGTCACCTGCCCCGCATTGTAAAGCAAAACGAGACATAGCCCCCTGTGGTGTTATATCCCCATAGGGTACATCAAAATGGAACACTGCCACCCGAGGTTCAATCCTGGGACAACATTTCCCATAACCGCTGTGACATAGAGTAGTATGTGTAAAACGAAACTCCCCTGACATATACTTGAACTGCTAAGTTGAAAAGACGAGACATAGCCACCTGTGGCGCTACCAGCCCCGCAGGGTAAATCCAAGCGAGACCTGGACATCCGTGGGGTAATCCTGGGACAATAAACTCCCCCAAACGCTGTGACATCAGAGAGTAACATATTTAAACTCCCCTCCAGTGACATGAATTCTGACATAAAAGAGGTATATGTAATATATGCCACTAATCCACTGAAATAGGCAAAGTTGAACGATAAGGTTGACTTGCTGTTACCGCTGGCTGGCGACCATTGAAGCTGAATCCATCAACTGACGTAACCGACGCATAGGCAAGACTGACAGCGTGAGGTCGAAGACCCGTCCCTCAAAGCCAACGGGCTAAATATAAAACCAAATGAATAATTAAAATCAGGTAAACTGAATTAGGTAAGGCTCAATTAGGTAAGACTGAGCAATGAAGGTCCACAAAAAACCTCAAGACTGAACGATGAGGTTAAAGAAAAACATTTCATCCGCGCCCCAGGGGCTAGATAGACAACTACAAAAATACTTAACACCTCTAAGACCACCAACAGTTGACCTGCTTTTAAGGGAGGCCGGCGATGGAGGTTGACGAGGCCTCTCCAAACACTGCCGGGGCCCCTAAGTCCTGTGATCAGATTGGTCTGTCCGGTTGCTGGGAAAATGACCTCCGGACTTGGACCCAGCCAACCGGTTGAAGCCACCAGGCTGAAGAAACAGCCAAGAGGCTATAGAAACATTTGTCAATGTTTAAACAAAAACAAAATACAAAACCAAATTGCATGCCCTATATCAAGCAAAAGTACTGCAATTCACTTGCTTATATGTCCCCTCTATAAATACGACTTGAGACCAACTGGCTGTCGAGACTATGAAGTGAACACACTGAAGCTCACGGACTGAACACCCGTCCCAATGAGCCCATAGAAATTTGCAAAATTATAATTCTCGTAAATTGTAATTGTAATTATGTGTTGTCGACCACACCCCACCCAGTTTATGAATGAACCACCAAGTTTATGAATGAACCTTGGTTCATGTCAGAGCCCATGGTCAAAATGGGAGCCAACCAGCCACAGTTTGTGAAACTTGAGAATCCACCATACACCTCAACATAAGGCCCATGGGCCATTGCCCTTACTAATAACATCGGGGCCCCTATTAATCACTGTGGGGCGTTCAAGACTCGTTTTAGGCATATGAACATCCAACAAAAACTTAGAATGAACAACCTTGGCCCATGTCCGGGCCAATGGTCAAAATGGGAGCCAACTGGCCACAAAGCATGTTACGAACGCAGCCAAGGGCTGTTAACATGATCAAAATTAACCTATACCTACGACCACTTGTAGGTATATGAACCTCCAATCAAATTCCTGAATTACCACTCTTTGTCAATGTCTGGGCCAATGGTCAAAATGGGAGACAATGGGTTACAAAGCATGTTAAGTTGAGAACGCAGCTAAGGGCTGTTAACATGATCAAAATTAAACTACACCTACGACCACTTGTTGTAGGCATATGGCCCCCCAATCAATGTCATAAATTACCAACCTTGGTCCATGTCCGAATGTCATGAATTACCAATCTTTGTTAATGTCTGGGCCAATGGTCAAAATGGGAGACAATGGGCTACAAAGCATGTTAAGTTGAGAACACAGCTAAGGGCTGTTAGTTATCATGATCACAATTAACCTACACCTACGACCACTTGTTGTAGGTATATGGCCCCCCCAATCAATGTCATGAATCACCAACCTTGGTCCATGTCCGGGCCAATGGTCAAAATGGGAGCCAACCGGCTACGAAGCATGTCAAGCTGAGAACACAGCCAACGGCTGTTAACATGATCCAAATTAACATATACCTACGATCCCTTGTAGGTACATATAGGAACATTCACCCAAATTCATGAATTACCAACCTTGGTCTATGTCTGGGCCAATGGTCAAAATGGGGCACGAAGTATGTTAAGTTGAGAACGTAGCCAACGGCTGTTAACATGATCAAGATTAACATATACGTACCAGTTGTAGGTATATGAACAATACCGAAGACTGTATGCAGTTTTTACTACAGAAGACTTTGTATTCAGAGAATGCCCAGGTCTGAGCCCATCCTTTAGAACTCACTGGTCTCGTATTCCCAAAATTGCCCAAATTTAGTTGATCATGGTCCTACCCCCTCTGAATCAGCTCCCCCCCCCCCCCCAACAGGGGAGATAAGGCAGACAAAAAACCTGTGAGGTGAATGAGGACCTTGACCACTTACTTGCTCCTCAGCTGAAAAAACATAGAGGCGTACCAGCTGTCAATTGGCACCATAGGTAATACCTTCTCAATGGGAAGCACCAGGGCGAGGTTGAAGCACCAAATAACGCCCCACATGGCTAACACGAACAAAAAAGAAGCACAATGTCCATTATCATATACATAGCAAGGTGCCATGTACTATTACTATGTTGTACTATGGACGGGGACACCGCCTGACCTGAAAGAAGACCCATTAGGCATGATGCAATCATTCTCTGCAGGCTGAGAAAAACCTGCAGCAAAGGTCGATCAAGGGGGAAGGGGGGGTTGTCGTTAACATGATCCTTGATGAGTGATGGATGCTACACAGAGGAGAAGCCGCTGGGAGAACCCAAAGGGCGATATGAGACATCCTAGGGGTTTAAGGTGCCGATGTCCCAAGACGGCTGTACCCCAAGATCAGCGAGTAATTGCTTATCATAATGATCCACAACCGAACTAAGTACTGAGTCCACTTCATGGAGGGTATTGTTAGTCTACTCCGTCCTGCGGCTAGAACCTTACGAGACAGTGTAGGCCAATCCTCTTTATTTATTTATTTATTATTATTTTTTTAAAATTCATTTATTCGTTTATTTTTCGAATGATCCTGTAGCGACACTACAGTTCATTTCTAGTTTCAAAATTTTCGTTTCGATCATATGTTACCAAAATCAGTTCTGAGAGTTTTGAATTTTGGTGGCGTCCGATATTTTGTTTTGTTCAAATTCTTCCAATTCTCACAATTGACCGATTCTTCCGATTTTCACCAAAACCAGTTCTTCCGTTTTTTAGTATTCCGTGTTATTGGGTTACGTTAACAATAAATCTTTTGGAGTCAGATTGAATCAGTGTATAATTTGTAGTCACCACATACGCATTACTACAAAAGTGGTGACCCCGACGTGATCTGAACAGCGAACATGGAATCCCGAACCTCGTCTGAGCCACAGCCTCCGTCACTTCAAGTGAATCGAGTAACCGTAAGGGTCCCGCCTTTTTGGAAGGCGAATCCCAGACTCTGGTTCCGACAGCTCGACTCCCAGTTTTTCAATGCGGGCATCACGAACGACGTCACCAAGTACCACACGTTAGTTGGGGCTGTGGAGAGCGACGTGTTGGCGTGCGTCAGCGACATCATCCTGCAACCACCAACACAGGACCTTTATGCCACCCTCAGACGACGGCTGGAAGACCACTATTCCGAATCGGAGGAAAAACAACTTCGAAAGCTACTCAGCGACCTTGAGCTAGGTGACCGACGTCCTTCTCAACTATTACGCGAGATGAGAGATCTGTCCGGAGGAATGGTAAGTGATGCACTGCTTAAATCTCTCTGGCTACAGCGCCTACCCACGCAGATTCAGGCGATTCTCACTGCTAGCACCGACGACCTAAATCATCTCACTACCATGGCCGATAAAATCAACGAAGTCCTTTCGGTTTCACATCCTACTATCCGTGCTATGAGGCACCCCCAGCCTAGCACTAGTCAGAGTAGCAGTGCCAACAAATCGGATAGTGGGACGTTCGACCAAATTTTAAACGAGATCCGAAATTTGTCCACACGCCTAGACGCCCTAGAAAATCAAACATCTCGGCCTCGGAGTAGGTCACGCAACCAAAGGCTCGACGAGCCAACACACTACGAGGGGGTGTGCAAATACCATCACCTTTACAAGAATAGGGCGTACCGCTGCATCACACCTTGCACTTTTTCAGCCAAATCCACTCCGACAACTCCACAGCATTTCACCGACGCTCCGGAAAACTCCCAGGGTCGTCGCTAGAGGCGACGGACGCTTCGACCCTCACACAACGTCGCCTGTTTGTGGCAGACAGGGCTTCCGGATATCAGTTTTTGGTTGATAGCGGTGCGGATATTTCGGTCATCCCTCCTGCTAATCGTGCAAAATCTACACCGAAACCTGGGGAGTTCCAACTTTATGCCGCCAATGGGACGACCATCAACACATATGGGTGTCAAATTTTAGAGTTGGATTTTGGTTTGCGACGTTCTTTCCGTTGGTCTTTTACAATTGCTGCAGTCGACAAAGCGATCATTGGCGCAGATTTTTTACATCATTTTGGTTTGTTGGTAGACATCAAAGGTCGGAGACTTGTAGACAATTGCACTTCCCTCCACGTTTCGGGCACTCTACAAGACGTTTCATGCGTTGGAATTTCTACAGTAGGGCCAGCTAACGATTCTCCATATCTTGCATTACTTTCTCGCTACCCTGATTTGACAAATCCAAATTCCGTTGGAAAATTTACTCCTAAACACTCCGTCACCCATCACATCCTAACTGAGGGACCTCCAATTCATGCACGAGCTAGGAAGTTATCTCCGGAGAAAGAGGCCATAGCACGGGCCGAATTCTCTTACATGCTCGAACGAGGGATTTGTCGACCTTCCAACAGCCCATGGTCCAGCCCTCTGCACATGGTTCCTAAGAAAGACGGTACCTGGCGGCCGTGCGGGGACTATCGTGCCCTGAACGCTTGCACCATTCCCGATCGGTATCCCCTCCCAAACATCCACGACTTTGCCCATACACTCGCTGGAAAAACAATTTTTAGCACGGTCGATTTGGTCAAGGCCTACCACCAAATCCCAATGGAGCCAGCAGATATTCCCAAGACTGCAATTATTACGCCATTTGGCTTGTTTGAGTTTACAGTCATGACGTTTGGCCTTCGGAATGCAGCCCAGAGTTTCCAGCGTTTTATCCACGCAGTCACTCGAGACCTAGGTTTCTGTTTCCCCTACATTGATGACGTTTTGATCGCATCCACAAACGAGGAGGAGCATCTTGAACATCTCCGACAACTCTTTGAAAGGTTTCGCCAATTCGGAATCGTAATCAACGCTAGCAAAAGCAATTTCGGAATTCCCGAGGTGAAATTTCTGGGCCACCTAGTCTCGCCTCAGGGTACAAAACCCCTCCCGGAGAAGGTCTCAGCCATTCGGGACTACCCCAAGCCAACTACCATTGCCGAGTTACGCCGTTTCTTAGGAAAACTCAATTTTTACCGTCGTTTTATTCCACATGCTGCTGACAGTCAGGCCATGCTTCACGCGCTTCATGACGGGTGTAAGAAGCGCGACAAGACTCCCATTCACTGGACTCCTGAACTGGAGCAGGCATTTACCAGCTGTAAGGAGGGTCTGGCAGAGGCCACACTCCTCGCTCACCCCGTTCATGATGCCGCTCTTTCTCTATCGGTGGATGCGTCTGGCACCTCGATAGGCGCGGTGGTTGAACAATTAGTCGAAGGGTATTGGCAACCCCTGAGTTTTTTCTCCAAAAAGATGAATCCAGCCCAGACTAAATACAGCGCTTACGATCGGGAGCTCCTCGCAATTTATGAGGCCATTAAACATTTCAAACATTTATTGGAAGGTCGGGTGTTCACGATATTTACTGACCACAAGCCTATCACATTCGCATTCCGACAAAATCTTGAAAAGGCAAGCCCTAGGCAAGTTCGCTATCTTGATTACATTGGTCAATTTTCAACCGACATTCGTTTCGTTTCTGGAAAGGACAATGTAGTGGCGGACGCGCTTTCCCGAATATCAGCTGTCTCTTCCTTTGCTCAAATGGACTGGGCTAAGGTAGCTGAAGAGCAGGAATGTGATGACGAGCTCAAGACACTACAACAATCCAACTCATTTAATTTCATAAAAGTATGCATGTATGATTCTGACATCCCCATTTACTGTGACACTTCTACAGGACGGGTGCGCCCTTACATCACTGCCAACTTTCGTCGAACAGCTTTTGACATGGTGCACAACTTGTCCCATCCAGGAAACCGAGCTACCCAGAAAATGCTGAAGGCGAGGTTCATTTGGCCATCAATCACGCGTGATTGTCAAGTATGGACCCGCTCATGTATCAACTGCCAGCGCGCCAAGGTTCAACGCCACACAGTTAGCCCACCAGGCGAGTTTCTCGTTCCGGGCGAAAGATTCGCGCATATTCATGTCGACCTTATAGGTCCACTTCCGTCTTCCCAGGGCTGTTCTTACTGCCTCACAGTCATAGACCGTTTTACCCGCTGGCCGGAGTGTATCCCCATAGCCGATTCCACGTCCGAGTCTGTTGCTCGGGCGCTAATCGCTGGTTGGATCAGTCGTTTTGGTGTCCCACTCAAAATCACTAGTGATCAGGGGCGCCAATTTGAATCCGCACTATTCCGGTCACTGTCCAAAGTTCTGGGAATGCGTCACATCCACACTACTTCTTTTCATCCATCTGCCAATGGTTTGGTTGGACGCCTGAATAGAACTATTAAGACCGCTCTTCGCGCGCATGCATCTCCCCAGTGGATTGAATTCATCCCGATAGTTCTCCTTGGCATAAGATCTGCATTCCACGAGGACCTGAAAGCTACCACATCTCAACTTGTGTATGGGACTACATTGCGTCTGCCAGGTGAGTTTCTTGATGCCCCCGCTGAACAGGAACCATCAGAGTTTGTGGCCAATCTCCAAAACATCATTGGTCAATTAAAGCCTGTTCCAACAACTCATCACGGGGCCAAGACAACGTTCGTCCATCCCGAACTTCGATCCTGTTCCCATGTTTTTCTTCGTCATGACGCCTCCCGACGACCTTTGCAGGCACCCTACGATGGACCCTTCATTGTTTTAGAGCGATCCGACAAGTTTTTTAAGCTACATGTCCGGGGCAAGGACACCTTTGTATCCGTGGACCGTCTCAAGCCAGCGTATGCCCTTGCCGAGTCGCCCCAAACACTTGGCTCTGTAGAGCAGATGAAGGAAGTCGTATCTCTCAAACCCCGCGGCGTGCGGCGGGTGCATTTCTCGTCCCCGGAGGAAGGGGAGTGTCTGTAGCGACACTACAGTTCATTTCTAGTTTCAAAATTTTCGTTTCGATCATATGTTACCAAAATCAGTTCTGAGAGTTTTGAATTTTGGTGGCGTCCGATATTTTGTTTTGTTCAAATTCTTCCAATTCTCACAATTGACCGATTCTTCCGATTTTCACCAAAACCAGTTCTTCCGTTTTTTAGTATTCCGTGTTATTGGGTTACGTTAACAATAAATCTTTTGGAGTCAGATTGAATCAGTGTATAATTTGTAGTCACCACATACGCATTACTACAATCCTATAAAACAAACCCCAAAGTGGGGGACCCAAATAGTGTCATATTCGGGTGCCGTAGGGCGTAAATGCGAGATTCCCATCCAGAATTGAGAATTAGAATTCCTTATGTAACAAAATCTCATTACGATAGGATCAGACCTCTGGATGGTTTCGCCCAATGCGCCCTTTTGGTACTGACCCTGACGGCCCCTGGTTTCCATAATTCTGTCCATATGGGGCGGGGGTACTGGCCCCTAGATGAGAATTGTCCCCCACTTACCATAGCCCGGTAGGAGCCCCGAACGTAGGTACGAACCATAGAAATGGAATTAAAGAGTATAACCGGCTAAAGGTTCCTTCCCCTTGCAGACCACAAAATCCTCATAGATCATCATGTACCTTATATGTTGTGATCATGTTGGCACCACAAGGCTGGATAATATTGACATTAGGCATCACATTGCGAGGAGATTATCTCCCTTCCCAATGTAACTTATCTTGTGATCGTATTGGGACGTTAGAGATGGATACTGTACGGCTTACCTCCGTGATTACCGACAGTCCTTGGACGACCCCCTTCTCGAACGTCCGTGATGATGTATGACGTGCTCGATCACCTCAGAGCCGGCGACGAAATTGACGCTTTGGACGCCTATGCATCAACAGGATTTTTTTAAATTTTTTTATTTTACGGCCCATTGAAGAGGTGAGGAGTGCCACCAGGCGTCACGTAACATGTCCCTCGTAGGCGGGGACAGAATGGCAAAGCTCAGATGCAGATCTGCATTTAAATTATTGATGTGGAGTGAAAAATGTTATTTTTGGTCTCGGCTGGGATTTTAACCTGCGATCTTCAGCCTAGGATTTCGACCATTAGCCAACTGAACTACGGGACACATTGAAATCGCCCCTAGGCACATACCTTTGTAGAAGGATGTTGTAGTCGCCAATGTGAGCGTGCCAAGGCGAACTCGCGCCCGCCTCCGCCTCATCTCTTGTCCGACGCCGATAACGGCCGACGCATGGGACGGTGGTCCCTCATGTCCGACGCCGCGAACAGCCAACTTATGTAGGGGCGGCCAGTAGGGACTGGGGCCCGCCCCCGCCTCATCTTGTCCGACGCCATAATAGGCCGACGCATGTTGCCTGACGCCATAATAGGCCAGTGATTGGGGGTAGTGAGCACTCGGGATGAGCGAGCTATGAGGCGGGGGGCCAGCATCTCCGATAAAGTGGAGATGCCGGTGAGGGTTAAGGAATGCGGTCGTGCCGTGCCCGACACCCACGTTTTGTCCCTCCGCGCGACCGCCTTGATGTCGTTGTACTTACGTACCCGTACGGGAGGGGTCCCTCCTGTCCGACACCGCAAAAGGCCGACGCATGCAGTGGGGGCCAGTAATGACTGGGGCCCGCCCCCGCCTCATCTTGTCCGACGCCATAATAGGCCGACGTATGTTGTCTGACGCCATAACAGGCCGACGATAGGAGGTGGTGAGTGCCGGGGGTGTGCATGCTATGAGGCGGGGGGCCAGCATCTCCGACTACGCGGAAATGCCAATGAGGGTTATGGTATGCGGTCGCGCCCTGTCCGACACCCCTTGGGGCCGACGTATTTTCCCCCCGCGCGACCGCTTGAACGTTATCGTACTTACGTGTCATCCCCGGAGGGTCGTGGAAAGCCATTTTCATCACCTGCGGGTGCGATGTCGCCCCCGCGCCTTGTCCGACACCCCGAGGGGCCGACGTGATCACCTTCCGTACGGTAGTACTGTTCGACAGCAGATGAACAATTTCTACCTCACAATTCGAAATTGTTCCTATCCAAGGGGGGAGATGTAAAGAAAAGACTTCATGCCATCGTGCTTTTCTTCGTTTTGAAAACACCGCGCTATTGAGAAGGCCGACGGGATATCACGACGGACAGGTGGGAGCGAGATAAGATTATCCGGTTATCAAAGAATTGAATATTATTAATTACGAGTGAACTGCTAGCACCTTTAATATTATAGAGAAATCTGAAATACGGGCTTTAAATGTTGTTTCTTTTGTTTACAGGTGAGTGATTTTTCGGTACACAATAATAATAATTGATGGTTAGAGAGATGGGTACAAGTATGTTATAGCCCCGCCAATATCGATTGTATCGATTATCTCAAATACATCGATCCTTGTGGTATCGATGACGGCTCAATATGGCGTCCCGATGCCTACATCCCGGGTGCCGATATCAACTTTCAAAATGAATACGGGAAGACCATTGTAAGGACACCAAAAAATAAGAGTGACTATAACATACTTGTACCATCTATTCAGAAGTCCCAAACAACCTGCTCATTCACGGGATAGTTTCTGGGATTGTTTATCTTTTTTGAGATGCGAGCGCTAGCGAGCATCCAGATCGCTTGACGCGAGCGGCGGAATGGGAACTAAACTTCTTGTACACCCACCGTCTTGTCTGATACACGTCATCGATACCACAAGGATCGATGTATTTGAGATAATCGATACAATCGATATTGGCGGGGCTATAACATACTTGTACCGAGAGATGTTATTCATAATTTGTCATTAAATCTTTTGTTTACAGAGAAACGCAATATCGTCTTTATTTCATCCTAAACCTCAAGATATCGAAACACTATTATACATAATATAACTATTTGTACAGCAACGAAACGAGTAAGTACATATAAGAAGCAATCAAAGAAATAAAACCCTGGATCACCCAAGGACTTGTGACATCCATCAGGACCCGAGATAGTCTACACAAAAACCTCGTAAAGTACGAAAAACAGTGTAAGGCATATGCATTATCCCACATCCTCTTTATGCTGAACGATATAATAAATATCGAAACCATGTTAACATGCTTATCAAAATTTTCCATGACTCTTACTATTCAAACAAAATTAAAGAAAATCACAATCCAAGTCACATATGGCCACTTGTTAATGAAATCTGCAACAGATACACTGAAAGAAATCTTATTAGGTGTATAAAATTGGATGATGGGAGCACTGTGACAAAAGAAGCAGAACTTACTGAACACTTCAATGCGTTTTTCACAGATGTGACAAAGAACCTGATTGCAAAAAATTTCAAAACTATAACTCATACCCCTGCCAAAATACAGAGGTCTCCAAAACCCAAATTCAAGATGAAACTAGAACATTTCGATCCAATAACACAAGAAAAGTCCTTAAGTACATTTCAGGTCTAAAATCGACTTCTGCACCTGGATTTGATGGATTATCAACAAAATTGATCAAACTTTTGAAATTTATTATAACTCCAATCCTAACTGACATCCTCAATTTATGCTTGACGGAAGGCATATTTCCCAAGATGTTTAAAAAAGCAGTGATAATACATATTTTTAAAGCTAAAGACAAAATAGCATGACAAATTACCGTCCAATAAGTCTCATTTCTCACTTAGCAAAAATTTTTGAAAAGCGCCTAAAAACCCGAATTGTCGATCATTTAAAAATTAATTGTCCAATCGCACATAATCAGTTTGGTTTCCAAAAGTGCAGAAGTACTTACAGAAGACGCAGTCTATGAAGTCCTTAACAAAGTATATGAGTCGATTAATAAATAGTAATACTCAACAATTATTAAATGAAATCAATTAAAATGTCGAATGATGGCAAACGTGGAACGTGTGGCAGGCGGTACCAAGTTGGGTAAAGACGCGATTTTTTACAATTCTTTCAAATTTGTTTTACAAAATTTATTTATGTTTAAGAACCAAAAATTGCAACCATGTATCATGTTATTAACTCGAAAAGTGAAGGCTAGGTAGAAATCTACTACTTGAAACGTATGTGCTCGTTTCTTCTGACGATGTCTTGTCTACATTTCTTGAGCACCATAGATGATACATGTTAAAACGTGACAACCAAACAAGCGTCATTGTTTACTATCCATTTATAACATTCATTTATATAGTTATAGTATGAAACTAGGAAATAAATACCAAGAACAAATACGAAATAAATTCGTGATAAATCAAGAGCTTTCCAACGAATGGAAAACGATTTTTGTCCGATGAAAATGAAAGAAGTTTCATTTCCCTAGCAACTACTCGGTTGTACGTGAAAACCACTATGCATTGTGCGCGAAAAAATTTGACGCTTAAAATTGACGCTCAAATTTGGCGCTCAAAATTGACGCGCAAAAAATGCTAGTACCCCAGGGCTAAAACATGATACATGTTAAGGCTAGCGTCCACTGGAGACGGGCCGCATCGGGGCGGGCCGGGGCGGGTCTCATCGCAAAATAGATAATGCGTCCACTGGGGGTGACGGGGCGGGGCGCATCGCATCGGAAAAATTGAGCGGGAACGAGAAAAAAGGCGGGATTTTGAATCGGTTTCGTGCTCATTCTGCTGTTCCGTGTTTTGTTTGTTTGTGTCGTTGTAGAGCCCTATCGCACTATTCCCAAATCACAACACCTCACTAGCTCAGGTCGGTGAGGGGTGGATTACTGGAATTATCACTTTTTAGGCTTGACAACTATCTCAATTAGAGAAGGCTAAAGCAATACCTTTCAGTTTTGGGCGCCAGATACTTTCTGTTTAGATAAGGGTGAAAGTACCAAAGATCCAGTTTACAGGAAATGACAATCTATTAAGTTACAGGACAATTTATTATCAAATGGTTCTAACTCACCAATACGAGTAGCTGCAGTTAAACAAGTTTAATGAGACAACCACTAGTCACTTGAACATTTCCGCAATACCAGGCCTGGATTTTCATTTGTAATTTAGTAGGTACCTATCACAAAAAAGAAAATTGAACAAATTTAACATAAGACAAGCTAACACAATATAATACATAAAAAGCTAACACAATAAGCATATTAATAATACAAGAGGGTTTTTTTTTCGTGGTTGAAGAATTATCACAGCAAATTTTCATCAGACTAGATTTTCAAAATTAACCTAACTACCGTTTAGCAACATTGATAAATAAACAAAAGGGTTCTCCAAGACATCAGAGGGACGCAGACAGCCACCAAGGCACCAACTACTCAGTCACTGATTACAGCAGACCAACTTCTATTAAGCACTCGCTGACAGATTTCACCAGTAAGCAATAATCCAAACACAGATTATGCCAATCTGAGATTCTGGAACGGGTTGGTACTAAAACTCAGGAATCAAAAGTTTTCATGTGCAGATAAAGCCGCCTGCAAACAATAAAACGCCACAGGTGGAATACAGGAAAACCTATGCTGCAATATCTTCACAACGGTTGACATGATTCATTGTGTATCCGATAATATTAGTTCATCACACACCTTTTCCCGGTTATGCTGCTCTTACAGGAGTAAATCCGATTGACAGAGGCGGCCTTCTCTATGGATGTCAGTTTATGTCGCTGATGTCTGGTTCCCTTCCTCACAATGCTGTTCTACACTCAAAAAAACCCCGGTCCACCATCTTCTTTTCCTCTAGTCGCTCCTTTCTTCAGGTTGAGCACTTGAAGCACGTGGAAATTAAATCTCACGAAATTGGTGAATTTTGGTTCAATTATCTTGAGAAAATTTTTTAGAATTTTTCCCAATGAAAAACCAGGACCGAAATTGATTCCCGTGCATGATCCCAAATAAGGATATCGGCCTCCAACAGGTTTGGGCCACAACAAACTGAGGATTACCTAACTGTTTGAAATCGTCAATCTTTTCCAGCACCAAATTATTCCAATCATAACTATGCTTCAGTCCATGGCCAATCCATTATCCAGCAGAAACATCCTTTTGATTCAAAAAATCTGCTACACACCTCTTCTACCACGAACAGATTTACGCAGGAAATCAACATTGATTACCAGATCAAATTTGTGAAAACAGATTATACGATGACCCCAATCAACTCCACCATCCAGGTCATTCCAACAGGAAGCAGCCGGCTCTATTCTTCACCAGACTCTGCATTTTCTCCCTCCAAAGCCAGTGGCTCAGTCCTGTCAGGCAGAAGATCCTGGATATGCCATTTTCCCACACAGTTACCGTCCATATCCTCCAATCCATAAACCACATTACCATGCCTCATGACAACCTTAAATGGACCAATGAACTTAGGAGAAAGTTTCTTGCTGATCTTGTCTACAGCCGAAGATTGAGGAAAGGTTCTATGCCAAACAAGATCACCAACAGCAAACTCCACTGCACTTCTGCCTGCATCATACCTCTTCTTATTCCTCAGGAACTGCGTCTGAATGCCTTGCTGAACCATTGACCTAACATCGTCAGATCGGATTCGGCTAGCTCTGACAGAATGCTGCGGCGCAGATACATCTGAAAAATCATCCGCAGTTAAATCCCGGTTGGCAGTACACACACGATGATTGAAGAATACACTGGCAGGTGCAAACCCCGTGGCCTCATTGACAGATGAATTAATTGCTAGCTGAAACTGAGGAACAAACTCATCCCATCGAGCATGATTCTGTCCCTGCATAAATGAACCCATCATCCGTTTCAGCTCTCTATGTGCACGCTCAACCGGATCTGCCTGCGGATGGTAGAGTGCAGTATATTTAATCTTGATGTTCTTTTCTTTCATTAAATTCTTAAACTCATGGGATGTAAACTGTGCACCATTATCACAAATCACCCCAGCCGGGACACCAAAAGCACTGAAAACCCTATCCTCAAGCAACCTGACCAGATTCGCAGCCCTGCAGTTGGTCATTGGAAACAACAGTATTAGCTTAGAGAATAGACACTGAACCGACAGCAAGTATTCATTACGCCTGGGTGACCTAGGAAATTTACCACAGAAATCCATCGAAATCAGCTGCCACGGTCTTTCAACATAATGACGACCCATCGGACCAGCAGGTCGAGTGTTAGATGTCTTGAAAGCAGTACATATCACACAGCGAGCAATAAAACACTGTATGTCTCTTTTCATCTTCGGCCAGTAATAATCCGAAGAGATGCGTTTCAAAGTCTTATAGACACCAAAGTGACCAGATGATGGTGTATTATGATTACGCTCCATTAGTTCCCTCCTCTGCTCCTTAGGAACGACCAACTTCCATGAGTTGACCAACTCATCACGATCTGCGAGAAACTTGTAGAGAAAACCACTTTCCACCTTCCAAAGTGGGAATGCATCTGGATCTGATGTAACTCTTTCAACCATCTTATGATACCACAAATCCACTATCTGGTCAGGGAAAATTTTGAAGGCACAAGCCTGAGAAACTGGAGCACGTGACAGTGCATCAGGAACTTTGTTTTGGCTTCCCCTTCGATATTCTATTTCATAATCATAGGACTGTAACTTCAACGCCCACCGGGTAAGTCTAGGATTTGGATCCTTGAGCTGCTTCAACCAGCGCAATGCGTGATGATCAGTTATCACAGTAAACTGACATCCCTCAAGATACATTCTCCAACGCTCCACAGCATATAGAACGGCAAGGCACTCAAGCTCAGTTGCAGAATATGATTGCTCAAGTTTATTGAGCTTGCGAGATGCGTATGCAATGACTTTCTCGCCATCAGGGAATCTTTGTGTGAGAACAGCTCCCAGACCCTGACCACTGGCATCCGTTTGCACAAAAAATGGCAGTTCAAAATTTGGCACTGCCATAACTGGAGCATTGGTTAGCAACCTTTTCATTTCTGCAAATGCCTGTTCACATTCCAGAGACCAAACAAATTTCCTTCCCTTTCGCAGAAGATCTGTCAGAGGAGCTGCCACTTTAGAAAAATTTGGAACGAAACGCCGATAATAGCCACATAATCCGAGAAACCGTCGCACTTCACGCTGCGTCCTCATGTGTGGGAACTCAATAATTGCTTCAACCTTCTCAGGTGACGCCCGAAGACCCTCTGAATCTACCAGGAATCCCAAGAACACAAGACTTGAACGGAAAAGTTCACACTTCTCATCATTCACCGTAAGATTTGCCTGCTCAAGGCGATCAATCACAGCATTAAGCAACTCAATATGCTCCTCAGCTGTCTCAGAAACAATAACCAAGTCATCCAAATAGCCAAACACATTATCCAGTCCAGCAATGACATGATCACACAGACGTTGAAAAGCACTCGAAGAATTAATTCCACCAAAGGGCAACCTGGTATACTGGAACAAACCTCTTCCTGGCACCGCAAATGCAGTATATGGCTTTGACTCATCTGACAAACGAATTTGGTGAAAAGCACTCTTCAAATCAATACTACTGATCAGTCTTGCCCCCTTCAACATGTCCAAGATTGAATGGATGTGAGGAAGTGGATAAGAATCACGCACCGTTACTTCATTTAATTTTCTTCCATCAAAACATACTCGCAGCTTCCCATTTTTCTTCCTTTGTAATACTAAAGGCGAACACCATGGTGACTGACTGGGCTCCACAATACCCTGCTTCATCAACTTATCCAACTCTTCATGAAGAGCACTGCGCACAGGAGCAGACACTGGCCTAACGACTTGCTTAATTGGCAATGTACCTGGAAGTAAATTTATATGGTGCACCAACATGTCAGTAGTGCGCAGCTTGCCATCGTTGTCACTCTTTGCCAAGCATTCGAGCCTCCTGCGTATGCACTCCACAGCAACCTTGAGCTCCGGCGAGAGCTCATGCTCCATAGTCAAAGCACATGAATTCAAAACAGAGCCACAACAATCCCCAGAAGGAACATCAGCAAAGTTTATGCTTACTCCAAAACAACGAAGAAAGTCAATGCCCAGTATAAGTGACGGAACTAAAGAGCGGGCAATCAAAACAGGGAAGCTCACCTCCCTCCCATTCACCCTCACAGGCAGCTGTACAGCTTTAGTAATTGGATGCCTAGAACCATCTGCAGTCTGTATATATCGACTGGGCACATCATACCATTGTAAATCAAGATCATGTAAAGTATCTAGAAGACGTTGATCCATTAAAGAACAGACAGCACCAGAATCAGCAAGTCCGTAGACACTATGGTGAGATCCAAGCTGAAGCTTAATATAAGGGCGGGAATCATCTTCTTTGGAGTCAGCAGTGAGACGACGACAGTTCAAAAAGGTCTTATGAGGGGCGATCTGTGCAGACTGACCTTGGAGCAAGCACTCGCCTAATCGTTTTTTGCTTGATTCTTACATCTTGGACATGTAGATCTAGTTATGTCCTGCTTCCCGCAACCAAAACAGAACTTCTTTAATGGTATACTACATGAACGAAAACCATGATCAGCAGAATGGCAGTTCCAGCAATTGAATGCACGAGATTGATTTTGTGACCGAGAAACAGGACCTTGAACAACAGAAACTTCCAATTTATGGGGTGATGGAACATCAAATGGACATGATTTTCCTTTGCTGGTTGCTGTAGACGCTGGATACTGACCCATTCTGATTCGACCGGACTCAGCAACTCTAGCCACCTCTCTAAGCTCTTCTATGGTTTGAAGGGGTGTCATCATTAGCTTTTCTTTCAGGAAAGGGTTCAAGTTTCTCAATATTTCATCCAACTGCTCTGTTTGAGCAACTTGACGATTCAATCTTGCATACATTCCACACATCCTAGCCAAAAACACATCAATTCCCTGCTCAGCGGCCTGCTTAGTGGCACGTATTTGCTCACGCACTTGGCTATCATTTCCATAGCCCTGATACGCAATAAGCAGCTCACGTCTAAGTTCTGCCCAACTGTTAATGCGCCTCACTGCATCACGATGCCACAACAATGCCTCACCCTCAAACAACTCTGCTGACTCCGTGAAGAGACGCTCAACACTAACTGCTCTGGTCTTCGCTTTTTCTTCTACCTCCGATAAGAAATCATAAATGTACCCCGGATCAGTGCCATCAAATTTCTTTACCCTCCATTTGTAGACAGGCTCCGGTCTAGGTTCACTGCACTGCAAAACGACGTTCTGCTGACCTCCACTCTGCATCTGCACAGGTCTGGCCGCCGTACCAACTCTAAGCCCACCTGAACCACCAGCCATACCCTTCTTGTCTGTACCATCAACTTCTCCCTCCGAATCACTTTCACCAGTGGTCAACAACAATTCAATTCCTTGAGTTAGCTCCCTAGCTTCCTTAATCATATCATTAGCAAGCTCTGTAGCTTCAGAATTGTATGCCTTAACATTGTTCAACCTATTGATGAGGTGAATTATTTTAGACTGAATTGACTTGACCTTAGCAGTCCTAGTTCGACTTTTAATACCACTGATCTCCTTGGCCAACTGCTCAAAACCACTTCTACAATATTCCAGTTCCTTGGAAACATCCACTTCAACCACAACTATATCCCTAGCCAACAACACCTCCAGATAGAGTCTATTAGCTAAATCACCCAGATTCCCCTCTGTACTCGCATTTCTACACTTCAATTCAAAAATTATTTGCTCTTCATGCAGTTTATAAGGATCCATTTCTGGAAGAATTAGTCTCTTACACAACAATACAAAAACAATAATAATAATATCAATACAATGAACAATAATAAAAACAATAATACAATATTAGAAAAGTAGGTACATAAATTTTTTTTTTTTTTTTTTTTAGGTATTAGTTTTTTTTGTTGAAAGGTATTTTAAAGTTGTTGCCACCAAGCTATCCAGTCCCGTCGTTGGGCGCCAAGTGTAGAGCCCTATCGCACTATTCCCAAATCACAACACCTCACTAGCTCAGGTCGGTGAGGGGTGGATTACTGGAATTATCACTTTTTAGGCTTGACAACTATCTCAATTAGAGAAGGCTAAAGCAATACCTTTCAGTTTTGGGCGCCAGATACTTTCTGTTTAGATAAGGGTGAAAGTACCAAAGATCCAGTTTACAGGAAATGACAATCTATTAAGTTACAGGACAATTTATTATCAAATGGTTCTAACTCACCAATACGAGTAGCTGCAGTTAAACAAGTTTAATGAGACAACCACTAGTCACTTGAACATTTCCGCAATACCAGGCCTGGATTTTCATTTGTAATTTAGTAGGTACCTATCACAAAAAAGAAAATTGAACAAATTCAACATAAGACAAGCTAACACAATATAATACATAAAAAGCTAACACAATAAGCATATTAATAATACAAGAGGGTTTTTTTTTTTCGTGGTTGAAGAATTATCACAGCAAATTTTCATCAGACTAGATTTTCAAAATTAACCTAACTACCGTTTAGCAACATTGATAAATAAACAAAAGGGTTCTCCAAGACATCAGAGGGACGCAGACAGCCACCAAGGCACCAACTACTCAGTCACTGATTACAGCAGACCAACTTCTATTAAGCACTCGCTGACAGATTTCACCAGTAAGCAATAATCCAAACACAGATTATGCCAATCTGAGATTCTGGAACGGGTTGGTACTAAAACTCAGGAATCAAAAGTTTTCATGTGCAGATAAAGCCGCCTGCAAACAATAAAACGCCACAGGTGGAATACAGGAAAACCTATGCTGCAATATCTTCACAACGGTTGACATGATTCATTGTGTATCCGATAATATTAGTTCATCACACACCTTTTCCCGGTTATGCTGCTCTTACAGGAGTAAATCCGATTGACAGAGGCGGCCTTCTCTATGGATGTCAGTTTATGTCGCTGATGTCTGGTTCCCTTCCTCACAATGCTGTTCTACACTCAAAAAAACCCCGGTCCACCATCTTCTTTTCCTCTAGTCGCTCCTTTCTTCAGGTTGAGCACTTGAAGCACGTGGAAATTAAATCTCACGAAATTGGTGAATTTTGGTTCAATTATCTTGAGAAAATTTTTTAGAATTTTTCCCAATGAAAAACCAGGACCGAAATTGATTCCCGTGCATGATCCCAAATAAGGATATCGGCCTCCAACAGGTTTGGGCCACAACAAACTGAGGATTACCTAACTGTTTGAAATCGTCAATCTTTTCCAGCACCAAATTATTCCAATCATAACTATGCTTCAGTCCATGGCCAATCCATTATCCAGCAGAAACATCCTTTTGATTCAAAAAATCTGCTACATCGTTCCACCATGGATTCTTCCGACGAAGAACTTCTATTAATGCTGGCATTAAATGAAGATGATGCGAAAAGAAAACAGCGGAAAAGGAAGCACCGCTATTGGGTCCACGACATCTGAAGAGAAGAGTGTTCGGGGAGTACCATTCTTTATTTGCGGATTTGTTGGACGACGGGACCAAGTTCTTTCAGTATTTCCGGATGTCGTACGAAAAGTACGCTGATGCCACCACCAAACTATTCTATTCGATGGCTCTATGTTTTACCGATGTTTTTACACCTCCGGATTCTCTCAAAATATATACCTTATTTCAAGTCATTCAGTGTACATTTAATTCCAAGTTACCACATGGTTGTTGCTACTATTTGCGTGTACCGACGACACCCATGAAAACAATGAAAGAAAATAATGAAACCGAGAATAAAATTAATGAAATAAAACAATCACCCCTGTTTATTAGATTCCCTCCTCGATGTCAAATCTGAAATCCGTCTGCCTATCGTCCACTGGAGACGGGCCGCATCGGGGCGGGCCGGGACCCCTCGCACAGCCGCAAAAATCCGCCTGGGGGGCGATTGAAATATGCGATGAGGCCCGCCCCGATGCGGCCCGCCTGCAGTGGACGCACCTCCATGCAAACACTCAAGATCGAAATGCCCGCTTTTAGCGATGAGGCCCGCCCCGATGCGGCCCGTCTCCAGTGGACGCTAGCCTTTAAAATGAAAAAGTTTTACTTGTCATGCTTGACCTACAAAAGGCCTTTGATACAGTAAATCACTGCAAGCTACTGGAGAAGCTAGAGAGCTGTGGCTTCCACGATAAAACTATTACCCTACTCCGTAGCTACCTGTCATGCAGATCCCAAATGACCAGAATTGGCGGCAAACTCAGTTCTGAGCGAATCGTCTCTGATGGCATCCCCCAAGGTACAGTTCTTGGACTAATTTTATTTCTCGTCTCTCTGAACGAGATATTTGACCTGGATATCCAGGGTGACCTTATCTCTTTTGCTGACGACACCACTGTTTTGGTGAGAGGAGCGACCTGGGAGGAGGCCTTTCAAAAAGCTAATGGAAGTCTTGATTGTGTTGCGCTCTGGCTTAGGCAGAATTTATTATCCTTAAATATTGATAAGACTGTGTACATACCGTTTCACGCAGATGTTCGGACAATGCCACCTGACCACCTATGCATCACTGTCTCCCAATTTGATGGCCAACACCCCAAAGAACTAAAACGAGTTTCTTCAAATAAATATCTTGGGCTCATAATAGATGAATCATTGAGGTGGAATCCTCATATTAACCATGTGAGAAGTAAACTAAGATCTCTAAGCTATGCTTTTTACCGCCTACGGAATGTTGTCTGTTCAAGCACAGCCAGAATGATATATTTCTCTTTAGTCCAATCAGTATTATCCTACTGTCTTCCGTTCTGGGGAGGAACTTATAGAACCCATCTTAAACCGTTGAGCAATACCCATAAATTACTTTTAAAATTTCTTTTCAAACTCCCCAAAAGACATCCACCTTCAACTCTATTCACGAAATTAAATTTTCTTTCACTTGACTCCCTTTTTAAATATAGAACCCTACTCTTTGTCCATCAACATCTTGACAGATTCATTTTAAATACTAGTAAGATCAAAACACGCAATAGTTATGAACTTCACCAGCCTTACTTTAGACTTTCCTACCTTCAAAATAGTTTACCCTACCTCGGCCCAAAATTTTATAATTCTCTGCAGTATAACTTCACCCTGCTCACTCCATCCAAATTTAAAATTACCCTGAAGAAATGGCTCAAAACTAAAGACTTTTGACTGTGATGTTATAATGACCTATTTTATTCTTCTTGAACTGTTTTACGTAAAAAAGACAGAAAAATGAAATATAAACATTGGGTAATTAAATGTAAACAGCAAAAGGTAGGTACTGTAGTGATGATAATATATGAATATAATTTGATCACTTCATCTCGCTGTACTACCTGTAATACATTAGTTACAATGTTTTGAGACTTCCGGCGCTCTTATAAAAAATTTTGTTGAAAAAAAACAAAAACGATTGCCCACGCACAGGCTTTGCCTTCGTGGGATTTCAAACCACCACTAGATTTTATTATTATATTATATTATTTTATTGAATTTTATAGTTACTGGAGTTTTATAACTTGTTATTCATTTTAAAAAAGTGTTTGAAAAATAAAAATTTATTGAATTGAATTGAAAAGTGGACACAACAATCCATATATTCATTCTCTTGATGGCTCTCCCCTTGTTCGCGTGCTAGCATATATTTTCTATAGCTCTCTTATAATAAACAAGTATCAATCCAAGTAGCTCTTTATCTACAATTCCCAGGCCACCACAACACTGCCATACATTAAAGGAACACGAGGAACATTACACAGGTATCTACTGAGAAATTTTTTAAGGGGAAATGGATAGGTACAAAGTAGGTAGGTAGTACTGAGTGAGTACTAAGTAGGTAGTATCGAGTGGGTACTAAGTAGGTAGTATCGAGTGGGTACTAAGTAGGTAGTATCGAGTAGGTAGTAGGTACTAAGTAGGTAGTACTGAGTAGTTACTAAGTAGTTAGTACTGAGTAGTTACTAAGTAGTTAGTACTGAGTAAATAAGGTCTCCCCCCCTCCCACCAAAACAACAACTTTCTTGTAAAAACTTTGTAGTAACTCCTCAGCCACAAAAAGGAGTGACAGCCATTTTACCCGCCAAAGTAGGATGCTCGGTGCTTCGCACCTCGCTGTTACTCCCCCCCCCCCCCCATACCGTGAAATTTTTTTCAATGCTGTTTGGTGGGCAGCTTTTTGCCATTTATGATGAACAGAAAGTCTATACTTCGAAATATTTACCAGGAAGGCCTGGGATTATCCTCTTCCAATCGGAGGTGAGTTTGGATTTTTTCATTCGCTTGACACCGCAGGACCCTGGTGGCATCGGAGATACCACAGGTAGCGGCGGCGCGCCTGGCGTCGACTGCAGTTCTGGTGCGCCATCTTCACGACTCATACAAGCTGCTGATCTGAACGAACCGGAAACAAATCATACCTATAAGTTTATCAGGTGTCTCAGCTGTCAAGTAACCACGGGCCATGTTCCAGTATCCACTCAACGCTTCTCTTCATGGTGTTTTCCATATGAATATGAAGTCAATTTTGACCAGAGTGGAACATTGAAGTTCTAACGTAGTCTCAGTCGTAAATTTACTTTGAAATTTGGTCTAAAATCGTCGTGCTTCTGCACACAGTTTGCGTCCCCATTTAGGAACACATTTGCGCCCTAGTTGTGCTCCGAAGCTCTGCAGCCCGATGGAATACAAGGAGCGTAGCGTGGCTCTGGAATGGAGGGTACCGCACTCCATCCCCCCCCCCCCCACCCACAATATCACAAGTCTCCTACTGAATTTACCTACGCACATTATTCACTTCAACCAAGACAGAAAAGTAAAGCAGTTCTTAGCAAGCTATTTGCTCAAGGGAATTGTACAGTGTTATTATATTAGCCTTCAAACATTAGTTAGAAACCAAAAATTCCCACGCAAACAGCCAGTATCCAGGACTTGCCAACGGGGAGGCGACTGCTGTAAAGTCCTCCCAGTCCGCCCCTACCACCCAACCATAGCGAACTGGCTACCTACACCTATTCTAAATAAAAAAAGAAAATTAGGAACTTTTAACACCCTTAGAAATACTGTTATACAAGAGCATAAACAGATAGGCACAGGTGACCTAGGCAGGTCTCCTGCCCCTTTGCTCGAAAACCAAAATGAAGTCGGTAAAAAACAATGAAATTGAGAATAAATAAGGGAAAAAATAGAGGATAAAAGGAAAGGAAAATAGGTAATCAGAATAGCAATTCTTTTGCAAGATAGGTACCTACATGTGCTTAAGTAATAATTGATTGCAAGAGATGACTAGACATCATTATTTGTAAATGAGATCAATCCGTCGACTTTTTTCGAGAAACTTATCAATTACGAGATAATTGAAGTTCGAGTGCGGAGAAGATTTAAGTTTTGCAACCCGAAATTTCTCAATAGATACCTATTAGAGAGAGTTTAGTCAACCGTTGTTGCCCTTGTGTGGATCTTAGATAGGTACGTTTTTATGCGTTTCAGGGCGGAAAATGAACGTTCGACAGATGCCGTGGTGCTTGGAATAGTCAAAATGAGTTTTGCTAACCTGAAAACTTCGGGTAAAACCCATGACATGTCAGCAAGATACAGAACTAGTTCATGAATTTCTTTACCACCAAAATCCTCGTCTTTGTAAAGGATTGTTAATTCGTTTTTTAGCTGAATAGAGTCGAATCTTTTGTAGGTTGAAACAAGGCAATTGAGAGCATCTTACGGAAAACTATTTTGGTGCATTCCAAATTTTTCCGAGTCAAGGAGAGCGACAAACCCGAGAGCTTCGAAATTTGCAAACCTCTGGGAAATTTGCATTATAGCAACGTCTAGAATTTCATTGAAAATCTGTTTGTAGGTGGTTTCTAGTTTGTCATCTCAACGCTTTGGATTGGATGAACTCTCAACTTCGTCTGTGTACTCAGTTAACTTGAGCCAAATTGGAGAAAAGCCTTCGTTTCTCATATCTTTCAAAACCGTTAGAAAAGAATTAATTTTTCTCTGATAAAATGCAATATCGAAGCGAGCACTCTGTAGGTGGTTGTACAACACGTCAGAGTGAAGGAATATTTTGGAAAATATTTTCAGTAAAAAAACCGTTTCAAATTTTCTCAATCGGGAAGCAAAGCCGGCTGCTCTGTTGACATCATCAGTTTTCCATTTATGTTCGTCGGAGTTTTCAACAATATGATCGAAGAAATTAATAATAATACGCGGTGTTCTTCGACCATAAATATCAAACGTGAAGCAAAATTCCATCTCGTCTGAGCTAAGGAGGGAAGCTTTTTCACAATGAAGTCTCGTAAGAGATTTTGCCTGGGTGTGGAATGTGAAAAAAATGACAACAATCCGTTCAAAGTTTGGAAAAAATTCTGCTCTCTTTAACACAGCAGGTTGTTTGCTGTAAAACCAAGTTGAGAGAGTGAGCAGAACAGTGCACAAACCAAGCCTGTGGATATTTGGTTTTCACTTTCGACTGCAATCCAGTCAAATGGTCAGACATCACTGCAGCTCCGTCATACGTTTGGGCAACCAGTTTATTATCAAGAGAGAGCGAATCCCCAATCGTGCAAACATGATCAAATAGAGGACTCGCTGAACGGTCAGAACTGACATCAGTGAACCCTAAAAACGTTTCTTGGGGACAACCAGATTGATCTACTTATCTCACAACTGTTGAAAGCTGCGAGAGTGAACTCACGTCAGAAGCTTCATCCATCAAAATCGAGATAAAGTCCGATTTTGCTAGATCAGATTTAACATCATCCAAAATGACTCTAGCTATAGCACTTATCAGATCATTCTGGATGTCAGGAGAGGTCCCCCTGAAAATGGTTGCAGATTTCAAATGATCGTCCAATGGCCGGTCGTAAACTTTCAGGAAATATAGTAATTCGACATAATTTCCTTTATTGAGAGAAGAGGCTGACTCATCATGCCCTCGAAACGGCAGTTCTTGCTTCCCCAGGAAAAAAATGCAGTCAATGAGTCGCGACATGACCTCCCTGTTCTTTTTCACGTTTTCGTTGTGAAGCGAGATTTGTGTTGCCTCTTGCTCGTCAAGTAACAGATTTATGCGAGGGCTCTTTCCGAATTTCAATAAAGCGAGAGCAGATGCTATGTGCGAGTTACAGCTCTGGTGTTTTTGAGCAGATTTCGTCAAAGTAGAGATATTTGAAAATCCGGTACTCCATGAATTTTTTTCGGTTGAAAACAGCAAGCACGGAAAACAGTACAAAAAATTATTGGAACTACAGCCGGATAACCATTGATACCTACTGTAGTTTTCGGTTGAAAAATGGCGTGTGTACTCACGATTACGTTCTTTTACGACAGCCGACAGGTTTGGAAGCGGGGAAGTTGAACGGCCCAACCTGATGATCTCACATTTCTGTACAAAATTACGTGAACTAAACGATCGACTAACTAAGGAACAATTCACGCAACAGCTATCCATTTTCGAAGCGGAAAGCAGCAAAAAAGTCGCATAAAAAACAAGTTGACACTATCAAGAAAACGATGGAGTGAAACAAAAACGAACAATAAAGTAAGCCATAAAAACGAACAACACAGAACCTTCCGACATAACCTTTCAACTTCGGGCTCCTAAACAAATCGATTATACCTACCAGCTTCGATAGCATCGAGAAAATCCGGCGTGATCACGAGAGTACTACAGAACCGCACAAACCGTGCGGTGACTCGCTGACTGGACAATTGCAGGCGAAAGTGAAAACCAAATATCCCGAGGCTTTGTTTGTGCACTGTTATGCTCACTCTCTCAACTTGGTTTTACAGCAAACAACCTGCTGTGTTAAAGAGAGCAGAATTTTTTCCAAACTTTGAACGGATTGTTGTCATTTTTTTCACATTCCACACCCAGGCAAAATCTCTTACGAGACTTCATTGTGAAAAAGCTTCCCTCCTTAGCTCAGACGAGATGGAATTTTGCTTCACGTTTGATATTTATGGTCGAAGAACACCGCGTATTATTTATTAATTTCTTCGATCATATTATTGTGAACCGGAGGTGTACCCTACCAAACGTCGGTAGAGAGCCCCATTCCCCTGCCGAGACAACCAGAGAGGCCCAGCTACCACCTAGTGATGGAATGACGTATGGTAGCACGCGCAGAAGTCACTGCGCATCCCCGTTCAGGGGCTTTAGGGGAGTCAATCCACCATTAGGATTATTACGACGACGGCGCTTGGATTGCAACAATTGCTCGTGCTTCCATCCACGTTTTTAATAACTTTTCTCTTGTGTACTTGGTCAAAGAGTATACTTCCTATTCGTTATAAGCAAGGGGCTCAGTACCGGCTTTCTGGTAAGTCTCACTATTGTTTTGAAGAAGGGGGACTCTTAGCTACAATTATTGGAGCCGTTTATTCCCAACAGATCATCGGCCATTTCAGCTTTTCACATCCTCACCACGCCCGGGAGAGCATCAACTTTCCTTCGGAACTTAATAGACACTTAATGTGATAATCAGTGGCATTTTGTTATTTTATATTTTGTAATTTTTGCTATTCGTAATTTTGGTATTTTGTAAGTTGCATAGTTCTTTCATAATTTCGCTGTTGTACTGATAAACGAGCTCACTGATCGTGGTAGGTTTCAGATGAATATTGTCGCCTAAGTAATTTCATTTGTAGTAGTGGCGTTTCTACATTTCCTTGTAATTGTTTTGTATTTCATATCCTTTTGTTCTGGTATTTGTATTTTATTTGGTTAAATCGGATTGGGGGGAGGAACTCACTAATTCTTTCATTTAACTACCGGGAGAGGGTAGGAGATCTTATCACCCCCTGATACTAACCTTGTATCACTCTGCGATAGGTCCGATCATTTCCCAGGGGTTATCTGTTTTTTCATTCCCCACCTTTTCTCTTCCTCTTACGATTCCTTGTAGGTCCTAGTAGTTTGGGTATTACATTTACTATTTGATTATTCATTGTTGAATAAACGTTATCTTCCTTTGGGTTTCAACAAGGAGTGTCTCTGTGTTGCTCTGTTCTTTCCATTCCCCGCCAGGAGGAGGAATCATCTGTGATCTGAGAGAAGGGACCACCATCTATCGCTTGGCAATAGATGCCAATCTCACAGGCTAATAGGAACATAACTCCTTCCTAGTTCCATCTACCCCTCAGAGGTGGTTTGAATCAGAATCCATCTCCTGGGAGCAGTGAGTCTCAGTGCTCTCCATCACTGAGTGGTGGCAGCTTAATAAAATATCATAATTTGGCACAAAGTTGGCTGGTAACCAACGTTTGTGCGGGGATTGTGTAGAGGTTCTATCTTTATAAAATCCTGGAGCTTTGGTGGAGCATTTGTCATACGCTATCACCCGTGTTGGCGGTGCTTATCCCAAGGTGTCCTTACAATGTATGAGGTGGCCGACTCGACAAACTGCCTAAAGAGGTAAGTCACCTAACAACCACCACCTTATTACATCTTGGTGGCAGCGGTGGGATACGCTACAGTTTGTCAATCAACCGCGCCATTTGAGCACCGGCCTGCCACTGCTCTGTCCCGCCCCCATCTTGACTAGAGTCTATTTGCTCCTATTGTCATATTTTCCATTCTAATCTTCTATTTTCCTCCTATTTGTGTTTCCTTGTGTTGTTGTATCCCCATTGTGGTTTTGGTTGTCCTCTCATTTTTCTACAAGGGTACCCATCCTATACTTCACTGCAATCATTGTAGATTCTGAACAATGGCAGTCACACCGGAGGATCTCCAGGGGCTCTTGAATGCTCTTACAACGGCTTTTACCAACGTTGCACCCCGGGAAAATGCTGGGGAAATACCCCGATCCATCCAGGCTGCAGCCCCTGAGTGGGATCCTAGCTCATCCAGAGTATCCCTGTCCTCATTTTTGGAGGCCTTTGACGAAGTAGCCAAACCTCTTGATGAGGTTGTAAGAGCACGATTGTTAAAGTCTAAGCTAAGGGGTGCTGCCAGAGACTATGTGACTGAACACTATCGGGAGGTAGCAGCTGACCCCCATCCATATACCTCATTGGCATTGGCCCTCCGAGAGAGGTTTGTGGAAGACACTCCCTCCCAAGCATCTGACAAGCTTCGAGCCATGAGAATGTTGGCTGAGGAAACTTTTGGGGCATTTGCTGATAGAGTGGAGCAGGTAGCAAGGAAGACAGTGCCAACTGATGATCCTGATTATACCCCAGCCATTAGAAGGCGCATCATAGCAGATAGGGCGTTAGAAACCTTTCAGAATGGCATCAGCCTTGATATCAAGAAACACCTCCTGACGCTCCGACCAAGGACACTTAAGGAAGCCCGTGACGCCGCAAAGGCATACACTGATGCCTTGAAAACATCTGACCTTGATGAGGGGGAAAGATGGGAGATCAGTCAGGTGTCACTAGGGAAGGAAAAACAATGTTATGCATGTCACGGATTTGGCCATTTTGCTCGGGATTGCCTGCAGGGGTCAAGCAGCCGCCAGACCACAGCGTCCACAACTTTGGCAGCCAAAAATGGAAATGCCCATCGAGCTGTAGGCGGACCTGTACCAGCCACAAGCCGAATTGTTCACAGACCATATGTCCCGTGCCCACATTGCGAGTCACTGGACCATTTTGGTCACCTGTGTCCATTCAATCAGGCCAGATATAGCTATTGCTCATACTGTGGCAGCGAGGACCATACTGACTCTGGGTGTGACAAGTACAAGGCCGAAGTCTCAGCAGATAGCCCTGGCTATAGTCACACATCCAAGACAATCAGAGAATTCATTGATTTTGTCGCCAAAAAGCACTCCACCGATAAGGTCAACACATTAGCCATCCAGAGCCAGGTAGCTTCAACAGGCCTTGCTCCCGCGAAACCAGGGGAAAGGGAGAAGAAATCAAACACCGAAGTTGAACAGGCAGGCGCCATCCCGGTTGTTAGTCAGCGAGAGCATCACACAATGGCGGCTAAAATTCAAGTTAACGGACAACCCTTCTCTCTCACAATTGACACAGGAGCAGCTGTGTCGTGCAATAGCCTATGGAGCCGATGGGCAACCTATTCCTCTACTGGGTGAGCAGGATCTGACAATCAAGGTGGGATGGATCACGCTTGTCCACCCATTTAAGGTGTTTGCAAATGAGGAGGCTGGCCTAAACCTCCTGGGCTTAGACTTGATGGCTAAGTTGCCACTGAACATACGCACTGATTCCTCAGAGGCTAAACTAGTGGATCGTAAGTCAGGTAGGTCAGTGGTGGTGTCAACTGTTGTGCAGGGGGTGTTGATGCCCAAGAGGATCCCCCCTCCTCGGCCTGCCGTCACCATTGTTGAGCCTTCAGGGCGTGGGGGTACAGACCCACCTAGTTGGAACAGGACAGAAGCTTACACACCCATGGCGTCGCCTCCCCAGGGAGGGGAAGAGCCCATTATCCAGGACGTGGCAGTGCCACAGTTGAAAATCAAGAAAAGAGCTCATACTGAGACAAGACAGTTGGTGGATACTGGTACCGTGGCCAAGCAAACGGATATGCTTGTCACAGAGAGCACTCCCCAGGCCCCAACTGAGGACAACCGGAAGCTGTTGAATCAGTGGCCATTGCACGCCCCTGCAAGTTCCCCTATACTGGATGAGGGTAGGATCGTTAACCCACCGCCAGCCCTGCCCAGGAGTCAGCCAGTGATGGTTGCTCCTCTAACGCCACCCCACAATGTAGTAGTCTCACAACACTTGAACAGTACTCCCATTGCATTTACCAACGCCAATCCGCACAACAATGCACCCAGAATTTACCTCACAGAATCAACCAGCCACGAAGAACCAATACCCATCCCAGATGACATGCCTGATGACTTATGGGAGCATGACGTCAAAGCAGAATACCACTGTTTAAAAGCAGAAAAATTGAGGCATCTGACACCTGAAGAGCGGTTGCCAGTTGGCATGATGCTGGACAATTTCCGGATAACTTTTGACAAGCCAACTGGCCAGGGGTGCACCACTGGCGCTGTCCATAGAATTGAGACAGGAGACTCGCCACCTATATACAAACAGCCATATGCCCTAGCCCATGCAGTGAGGGAGGAAGCCCAGAAGCAGATTGAAAATTTGCTGGACCATGGGATAATAGTGCCATCCACCTCACCTTGGTGTGCACCAGTGGTACTGGTCAAAGAGAAGGCCATGGAGGGTCAGCCACAGGGTTTTCGCATGTGCATTGATTATCTCGAGCTCAACAAGGTCACCAAGGGCAACAGATACCCTGCTCCTCGACTTTTGGACACACTGGCTAGCCTGGGCAATTCGGCTTACTTTACAACATTGGATTTGGTGTTGGGCTATCACCAAGTACCAATGGCCAAGGAGGACCAAGAAAAGACTGCATTCTCAGCATTTGGTAGATTGTATGAATATCGATTCATGCCCTTTGGCCTCAAAAATGCAGGTGCCAGCTTCCAGCAAACTATGAACGACCTCCTGGGAGAGATGGTTGGTCGGGACTGCCTCGTCTACATTGACGACGTAATTGTACTGGGGTCTTCATTCCAGGACCACCTTGACAGATTGTACAGGGTGTTCCAGCGACTGGCAGAGGCCAACTTCAGAGTCAGCTTGCGCAAATGCGAGTTCTTCAAAAGAGAGGTATCCTACCTGGGCCACAGGGTATCTACAGAGGGATTCAAGATGGACCCGGCCAAGTTTGAGGCCATAAACGCATGGCCCACCCCTCTGAATGTGAAAGCCCTCCAGGCCTTCCTAGGGTTGGCTGGATTCTACAGGAGGTTTGTCAGGGGGTATTCGGAAATCGTGTCACCACTCACCGCCCTGCTTAAGAAGGGGACAGAATATGTCTGGAACACCGAATGTCAGGTGGCTTTTGAAAAGCTCAAGGCCGCAATGAGCACCTTCCCAGTCCTGGCCTATCCGGACCTGAACAAACCATTTATTCTGGCGACGGACGCATCTCTTTATGCAGTGGGGGCCGTCTTGTCTCAGGATATCAATGGACAAGTGCGCCCAGTTGCTTATGCTAGCCGGAAGCTGATCCCGGCTGAAACCAGATATTCGGCAACAGAGAGGGAGCTACTCGCGGTGGTCTGGGCTACTGGCCATTTCAGAGAGTACTTGCTCGGCAAACGTTTTGCATTGGAGACCGATCACATGGCCCTGACGGCAGCAATGAATGCCCGTGACCCCACTTCGCGCATTGGTAGATGGGTACTAAGACTATCAGAGTATGACTATGAGGCAAAGTACCGCCCAGGAAAACAAATGGCTCACGCCGATGGGTTGAGCCGCTCATGGGTAGCATCTATTGGAACAATCCACATGCCATTTGAGTTACTCATAAGTGCACAGGACCTTGACAGCTGGATCCAGGGTGTACGAACGAGCCCAGAGAAGAATGGGGTATACTGTCAGGAGGGATTGTGGATGCGCCACCTGGAATCAGACCACAATGGCCAGAGGGGAGTGCCTCTGATCCCAAGCCAAATGAGAAAATGGTTGCTCAAATGTGTGCATGATAATGAATGGGCTGGTCATCCAGGAGCTGATGCAACTGAAAAGGTGGCCCGACAGTACGGCTACTGGCCTAAAATGACAGAGACCATCCGAGAATATGTTCGTTCGTGTGAGCGTTGTCAGCTCCGTAAGACACCCAACAAGTTGCGCGCCCCCATTCAGCTGCCCCAATTACCCTCTAAACCAGGTGAGATAGTGGGCATGGACTTCGTGGGGCCAATTGCAACAGCAACCACTCCAAAATATCTATTCACCGTTATGGACCATTTCTCCAAATATGGGGAGGCGTATATTGTTCCTGACTGCACAGCAGAAACAGTGGCCACGGTGCTGGTGAACCAGTATTTCCCAGTGCATGGAGTTCCCATCAGTATGGTCAGTGATCGGGGAGCCGCCTTCACCTCCAGACTAGCAAAAACTTTATTTGACCGCTACAGTATCAACAAAATCCAGACAACAGCCTACCACCCGGAGAGCAATGGAACATGTGAAAGGTTCCACCGTACGCTGGCTGGCATTGTATCCAAAATCTTGACAAAGACCCGCAATTGGGAACCTTTTATACCCATGGCACTGGCAGCCTACCGAAGCCTACCACATCAGTCAACAGGGTACTCACCAAACTACCTCACTTTTGGACGGGAGTTGAGGATGCCAAATGTAACAGAATTATATGGCTGTATCAGTATAAAAGAACCGTATTCCCTCAACAACTTGGCAGTAGCTCGAGCTGCGGTGGTTGAACAACTCAGGGTAGCCTGGCATAGGAGGTCAGATCGCATAAACCAAGGCCGCAGTCTGTCGGAGTACAGCATTGGGCAGAATATATACCTCAGGCACATGCAAGTCCCACGTGAGGAGTGCAAAAAGTTTTGGTCAGCTTGGTCTGGGCCATTTGCGGTTGTGAAGAAGCTATCTCCAGTCACGTATGTCATTCGAGATGCGCTGGGCAAGGAGCAGGTGGTCCACGTAAACCGTCTAAAACCGGCCTTTAATCGGGAAACCCCCGACGGCAGCTTTGTGGAGCCTGTGATGGACGATCCAGTAGGACCACCACCTGCAGTGGACCCGGCCCCCGTGTACAATCCATACCGCCCGGACGTTGATGAGGACAGTGACAGCGACGGAGATGGGGGCGGATATTATACTAACTATAGGGGAGATGATGGCAATACAAAGGAAGGAAACAGCTCCCACGAGGTGGAACCAGAGGCTAGCCCGCCACCTGACCACAAAACCCCTCCACCTTGTTCAAACGGAGCGTCACCGCCACCACCGGTTCACAGCTATGGTCTGCGCCCTAGGACAAACCTGAATTATCAAACACTGCACTCTAAAGGAAAAGGTGTTCACGCAGTGACAGAAAAAACGTTGGACGACCGGTTCCAACGGCCTCTATGGGCAAACCCAGGACTTGGGCCCCAAACAGATGTCGGCAGTTAGCGTTAAAAAAAAAAGAAAAAAAAAAGAAAAAAAAGAGAGATGAGAAAAAAAAATTGTGTGTGTGTATTTATCCTGTTGCTTACTGCCCTCTTGCTGTCGCTGTGCCTTCTGTGTTACCTCCTCCCTTGTTTTCTCTTTCTATCTTTCTCCAGTTTGTGCGCCTGACAGGGAACCATAGGTAGTGCAACTCCTAAGGTCAAAGAATAAAATAAAAGAAAACACTAGATTCCAAGCCCCATTATTGTGTTTCCAGATGGAGCCAAAGGGAAGACAGGAGAAGCTTATGGAAATCCTGAAACTGGTCCATTATTGTCAGGGGAGTGTAGGTACATTGTCCCTGTCTGCAGCTGAGCACCATAATTCCCGGTTAGTTGAGTTCCTCTCCCATACTTTAAACGTAATTGAGGGCGATATAGGAGAGTTGATAGAGCCCCGTAGTACTATAGAGTCAGTATTGTTAGAGAATAATCAGTACCGAGCACAGAACGAGGCTTTGGAGGCAGAAATTCAGCGCTTAAGAGCTGAATTGCAGGCTTGCGCAGCTGCGCAAGTCACATTGTCAACCCAACCACAAAGGGAGGATCATGATGTAGCCAATTCCACCCCCAGAAAAGATACCTCAATTGACGGAAACAATACTCTCAAAGACAACTCCAGCAATGCCATATGGCTAGACAACCCAGTGATGGCAGTCACAATTACGGGAGATGACCCAGAGACAGCCACATATGAGACAACGCCAGTAGTGATGGACTCAGAGGGGATTGCAGTTATCTTAGGTGAGCAGTGGGAGGCAACAGAGGTGGTATCGGCTGTGGGATCAATTCTACCAGAATGTGACCGAGAAGACCAACTTGAGTCTAGTGCAATGTCAACCACAAGGGTCTCTACTAAAAACGTGGATGGTCGCGAGGACTCCACAAAGATAACCGAGGCAAGGGGTTGCCAGACAAACGGGCCCCAAAACCAGGACATCCCGACCAGCCACCCCTCAACCAGATCCAGACACCGGAAGAAAACCAGGTCAAAATCACGCCATTGTCCATCAGACGACCACTCCCTTGTGCTTACCCAGAAGGACAGCCACTCTGACCATGGTACACAGAATAATCCGCACGAGACAAGAAGATTGGCCCCAAAACGACAAATTAAATGCAAGGCATATGCAGAGAGAGTGTACAAAATCACCACGTACCAGCTGGTTGCCGGTGGGTGTTTGTGCCCGCTACCCCAACTCACATATGAGCCGGTTGAGCCCCATAGCATCTCTCTCCCAGATGCAACCGTCAAATACCCGCCAATATGGAAGATTAAAGTTGCAATCCCCATTCAATACCGGGACTGCGAGGTTTGCTATAGGTGTGGAGCGGTTAACTGCCACATGGGGGTATTCAAGTGCTACCCTTGCAAAAGCCTTTGGAATGGCTGGGTACGAGACATGAAGGAGAAGAGGCTGTCCCCCCCCCCAAATGCAACCATCAGCCATCATTCCTCTGTCCCCATTGCCCAGGGTGCTTGAGAGCCAGATATGAAATTTGTCACCTGGCCACAGCGCTAGCTGAGGGCCTGACCCTCCCATCCCTCCTGGGCCACCCAGAAAGAGAGGCGCCACAAGTTCAAGACCAAGCCAGGGCCATTGCCCATGAGCGCGTGCCGGGAGGACCCGTCACACCCCAGGGAGGGGAAGGGTGTGAACCGGAGGTGTACCCTACCAAACGTCGGTAGAGAGCCCCATTCCCCTGCCGAGACAACCAGAGAGGCCCAGCTACCACCTAGTGATGGAATGACGTATGGTAGCACGCGCAGAAGTCACTGCGCATCCCCGTTCAGGGGCTTTAGGGGAGTCAATCCACCATTAGGATTATTACGACGACGGCGCTTGGATTGCAACAATTGCTCGTGCTTCCATCCACGTTTTAGCGAATTTTCAAAGAAAATGAAGCTATTGCAATGGCTTCGAATTTAAATAATATAAATTTTTGGAAATTTTCTTCATAGAAATCCGTTTCAGACCATTCTAAAACGATTCCTGAAATTTAACACTTTTTTATATGTATATATATAAGTAGTATCGGAATACCAATCCTGGCTCACTGCCTTAGATCTCTGATAAAAAGTTTTAACATAAAAGATCAGAACATATATTTTCACTTGAATCCTTGATGTTTTTTATTTTCACTTGAATCCCTGATGTTTTTTATTTTCACTTGAATCCCTGATAAAACTTTTTTACCACAAAACATCAGAACCAGTGACTTTTTTAAAAAATATTTTTTTATCAGAAACTCTAGTGAACTCTAAAAAAAATGCAAATTTAGGGGGTCGATATTTTCGAAATTTAGCTCCCTCTGATGTTTTCACTAGAAAAAATAAAAAAATTAAAATGACGTCACGCTAAAAATATTTTTGAATCGTCTTAAATTAAAATGACGAGACGCTCTTCTGAATTTGGGAATCCCAATCTATTTAAAGGTGAGGTCGATTCGACGGGTCCTATGTATTTAAATATTTTTTTAATCTACGGACCCACCTTTAAGAATTCAATTCAGACAGGATAAATAGTATCCATACAAGAATAGACAAAAGAAAAAAGTGGGTGGATAAAAAAAAATGAGGGGTAAGTTAAAAAAAAGAAAATAGTAATAAAATATAAGATGAGCAATAAAATTATATTACCAACTGAAATTTACATGGAGATCCGAGACAAGATCACAGATGCTTATGACCATTTCATTTTTTGCAAAGCTGTGAATATTCCAATAGATAAAAAGAGGAGTATATTCTTAAATGTAAATCCACAAACTCTCATATTAAATTTTGATTCAATCAAACATAAACAGTTTATTAGAGATTTTGTTGAAGAGTCTGGTTATTTTGTACCTTGGAATGAGATTTCATTGTATCCAAATCTACCAGAAAATTTCATTCGAGAGTTCAAGGATAAAGTATGTTGGTATGAAATATCATCTGAGCAAAAACTATCTGAGAAATTTATTCGAGAGTTCAAGGATAAAGTATGTTGGTATGAAATATCATCTGAGCAAAAACTATCTGAGAAATTTATTCGGGAATTCAAAGATAAAGTAAATTGGGAACGTATTTCATCTAGGCAAAAACTATCTGAGAAATTTATTCGGGAATTCAAAGATAAAGTACATTGGAGACGGATTTCATCTAGGCAAAAACTATCTGAAGAATTCATTCGAGAGTTCAAGGATAAAGTAGACTGGAATGAGATTTCATCTGAGCAAAAACTATCTGAGAAATTTATTCGGGAATTCAAAGATAAAGTATATTGGGAACATATTTCATCTAGGCAAAAACTTTCTGAAGAATTCATTCGAGAGTTCCAGGATAAAGTATATTGGGAATATATTTCATTTCACCAAACACTATCTGAAGAATTCATTCGAGAGTATGCGAATTTTATTGACTGGTATTGGATTTCTGGACAGCAAAAACTATCTGAGAATTTCATCAGAGAGTTCAAGGATGTTTTAAATTGGAGATGGATTTCATCTAGGCAAAATTTAAGTGAAGATTTCATTATAGAGTTCCAAGATAGAGTGGTTTTGGATCAGTAAAAAAAATAATAGTTTAAAAGTGTTCGTTTTAATGGGGGTTCTCCATTAAAACATATTGAACAAGATGCAAGGTTGTTCTGTAGGCCAGCAAACGCTATCTACCGACGAATCTGTGAACCGGTTGCATAACCAGGAAGAGGTGGCCGTCTCGCGGGAGGTGGCGCGTTTGACCTCATTCGGCCTTGAAATCCACTACTCAAGATTATAGAACGCCTCTCAGTTCACAACTGGAGTCTTGGCTCATTGGTTATCGTATCGGCTTTATAAGAGAGAGGTCGGCAGATCGCTGCACGGACAAAACCTCAAGATTTTTTTTCCTATAATAATGAGGATACACTTCCCTCGAGATATTAGAAGCGTTACTAGCTGATGGGCCCTTAAGCTAATAATTAATCTAATTCCACCTCGATGGAAGTGAGAGTCGACCTTATCATCAAAATTTCCTTTCTTAACTGTTCTGCTCTCAACATCTACTTAAAATACAGCAAAAACCGAAACTTCAACGTAACTGAAAAGCCAAGTTGAAATGACTCACGGAATTAAAACTCCGTTGTAAGTCGTGAAGGTTGTGCCATTCAAAGATCCCCTCCTATAAAGGGAGGTAGAGATCGTTCAGGAATGGATGCTGTGTGTAGAAGTTGAGCAGCCACAGAATGTGCGGTTAAGTTGGGACATTTTGCTGAAATTTCCTTTGATTTTTTTATGAGAATTGCACCTATAAGTGTAATTCATTTAAAATTTCGTGAGTTGTAATTCCTCAGGATAAAAATTTCCTTGGATTTCCTCTCCGCTTAAATCTTTAATTTTATAAGTAACTGGACTCGTTTCTAAAATCTCAGCTATTTCAAAAATCTCTTTCGTCCAATTTGCTTCGTATTTGTTTGCAAAAGTTTTCTTTGATTTCGTAATTCTCACACGATTTCCAATTTTAAATTTCTTTTTTCCATTTTTTCCAGTCTTTTTGAATAAATATCTCAGAATTTCATTTTCATTTCTCGCATCAACTTGAGCAGGTGTCATTCCAATAGAACGATGAACGTCTTGTTTGTTGTACTCATTAACTAATTCCTGTAAAATATCGACCCAATTTTTATTTCCATTCACCTCGAAACGAATTTTAAATTTCTGATTCAAAGTTCTGTTAAATCTTTCGATGATTGCAGATTTTTCTAAATTTTCCGTGTGATACATTTTAATTTTATACTCGTCTAAAAGTTCTTTGAAAAGTCTATTTTCAAATTCTAAACCTTTGTCCGTGTGAAGGAGTTTAGGAGTAGAATGATTATGATATTTTACATTTTCCAAAACTCCTTTGAAAGCTTTTGAAACTACCATTCCGTTTTTCTTTTTCAATGGAACTGACCAAACGTACTTTGAAAAAGTATCAATGATATTCAACATGTAACCGAACCCCTTGTTTTCATTCTCGTATTGTTTCATTATAATCAAGTCCGCGGCCCAAAGATCATCTTTTCCATGAGTAACAATTTTCCTTTTCTGAAATTTCTTTCTAACGGGTTTATGTAATTCCTTCGCAAATTCCAACTTTTCGTTTTCAGATAAATTTAAAATTTCAGTTTCAGGAATTACGTTAGTTTCCTCATTCGGATTTTTTATGAATTTACTTTTATTAGTTTTACATTTCAGACATTTAGCTGCAATTCTCCACCTTCCGTTCGCAGTTTGTACAATTTCCGCGTTTATATTTTTCGTTCGTTTTTTACATTTATGACAATAAATTTCATCCTCCATGTTTTATTAAAGGCTACCGAAAGATTTTTTTAAATTCTTAAAGAGGGATAGCGATTCGCTCCCCCTAATTAAAGCAAACACAAGCAAGTAGATTTTTTAATGGAGTGAACTCCATTAAAAATAAACCTTAGTATCTAATATTTAAGCTACTTCTTGCCTGATCATATTTTTAGTTGGATCATAAATTAAATTTGTTCTACTTACAATGATGACGTAACAAGTAGTACCTTCTGTGCTACCTGATGCAGATGCTACAGTTTTATTGAATTCTACGTGAAGTATCAAATTACTTTTACTTTGAGATACGTTTTGAGGTTGATCCGACAAGTCAATGCTATAAATTGGATAATCCCTTTTGTAAAATTCTGGTTCGATGTATGGAATTGATGGCTTGGAACTCATTGATTTTTTGAAGTCTAAAAATGCGTTGTACGCCAGAGAATAATCATTTTCATCGAAATCCAAATCTTGATTTTCCTCCGGGTATCTTCTACCACCTAATTCGATCCAATAATTTCTTACGTCTTTATGATTGAATCTAGAATTGTCCTTTTTCTGGTCGTTCGACGCGTCAGTTTGAAAAACTACGAAGCACCATAACGGATTATGCACGTTTCTGTAAATATTTGTAATATCGAACATTAAGGTTTTTCCTGTAACGTTTTTATGTTCTATGCACTGCCAACTTTTGAATTGAAATTGGTACGGCACGCTTCTAAGTTCTGCGATCAAATTAACTTTAGATTCGTTTTTATATTCAATCACTGGAACTCTCAAAACAAAAGATTTTATCTCCACAACTCCATCACTAGGTATAATCGAGGTTGCATCCTTTTTCCAAACTTGAATAACGTTATTATCGCTGTTTCGAATAAAAATTATTTCAAAACCTCCCTTGAAAATTGGAATGGTTATATCTTTGAAAAACCCCAAACCTAAATCACCGAGATAACCAACTGCACTGAAATTACCACCTCCTATTGCTTTCGAATTAAAACCTGAATTTAAAACTTCCCCATTATAATTCTTAGGGCCTGCAAAAGTGACAAGGCCCTGTACCAAGCCAGAAATGCCCGGATTCTCAATTTCGTCTACTACAACATTGTGTTTTTTCACTTCTACACTCGAAAACATTTGACCCACGAAATTATCTATCAACATGACTGAATCTGAACCTGAATACGCCTTGGTTGGATCTTTCGACTTTAAAACTCCCTTTACGTAATACTGAATGTTTTTAGACAGAAATTCGTCTTCTAGATCAATTTTGAAAGTTGTCCTTTTGTTTTCAGCATTCAAATTTAAAGTTGAAGTTGGATTTATTGTACGAAACTGCTTTCGCACAATATCGTCTTGATATTTATCAAAAATCTTTTTAGTTTGATACATACTTTATTATAGTAAAACATAATTTTTTTTGATTTTTTTTATTTAGGTACTATGAATAAATCTTTAAATACTTGACTTGTATTTGTCTTTAACGTTAAAGAGGGTGGCCAATTTGGCCACCCCCACTTTAAGAGTTTTGAAAATATTCTTTAAATGTTCTCGACTTGTATTCGACTTTAAGGTTAAAGAGGGGAGGTGATTCGCCCCCCCTCTTTAAGAGTTTTGAAAGAAATTTTTAAGTGTTCTCGACTTGTATTTGCCTTTAATATTTAGGTACTATGAAAAAAATTTTTTATGAGATTTTCTCATAAAAAACACAACTCACTGTAATAACTAAATTTAAACATTTTTTCTAATCGCGTTTATAATTTCCGCTTTTCCCAGTTCTTTTCCCTTTTCTAAAAGTTTCGCTTTTTCCGTATCATTATTTTTATAACCGTTCAAAATGTTGGTTTTCATCTCGTCGTAATTTTTAATTTCTTGTTCAATATTGTTGAATTCCTCATCCGAAATTTTACCATCTTTCAAAGCATTCGTGATTTTTTCCTCTATGGAATTTAATTTTGTTCTCGCCAAAAGTGCGATATCCGAATGTTTATTAATTTTGTTTCCTACATAACTGCCCGAAGTTCTCAGGATTGCAGAAAATGTTGTTAATACGACTGAAAGTGGAACTCCAAAAGGGATTGCCACAGGGAGAGTGATACAAACACCAATCATCCCCAGTTCGGTTAACGTAGTGAAACACTCTATTCCGAAAAACGTTTTCGATAATTTGCAGTATTTTTTTCTCAAATTTCCCCTCATTTTCATTTCGTTTTTTAAAAATTCATATTGTTTTATAATGCGATTTATTCTATAATTGTTGGAATTAAATTCCGGAACTGGAATCTGAGGGTAAATGTTTTTGTAAAACGGAGTAAATTGTATGTCATTTTCAACTGCAGGAGCAGACGGTTTTTGGTTTTCATCAATGTTGTTCATCTTATTTATTATACAAATTATTTACTTTTCAGCAACAAGTAAGCTTTAATATCGTCGAATTGAATCTGTTCATTATTTCCCGTGGTTGTTGACAATTTTATCATTTTTATTTCTTTCAGTCCTTTTCTTAGTGGAATGAAAACTACTTTCTTTGGTTTTTCCGTGTAAATAGTATTAGGTGGCATTGGTTTCTCTATGAAAGAAACGTGTAATAACTCGTTTTCAACGTGCAAATGGGGATGTTCATCATGATTTGTAAAGCTATATTCCGTAATGTTACAATGCCATTCGACTATATTATCAGAAAGAACGAGTTGTTTCGGATTATTCTCTGATACGTAGTTGGTATTCTTTTTAAACAAATTATTGGAACCTAAACAATGTTTCAACTGAAATATATCGCAAAAATTCCCCTCATCCACAATCTTCATGTCCATGGGAAAGTATGCAGCAATTCTGTAAGAATCGTCTTTTAAATACTCGAGATCGAATTTCAAACTATTCGGAGTAACTTGTTGTATTTCTTTCATTTGAGCTTCAGAATACTTTTTCATAGTTTCTTTTTTCTCTAACAAACTAGTTTGAAAATTGGATAAAAAACTAATCAACTTGGCTTTGAATGAACTCACATTGAACGTTCCATCGATTTTATATTTTAGATCATATTTTCCATCAGTAAAAGTATATCTGTAAGCGAACACGAAGTTTTTTATCTCAAACGTTTTCCTAGTTGTAAACAACAAAGCTGACATACCCAACTGATACTCTTTATTCGGATCGAGTGGAATTGGACTCTCAAACCTTAGTGTATCTCCTGAAATTTTTATAAACATTATTTATTTATATATAATAAATATAATAAATAAAATGAGTCAAAAATATAACATAGAGCTTTTTTCATTTGAAGAAAAGACAGCTTCTCACGATTTACTACCTCTGCCCCTACGCTGCCTAGTGGTAGGGCCATCCGGATGTGGAAAAACCAATCTATTGTGCAACCTGATTGTACAACCATGGGGAATTCCGTTTGGAAATCTTTACATATTTTCCAAATCTTTAGAGCAAAAAGTTTATAAAGATTTGAGAAAAGCTTACGAAAAAATAGCGGCTAAAGTTGGAACGGAAATAGCTCATTTTTACAATAATTGTGACGAACTAATTGTACTAGATGATTGTCAGTCGAACAGTTTGATAGTTTTTGATGATTGCGTTAATGTTCAACAACAACAGATTATAAAAGATTATTACATGAGAGGACGTCATAAGAATATTTCTTGCATTTATCTAACTCAATCATTCACTAAAGTTGATACACAGTTGATTAGGGAAAATCTGAATTTTCTGTGTATTTTCAAGCAACGCCTAGTTTACATGAAAGCGATTTACGATGAGTATGTTGGAACAGATTTTACTTTTGATCGATTCAAAGAAATATGCAACGAATGTTGGTACGATAATCATGGATTTCTGACGATAAACCTCGAGAAAAAATTAAAAGATGGCCGATACATGAAAAAGTTTGAGAAAACGTTTCTTGAATAAACGATCAAAAACACCGTTAGACGATCAAAAACACCGTTAAATCACCGTTAGACGATCAAAATAACCGTTAAACCATCGTTAGACGATCAAAATAACCGTTAAACCATCGTTGAAACGTTTTTTAAATATACGATCAAAATAACCGTTAAACCATCGTTGAAACGTTTTAAAAATATACAATCAAAAAAATTTTTTGTTTACTATAATAAATAACTATGCCTACTGTTAAGCATTTAGAAAAAAATTTGTTGAAAAAATATAACGAACATAAAAAAAAGATTGAAACTGATGATTCAGAAACTCGTGATCAAACTGATGATCAAACTGATGATTCAGAATTAGAACCAGAAAATCTAATTTTAATGAGAAAACCCAAAAAAGAAATGACTGTCAAGGAAGCTAACAAAATTCGAAAACTAGAACAAGAGTTAAGAAGTGCTTTCAGAGAAGCAAGAGTGGATATGCTGAATGATAAAGAAACCAAAGAAAGAATGTTTGCTCCCATCACGGAAAAATTAGTTGAAGTGAAAAATGCTGTGAAACAAGCTGACGAGGACTTCAAGAAGTTGGAAATTGTTCCTTACATGCAAGCTCCTATGGCGAGTAGTTCTCCTGTCAAGAAAAGAAAACTGGTGACTTTCGGGCCTACTAATACTCTTGAAATTAAACCAACAGAAGGAGCTTCTGCACTAGTTGATACGACATCAGATGAGACCGTAGTAAACACAAGAAATAGTTTATCAAACATCATGGATATGGTAGATCAGAATCAATCCCCATCGAATAGTGTTGGTCCGAAAGGAATTGGTCCGATTGCTAGACTTTACATCAGACAGGATGATAAACAATTTGGTATATGGGGAGAAGAGGACAAAATTTTCATCGGAGACCAACAAATTCAAGTAAACGGAGATGCAATCGTTATTCAAAAAGAAACGTACAAAGGAACGCACGGATTATGGCGTTTGTTAACTGATCCTCTAGGGCCTGATCCTGATAAATACACTCAAGAGGATTTGAAAGTTTACAAGAAAATTCTCATTCAAACTAATTCTTTATACCAAAAGAATGATCCAACTACTAATAAAGTAAAGTCCAGTACAGGGAAAAAATGGAAAGATTTGATCGCACCTATTTGGAAAGAAATCAAAGCAAGTAAAGTTGGTTCGGGCTTGATAGAATATTCTGAAAATCCAGTGGAATTTAAATACATCGACAACCTCCAACAGCTGCATCAGCGTTTGTACTATTTGTATGCACAAGAACGAGCTGGTAATAACAATTTTCACAATGAAAAATTAGGAATTGTAAAGTTTATAACCGATCAGTTGGAAAAAAACATAGATAATCCCAAAGGAATAGAATATCTGTTGAGAGTTGTAAACAGTTTACCGAAAGGTATAATTAAAAATGGTTCCGGAGTTTTAAATACTTTGCTGAACAAACTTGATGGTTTCGTACCTGAAATGCATTTGTCGGGTGGATACAACTATTGTGGTCCATTTACAAAACTAGATAAACGATTGAAAAGAGGAGATCTGGGAATTAATAAATTGGATGAAGGCTGTAAGGAACATGATAAATTTTACAGGGATCACACAGACACGAAAGAAAGACATGTAGCAGATAAAGCACTGGAGGAATTAGCAAAAGAAAGAATGTACGCGAGTGATGCAAGTTGGAAAGAAAAAACTGATGCAGCTAAAGTGAGTGCTTTAATGAAAAGTAAACAATATTTCGGTATGAAAATTCATTATTAAAAAAATTTACTATAATAAATAACTATGATCACGAAAAAAATAGATTTAACCGAAAATCAATTAACCAAATTGCGAACCGCTTACAAAAAGCGTAGATCTGTTACAGTTCGTTTGACAGCGAAACAAATTTCAGGAAACGGAAAACATAAAATCAGTCTGTGGGAAACTCAATCAAAAACATTTGAAAAAGCGAGAAAAGAAAAGAAAGGAATTACGTTAACTTTGGATTATGAACAACTACATTTGAATCACACGGGTGGATTCCTACCACTGTTATTTGCAGGAATAGGAGCACTTGGAGCGTTATTGGGTGGAGGTGCTGCAGTAGCATCTTCAGTAATAGATTCAAAACATAAAGCTGCTGAAGAAGCGGAAATAAAACGTCATAATCTCGAGATGGAAAAACTAGCTCAAAATGCAAAAAGTTTAAGTATTGGGTCCGGTTTAAAAAAACGAAAAAAACGGAAAACTACCAACCTCTGAGTAATTTAGATTTAAATCGTTATGCGAAAAATTTTAAAATAAAACATTTCCGAGGTGTTTTCATGAAGGATGAACTTCCTAATCGGTCTAAACCCGTTGAATGCGGAATTATTAATTTAGAAAATTCTAATCAAAATGGTAGTCACTGGACTTGTTATTTTAAAAAATCCGAAAAAGAAAAATATTATTTCGATTCCTATGGAAACGCATCACCGCCTAAGGAGTTGGTAAAATACTTGGAAAATAAAAATATTTTTTACAATTCCGAACAAATTCAAAAAAATAACGATCCTCCAATTTGTGGTCATCTGTCTTTGATAGTGTTAAAAGAACTTTCAAACGGAAAAGATTATGAAACTGTTTTAAAAACATGCAGAGGGAAATTGAATTCTGAAAAAACTTGGTCTCTGTAGGAGACAACTCTTAGTATAATATTGTTGTTTTAATGGAAATTTTCCATTAAAAACGTTTTTTTATTAAAATCTAAAAAAATGAGAGGTAAGTTAAAAGGATCTCACCAATAATAGACAAAAGAAAAAGGTGGGTGTGTACCATACACCCACCTTTAAGAATTCAAAAAAATGAGGGGTTAATTAAAAGAATCTCTTTTCTAATAAAAAAATGAATGATTCGAAAAATTATATATCCTATAATAAAATGTATGATACGAGAAGGCATTGTGAAAAGTGCAATGTTAGCACTACTTATAAAAATTGGGCTAGGCACCTAAAGTCTAAGAGTCATGGAAAAAACGACCCGGACCGGACAATGACTATCAGAAAACCTAGAAAAGCAAAACCTGTATTTGTAAATCCGAGGAAATTGCACAAAGTATTTAATTTTAGTGAAAAAGTATTTGAAAAAAACAGAGAAGCTAGAAAAGCGAAATCTGTATATGTAATACCGAGGAAATTGCACAAAGTATTTAATTTTAGTGAAAAAGTATTTGAAAAAAGCAAAGAACCGAAAACGGAAGTTGTTGAAAAGGAAACTGCATTTAAATCTAGATTAGTGACTTACGACATTAAAAATACGAAAGGATTTAAAGATGCTTCCAAATTTCTGAACAGTATTGAAAGAACCGCAACAGGTTTAATCAAATGGAAACTTAGAGAAATGAAACTAAAAGTTAATGTAGTTTTAATCGCAGAATTTAAAAAAGGAACTAACAAAAATAACATGGAGTATCAGGAACTCAATTTCAAAACTAAAAACGTAATAATATTGCATTCAGCAGAAGTTGCAAACTGTTACGATGAAATGAAACAGAAAATTCTAAATGAAATGGAAACGTTCGAAATTAAAGGATCTAATTGGCAACTTCATAAGATCAAACATTTGGAACTGAACGTTAACAAGTACGTTCCTTTGAAAGGATCGTCTTACATTGAACTCCCTAAGTTTCTACAAAGTAGGAAAGCAATTATAAATGTGAAAAATGACGATAATAAATGTTTCCTTTGGTCTGTTCTTTCAGCTTTACATCCAGCTGATAAAAATTCTGATAGAATAGGAAAGTACATTAGTTGGGAACATGAGTTTGACGAAGCGTTGAAAGATATCAGTTTTCCTATGAAACTTACAGACGTAAAAAAGTTTGAGAAAAGAACTGGGATTTCCATTAATGTTTACTGTCTGAATGAAAAAAATACTATAGTACCCTTGGAAATAACGAAAGATGAAAAGGAAAGGCACATTGACTTGTTGTACTTGAAAAACGAGAAAACTGAACATTACTGCTGGATCAAAGATCTATGGAAACTGGTAGGTCATAGTCAGCTAACAAAGGATGGTCACAAACGATTTTTATGTAAAATGTGTTTAAATAGCTTTGGAACTCAGGTTAAACTAAACGAACATAAAGTATATTGCGGTGTTCATAAAGCTGTTAAGGCGGAATTACCAGAACCTTATGATAACATCTTACAATTTGAAAATTATAGACACTCTTTAAAAGTACCTTTTACAATTTATGCAGATTTTGAATGTATGTTACAAAAGATTGATACCTGCAAACCAAATCCCGATGAATGCTATACAAATGACATTCAAAAACATGAACCGTACAGTTTTGTTTACTTCATGAAAAATGTCGAAGACGAAAGTAGGAAAAACTATGTAGGTGATTATAAACTTGTACAATATTCTGGACAGGATGTGGTAAAAGTATTTTACGAAAAAATAAAAAAAGATGCCTTAATGGTGGCGAGAAAATACTATGACGTTAATATTCCCATGAAAGATTTAACCGAAGAACAACAAAGAGAATACGATAGTGCTGAGAGTTGCCACATTTGTGAAAGAAAATTTAATGAACTCCCACCTATAATTGAAAATAAACTTGATGTACTGAGAAAAACAATTCAACACTTTATTGATAAAAAAGATGACAATCAAGCAGATATATATACTGAAGAATTAGAAGTTTTGAAGTCAAATATACCTGATAATTGTATAAAAGTACGGGATCACTCACATTTGACTGGAATGTACAGAGGAGCAGCTCATTCGATTTGTAATTTAGAATATAAAAATCCTAAGTTTATTCCAGTATTTTTCCACAATCTTTCTGGCTACGATGCACATCTATTTATTAAAGAATTTGAAAAAGATAATTACGATATTAAACTTTTACCGCAAAGTGAAGAGAAGTACATTTCCTTTTCTAAAATGATAGCTTATGAAATTGATGAACTCGATAAAAATGGTCACAAAAAGAAAAAGACTATAGAATTGAGATTCATAGATTCTTTTAAATTTCTTTCTGCTTCTTTAGATTCTTTAGCTAAAACTTTAACTAAAAATCAATTTAAGGAAATAAAAAAGTATTTCCCAAAAGAACATCTCGAACTAATTACTAGAAAATTAGCTTATCCATATGAGTATATGGACTCTGTTGAAAAATATCAAGAAACTAACCTTCCACCTATAGAGAAATTCTACAGTAAACTCACTGGAGAAAATGTTAAAGAAAATGATTATAAAAATGCTCTAGAAATTTGGTCTACATTCAAAATTAAAAATTTGGGAGAATTTACAGAACTTTACAATAAAATTGATGTTCTTTTGTTAGCAGATATCATGGAAAACTTTAGAAATATATCTTTAGAAAAATATAAATTAGACCCCGCTTGGTATTATACAACACCAGGTTTCGCTTGGGACTGTATGTTGAGAATGACCAAACAAAAGATAGAATTGTTAACAGATTATGATAAGATTTTACTCATAGAAAAAGGAATAAGAGGCGGAATTTCTCAATGTTCAAAACGATACGCGAAAGCTAATAATAAATATATGGGAGACCAATTCATCAAAGAAAAAGAAACTGTTTTCATTGAATACTTGGATGCAAATAATCTTTACGGTTGGGCGATGAGTAAATTTTTACCTTATGGAAATTTTGAATGGAAAATGGATCTAGATAATTTCGATATACAATCCATTCCTGATGATTCACCCAAGGGTTATATTTTAGAAGTTGATTTAAAATATCCTCAAGAACTCCACGATTTACACTCTGATTTTCCTTTAGCTCCTGAAAATAACTATGGTGATGAAAAACTATCAAAACTTTTATGCACGTTGTATGATAAGAAAAAATACGTTATCCATTACATTACGTTAAAACAGTATTTACAACTAGGAATGAAATTAGAAAAAATTCATAAGGTTTTAGAATTTGGCCAAAGTGCTTGGTTAAAAAGCTATATTGATTACAATACAAATCTTAGAGCAAAAGCCAAAACAAAATTCGAAGAAAAATTTTTTAAAGAGATGGTTAATAGTGTATATGGGAGGACAATGATGAATGTACGAAAACATGTGGATATTAGGCTTTGTTCTGATGGTTTTAAATTGGAAAAACTAATTTCAAAACCAAACTTTAAAGGTAGAACTATTTTTTCCGAAAACTTAGCAGCTGTACACATGGAAAAAGTAAATATCACATTTAAACAACCAATTTTCATTGGTATGAGCATTCTAGAAATTTCAAAAACTTGTATGTATGATTTTTATTACAACACAGTTAAAAAACAATATAAAAGTGATGTAAATTTATTATACGGAGATACAGATAGTTTAATAATGGAAATAAAAACGGATGATTTTTATAATGATATGAAAAATATGTTGGATCATTTTGATACTTCTGACTATCCAAAAAATAATGTTTACAATATTCCACAAGTTAATAAAAAAGTGTATGGGAAATTTAAAGATGAGTTACAAGGTAAGATTATGGATGAGTTTATTGGACTTCGCCCAAAGTGCTACGCTTTTAAAATATTCGAAACTAATGATGTTACGAAAAAATCTAAAGGAGTAAAGAAAAATGTCGTTAATAAGGGTTTAAGTATAGAGGATTATAAAAGATGCTTATTCTTTAAAGAACCAAACTATCAGAAACAGATATTATTCAAATCGAAAAAACACGATGTGACCACAGTACAACAGAATAAGAAAGCTCTTTCCGCTCATGATGATAAAAGATTTATAATGAAAAATGGCATAGATACTTTGGCTTGGGGTCACTATGAAATAAACATAAGTAGAGACAATTTTAAAACTCGCCTTGAAGAAATAATAAAAGAAAATAATAAAAAAGAAATGGAATTATAGGTAGGATTAAAGTAAATACTAAATTATAATTTTTATAAGGGATCCCTTATAAAAGCCTAATGGGACCTCCTCTTACAAATATTCTGTGCACAAAGTTTAGCATAATTTGATTATCCTCTTCGATGCATTCAAAACAAATATTACCATTTCGTACTCTAACCCTAGAATTTCTGAAAGGAGTAAAATTTAGAATGTTTTCAGTTAGTTTATTTTTTCCGGTAAAAAAGTTACGTTTCACAGTTGGTAAATCCAAAAACTTATGATACTTCCTCACGAAATAATCAGTCAGTTCTCCAGATTCAGATACTTCCCACCACTCACTCTTGGAAAGACAATTTCCATCTTCTAGTTCTCTTAACGTTTTAAAGTGTTCCATTTTTATTTTATTGGAGAGATCCTTTTAACTTACCCCTCATCTGAATTGAATACTTAAAGGTGGGTCCGTAGATTAAAAAAAATATTTTCTATAATAAATAAAGAGATATGGGTTTAAATGATGAAGCATTAGATTTATGTGATGAACATGGAGGTTTCTGGGGGTTGGTAAAGACACCTGAATTTCGATTTTATGATAGAAACTGTGACGCACTAGACGAGATTCAACGTGTATTGAGAGAGTATAGATATTCTAAAGGGTTGTTGAAAGAACGTTTTTTGGGTGTTGATGGTAAACCACCGCTCCTAAAAATCCAGGTTCCTAAAAATGCTTCTGAATATCAACTTAGAAAATTGCTTTATAGTGAGAGTAAAGACAAACTAAAGAAGGATTTTGAGTTTCAGTTTCGATACTGTTGCTAAAAGCTCAGGATGTTTGGAATATGAAGGAGATTTTATTTTTAATGAGCTGTGTTCATTAAAAAGTTCTTATGCTACTAACTAGCAGGTTATTTTATATTGTATTGTTGTACACTTTTCCTGTCTGAATCGACCTCACCTTTAAATAGATTGGGATTCCCAAATTCAGAAGAGCGTCTCGTCATTTTAATTTAAGACGATTCAAAAATATTTTTAGCGTGACGTCATTTTAATTTTTTTATTTTTTCTAGTGAAAACATCAGAGGGAGCTAAATTTCGAAAATATCGACCCCCTAAATTTGCATTTTTTTTAGAGTTCACTAGAGTTTCTGATAAAAAAATATTTTTTAAAAAAGTCACTGGTTCTGATGTTTTGTGGTAAAAAAGTTTTATCAGGGATTCAAGTGAAAATAAAAAACATCAGGGATTCAAGTGAAAATAAAAAACATCAAGGATTCAAGTGAAAATATATGTTCTGATCTTTTATGTTAAAACTTTTTATCAGAGATCTAAGGCAGTGAGCCAGGATTGGTATTCCGATACTACTTATATATATATATATGTGTCACTCCAGACGATAACTCTCGATAGAATTGAGATAAACAGCTCAAATTTGCACAAAAAATCTATCTTGGCAATCGAAAGGCTAAGTTCGAAGATGGGCGAAATTGGCCTACTCTAAGGAGGGTTTTGGCGCATTTAAAGTGCGCAAAAATTACCCAAACATCCCCAACATGTTATTTTCCAACAAGTGACCCCTCATTTTAAAGGTTTTTGCACGCTGAACACGATGGTGGAATCGGATTTTAGATATCTTGATCCGTTCTCAAATTAGAGCATTTAAAGTGCGCAAAAATTACCCACAAATCCCCAAAATGTTATTTTCTAACAAGTGACCCCTCATTTTAAAGGTTTTTGCACGCTGAACACGATGGTGAAATCGGATTTTAGATATCTAAATCCGTTCTTAAATTAGAGCATTTAAAGTGCGCAAAAATTACCCAAAACTAGGATAATCTTTAAACTCTTACCCCCCCCCCCCCCCCACCCCCTTAGAGTGGTCAGATTGAAAAATGTGAGAAGTATTAATTGAAGACGAGAGTTCGAAGCAAAACAAAACCATAGCCATTAATTCGAATATTTCTTTGAAAATTCGCTCATTAAGTCATGCTGCATGACTGTTTTTTTTTTTTTTTTAATAACTTTTCTCTTGTGTACTTGGTCAAAGAGTATACTTCCTATTCGTTATAAGCAAGGGGCTCAGTACCGGCTTTCTGGTAAGTCTCACTATTGTTTTGAAGAAGGGGGACTCTTAGCTACAATTATTGGAGCCGTTTATTCCCAACAGATCATCGGCCATTTCAGCTTTTCACATCCTCACCACGCCCGGGAGAGCATCAACTTTCCTTCGGAACTTAATAGACACTTAATGTGATAATCAGTGGCATTTTGTTATTTTATATTTTGTAATTTTTGCTATTCGTAATTTTGGTATTTTGTAAGTTGCATAGTTCTTTCATAATTTCGCTGTTGTACTGATAAACGAGCTCACTGATCGTGGTAGGTTTCAGATGAATATTGTCGCCTAAGTAATTTCATTTGTAGTAGTGGCGTTTCTACATTTCCTTGTAATTGTTTTGTATTTCATATCCTTTTGTTCTGGTATTTGTATTTTATTTGGTTAAATCGGATTGGGGGGAGGAACTCACTAATTCTTTCATTTAACTACCGGGAGAGGGTAGGAGATCTTATCACCCCCTGATACTAACCTTGTATCACTCTGCGATAGGTCCGATCATTTCCCAGGGGTTATCTGTTTTTTCATTCCCCACCTTTTCTCTTCCTCTTACGATTCCTTGTAGGTCCTAGTAGTTTGGGTATTACATTTACTATTTGATTATTCATTGTTGAATAAACGTTATCTTCCTTTGGGTTTCAACAAGGAGTGTCTCTGTGTTGCTCTGTTCTTTCCATTCCCCGCCAGGAGGAGGAATCATCTGTGATCTGAGAGAAGGAACCACCATCTATCGCTTGTCAATAGATGCCAATCTCACAGGCTAATAGGAACATAACTCCTTCCTAGTTCCATCTACCCCTCAGAGGTGGTTTGAATCAGAATCCATCTCCTGGGAGCAGTGAGTCTCAGTGCTCTCCATCACTGAGTGGTGGCAGCTTAATAAAATATCATAATTTGGCACAAAGTTGGCTGGTAACCAACGTTTGTGCGGGGATTGTGTAGAGGTTCTATCTTTATAAAATCCTGGAGCTTTGGTGGAGCATTTGTCATACGCTATCACCCGTGTTGGCGGTGCTTATCCCAAGGTGTCCTTACAATGTATGAGGTGGCCGACTCGACAAACTGCCTAAAGAGGTAAGTCACCTAACAACCACCACCTTATTACATTATTGTTGAAAACTCCGACGAACATAAATGGAAAACTGATGATGTCAACAGAGCAGCCGGCTTTGCTTCCCGATTGAGAAAATTTGAAACGGTTTTTTTACTGAAAATATTTTCCAAAATATTCCTTCACTCTGACGTGTTGTACAACCACCTACAGAGTGCTCGCTTCGATATTGCATTTTATCAGAGAAAAATTAATTCTTTTCTAACGGTTTTGAAAGATATGAGAAACGAAGGCTTTTCTCCAATTTGGCTCAAGTTAACTGAGTACACAGACGAAGTTGAGAGTTCATCCAATCCAAAGCGTTGAGATGACAAACTAGAAACCATCTACAAACAGATTTTCAATGAAATTCTAGACGTTGCTATAATGCAAATTTCCCAGAGGTTTGCAAATTTCGAAGCTCTCGGGTTTGTCGCTCTCCTTGACTCGGAAAAATTTGGAATGTACCAAAATAGTTTTCCGCAAGATGCTCTCAATTGCCTTGTTTCAACCTACAAAAGATTCGACTCTATTCAGCTAAAAAACGAATTAACAATCCTTTACAAAGACGAGGATTTTGGTGTTAAAGAAATTCATGAACTAGTTTTGTATCTTGCTGACATGTCATGGGTTTTACCCGAAGTTTTCAGGTTAGCAAAACTCATTTTGACTATTCCAAGCACCACGGCATCTGTCGAACGTTCATTTTCCGCCCTGAAACGCATAAAAACGTACCTATCTAAGATCCACACAAGGGCAACAACGGTTGACTAAACTCTCTCTAATAGGTATCTATTGAGAAATTTCGGGTTGCAAAACTTAAATCTTCTCCGCACTCGAACTTCAATTATCTCGTAATTGATAAGTTTCTCGAAAAAAGTTGACGGATTGATCTCATTTACAAATAATGATGTCTAGTCATCTCTTGCAATCAATTATTACTTAAGCACATGTAGGTACCTATCTTGCAAAAGAATTGCTATTCTGATTACCTATTTTCCTTTCCTTTTATCCTCTATTTTTCCCTTATTTATTCTCAATTTCATTGTTTTTTACCGACTCCATTTTGGTTTTCGAGCAAAGGGGCAGGAGACCTGCCTAGGTCACCTGTGCCTATCTGTTTATGCTCTTGTATAATAGTATTTCTAAGGGTGTTAAAAGTTCCTAATTTTCTTTTTTTATTTAGAATAGGTGTAGGTAGCCAGTTCGCTATGGTTGGGTGGTAGGGGCGGACTGGGAGGACTTTACAGCAGTCGCCTCCCCGTTGGCAAGTCCTGGATACTGGCTGTTTGCGTGGGAATTTTTGGTTTCTAACTAATGTTTGAAGGCTAATATAATAACACTGTACAATTCCCTTGAGCAAATAGCTTGCTAAGAACTGCTTTACTTTTCTATCTTGGTTGAAGTGAATAATGTGCGTAGGTAAATTCAGTAGGAGACTTGGGATATTGTGGGTGGGGGGGGGGGGGGTGGAGTGCGGTACCCTCCATTCCAGAGCCACGCTACGCTCCTGATCGCTGTTTTCTGTGGTCATTACCTACCCTTGTGCTCCCCCCAGAAAAACCCTAAATCGCATACCGGAACCGGCCCGGGAATTAAAGTTTCATAAAAAAGTGAGGGATTCAATCATATTAGAATGAAATGCAGAGGACTTTATTCCTGTTGGTAGAGTAAGTAAGTCGCGGGTATATCCGCCAAATAGGTATACAAAATTATCTTTCTGCAACAAACCTCTCGATTTTGTTAAAATCTTCGAAAAACATTTTCAAGCACAAATGTCATTTAGAATACACAATTTTACAACATATATAGGAATCACTACTTCAGTCTTATTGATATGATCACTTCCAAATTACAAAATTGTTAAAATATTAAATATTGGTAAAAAAAAATTTTCAAATACTTTTTTTCTTTTTTTAAAAAGAAGACATTTTAAGAAGTTACAGTTTAGTCAGTATAGTTTTTAATTTACCATTTGTCTTATAAAATGAATTTATTTGGTCCTAACGGCTTGTAAGTAAATCAGCAATTTATTTGTTTGCTGGTTGGATCCATCATCAAGTTCCTTTAAGTGCCGCAAGTGAAATGGAACTCGATTGTGCATTTGTGAGACAGAGGGCACATTCGGGTCAATGTGCAGCTTGATTCGATTGTCCTTGTAATATTGCACCATTCATACTGCTCTGAGTAATAATTAAAAAGTGTTTCACAACAAACTGTGTTTCTTAGATAGCTATTAAGCTCAACATCTACGCACCAATAGAATACCCGCGTGAAAAGGACTTCGTAGCATTTTTCTGGGTCGAAGCCAATGGTTCATTACTACAAATAACCCAACGAAATCCTAACCAAAACTTCGGAAAGAAGTGTTTAAGGATTCCAATGGCAGAAAATCCTTGAGTGCCACAAGGGTTAGTAAGTATTCTAGTAAGTAGGTACACACTACATAGAACTACTTTTTAGGACGTCCCTCAGTAGAAAGACGTCCTTACGTATTTAATTGGTCAGAAGAGGACAATACTTAGCCGAGAATGAAAAGAACCACATTCAAATCCTTTTCAGACCATCCTGAATCCATATCCGTTAAAAAACCATAGGTGTGTGTGTGTGTGTGAGAAAAAAATCTTGTGTGCGCTGCCCAGGCCGCAATTCTCAATCGGTTTGCGTGGTTCTTTGTTTGTTCAATGCAAAAAACTATCTAGTTGGGCATTACGTTGCTGGAATTTCGAAATTTACTTGTAGAAGGGAAAAAACGTGGGTTTCGACAAAACCTTGTGTGCGCCGCGCAGGGCTGAATTCTCAACAGATTTAAGTGTTTCTTTTTTGTTCGACGCAGAATTCAGTTTCGTCACAGGAATTTCGAAATTTATTTCCATAGGGGCGGGGGAGGGGAGAGAACGCGGGATTAGGAGGGCTATCTATACATCACCATAAGGGATGTCCACTGTAATGCGTGCACTACTCTACGGGATGTTTAGCAACATCCACAATACACGGACGTATTTTATCAATAATGCCTGACGAACTGTGAATTATGATTGGGCTCGATGACCAGTGATCAATAAATTTACGATTGAATTATTTTACTTGTAGTTGATTCGCCCTTCGCCGTGGTTGCATAGGACCTCTCTTGAGTTTACTTCTGAACTATCGGACCAGGCTTCTCCAAACAGCCCAAAAACTATGATGTACACGAGCAACATCATCGCGAAAACGGTCGAACTGATCTTTAAGATCGCGCCGAAGACTCCACGACCTGTTTACCCCTTCCACCTTTACCGGAGGTCGACCCCGAGTCCCAGCGATCCCATTTGCCTTGGGGTTATCCCCCGATGAACCGACAATCAGCGGGTAGGGGGAAAATGCAACATTCAAAATTTTTATCTCGCTGACAAGATCTCTCAGTTATTTTTCATATACTTATCTACAACAAACCGTGACCTCAAATAGATTCCCGTCTCCACAACAAGGATTAGTCAACCTAGTGAATGTCACAAGACACTTAAGGTAAGTCCAGTGAATGTCACAAGACACTACAAGGTATTTGTTTATTATTTATTAATCATTCATGCCAGTCCCATAGCCGAATAGGTAGGCACGAAAAACCTTCTGCCAAAACTTGCAACTAAATCGCTAAAAATGTTACTTATCTGATGGTATTCGAAAATTCGCTCATATATGAGCTGGAACTTTTAAAAAAATTTACTAGGAGAATGGACGTCCTTCATTAAACACACTCTTGAACCCTAGAATCATGTCGTGGTATCCCCCAGAACCACACTTCGCAAACTTAAGACCTCGCAAATAAACTCGCAGAAGTGGGGATGAAAAGCCGCAGGAGACTCGAAGCCCAACCTGGGTCCCCACCATCCCCTACCAAATAGGGGATGGAGGGAGACGGTTTCCAGGCACATAAATACTCGCCTCCTTCGCCTTTTCCCTCATTCTACGCTTTCCTCTAGTCGTTGACTATTCTCTCTCTCTCTCCTTACCACATCTCTATCCTATCCTAAAAGATCCAGATCATGGTGGTGGTTCGCCCATAACCAAATTCTGGCAAACTCACCCAAAATATCTCAGGGGACGGTGGTGGTCAGCCCATAACCGCAACTGAGCACAAACATCCAAAAAGATCCGGATCATGGTGGTGATTCGCTCATAACCAAATTCCGGCACAACCTAAAAGATATCGGGGGACGGTGGTGGTCCGCCCATAACCGCAACCGAGCACAACATCCAAAAAGACCCGGATCATGGTGGTGATTCGCTCATAACCAAATTCCGGCACATTCTTCCCTCACACCGCTCGTGATGAATGAGCCAATTTCAAATTCATCACAGTGGTGAACCCGACGTTCCCGCATCCTTCTCAACATGGAATCGCCCTCTGACTTGTCACAGCCCCCCACTCTCTCACCCCCCTCCGTCTTGACGCCCCCCTCCACCACCACGACCGCTGCGAACGCCGCCGCCGCCACGCTACCCCTCTCCGCCGACGTCATGACTGCAGCCTCCGCCCTCACACTCTCGCTACCCCCCTTCTACTCACACGACCCCTCCCACTGGTTTTTTCAAATCGACGCCGCCTTCTCCGCTGCGGGGATTCGCAGCCAGAAGACACGGTACTCCCGGGTTATCTCCCTACTCCCCTACGATATCCTCCTACAAACCTCAGATATCTCGCCCGACGCTCCCACCGTTTTCGACAATCTCCGCAACCGCCTTATCACCCTCTATCAACCCTCCAAGATCGCACACATCGGTGCCCTGTCACAACCCCACCACCTCGGAGACATGAAGCCCTCACACCTCTTCTTCCGCCTGCGACACCAGCTGCAGGACGTGATGACGGCCGACATCACGCGCACGTTTTGGCTGCGTCGCTGCCCCCCTCCATTCAGCTGGCGCTCGCCAGCCACCTCGACTCCCCCGACGACGCCCTCCTGCGCCTGGCGGACACCGTCCACGACCTCGCCGCATCAGCCGCCGTCAGCGAGATTCGCACCCCTCGCCCCACCACCCCAGACCAGCGGCGACCCCCCTCAACAGACCGACGGCGACCCCCCTCCACGGACCGACAGAGACCACCTAACTTCGAGCGACGCCAGCTTCCCCCTCCCGACCGTCGGCCATCACCAACCCCTCCCTCACGCCCCACTGACCGCCCCACCAAGAAGCAATACCTCCCCGGGTCGACCCCCCTCACCGTTGCTTCTACCATGTAAACTTCGGTGAGAAGGCCCGAAACTGCCAACCACCCTGCAACTTCCCCTCCACGACGGGAAACGTCGACGCCCCCCTCTCTGCCTCCTCTCTGCCACGGGGGGGACCCCTCCCCCCCCCACCTCATCCTCTCACGTTCCTTTCCTGGGGAACGCAGAAGTAAAACCCCCACCACGCCGCTCCTACGCCGACGCCACACGACAAACGCAAACCCCCACCCCACCGGCAAGCGGCCTCCCGCAAACACGTCTCCATTACCAGAGACGCTACTCCACCCCTTCCCCCCTCACCACAGCAACCTCGCACCTATGCCGACGCCGCCCACTCTCCCTCAACAACCACCCCTTCCGCCGCACTATCTATCTTCCCCAACTCCGTCCTCCGTTGGCAGGTGCGCTGCCATCGCCAGACTCTCTATGCCGCCAACGCCAACACCATCCCTTCTTACAGGACATACCACTCCACCGTCCATCTCAACGGCCTCGCTTACGAATGGATCTTCACCGTGGCGGACGTAGAGAAGCCCATCCTGGGGGCTGATTTTCTTTCCTATTTCGGCCTCCAGGTGGACGTCAAGAATGCGCGCCTGCTTGACCCCGCCTCCAACAAATCCCTCCCCGGATTCATACACGCCGTCCAAACAGCTGATCGTCTCACCACCCTATTACAAAAGTATCACCCCCACCCCAGACCTTCCTCCCACCTCTCCACCATTCAGCATCACATTGAGACCACTGGCGTCCCTCTCACCGCCAAGGCCCGCCATCTCCACCCCCTCCAGCTACAACAAGCCCGTCAACACTTCGACCAATTGATAGCCGAGAACATTATCCGCCCCTCCAACTCCCCTTGGGCTTCCCCACTCCACATCGTGCAGAAGCCCAATGGCGACATTCGCCCCTGCGGGGATTATCGCCGCCTCAACTCACGCACCACTCCTGATCTCTACAACGTCCCCCACCTCCGCGATTTCTCTTCACACCTTCACGGCATCACCATTTTCTCTACCCTCGACATCTCCAGAGCCTTCCACCATATCAATATCTACCTCCCGCACCCCCGACAAACACTACGACCACCTGAACCAAATTTTGAACGTTTTTTCCGTGGAGGGCCTCATCATAAACAAGGAGAAAAGTGTAATCGCGCAACCAACGGTCCGCTGCCTGGGGCATTTGGTCTCCTCCTCTGGCATCACCCCCCTCCCCGACAAGGTTCAAGCCATCCGCGACTTCCCCCAGCCCCGCACCGTTACCAACCTCCGCCGCTTCCTGGGGATGCTAAATTTTTACCGACGCCACATCCGACACGCTGCCCACCATCAACAACCACTTGTCAACGCAATTCCTCAGCCAGCGAAAAAGCATGACAACAACCCATCGACTGGACCCCTGAACTCGCCACCGCCTTTACAGCCTGCAAAAACGACCCCGCCGCCGCCGCTCTACTTTCCCACCCTGACCCCCACGCCCCCCTCTCCATCACCAACGACGCCTCCGACTGGGCCATAGGGGCAGTTCTCCACCAACACACCGGCGCCACCCACCAACCCCACGGTTTCTTCTCCCACACACTATCACCCACCCAACGAAATTACTCCACGTTCGACAGGGAACTCCTCGCCATCCACAAAGCCATAAAACACTTTAGGGACTTCGTGGAGGGCCGGCAGTTCTCTGTCATCACCGATCATAACCCTCACCCACGCCCTCCTTCAAAACCGGAAATCCGCATCGCCCCGCCGCCTCCGGCAGCTCGAATTCATCGGTCAATTCACGACCGATATTCGCTACACGCCGGGGGCCGATAACTGCTTTGCGGACGCCCTATCCCGCCCAACCCCCACGCCGGTGGACGAACTGCTTCCTTTCCCCTCCCCCCACATCATCGGCCACCACCAACTACCCGACTCAGACCCCGCCCTCGCAAATCTCATTGTCACCTCCAAATTGGAACAGCTGCCGCCACACAACCTCTGGTGCAACCTAACAGCAGACTCACCGCGACCTTACGTCCCACCGGAACTTCGGCGGCAGTTGTTCCAACATTACCACTCCCTACACCACCCCGGCATCCACACCAGCCGAGACCTCATGAAAACCCGGTACTTCTGGCCCCATATGAATACCGACATCCACAATTGGGTTCTTGGGTACCAGAAGTGCCAACAACATAAGGTCTCGGCTCACCCCCGCATTCCCCCCCATCCCATAGACGATGCACTACCCTGGGAACACATTCACATAGATCTCATCGGCCCCCTTCCCCCCTCCGAAGGGAAGAAACACTGCCTCACCATTATCGACCGTGCGACAAACTGGGTGGAGTGTATCCCACTCACCCACATATCCGCGGACGTCGTCGCATCGGCTTTCCTAAACCACTGGATTGCCCGCTACGGCTGCCCGCGGACGATCACGGTCGATCAGGGGAGGCAGTTCGAGTCCGCCCTTTTTTCCGACCTCCTCCGTTCCCTAGGTATCCATAAAATCCACACAACTCCCTATCACCCCCAATCAAACGGGAAAGTAGAGCGGTGGCACCTCGCCCCTAAACAAGCGATCGCCACATCTTCGAATTCAGCCACATGGACCAAAAACCTACCATACGCCCCCCTCAGCCACCGGACCTCTGCCCGACCCTCCAACGGCACTAGCCCGGCCCAACGGGCCTTCAAAGACCCCCTCCGCTTGCCGGCCGACATTTTTCTTTCAACCAACCACCCGTCAATTAACAGGGAGCCCCTTCACCGGCAAATACTGATCAATGACACCACTTACCCAAAACGGTTCTACACCGCCACACACATGTAACTGAAGGAGCCCGGCCTTCACACAACCTTCCAACCCCTTTACACCGGGCCCTTTCATGTGATCCCCCATACCGTACCGTTAGCACGCTGTAAACGAGCTCCCGTTCTCCCCGATTCATCTCAACACACCAGTCTCACCTCAACACCTGACCATGCACCATCTCACCTCCCTGTCTCCTCGATCACAATCTCCGGATCCGGACGTCGCCGCAATCCTTCGAGACGTCTGGGTCCCTGCCCCCCCTATCGCCACTCCGTCGCTCGCCCGGGCCGCCCTCACTGCTTCTACTTTTTCCGCCTCCGAGGATCACCGGGTCACCTCCCCGGCCCTGGCAGTGGAACGTACCCCGGTGGGCCATTATCCGCGACTACTACATCGCGAAGGCCACCGGGGTATAGGCCCCCTACGTCCCAATAGACCCTCTCATGCCCACAACACCCGCATCACTGTATATAAATTCGCTCACCCTATCATTCACCCATACCCTAACTATAAGTCACTTCTCTTTCTACATAATTTCCTTCTCTCCTTGCCTACGGTTCAAATTGTTACTCTCATTGTACCATTCATTTTGTCCATATTGTCATGCCACTAACTCTAAGTCTCTCCACTCATTGTACATATTATCTCTCAATTGTTATCTAGATATCTAAGTGTTACCTAGTTTTAGTCAACCACTGCCTTCAGCCATGAACTGTTTTCTCATAGCCTTCAGCTCCTATAACTTTCACTCACCGCCTTCAGCCCCAGCCTGTTTGCCATAGCCCTCAGCTGCTGCAAACTTAAGATCTCACAAATAAACTCGCAGAAGTGGGGATGAAAAGCCGCAGGAGACTCGAAGCCCAACCTGGGTCCCCACCATCCCCTACCAAATAGGGGATGGAGGGAGACGGTTTCCAGGCACATAAATACTCGCCTCCTTCGCCTTTTCCCTCATTCTACGCTTTCCTCTAGTCGTTGACTATTCTCTCTCTCTCCTTACCACATCTCTATCCTATCCTAAAAGATCCAGATCACTCATAACCAAATTCCGGCACATTCCTCCCTCACACCGCTCGTGATGAACGAGCCAATTTCAAATTCATCACAAATCACCTTTTCGCGTTACCTAACTTTATCTTCCACTATACCTACCTACCTCATATGCAGAAATTAAGTGAACTCAATTAGACATCTGAGTAGGTAGTGGTACTGACATCGTTTGCTCGAATTAGAAACACGATTGCATACATTCATGTTAAGTACCTACAGTATAGAAGATACTAGTCAGTTTGCCTAATCGTGTCTTCTATTAGAGAGGGGGAAGAATATACATATATTTATACATAAGTTACCTGTACCAGTCCCCTGCTGACCTAAGCATACCATTGTATCCAGCTTATACATAGCAGCCCCACCTCTCTCAAGTCAGTTCTCCGCTAGCTCTTAACTCTGTACGTTCGTGCCGAACCCCATTAAAGTGCACTTCAACTCTTTTTAAAAAGGCATTCTCTATTCAAGAATCCCTAAGTGGCGCAGTCGATCGGTATTGTGTTGCAATATCGGAATTGTTGAACGGATATCAACAATTTTGTGTGCAAACGAACCAGTTACCAGTGTCCAGTGAACACGAACGGATTACGAGCAGCGGAACTCCTGGCAAGTCCTTCATCCGAGATCTATGGGCAACTTGTAAGTAAAAACCTACTTTACTGGACACCTGCTTCCAAATTCAAGATCTCATCACCAATTTGATTTTGTACACACCCTCGTACGTCCACGTGCACACCCTCGCACACGAATCTACACTTCGTACACACCCTCATACGTCCTTGTGCAAACCCTTGCACATACCTGTGGTTGCGATCGACAGACAGCTCGACCTTCTCACGCATTTTTTTTTTTTTTTTTTTGCTCGTTTCGATCGGACGAAATATTTGTACACACCCTAGTACAACGTTCGATATCTCATTTCCACGCACACCCTGCGTATCAATAGGTACCTACCTACCTGGTGCATACCCTAGCACGCCTCCTTAAACAACGTCCCTGTTTCTTGAATCTTTTTCATCCCTGCGAGACCTTCTTCAGCTAGAAAGATTTGTGCGTGCCCGAATATCACCTCAATCCTTCAAGTTGAACTCAAGCGTCCGCCAACCTCTCGGGCACCTGCAGCGCTTATCTCAGACGCCTGCAGCGCTTATCACAGATAGCGACCTGCAAACCGACGCCTGTCTTCCGTTCTTGTCCCCCGAGAGAGCCGACCTTTCACGTCGTATTTTATTTTAAATAGACCTTCCCACCTACCCAGCTTTTTCGAATCGACACTTCGTCGTTTTAATAATTTAAAATCCACACCAATTTAGTTTTACGGATTAATTTTTAACCAATTTAGTTCTACGGATTAATTTTTGTTGTTGTTCATTCAACTTTTCATTCTAGTTCTAATCTAATTGTAAGTTCCACTAAATTTTTGGTGCATTAGGTTTCATCCATTCACCAACATTCCGAAAACATATAAAGACTACCTTCATTCTAAACTAGGTTTCGTACCCAGCATTAGAAGAGGACGAATTCCTGATCAAGTATCAATCCTAATTTGCCATCCCCTCCGATCCAACACTCCGACACCCTTGATCCTGTACACGAAATTGACGGCATGGACCCTCAAGATCTCCTCGCTAACCAAATCACTGCCCAATCGATTGCCCAGGCCGCCCAACAGGCGGCCTTAACGGAACAAGCTGACCAGCTTGCTGAAATTCGGGCCCAAATGACCCAAATTGTAGAACTCATCGGCAACCGGGTAGTCTCCATAGACAACTCTGACTCTGATCCAAACCGAAGTAGAGTCGTCCAACAATCCCCTACAGAACGACTAAAAAAAGAACGTATGGACATTATTCAAATTTTCAAAGGCGACCCCGAGCATCTGCATGATTTCCTAGAAATAACAGAACAGTTGCACAACCGGTTTTACAATTGTAATGACATAAGTACAGAATGTTATGTTAGTTGCAGCCATTAAAGCCAAAATACTTCCACCGGCAAAGAACTCAATCCCAGCCCACGCCAAGACTTACAACGACATTAGGGAAGTACTGTTTAATGCTTATTCCGACAAACGAGACATTTACTCACTAGGGATCGAATTGACCAAAATAAGACAATCAGACTCCGAATCCCTATTCGACTTCCATAAAAGGATCCTAAAACTACTCCAACTGATCACAGTATATCTTCTGAACCATAAAACTGGGCATTCAGCGGTTCTCATTGATCATTACGAAAAAATGGCCCTTCGTTGCCTGCTCCTGCATATGAAAGAACCTCTAGGTTCCATCCCCCGCACGAGACAGCCTTCCGACCTCAACACAGCTTTGGCCTGGATGACTAACGATTACCAGCTTTTGTGTAATCGCTCAAAATTTGCGCAACCCCAAAATCATAAAACCTCAGGTTTCAAGCCGAACAGGCAGGCCCGTCAACAGGTTCAAAATCGTTACCCTGTTCAACCTCCCAATCAGATCAACAAACCTAATACAACCGCTAAACAGCCACCTAAACAGAATTCCAATCAACCTAAACCCCGGAGTAATATAGTTTATCCCCAGAAGATGTCTTGGCAGACTACTAACCCTAACTTCAACAATATAGATGACCCTAACCCTGATGACACGAACGCTGACACACATGATGGCAGTGGATTCTGACCAATACGAGTAGTAAGTGGGCACGTTCAGGACACTTTTGGTCGACCCCCCCCCCCCCATCACCATCGAACTTGAAAAAAAAAAAAAAAAAAAGCGTGGTATGTAGTTCTCCATCAGCACCAGCCTCTATATAAGAGCTTCCTACAGATTTTGTGAAATATGCAACGACTATTTCAGTATCAACCAGTTTAAACGTCATACTATGAGTGAAAAACATAAATTCAACAAGCTATTGGCCACAATAAAATCAACCCACAACTTTTGTTTTGTATCTGTAATACGGTTGTGGATTACTCAAACTGGCTGCGTCATGAGCGTGCTGCATCACACAACACTAAGTTGTTGAAAATAGATGATCAAGCATTACCTACGGTTAATGAGGGTGTAGCACCTATTGAACATTAACACAATTCGATGTCTATTTTTTTTCTTATGTGCGCCCCCCTTTCCAGCCTTTATATTAGAGGAGTAGCGTTCACAGAAGACCGTCGATTTCCAGTCAATATATATAAGAGAGGAGAGGGACTCACGGGAGACCGTCGATTTCCAGGCCCTATATAGAACACTGTTGTGGTGGATGATATAATGTCTGAATTCACACCAACACCCGGCCCAAGTGGTCTCAATCGTTCATGCGATGGCTCCTTCAGTGTCAGCCAGTTTAAACGTCACATTTCGAGTAAAAAACACACGAACAATGTTGCGAATAAAAACAAAAAAATACCTCACTTCAGGCATGCTGATTACGACCCTAGGGCGGAAGCTACAATACCTACTCGTCGTGAAGAAAAACTTCCCGCTATTGTACCTGTGGCTGCACCATATTATGTCCTTCCACAAGAAGCTAGAGCACCGACAATGCCGGGACAATTCCATACAACATGGATTTCCACGTGCGAGACGAACCGTAAAGGAAAGAGAAGAAAGATTTTTTTTGCTTCCCATGATGCATTGCATACGCGTTTTTTTTTCACGTCTCGAACTCTTGCTGTATGGTTTTCCGCGATCTATTCCTCTAAGTTTTCAATGTTTAAAAATTGTTAATTGTCAATATAGTTACGGTGCAAGCGATTTCAGTAGTTTCCTTGACTAACCCAAACTACCATTCACTAACCCCATAACTGGTGACCCGCGACGGTGGTTTAGTACGCGACGTTCTTACCGTTTATTACGGTTTTGTTTTCGCACAGTTTCGCACGCAAGAATGAGTTTGGACGATCATAAGGAACCACGGACCGTGCCGGTTCAAGAACTTTGTAAGGTGTCTGTCAAACTCCCCGTTTTCTGGAAGGCAGACCCAACCATTTGGTTTGGCCAAGTGGAAGCAAATTTTCGGCGATCTGGAGTAACTTCGGATCAGAGTAAGTACGATCATGTAATCGGTTCTATCAGCAGCGATATTTTATCCCAAGTGGGCGATCTAGTGAGGAGACCTCCCGACAGTGACAAGTATGAAACCTTGAAGAAACGACTTACAGATTGTTTTTCAGCTACTGAAACTCAAAAAATTCAGCAGCTACTAGGAGGCCTCGAACTAGGCGACGATAGGCCTTCTCACCTCTTGAGACGGATGAGGGAGCTGGCTACAAACAACATAGGGGACGATATTATAAAAACCTTATGGCTCCAGCGTTTACCTACCAGTACTCAACAAATTTTGGCCACAGTTAACGAACAATTAGACCAGTTAGCTGTCACTGCCGATCGGATTGCCGAATTTACTCCACCAAATATACACGCAGTTTCTTCTCCCAGGTCGAATACCTACGATTGTGGTACTTCTGGGCCACCGAATAGATTGGCACAGGACGATCTCCAGACTGCACTCTTACGCCTTACTGATAAAGTCGCCACTCTGACTAACGAAATTGCAAAACTCCAGCAGCAAGGTAGATCACGTTCTCGTTCTATTTCAAAATCAGGTACAGGTTCATGATCTCAGAGCCAGGAGCCTCGAAATAATTCCGACGTTCCGCCAGACGTTTTTAATTCATGGTGCTGGTATCACAAGGTGTATAAAGATAAGGCACGAACTTGTCGACCTGACTGCCAATATGACAAGTCCCAGTCGGGAAACGGATCAAACCGGCAATAATGGCGACATATTGTCCGGACCCGTCATCTAGTCGCCTGTTCATCAATGATCCTGTTACCATGCACAGGTTCCACATTGACAGCGGATCGGAACTTTCGGTGATACCACCTACTACTGGCGACCGTCTATACCCTACAGCTAGATTTGTACACGCAGCGAACGGTTCTAAAATTCGAACATATGGCTACAGGACTCTAGCCCTCAGCTTAAATTTACCAAAACAGTTTCGTTGGAAATTTACTGTTGTAGATGTGACACACCCAATAATAAATTGGCGCTGACCTGCTACTGCACCATGGTTTCCTGCTAGACCTGAAAAATAAGAGGCTGTACGACAAACACCAACGTTCAGCTGTGGGTGAAATTTCGACCCTCCCATCCCTGCAACTCTCAGTTATCGACAAGACGTCTAAATTCTGGCATCTATTTACCAAATATCCGGAACTAACTACTGAGACTTCAAAACCACTCGTCAAGCATTCTACTGTCCATTTTATCGACACGAAAGGACCACCAGTTACCTCCACAGCACGTCGTCTTGCTCCTGACAAGCTTGCTGCCGCAAAAGCTGAATTTGCTGAACAACTCAAGCTCGGACTCTGTAGACCTTCAAGGAGTAATTGGTCAAGCCCATTACACATGGTGCCTAAGAAGTGCGGTGCTTGGAGGCCTTGTGGCGATTACCGTCGACTGAATGCTATCACCATACCAGACAGATACCCAGTACCACACTTACATGACTGCAACCACATCCTGTTTGGGAAGAATATTTTCTCATTGATCGACCTGCGACGTGCCTACCAGCAGATACCAGTCCATGACGCCGACATTCCCAGGACTGCAATTGTCACGCCTTTTGGGTTGTACGAGTTCCCCTACATGTCATATGGCCTGAGAGGAGCTGCAGCAACGTTTCAGAGGTTCATCCATGAAGTGACACGGGGACTGGACTTTCTATATTCATACCTCGATGACATTTTGGTGGCATCAACGGATGATGCTGAACACTTGGAGCACTTGACACAACTCGTCCAACGATTGCACGACTACGGTCTCAAGGTCAATGCTGATAAGTGCATCTTGGGCAAAAGTAGCCTAACATTTTTAGGCCACCAAATTTCTGCCAAGGGTACCTGTGCCTGACAAAGTCCAACCCATTATGGATTTTCCGGCGCCGACCACTCCAAAGGAACTGCATCGCTTCCTAGGAATGCTGACGTTTTACAACAGGTTCATTCCCAAGTCAGCATCCTTACAGATGCCACTGCGACACGCCTTGGCAGGACGCCCCAAGTAGGACAACTCACCCTTGAGTTGGACGAGTGATATGGACGCCTCCTTTCAACGGCTTAAGGAGGCACTTGCGCATTTTACCATGCTTGCCCACCCATCCCTGGATGCCCAGCTTTCAATATCGTGTGACGCTTCTGACACCGCCATTGGTGGAGTAGTTCATCAGACAGTTGATGGGGCCCACCAACCCTTGGGGTTCTTTTCCAAAAAGTTGAAGCCCGGCGAACTGTCATACAGTGCCTATGACAGGGAATTATTGGCAGTTTACGAAACAATAAAGCATTTCCGGTTCATGCTTGAAGGTCGAGACTTCAGGATATATACTGATCACAAGCCACTAAGCTACGCCTTCTCCCAAAAGTCGGAGCGATCGTTGCCTCGCCAAGCTCGTCACCTCGATTATGTTTCACAGTTCTCAACCGACATTGTTTACCTTCCCGGTAGCCAGAACGTCGTTGCCGACGCCATGTCCCGCATTGCTGCAATTGATATTCCAGCAACAGTTGACTTTGACCAGATGGCCGACCTACAGGCAGCAGATGACGACTTGCACAATGCCTAGGGCAACTCTAGCCTACGCCTGGTTCAAACCATTCCGATTGGTGGATCCAAGCCACTTTATTGTGACACTTCAACTGGTGCCCTCCGTCCGTTTGTGCCACAATCACTACGCCAAACGGTATTTAACCACCTTCACAATCAAGGGCATCCTGGAGTACGGGCTACGGGGCAGCTGGTCAGCAAACGATATGTCTGGCCAAATATGAAACAGGATTGCGCAAGTTGGGCTCGTTCTTGCCTTTCTTGCCAACGTTCAAAGGTTGGGAGGCATATCTATAGCCCACTCGCAACAATCCAAACGCCTCAGAGTCGTTTTGAGCATATCCACATCGACTTGGTTGGACCACTGCCACCTGCTGATGGATTCAACTATTGCCTGACAATAATTGACAGATTTTCCCGCTGGCCCGAAGCTGTGCCACTAGCCGACATGACTGCCAAAACAGTCGCACGAGCACTACTGGAAGTATGGATTTCCCGCTTTGGAGTGCCAGCAAGGATCAGTTCCGACCAGGGCCGACAGTTCGAGGGCAGGTTGTTTGCTAGCCTTACTAAGTTGTTGGGTGTACAGCATGTGCGCACAACGCCTTATCACCCTCAGGCTCAGGGAATGGTGGAGCGATGGCATCGTGTGTTGAAGGCCGCCATCATGAGTTGTGCTTCTCCTAAGTGGACAGAAGTACTGCCGCTCATCCTCTTGTCACTCCGCACTGCCATCAAAGAAGACCTGGGTACTTCGGTTGCAGAAATCGTCTATGGGCAGACCCTACGTTTACCAGCCGATTTTTTTGTTACTACCCCACATTCATCAGCAGACGTACCACTTTTCACACAGGAATTACAGCGACACATTCAAGACTTGAGACCCACAACAGGCACCCACCACGCCGTATCCAAAGAATACTTGCCCAGTTCTCTAGCAACAGCATCGCATGTCTTTATTCGTAATGACACAGTATGAAGGGCCTCGCAACCCCCATATGACGGACCCTTTAAGGTCAATGCCCGGACTGACAAATTTTATTCTGTGGAAGTACGAGGAAGGATGGTCAACATTTCTGTGGACCGACTCAAGCCCGCCTTTGTGGATCAAGGTCTGGCGGACAGCACCTCCTCAACGCAGAGGCAGCGCCATCCATCGTCACCGACTGACGTCACGGAACAGGCTCAGCCATCCACTACGCCCACGTCCTCTCAGCAGTCGCAATTGCCCCCGGCCATACGTCAGCCAACTGCATCTCGGCCAACTCGCAGCGGTCGACACGTACATTTTCCCAGTCACCTGGCAGACTATGTGACTTGAGGAGGGGTTTCCCACTACAGAGGGGAGTGATGTGGCTGCACCATATGTCCTTCCACATGAAGCTAGAGCACCGACAATGCCGGGACAATTCCATACAACATGGATTTCCACGTGCGAGACGAACCGTAAAGGAAAGAGAAGAAAGACTTTTTTTATCTTCCCATGATGCATTGCATACGCGGGTTTTTTCACGTCTCGAACTCTTGCTGTATAGTTTTCTGCGATCTATTCCTCTAAGTTTTCAATGTTTAAAAATTGTTAATTGTCAATATAGTTACGGTGCAAGCGATTTCAGTAGTTTCCTTGACTAACCCAAACTACCATTCACTAACCCCATATACCCATGGAGCTGGATAGGATGACCGACTATAGTAAGGTAATCCCGATAGATTCCGATATTTCTGAATATATTAAACGAAAACCGACGCGACCTCAGCGATTTGATCAGTCGGTCCCTCTGTTCAGGAATAATTTAACCCCCATACCCGAAACCCCCTCTACCACTACTGTACCTCCACATGTTCGCGATTATTACGACTTGTCCCCCGTTTTAAGTCCATTACCACCATCTCCTGATGTTGTTCATGATCAGAGTGAGATAGCTGCATTTGTTGACGAAGCCTTATCTAGAGAGTTTGACCTCCAAGCTTTAGCAGAAGTTATTGAGGAATTAAACTCATCATCATTATTCACACCCCCTGTTAGAAAAGTGCACAGTGATGCACAACGAGTTTTAGACGTTCTAGGGCCTAATCCCTTTTTGGAACGTGTTACATCAGAAAATAGCCAACCAGCGACAAAATTCTGTTCAACGTGTAATGTTTCGATTAAAGAAAAATTCTGGGACCGCCACGAGAAGAGTCAAAAACACACGCGTAAATCTGTAGGGAGACAGGAACAGCTTCTGCGGTCACCCAACCATCAACCGTCCGTCAAAGATTTGAAAGCCCTGGCGAAACAATACAACATTAAAGGTTTTAGCGGGTTAAAGAAGGAAAAACTGGAAAAAATCATTGAAAAAATAAAATAAAATGTGTTTTTCAAAGAAGACGAGTTGAAGAAGCTATCGAAAAAAGAACTTGGAAAAATTGCAAAAGAAAACAATATACGTGTTCAAAGCCGACTTGAAAAGTCCTAAATTATCAAGGCCCTTATGGCACCCAAAAACCAGATTTTCAAAAAGAATTTCCTCCGTGAGATGAATTTTGACGATAGTGTGTTTAGTCCTCCAAGAGGAAACCGACCCTCACCATTTACCATCGAAGAAGTTAGTGCACGGCGTATACAGAAGTACAGTAGGTAGGTACCACCGAACTGAGCTACAGAATTCGTTTGGACAGACTTATGGAAGCTGAAAATGCTATCTTCGGTATGTTTCAGCAGGCCGTAAAAAGTGCAAATTACAGGCCAGGTGACCGAATTTCGATCGTTGCTCAGCATCCAGAATTCCACCATGACATTTCCGTCACCATTGAGTCAAATGGAACAGCCGGAATAATTACAAGAGCACACGTTCGTAATTTTATCGACCACATGAAAAATATCCTTACATCCAACCAGTCTATAAATATTTCACAAGTCACATTTCACGTCCGGATTACAAATATACCTCGCGGAGCTAAAGGAACGAAAATTTTCAATCTCAAAGAAATCAAACATACAAAAAAGTGTATAACACAAATAAATAATTCCGACAATTTATGTGCTGCACGAGCCATCATCACCGGATTGACTTATCATACAAAGACTATTATGGGTAAAAACTTGACGGAAAACGATATAACATGGTAGGTATTAGAAAAGGTAGGACAATTCAGACAGTTCTCACCAAAGAACTCTGCGATAAATTGGGATATTATAACGAAGAAGGGTTCACACCTGATGATATCGTAAAAGTGGAAAAATTACTTGATATACAAATCAAAATAATTTGCACCGAAAATTTCAATACCATCATCTACGAGGGTAAAGAAAGAGAAACTAAAATTTATCTGTACAAAGACGGAAATCATTTCGATGTGATAAACAGCTTAACAGCGTTCTTCGCTTCGTCCTATTATTGTCATACTTGTAACACACCCTATAATAATAAAAACCTACACGAATGTAGAATAACCAGGAAGAAAAATGTTTGCACTCTCTGCTTAGGAAAACGGCACAATGTACAGGACAAATCGAAAATATATTGCAAAAAACCACAGTCATGCAGCATGGCTATAAGAGCGAATTTTCGAAGTTTTCGGCATCTTCCTCCTCCGCCTAAAATTTTCTGAAAATTAATTTTCGGCCAATGTTTTCCCAACTTGATACCATACAAAATTAAAACAGGAGTAGTTTTACGCAAAGTAAAATATGGGGTGGAAGGAGGGGGAGGGGGAAATCAAAAATGTTGTGAATACCAGAAGAGTACCTAGGTATTGGATACGTAACAAATTTTTTGTTCCATTTTTTGCCGAGTAACACCTCGGTTTGTAGATTTTCCAACGCTGAACACGATGGTGAAGTCAGAATTGCGATATCCCATTCCGTTATCAGATTAGAGCAGACGAACCAGGAAGAACATCTCAAGAAATAACCACGTTCCTTCATCTTCAAAGTGCTCCAGTTTGAGAATGGAATGAGATATCGCAATTCTGATTTCACCATCGTGTTCAGCGTACAAAAACCTTTAAAATGAGGTGTCACTTGTCAGACTTTTTCATTTTGGGAATTTATGGGTAATTTTCCCCCCCTAAAATTCCCCAAAACTCCCCCTTAGAGTGACCCGATTCTGCCCATCTTCGAACTTAGCCTGTCGATTGCCAAGACAGATTTTTCGTGCAAATTTGAACTTTTTATCTCAATTCTTTCGAGAGTTATCGTCTGGAATGACACATACATATATAAATATATAAATATATAAATATATAAATATATAAATATATATATAAATATATATATAAATATATATATATATACATATAATTTTTGGTGTCTTTCGGCAGTGAATTCAGGATGGTCTGAAACGGATTTTGGTATAAAAATCTTTCGGAAATTCGAGTTTTAAAAATTTTGGATCGAGAACAATAGCTTCCTTTTCTTCGAAAATTCGCTAAAATGTAACCGTTATTGCTACAACCAACAATGTTTGGATAACCATTCTGAAGTGTGTAAAGCTTCTTACAAGTGCCTCAGGTGTAATACAATTGGCGAACGTTCGAAACAACATAACTGTGGTTGGGGGAAATGCAGAAATTGTAAAGAGACATTTGAAATAATAGCCGATCACAAGTGTCACATGATGCGAAGGAGCCAAAAGGGAGGATACTGTTCAAGTGACTGTACTTGTAATGGTCGTTCTGAAAAGAAATTCAAGAAATGTACATACACGGAAAAATACAAAAAAATTCTTCGATTACGAAGCGAATCAAGAGACTGGAACATGGAACTCACGAAGCTAATCTGGTCGTTGCTTGGAATTACGCTGCTGGAACTAAACACGTCTTTGGAACGAACAAAGAATTCTGTGAATGGTTAATTTCAAAGAAACACTCGGGGGTTTCACAGCCATAGCAAATAATGCCAAAGGATACGATTCACACGTTATATTGAAATCTTGTGTGGAAAACACAATTTATTCCGGGAACAAACTGATTATATCGTTGGAAATTCATAAAACAATTAGAGTTATCGATAGTTCCAATTTTGTAGCCTCGCCGCTTTCCGCTTTCCCAAAAACGTTTGGTTTGAAAGAATATTGAAAAAAGGGTATTTCCCACACTATTTCAACACAGTAAAGAATCAACATTACGTTGGTCCTATACCTGACATCGAATTCTATGGTGCTAACACGATGAAGCCCGCGGACAGGAAGACGTTTCTGGAATTGCACGAACGAAAGGTGAAGGAAAAACACGTTTTTGATTTTCAGAAAGAACTTTTGGAATATTGCGAATCCGAAGTGGACATTTTAGGTAGAGGTTGTTTGGAGCTGAGAAAACAGTTTCTGGAAATTGCAAATATAGAACCCTTTCAGTATATGACTATTGCGAGTGTATGTATGGCCATTGTGGTGAGCATTATTATCACATTAGAGCATCACATGTTCCGCAGTTACAAATTGTTTTGTGTATTACTTAGTTGCTAAATTATCTCATTTCATGTCGATCATTCTTGTCGATTAAAGCCTTAATCTAGAAGGGTTTTCTTATATCAATTTAATCGACAAAGAAATAGATATGGATAAACTTCTCAAGCCGCCCAGGTTCGAAGAAGAGCCCACAACTTCGACCGCTAGTCAAGACTGGACTCACTGGAGGACGACGTTTGAAAACTTTATCGCTGTTGTCCCCGAGGTGACCGCTGCTGGTAAGCTACATCTCCTTACGGCTCATCTAGCCCCGAATGTATTCCGTTTTATCAACTCTTGCACCACATACACTAGTGCCATCGACGCACTACAAGCGTTGTACGTAAAACCAGTCAATGAAATCTTTGCCAGGCACAAAAAAAAAAAAAAAAAAAAAAAGTATTGGCTTCCAGAGTTCAGCGACCTGGCGAATCACTGGACCAGTATCTGTAGACTCTCAAAATTCTGGGTAAAGACTGTAAATTTGTGGCAGTAAATGCAGAGGATCACGAAAACGGTTTCATTAGAGATGCGTTCATTAGGGGTATGATATCACCTAGTATTCGTCAAAGGTTACTCGAAAATCTCACGCTTACTCTAGTCTAGACCAAGCTCATACACGAGCTCGCTCATTAGAAATGGCTGAGCAGCAATCACAGATGTACCTTCAACCTCAGGTTCCATGTACTAGTGCAGCCTCTGACAGTAATGACATCCAACTCTCAGCAGCACCTAGGTCAACCAAAAAATGTTTCTTTTGCGGCTCCGACTATCATCCTCGCTCCAACTGCCCCGCTAGGAATAATGTCTGTAAGAACTTTGAGAAGACAGGTCACTTCCCAAAGGTATGCTTGTCTCGCAAGCGTTCAAATGCTCAGAACTCTGCCATCACCAGTTCTGTCTCTAGCATAACTGCAGCCTCGCCTAGATGCCTATCAAAGGCAGTTATCCCTGTGAAACCAAACGGCAAAATGTTATCTTGTCTCATAGATACAGGTAGCTCGCTGAGCTTCATCAATAAGTCAGCAGTAGAACGGTGTAATCTCATTGCAAAGCCATACTCAGGGTCAGTCTCCATGGCAGCAACAGGATTAACTGCAGGTATTCATAATTCTTGCGCAGTGAATTTAGAACTGTTAGGAAACACTTATACAGACCTACAGTTACTGGTCCTCGAAGGATTGTGTGCAGATGTTCTCATTGGACATGATGTGCTCAACAATCACTCAGTAGTTGAAATTTCTTTTGGTGGACAACGACCCCCACTCCAAGTGTGTGGTCTTACCCATGCTGCAGTTCAACCAGTTTCATTGTTTGCCAACCTTACTCCAGGTTTCAAACCTATTGCCGCACGCTCACGACGGCAGACCCCTGAGGATTTGGAGTTCATTAAGGCAGACGTTGACAAACTTCTCGCAGAAGAGATTATTGAAAAGAGCAACTCACCTTGGCGAGCACAAGTGTTTGTAGTCAATGGTCGCAAACGAAGAATGGTAATTGACTACTCCCAGACCATTAACCGATTCACTCATCTGGATGCATATCCTCTCCCTCGTGTTGAATCTATAGTTGAAAAAGTTTCAAAACACTCAGTCTTTAGCACAATTGACCTTCGGAGTGCGTATCATAAAATCCCCATTTTGGAAACAGATAAACCTTTCACTGCCTTTGAGGCGTGCGGAAAACTCTATCAATTCCGTAGAATCCTGTTTGGCATCACAAATGGAGTCCCATGCTTCCAAAAGACAATCGATGCTATCATTGATGCTGAGAAGTTAGAGGGTAGATACCCATATCTTGATGACGTGACTATCTGTGGGAGAGACTAAGAGGAGCATAACAACAATCTACAACGTTTCATGGATGCGGTTAAACGATACAATCTCACACTGAATGAAGAAAAATGCACCTTTTCCGTTCCGTCGATCAAGCTATTGGGCTACCTTATTTCAAATGTTTCAGTACGACCAGACCCAGATCGTTTGAAGCCCTTATTAGCCTTGCCAGTACCGGTTTCTGCCCACGCACTTCAGCGGGCTGTTGGTATTTTTGCTCATCACTCTCGGTGGATCTCTCGCTACTCAGAGAAGATTCGGCCACTGATTCAGTCAAAAAGTTTTCCCCTGTCGGAAGGAGTGGTAAGGGCATTTGAAAATCTAAAGCAAGATGTCGCAAATTCAGTTGTCTCAGCGATTGATGACGCCATCCCGTTTCAAGTAGAAACAGATGCTTCTGAGTTTGCCATTGCCGCTACTCTAACTCAAGCGGGTCAACCTGTAGCTTTCTTCTCTCGAACTTTGTCCGAAAGCGAGCAGAAGCATTCGTCCGTTGAAAAGGAGGCCTATGCAATCATCGAATCTGTTAGGCACTGGAAACACTACCTCCTTGGAAGGCATTTTTGCATTCTCACGGATCAGAAATCTGTGTCCTTCATGTTTGATCTAGGACATCATTCCAGCAAAATAAAGAACGAAAAAATAATGAGGTGGCGCCTCGAACTTGGCTGTTATACGTTTGACATTGCCTACCGTCCAGGCAAGGAGAATGCAGCTGCAGACACCTTATCACGAGTCAAGCTTGGCCAACGATCACTTGGAGTTGGAGCCAGCGTCACTCAAATAGCGGACCTGCAAAAGCTTCATTGCGATCTGTGCCACCCAGGTATCACACGGATGATTCACTGGGTTCGCAGCAAGAACTTACCATTTTCGGTGGAAGACATCAGGAAGGTTACCACGGCATGCCGCACTTGCGCAGAGTTGAAGCCACGATTCTATAAGAATGCAGGTACTCTCATCAAGGCAACATGACCTTTTGAACGTTTAAACGTGGACTTCAAGGGACCACTGCCTACCTCAACAACTGGTAAGAGGTACTTATTAACTATTGTTGATGAGTATTCGCGCTTTCCATTTGCCTATGCCTGTACTGATATGACTTCAACAACAGTAATCAAACACTTGACAGACTTGTTCTCCACTTTTGGCCTCCCATCCTACGTTCATTCAGACCGTGGTGCTAGTTTAATGTTGGCAGAGCTCAAGGAGTTTTTACATTCAAGAGGAGTAGCGACAAGTCGAACAACGGCGTACAACCCACAAGGAAATAGCCAAATAGAACGCTACAATGGTATTATACGGAAAACAGTCAAACTCATCATCCACTCTAACACCCTCAAAACATCTCACTGGGAGCTAGTATTAGGGGATGCTCTTCATGCCATTCGCTCCCTCCTGTGTACCTCAACAAATGCCACACCCCACGAACGCATGTTTATCCACCATCGCCGCTCAGCAAAGGGTAGCTCACTACCCAGTTGGCTGTGTAATCCAGGGAAGGTACTTCTAAAGCGCCATGTACGTCATAGCAAGTATGACCCTGTAGTCGATGAAGTAGATCTGATAGAGGCTAACCCTGAGTACGCCTTTGTACGGCTGCCTAATGGTCAAGAAACGACCGTTTCTCTAAGACATCTCGCCCCTAGAGGCGACACTCAAGTGATCGATCCTGACCGGGAGGAGGAAGAACCGGGCACTTAGGGAATACCAGAACCTGAGCTAAATTCGCAGACACCAGCGTCTCCGACACCTACTCCCCTTTCATTGTTGCCAGCGTCCGTTCCTGTATCCTTAACAAGAGGCTCTAGCTCCCCGTCACCATCGAGCACACCGGATTTGAGGACTGATCAAGAACTTCGACGGTCTATCAGGACCCGCGCTCCACCAGCTTACCTGAAGGACTACGTGACGAAATAAGGGTGGGGAGAATGTGGTGAACATTATTATCACATTAGAGCATCACATGTTCCGCAGTTACAAATTGTTTTGTGTATTACTTAGTTACTAAATTATCTCATTTCATGTCGATCATTCTTGTCGATTAAAGCCTTAATCTAGAAGGGTTTTCTTATATCAGCCATTTTCAGATCTAAATATTTGAAACCAAACACAGTAGCTTCTATAAAAGAAGATTGGAAAGAAAAGTTTAGCATTGGATCTATAACATGGTTAAGAGGTTTCCCCAGTGTTCAGCATGCTTTGAATGGTGGTGAGGTAAATATTTGTGGCGCGAAAGTTGATGGGTATGACCGCACAACAAAAACAGTCAATCAGTACCACGGTTGTTTTTGGCATGGTTGTCCACAATGTTTTCATGAAGACACAATCAATAATGTGAAGAAAGAAACCAAGGGCGACTTGTATGAGAAAACGAAAGAAAGAAGCAAATAAATTATCGATGCTGGTTATCACTTGGTTGAAATGTGGGAATGTGAATGGGTGAAATCCAAACATTATAAGTCTGCAGGGAAAGGAAACACAAACATAGTGGAACAACTAAACGCAAGAGACGCTTTCTACGGGGGTAGGACCAATGCCAGTAAACTGAAAGTAATGGGTGAAAAACTCAAATACATCGATGTTTGCAGCTTATATCCTACCGTTCAATATTTTGATTACTATCCGGTGGGTCATCCAGAAAAAATTTCAAAACCGAACGAGTATAAAACAGAATGGTATGGGTTGATAAAATGTAGGTAAAATATTAGCTCCAAAGGGTTTATATATCATCCCGTGCTTCCGATCAAAGATGAAAAACTACTATTTGTACTGTGTCGTCAATGTTTTAACGATAAATCCGATAAGTGTAACCATAGTGAAGAAGAACGAGCATTGATAGGTACTTGGACCACTGATGAAGTAAACAAAGCTGTGGAAAAAGGATACAAGATAATTGAAATCAATGAAGTTTGGCATTTCAAAAAGAAGATAATGATCTTTTCAAAGGATACGTCAAAGATTTTATGAAGATCAAGCTGGAAACGAGCCCTTGGAAAGAAGATTTTACCACTGTGCACGATTACATTACAGCAGTAAAACAATGTCTCGATATGGATTTATGTGCTGAAGATATTATGCCGAACCCTGGAAAAAGAGCAGTAGTAAAAATATGTTTAAACTCATTGTGGGGCAAGTTTGGACAAAGGTTGAACATGACTCAAACAGAATATGTGACTGAAGCAAAACGGTGGTACGAAATACTGTTAGACGATCGGTTGGAAATTGGTTCGTGCATATTTATAAATGATAATGTAGTTCAGGTTACATACAAGTACTTGAATCAATATGTGGAAGACAGTTTTTCAACCAATGTTTTCATAGCAGCGTTCACCACATCTAATGTTAGACTCAGATTATACGACATGCTGGATAAACTTGGAACCAAAGTAGTATACTACGATACTGACAGCATTGTTTATATTGACGACGTTTCCTGGAACTTGAAAACAGGCTGTATGCTTGGACAATGGACCGACGAGCTGGGAAAAGATAACTACATTACAGAATGGGTTTCAACGGGTCCAAAAAGTTACGCATACACGCTCAACAGTGGAAAAGAGGTATGTAGCAAAGGTGAAAGGCTTCTCATTAAATCACGAAAATTCCCAACTCCTCAATCTAAAAACAATGTGAGAAATTGTAGAAAGTGATGTGAAGAAAATACAGTTGAAGTACAATAGATAACGCGGGATGCAAAAAATAAAACTTTGGTGAATAAAACCATGGTGAAAGACTTCAAATTTGAATACGATAAAAGGAATACCTATTGTGAAAAGTGATGCTTATGGTAATGTTATAGATACACTTCCATGGGGGTATCGCTAATTCCAACGATAGATGAACGCTAAATGAATGCTACCTCGATCAATGAACGTTTGGCTCAACGGTAAATGAACGATGCCTCGATCAATGAACGATTGACGAACGTTAAATTACCGATGACTCAACGCTACCTCGATCAATGAACGTTTGGCTCAACGTTAAATGAACGCTACCTCGATCGATGAATGTTTGGCTCAACGTTAAATGAACGCTACCTCGATCAATGAACGTTTGGCTCAACATTAAATGAACGCTACCTCGATCAATGAATGTTTGGTTCAACGTTAAATGGACGCTACCTCGATCAATGAACGTTTGGCTCAACGTTAAGTGACCGATCAATGAACGTTTGGTTCAACGTTAAATGAACGCTACCTCGATCAATGAACGTGTGACTCAACGTTAATGAACGATGCCTCGATCAATGAATGTTTGGTTCAACGTTAAATGATTGATGCCTCGATCAATGAACGTTTGGCTCAACGTTAAATGAACGCTACCTAGATCAATGAACGTTTGGTTCAACATTAAATGAACGCTACCTCGATAAATGAACGTTTGGCTCAAGGTTAAATGAACGATCAATGAACGTTTAGTTCAACGTTAAATGAACACTACCTTGATCAATGAACGTTTGGCTCAATGTTAAATGAACAATGCCTCGATCCATGAACGTTTGGCTCAACGTTAAATGAAAGCTACCTCGATCAATGAACGTTTGGCTCAACGTTAAATGAACGATGCCTCGATCAATGAACGTTTGGCTCAACATTAAATGAACGATCAATGAATGTTTGGTTCAACGTTAAATGAGCGCTACCTCAATCAATGAACGTTTGGCTCAACATTAAATGAACGATGCATCGATCAATGAACGTTTGGTTCAACGTTAAATGAACGCTACCTCGATCAATGAACGTTTGGCTCAACGTTAAATGAACGCTACCTCGATCAATGAACGTTTGACGAACGTTAAATTACCGATGACTCAACGCTAATTCCTCACTCTGTCTTACACCACAAACTGTCGTCTGGTCACAGAAGGTTTTGTTTTTGTATTATATAAGAAAGAAAATAAATCATGATGCAAGGAGACATAAGTATCCAAAGAGAAAGCTCAACAGCTCGATCGAGTTGCAAAAGCTCTCAAAGCTAAATTCAGGAAAGCCCAGGAGATGAATAAAGAGATTGAAACTGTCCGAGAAAAGGAGTACAAACCTATAACCACGGCTATTGAGAACCTATCTGAAAAACAAGGCGATAAGGACTATACACCCATCACTTCAGCGATTGAAAAGTTGGAAAAAAGTGTAAGCTCTCAATTGGCTTCTCAGTTAGTTCCATTCCAAAAAGCGTTTACTCATCATTATACACGGAGTGGCAAGAAACTGATAGTTTATGAAGAAGACAATATTGACAGTGATTCTGATAGGAGTGAAAAAACGATGATTTTCCAGCCTGAGTTAGAGCAACAGAGCACCCCTAAGCAGACGTCAACGACACAACAAACACCTCCAGTTATGGACGAGAGTAACATTTTTGGTACGCCTCAGGTGGCAGGAATTCAAAAGAATATAAAGTTAGGACCTATTGCTACCAAATTTGTACCGAGAGCTACTGAATCTGTATTTGGTATGTATTATAGTGATCCTAATAGATCGTTCATGGTTGGTAAAGAAAAGGTGACGTTTATAGAAGAGGAATGTTTAAAAATAGGTGATTGTACGTATGAGGGAACTCAGGGGCTGTGGAGATTATTAACTTATAAACAAGCACCAGACAAGACATTGTACACACCGTCAGATCTACAAAATTATAAAAAAATTCTAATAGAAACAGACTCTATGTATCAGAATAATAACAGGTCCGTTAACAAACCTAAATCTAGTAGAGGAGATAAATGGATGTCACTCGTCGAGCCGATATGGAAAGAATTCACGACCAAAAAGACCAGTAAGGGAAAAGATACTCCTAGAGAGGTTACTGGGTCTGGGGTTTTAGAGTATAATGATAAAAATATTGAGTACAAGTACATAAATAACTTGAATGAATTACTCACACGAATGCAATACGTTTCTGCCTAAGAGCAAGCGGGAAACAACAACTTCCGGAACGAAAAACTGGCTATTCTCAATTTCTTCTATAATAAACTGGAAGATATTATAGACACTCCAAAAGCAATGGAGTACATGATTCGCATCATTCGTTGCATGCCATCAAAGTTTTTGAGAGATGAAAAAATTGGTTCGGGTTTATTCAACATCATATTGAAGAATGTCCAGGTACTCATCTAGATGAACGGTTGAAAAGAGGTGATGTTGGAGCGAATAAGCTTGATGAAGCCGCTAAACACGATATTTTCTACAGAGATCACCAAAAGACGACAGAAAGACATGTGGCCGATAAGGTGCTACAAAGAAAAGGCTTGGAAACGGTTCAAATCCAACGATGCCGATATGAATGAACGTTTTTGGGCATTCAACACTGCAGCAGCAATGAAAGTAAGACACGCTCTTGGAATGGGTATTCATGATGAGTCTCATGCCATTGAATGTAACTTTGAGCGAGGGGCAACGGTCGAAATTGCGAGCTGCTTTCAAAAAGGAAAACGGGGTAACTATCCAACTTACTTATGAGCAATTAAGACGAACCGGTGGGCAAGATACTATAGCCGTGACCATACAACAAGCGAATGATATCAGGAAGGCCCGAACTTTGAGAAAAGGATATAGATTGAGTTTATCAGTTGAAAGAAAATTATCATGGAGGGTTCTTGCCTCTCGTATTTGCCGGTTTGACCGCACTTGGAGCTTTTCTTGGCGGGGCTTCTAGTGTGGCTAATTCCGTTATTGATTATAAAGATCGGGAGAAAAAGTTGGCCGAAGTTGTACGACATAACAAAGTAATGGAGAATAAGAGCGGACGACGAGTAAGCTCACCAAAAAAAAAGTTCCACGCGTTAAACAGTATCGATGTTAATCACACAGCCTTATCAAAACTGAAGATTAAGAATTTTAGAGTGTTTATGCGTGATTCACTACCTCCTACCCCTAACATAATCGAATGCGGGGTGGTTAATCTGGGAGACTCAACAACGCGGGGTTCACACTGGATTTGTTATTATAAAAACAAAGCAAAAAAATATTATTTCGATTCGTATGGAGATGCTGAACCTCCATTGGAACTGGTAACATATCTTGGAGGCAATGAACTGTATTACAACGAGAATAGGATTCAAACCTATGATGACCCTCCAATATGCGGGCACTTGTGTCTTGCAGTTTTGTACTTGCTCTCTAAAAAGAACGAGTCTCTAGAAAATGTACTACGATACCTAGACACCAACAAATATTTTTGGGGTGGGATGTTCTAATTTTTTGTATATTATAAGAGTATACTAAAATATTATACTAAAACGGAAAGCAGCAATGGCAGCAATATAGGTATCAAAAATGTATGGGGAAGATTGAGCGTTCCGAGTTCAAGCATTTTTATCCGACCAGTACTCTGAACTTGAATGCTCCAAACAAGAGAACAGATTTTAATATTGATTATGGTGACAGCTTTTCAATGTCCAAGTTTCAGTTCTACATCTCTGGAACATTACAATAGGCCGATGGTACGAATTATACAACTAACGCTAACGTTAAATTGATAGACAACTTCGTTCCGTACCTCTTTTCGAGGATCGAGGTCAAAAAGCAAAACTATTTACTCGATGAAGTTGAATATCCTGGCGTCACTAGCACCGTTAAACGCATCGTATCCTATGCGAATTCTGACCAAAATATGCTTAAGAATTGCGGTTTCATATTGAGCTGCGATGGTAGCGCCAAAAATATCTACGTGTGCGGGAACCTGTCTCATTTGGGTTTAGGGTTTTTCGAGACGTTAAAATCCCCATTTATAAAGGAGGATTCGTCATTTCATTCATTAGGGACACTGACGCTCATACTGTATACCGGTGGAAAACCATGAAGCAAGATCAAGGTCGGTCAGTACCAGATGATACCACGTTAGCGGATGAAGGTAAAGTGGTCATCACAGAGTTCATTATTCGAGTACCATTGCTTGAATTCAAACCCACTTCAAAGATATCCCTCGTGAAAGAGTTGTCTGATCTGCAAACATTGAATTTCCTCTTCAGACGTTAGCAATGCATTCAAAAAACAGGCCTGAATGGAAGTAGTTGCAGTCTTGACGTGAGTAATATATTTAGAAACGTACAGAGCCCCACATTTGTGTTGGTGGCTTTCCAAACAACCGCAGACCGTAATTTCCTAAGTAGTTCCAAAGAGTGTTAATAACTTTATTCTGCCGTAATTTCAAAGTCCGTGTAAGTCCAAAACCATAAATAAAGTTCCTTCGTCTCAAATTCATTTCGTCCTTTTTTAAAAAGTCAACTCCCAAAGAACCTACCCTGACTTATATATATATATATATATATATATATAATGAAAGGACATAAAACCGTGTAAAGAATGATTGGTCGGCCATGCTGTTGCCCCTTGCCTTCTTTCTACTACCTCGTTACAGTTACACCCATTTTATGATGTTACATCACTTTTATGATGTTCTAAGGTCTTCTAATGGAAGCGTTCCATTTGCATTTTTTGGTAGTGTTCGCTTCACTCAACTTCCCCATAGTATTTTTGGATAAGCAGGTAAATGTTTTTTCAAGTTCAGCATCATTGAGTAGAACTACTTTCCGTTTTGCATACTTCTTCCATTGTACTAACTTCAACTCATATTCATCAAATTTCTTTCCAAAAATATCAAACGGCATCTAAAGTAGTCAGCATAACACTTACGGTTGTGTTTTGTGTAAATGTGGAGAAACCATATCTAATGAACTCTACAGGTACTGTCTGCGCTTACCTTATTTTCGACAAATTCACCACTCCTAGTCATAGCACCATATCTAGTCATTAGAGTTCCTCATAAATACATATTCTCGGAGCACATTACCAACTTCTAGCACACCATAATTTTACAAGCAGTACTTGTTTATGGCCTGACAATCGGAACCTTATCATAACCTTCCCATCGTCTTCTTCCGTTGTCATTGTTGTTGGCCACACTTCACCTTTTTCATTCCTTCCGCAAGTTACATGGATGCTAGATTCACAATAGTATCCATGCATCAAAATTCTTTTCTCGTTCATGTTCAACCAATGTCTTGCATAATATGTGAAATTTCGTTAACGTATTAAATTATTATAGATTATTAAATAATTTTTTCCCCTGTTGTTAAGTTTGCATAATAATATATTCTATAAACTTTATCATATCAAGTATACCAGTGCTACACATCTTTTTCCCGCTTCTTCCACTGGCAACCATTAAGCTAGGTTCACATGGAGACGCAATTCCGGACGGCAATCCGGCACGGCAACGCATTTGCCGGAATTTTTGCCGCAGAGGCGTTCACATGGCAGCGGAGTCATAACAAAATGCAATCGCAAAATATCAACCACATAAATGTCGAATTTCAATATGGCTGAACAACCAAACAAGAGAGGTGTGCGCAGTAACCTCCGCGCAGATCCGGCAACGCATCCGACAGCGGAAAATATCTGGAGATTTTGATATAGTATCCAAGGCACTGCGTTGAAATAATCCATTTTGCGTTGGCCAATAGCATTGCAGAACGCATAGCCGTGCCGGGCTACCGTCCGGAATTGCGTCTCATGTGAACCTAGCTTTAGAGCTTTCCGAGATAAGTTCATCAGGGAATGGCCATATCTTTTGGCCACATCTAAGGCGAGCAGCTAAGATGCTAACTTTGGATGCTAACCAATAAGTCCAGTTTGACAGAAGTGGTGGGGGAAGGAGTGAATTAAAAAGTAACGTCACTTAACTTAGCACAACGCGAAATCCATTCAGCTTCAGCTGCCTTTCTTTCCTGGTCCTTCTGTTTCCATTTCATTTTTAGTTTATTCTATTTTATTTCAAGTTCATCATGGAAGAGCTTGAAAATCTTTTTCGCCTCTACCTCAACGGACAAGGACTGTTGTCGGATGATGATATTATAAGTGCTTTTGAGGTGTATTTTGAACATCAAGATCCTCGTGCGATGCGTCCTTATGCGCGATTTTATCCTAAGTTGATATCGCAACAATCTAGCAAATTCTTTGAAAGACGCTTGGAGTAACTTTGAAAGACGCTGGCGATGGCGAGGACCGACGACACATGACGCGTTAAAAAAAAACGACAAAACGCGGCAAAAAGCTGTGCACTGTTACCCCTGAGTAAGGTTAAAGACGATTCCTAAAGTTTGTGCCCTGGGAGATAACGCGCCTTATGTATAAGGCCGAATAAGTCGAACTTAAGGAAATAAGTTTGAACTTGGGCGACACGCATGCGCAGTTGAGATAAATCCGAACACATCTTCCCGACTTTAGTCTTTAGGAACTCTCTATTACGTGACCATTACCATCAACGTCTGTTTCTTTCTCAACATAGTGCTAATTCTACCAACTTTATCAGCCGTATATCTAGTCATCCACACGAAAACCCTATTCCAAACTTACACGCATAGTTCCTATCACCAAGTTACATCGTTGATTTCCTGTGGCTACCAATAATTTCGACACTTGAGACATCGTCGTTTGGACCAGGCTGCAACCGCATTGCACTTCCTTCTCTGGCCACTATTAACGCACCAAAGTACCTGACTGATTGGATTTGGACCACCGGGACAACCAGCAGCCACCTGGACCCGCAGACTGGAGGACTGTTGAAGTCATCAATAAAGCAGCTAAGCCCCTTTTAGTATAAGTCTTGGCAGCTCCTAGTGAGGTCACTCTAGTCATTCCTTGCAATCCATTCAAGTCAATTGACGTCATTAATAGCTTGTAAGTGGCCACTATTAGAAGGAAAAATCATATTAACCAACTACCAAAAGCTGATACCTAAACTCCTAGCACAGTGTACCTGACCATTACCCATTTTACTTAATAAATCCTTTATACGTTGGTTTCATCAATCCCACATAACGTCTTTGCTTGAGCACCCATAGTTCCTATAGTCATTAAGTTTTCATCGATAGCTTCTTCCTCAGATAAACTGAGTGGTCCTTCGAGTTGATACCTACCAAAGTGACCATCCTATCTGTCAGTCCTACTTTTTTTTTTCTGGGAATTGGTAGGTATTTGACATTTATCCAGCATCCAAAACTGTAGGTCTATACATATTTATTGGTCGTTTCGAGCCGGATTAAGGCCCAGTTGGATAACGAGCTACATCGGTAACTGTGATTTTGTGGTGCTCAACATAACTGTGATATATCCATACATCAACTATAGGCCTTGCGCGGAATATTGCCCTCCGACCCTGCACTCTATAGGAGGATGGGAGAAGCTGAGGGCTCGGCAGCCTGAAGCTAGGTTCACATGGATGCAGAAAGTGCGGAGCGGAAAGTGCGGAACGCCACCTGATTGGCTGGAGCAAAGGATCGAGTGGGGCAGGTCCTTCCGCAGGTCGACTTTTGGAGCGGACTGTTCGTGTTCTGGAGATTTTGATATTTTCCGCACCGCATGAGTGCGCAATTACCTTCTGCCCCACCTCTGTTTGGTTCTTCATTAAAGCACAATTTAATGATTCGGTAGACTTTTATTTTAAAGTAAATTCGGCACTCAACGAGTTAACAACATCTGGCTATCCCAGTCTAGTCTGTCGACAACCCTAATGGTGGGGGATGGCGGGAACGCATTTTCACTAAAGGACGGCAAATGGCCCAAACTCTTATTTTCAAACATCTTCCCCTTTTCATTGTTGAAAAATGAAAATCTTACAAAACATGAAAGCTTACAGACATTAAACAATACATCTATAATAATTTAAAATAACACACGAAAATACAGTCAACATAATAGAAATCTGGAACATAACACAGCTTACAAACATGAGTAACATTTAAACTAAGACAAAAGAAAAGAATGAACGCATACAGTCAACATAATAGAAATCTGGAACATAACACAGCTTACAAACATGAGTAACATTTAAACTAAGACAAAAGAAAAGAATGAACGCATCACATTTCAGTATCTCGGTATCTCTACGGAAGGTTGACCTTGCGGCCAGACTTAGTTTGATAGGTCGTGTCATTAACCTTACTGGAGGGGGAGGAACTTCTGGGTTTGTTATTTTTTGGAACATCAGGTTCAGTTTCAGGTTCTGCTTCTAAGTCATCGTCATAATTAACTACAAATGGATTGTTGGATTCAAAACTAGAACCACACTTCCTCATCAATAACGAATTCCTGCGAAGGACTCTACCCCTCACTCTGACAAGGTATGAGCGAGGCTCAACCTTAGCAATAACCAAACCCTCCTCCCACAAGGTCGTGTTTGGATTTTGGACCAAAACCCTTTCTTTGACCTCAAACGTGTCGGGTGTCCTACTTGACCTATCGTAATAGTCTTTCTGTTTAGATTTGGTTCTGATTTGAGGATCATGAATTATTTTGGGACGGAGGTGGTCAAGAGGCACAGGTAGCTTACTTCTCAGATTTTTTCCCATACGGAGTTGGGCAGGAGAATATGGTAGCCCAGCAACTGGGGAGTTACGGTAGTTCAAGAGGTATAGGTTGATATCGCGACCTTCTTGACGAGATTTCCTCAGTAATGTCTTTCCAATGCCTACCGCTTTTTCAGCTAGCCCATTACTACGATGGTGGTGAGGACTCGAGAATCTGACGTCAAAATTCCACTCAGCTGCAAAGTTGAGAAATTCATACGAGTTAAATGGATTGTTATCTGCTACCAATAGTCTAGGAATTCCGAAACTTCCAAAAATAATTTTGAATGATTCGATTACCGATTTCGCTGACTTATCTTTGACTCTCACGACCTCCAACCACCTCGAATAGTAGTGGATGACGAAAAGATAAACGCTATTATTGATTTCTCCAATATCAGCCGCTATTTTGTAAAAAGGGATTTCAGGAATATCATGGGGCATTAGGTCTTCCTTAATCTTGCTACGCTGGAAGCGCCGACAGACAGCACAAGACGCAGCAATATCAAGAACAGCCGTCATGATACCGGGCCAATAGAAAAACTGTTTCGCCTTATTTTTAATTTTGTGGAATCCTAAATGGGTTTCATGCAACAAATGCAGAATATATTTTCGCAATTTCATTGGAACTATCAATCTTTGATCATAATAAACTAATCCATTTTCGACAGTTATACCATTACGAATTTTGAAATAATGATTGAGATCTGAATCTTGACTGGTAACAGTTTTCGGCCAACCATCTGTAAAATACCGGATAAGCTGAGCCAACGTCTCATCATTTTCTGTTTCACTAACAAATTTCTCCATTTCATGATCAGTGAAACTATTACTAGTTCCAATTGTATGAACCACATCTTTCATACTAGTGTCATCATCACTCATACTATAAACAATGTTGCGAGATAACAGGTCAGCTAATACCATTTTTCGACCAGGTAAGTATTTAAGTTCAAATGAGTATGGGAGTAACTTCAAACGGAGCCGACGAAGACGAGTGTTCGGGATTTTACTTATTTCTTTTCTAATTACCGAAGTCAAGGGGGAGTGATCCGTGTAGGCAGTAACATTGGGGTGGCCATAAATGTAATGGTGGAGTTTCTGAAAAGAGAACGTGAGAGCAAGGAGTTCTTTTTCAATCTGTGCATACTGACATTCAGTCTCCGTCATAGACCTACTGCAAAACACCACCGGTTTGCCATTCTGAAGGAGAGCGCACCCAAGGGAGTGCTGACTAGCGTCAGCTTGTATTTCAATACTATCATTAGGGTTGAAGAAAGCAAGCATAGTAACATCACAGACCATATTTTTTATCTTCGCAAATTGATTCTCATGGGCAGGGGTCCAGACCCAGTCATTCTCTTGTTTAAGCAAAGGCCTGAACGGCGCAATGGCCTCTGACAAGTTAGGAATGTAACTGCGCAGATAATTGACCATCCCGAGTATTTTTTGGAGTTCTTTCAAACAAGTGGGTGGTTTCAAGTTTTTGATGGACTCAATTCGAGAAGGATCTGGCCTGTGCCCGTGTTTATTAAATAACATTCCTATGAATTTGACTTCCTCAACAAAATACTGAATTTTTTCAGCATTAAATTTTATATTATTTGCCCTAGCGATTCCAACCACTTGTTTGACTATTCTATTGAGTTCATCTTTAGTCTCAGCAAAGCAGAGAATATCATCAAAATATACTTTCACACCATTGACATGGCCAAAATATTTAGACATCAGCTTTTGGAAAATTTCTGGAAGGCAAGACAACCCGAACGGTGCCCTCAAAAACCTATAAATCCCATAAGGTGTCGAAAACGCGCACAGATCCCGTGAGGCCTCATCTAAAACTATCTGATGAAACCCTTGTTTGAGGTCAAATAGGCAAAAATATGACTTGTTGGCCATCTCTAGTGACAGTTCTTCAGGAGTGGGTATTTCAAAATAATCTCTTATGAGATACTTATTAAGATGTTGAGGATCAATACAGAGCCGCAAAGATGAATCTGGCTTCTCAACTATTACTAAGCTATTTACCCATTCAGGTGGGTTACTCACCTTCTCAATGACCCCTTGCTTCTCCAGGTTAGCCAAAGTAGGATTCAGTTTGTCTTTGATTTTATAAGGAACACGCCTCGAAGGACACGACACAGGGACAGCACCCTCTTTCAATTTAAGCGAACAAACATCTGGAAATGAACCAATACCGCGAAAAATATCCTCGTTACATTTGATAAATTCCGAACAAGACATCGAGATACCTTTGACAATATCAATGCGGTTGATTAGTTCGAATTTTAAGCAAGTGGCCAAGCCTAGAATTGGAGGGCATTTTTCGTGATTCACTACTATGAAATCCACCTCATGTTCTATGGCATTGTATCGCAGGGGGAGCCTAATCGAGCCCACTGGCCGAATCTTAAAACCCCCAAAAGCCTCTAATCGTACAGGCGTACTAACAATTCGTGTGGAGACATGCAAATCTTCCAAGGGCTTTAATGGCAATATATTCGTTTGGGCCCCAGAGTCAAGCTTAAAGGAAACAGGTTTAGATCCATTTAGTAGTAATTCAACTGTCCACTCCCTTGTCTTAGAAACAATAGTATTAATAGGGACATTACTAGTAGCAATAATGCTACCAACATTAAAATCATTATCACTATCTCCGTCAGACTCATTATACCTAACTTCTCTAACTAAAGTGTTTTTAAAACACATTTTAGCAAAATGATTGAATTTGGCACATTTATTACATTTTTGACCCTCAGCAGGGCACTTACGATTGTGATGGGTGTAACCACACCGTTGGCATTGGGCGGCTTTCATCATGGGTCTGGGGGCTGGCTTCTCTGAACCCGAGCGACTAGCTTCACCACTGGAACGATCGAACGGTGATCCTCCTTGCGAGCGATGGTTTCCTTGTTTCCTAACAGCCATGACCTCGGATTTGACGGAGTCTGAAATCATTTTCGAATTGGTTTCAGCTAGCTCAGTTCCCTTGCAGAACTGTATAATTTTTTCCAATAAAGGGTTTTCCCTCAGCAGTTTGGCACGGAGATCGTCTGAGGAAATGCCCAGTGTGATTTGGGCTCGCAGAAGTTTGTCCTCTTGGTCGCCGAAATCACAGGATTTTATTAGGTATCGTAGGTCGGCGTAAAAATGTTCAAATGATTCGGCCGGCCGCTGTTTCCTATTAAGAAATGAGATATTTCCATTACCTCATTTCGTTTTGGCACACAATGTAATTCTAATACACTGAGAATGTTCTGGACGGTTTCGTGGTCAGGGGTGAGGGTCGTGATGCTGTTATAAAGTTTCAAGGCCTGTGCACCCCACTTGCACTGGATGGGGCTTTTTATCAGTCTCTGAGGCGACTATATAGATGACGGCTTCCTCCTTGAATTCTTTGAAGTTCACAGCCAGATTACCATCCAAATTTAGAGGTGAAGGTTTATTGAACTCCATTTTGGCATCAAATTTCGGACAACGTGGAGCACACTCAAGATCAATCAAATGCACGACAAACTTATTGAGAACACCACTTGCTCAGTCAAAAGTCAAAACAAATAACTAATGTCACGACTGCGCCATGTTTGGTTCTTCATTAAAGCACAATTTAATGATTCGGTAGACTTTTATTTTAAAGTAAATTCGGCACTCAACGAGTTAACAACATCTGGCTATCCCAGTCTAGTCTGTCGACAACCCCAATGGTGGGGGATGGCGGGAACGTATTTTCACTAAAGGACGGCAAATGGCCCAAACTCTTATTTTCAAACACCTCTCCCCCCCCCCCCCCCCTTTGCCGGCATGACAATGTTGTTTCTTGAATGATTTCTTTAATAATTAGTAGGTATTTGGTGTATGAGTGTTCGTGGTACAGGTGGAATTTCCATTTATAGGTTGGGCAAGGATTTCCTTGTCATGATGGTGAAATATTTTAAGCTACCATCATCCATGTTATCATTCCTTATCATGAAATATGCGAAAAGGGCCTCAGTGTCTTTTTCGTGGGATCGATTTTTTACGGCTTTGTGTCCGATATGGTACGTTGTTAGAAAAAACGTGTTCGAAAAAAAGGCCCTTTTGCGTATGTTATGCTTTTTTAAAAAGAATATATTTTTTTTGAGATTGCAGGCACGACGTGAGGTCTTCCAGTTTTTGTTTTATGGTAAAACATACGTACAGAATGTTTTTTTAATTATAATATTATTATACTGAGTTTTTGTTGTATTATATCGAGTTTACCTACAAGTTAACAGTAGAGGGATGTAGCTTGTCAGTGACCTTATAAAAGACTTGGTTGAGGTTTCAATGTTCTCATTTTATCCTTCCTTTAGTGCTCTTGTCATAACGCAAAGACAAACGTTTTGAACAAAACTATTTTAATCGTAAATACAGAATTGATTATTATAGAATATGAAACGAAAAAAAAACATCAACCGAAATATGGGGTTCATGGTCGTTGGGAGTCTTGGCTTGGCAAAGCTGGGCAGGACAAAGCCGATTTGTTTATCTTTGTTGTCAAAGCTGCGGAAGTTTCCACACCTCCTTTCCGCATCCATGTGAACACACTCCCGCAGTTCCCCCACTACTTTTCCACATTTTCTGCACTTCACGCATTTCCGCACTTTCCGCATCCATGTGAACTCAGCTCTTCGCGCATTTCCGCACTTTCCGCATCCATGTGAACGCAGCCTGAGTGGGATGCAATGTTGGGACTTTTACTCTGTTATGTTGGCAGCTCATTCCGTTCCCGTATCGTGTTTTCCTTGATTGCATCTTGCTTTTCGTTTCACCATCCTACCTATATCGTCGTATTAACCCTTCTTATTTTAACTGTGAGTATCATCACAATCCCCGTCATCCTATTTTTGAACCGTCAGTTTCCGTGTGTCGCCTACACAATCAACTGGACGATCAACCTTCATCGTCAGAAAGAAACCGGAAACCTGCTATCGCAAGAGGCAGGGCTCTAAGGAGTCAGGCACGAGAAATAGTGTACAATGTGTGCCAGTATTTTACGAGGAAGAAGAAAGAGGATGACGCGAAATACAACGTTCGCGATGTGACTAGTGCAGCGACGGGCGTCTCGGCGAGAACAGTCGGCAACATTGTGAAGGAAGCTGGAAACCAAACAACATCAGATCAGGCGAGACCTTTGTTTGTTACGCCAACCAAGTCCACATCGCACAAGAAGGTCATCGATGCTGATGAATTCACCGATGCTGCTGTACGAAACAAGATACGTGAATTCTACATTGTTCAGAAAGATTGCCCTTCATTGAAAACACTGTGCGGAATTGGCGAGTGACGGAGTCCTCGAGTGTGGTAGAAGTTACCTTCGGAAACGACTGGTTAGTAGCGGTTTTAGGTGGAAGAAATGTCAGTCTAACCGAAAAGTTTTGGTCGAACGACCCGCAATTGCAGCTTGGCGAGCAAGGTACCTACGAACGATCAATAACTATCGCATGCAAGAGAAAAACATCGTTTATCTCGACGAAACCTATGTTCAAGCATCCCACAGCGTCTCGACCTGTTGGTGAAGAAGTACACCTGAGAAACTATTACTCTGAGTTCTCTACAGAAGAGTGGGCAAATGTGTGTGGACACGTGAAAAAAATTGAGGACGACTACCATCAAAAAGATCACTTAAGCTGGGTTCACATGGTCGCGTAAACGCTCAAAAGCGTAAAGCATAAAGCCTCCTGATTGGCTACCGCCTAGTTGATGGGGGGGGGGGGGGGGGGGGGGGAAGCGTCAACGCCGAGTTCACTTTTGGAGGTGACTGTAGCGTATTGGAAATGTAGATATTTTGAGCGTTTACGCGCCGTAAAGCGTGCGCAGTAGACCCCCCGTGCAGGGCCCCATCCAAAATGGCGGATCCGTCACAGCTGATCTCCCACATCTTCCGGTAGACGAAAGACTCGAAAGACAAAACAACGCGGGAAAACAACAGCTGGACAGTTCTCCCGAGGCGCATTGCGCATTGGCGTTACGCCTCCATGTGAACCAACACTCGCGTTTTCAGCTTTTACACGCCTCCCACCCTCGCCGCCTACGTCGATTACGCTTTTGAGCTTTTGAGCGTTTACGCGACCATGTGAACCCAGCTTTAGTCGAATCGGAGATCGATAGTTTCATAATTAATGTTTGGGGGGGGGGGGGGGGGGGCTTCAGATACTGATAGCAGTTCCGATGAGGATTCGGATTTTTCTGATTAGGTTTACGTACCACAGTTAAATTACGTAAGTACTAAATAAATGAATAATAATATGTACTAAGTAAATAAATAAATAATAAAATAACATTTGTTTCCAATCTTTCCTTTTATACCTACCTACCTTCAAAAAATTTTCCTTATTTACCTCATTGTACCTTTTCAAAAAAGTGCTCCTGATTTTCAAGAAAACATTTCATAGAAAAATCCTATTACACACGAGTTTGTCTGTCAGATCAAAGGAGGAGGTCGCTCAGGGGTCCGATTTTAAAAAAATTGGGAAAATGCTATGTTCATTCACTATGGTAGGTACCTATGGTAGAGGTGTGTAAAGCCGCGGCCACACATGCGGAGTTCGCCGAGCACCGAGCAAAAGTTCGCCGATTTCCTACATGTGTAGCCGGACGGCGAATATTCGTTATTCGGCGAACACCGAATATTCGGGTGCTCGCCTCGGAGGCGGTTTTTTGCCCGCTTCAAAGGAGACGAATGTTCGCCAAGTGGCGAACATTTGTCCCGGCCACACATGCGGACGAAGATTCGCCATCCGACTGTATGCGGGCATAGTCTATGCATCCAACTGACTGAAGAGTGAAGTATCCTGTGATTCACATCACTTTCCCTGTAGGGATGTCCGATTCTCCAAAATGAATCGATTTTTTAGAAAAGTATCGAAAAGAATCGCGATTATTTTTTCAAAAAGAATCGATACATCTGAGAATCGATTCTTTTTTCTCAAAACAATCTTGTGGGAGTAGAAAGTGAAGAAACATTATTAGGTAGGTACATTATGAAACCTCTGATTATTACTAATGCCGAATATTCGTCAATGCTCGGGGTAGTGCTCGGTGCTCGGCGAACTCCGATTGTGTGGCCAGGGTGCTTTTTTTTGGCGAACATTTGGCATTCGGCGAATGCCGAATGTTCGGTATTTGGCGAATATTCGTTGCTTGGCGAACTCCGCATGTGTGGCCACGGCTTAAGACAAGGTCACTTGCCGGATTCGAATCCCAAACGGTCACTCCGTCCACAGACAAGGTTCTTTGAACCCGTTCACACGTTCATTACGTTCACTTACTCAGTGATGGATTGCGTTCCCCGAAGCACATTATTGATTCTAGGAGTAGTGGGCCCAGTAAAATGGTACACGTTTACGATTTGGACTTCAATTTGGATGCCCTGTATTTTTTTAATTAGGGTTATTATTGTTATTTTTACACATTTTTATGTTGTTATTTATTTTTACTACAAAAATTGTGTTGAACTACCTATGTATTAAATTACAGGGGAGTAGGTAAGCATTTAAATAATAGGCAAACCTGTCTCTGTTGATGAATATAATTATGAATCTCAAAAAAAATCCAGGTACCTATGAACATGGTAGGTAGGTACAATAAAATAGGAAAAATACAATAGGAGAATCGTGATAGGGCATTAAAAATTTTTAAATGACAACGATATTACGTAGTAATTACCTCTTCATCTTGGGAGGTACTTATCAATGAACTGAACAAGATACTTTTAAGCTGGGTTCACATGGTGGCGTAAACGCTCAAAAGCTCAAAAGCGTAATCGACGTAGGCGGCGAGGGTGGGAGGCGCGTAAAAGCTGAAAACGCGAGTGTTGGTTCACATGGAGGCGTAACGCCAACGCGCAATGCGCCTCGGGAGAACTGTCCAGCTGTTGTTTTCCCGCGTTGTTTTGTCTTTCGAGTCTTTCGTCTACCGGAAGATGTGGGAGATCAGCTGTGACGGATCCGCCATTTTGGATGGGCCCTGCGTGGGGGGTCTACTGCGCACGCTTTACGGCGCGTAAACGCTCAAAATATCTACATTTCCAATACGCTACAGTCACCTCCAAAAGTGAACTCGGCGTTGACGCTTCCCCCCCCCCCCCCCCCCCCCCCATCAACTAGGCGGTAGCCAATCAGGAGGCTTTACGCTTTACGCTTTTGAGCATTTACGTGACCATGTGAACCCAGCTTGACATAATACATCAGCTATACATAATAATTCAGAAAATACAATAATAATTTGTCGAATTTGGTAGATAGGTAACCATAAAATTCACAGTGGTTGGTGCCTATCAGTGCTTCTTACCTAGATACCAAAACTGTCGCCCGTGGAGTCGAGAGTCGATTGACACACTGAATGTCAAACTCAGGTGAAAAGGTGAGTCAATGACCGTTATGGAGGAGCGGGACAGGGAGGGTGGTAGGGCTAGGGAGGGATTAGAAGGGAACCGCGCGTACGCCGAACCGACGCAGCGCCACTGGTGGTTTGGTGAACGTATGACCGTGTTCATTTTGACAACTCGTTCAGTTCAGACAAGGTCTTTTCAATACGTTCACTCCTGACCGACACACCTCTAACCTATGGCTTTTATGACAGTATCATTTTTTATAACAAAAAAAGTTTTTATGACTGTTCACACACTCAGCTGGAAGAAGGATTACAGGGGGAAAGTGCTGCCACTGGACAGGGGAAAAACAAAAAACGCTGCAAAGTCCTTGTCACATGGGATTATTATTCTATTGGACATACCTACGGAAATGTTGGCTGTTCATTTATTGCACTTGCACGTAAAATTGGAGGTTTTACACATCAAATCGGAGGTTTTTGACATTTTCGTGTCTTTACTTTGGCACACAAACTCGAAAAGCGTTACCAAAAAGCGACAGGAAAACGCGTTACGCACCATTTCTGATGATTTTTGCTTACAACTGATTCGTTTCTACGGAACTTCATGTTTGCCCTTTTTCATCATACAAAAACCGTTCACCACTCGTTGGAATTGTGTGACTTTATTGTATATTTTCTTGTTGACCTTCATCGGGTCGCGTCCTTCCGAGTAACATCATCAGTCGCAAGGCGGTAATTTACCGCCCTCCTTTTTTTAACTTTTGGTTTTATGTTTCACTCTATATGGCAATATGTATGTGACTATTTGGTTAATAAACATGTAGTAGACATATATTATGATTCAAACAAATTTATTCAACATCAAAAATGCAAAAAATATTGAGTACTTGGTGTATCAATTTAAATCAGTCCCAAAATACGTAGGTGTGAGATCAAAGTTAATGAACAAGTTATTGGTACTCACAATAAAAAATTATTAGAGCCAAAAAGGGTAACTACCTTTGACTAGGGGTATACTTACAAAATATAAACATACAAGGTAGGTATACAACAATAGGTATTATAAGTAAAAAAGGACGGAATTACAGCGAGTATTATTTTCATCAGTCAATCTTCCTCTGACGTTATTCCTTGACAATATTATCACAGGTATGGCTAGAATGTTGTTGGCATATGGAGTTCCCACATGTATCACATCTCAGTCTTGTAATGTTATTCTTCTTGGAACCGCAGATGTAGCAAAATCGTCGTCTATTTGTTGGCGGTACATTTCTTTCCTCGCTCTGTACCTCTTCCCTGTAATCAGTCAGGAAAAGAACCAAACCCTTTGGAAGTCGCCGATTTTGAGTGCGGTCCCTCAAATTAGCGTCCATCAATTCCATGGCCAAACCATAGAGGTATACTTATCCTCCTAACAGACGTGTCAAAGGGATTATTCATTTGATGTATTCTCATAGAATTGATCCCTGCAATATCAAGAGTACGGAAGAAAACGGTCATAGGCCATCTCTTTGTTCTTCTGGAGGTAGATATTCGAGAGCACATGAGATCAACCGTGTCTACCCCCCCTTTTGTTGTGTTATAGTTCAAAATTTGAACCGGTTTCCCAGTTTCGTCGTCAATTTCATCGGTGTCGTGCATAGTTGACAAAACCAAGACAAATTTTTTTTTTTTTGTAGCAAACGAAACTAATGGTGCTTCATCATTACAACCGAATAAACTACGGCCAGGAACGAGACTCTTATTTTCTGTCACAAATTCAGGAGGAATTTCTTTTTTGTTTTTGCGTAAAGTTCCCAAGAAAGTCAAGCCATTTGCCAAAAGGTGTTGGGCCAGCAGATAGCTACTAAAATAGTTGTCTGTGGTCAGATTCCTATTTGTTCTTTTTATTGGGTCAGTTAATCGATTGACTACATCGAAGGGCTTGTTCGAAGTGACAGGGACCTGGTTTCTGTATACCGCAGTGTCGAGCAGAGTAATTACTCGGCGAATTATCTTATTCAAATAGCCCGCCTGTAATCGATCATGATTGTTCGATATATCGTTAACGACTTGTGAACAAAATGATAGATATCGATTATAGTATTGCGTATACCGATGGCAACTGCCGTGTGTTATAATAATTAAAATAAAACAGTTACTTAAAACTTAATAAGCTCAAACATATTCTTCCACGATTCCTGATCGACTATTCAACAGGTTATGCAGCCCAGACACTAAAAAAATCGCTTGAGGTAAGAGATAACTTCAAATAAAAATCTCGTAGCCAAATTCTAACCTCATCATGGGTAAACCGCTACTCGGCAACGAGGAAATCTCGTCGATTGAAAAACTCAGCGACTCGTCTAACTTCCTTCTTTGGAAAAAAAAACTCGTCGTTCACTTTAAAGCTAATGGTATTTATCCAATCGTCGACGGAACCTCAAAATATGAGGACAATAGTTCTCCCGAATGTCGAAATAGGGTAAACCGTACAGTAATGAGACTCCTACAGTAATGGGACAGTCCCAGTTCAAATGGCGAAAATAAGGCTTCAATTCATTTGTTACCTACCAGATTTGCACAGGTGGTGCCTCCATTAAACATCTGAACGTCTACGATCGCCGGGACGCCAAGATACCAGGTGATCGACGTCATCACGCCATTCATCGCCCAGACTACGGATTGACTAGTGAAAATTAATTTTTTGTTTAGAAATCTGTGTTTGCTGTTAAGCTTCTACACCTCACAATTTTCAACATTTTCGGATATTTCAGGTAAGAGAACATTCCTTACAGTTTTCTCTATAGTTTTAGCTAGTTGTTGGTGCATTTTGTTCAAGTCAAGCTTCACTTATGACCCTGTCTCTTTACTGTATGGTAATTTAGATGTTTAGACAGTAATTGCCCACCCGTCCCATTACTGTTTTATTCAATTTTCCGGTTATAATGAGTCACTGGAGAGTACTATTGATTATAAGATTGTGTGTATAAGAAACTTGAGTATAAAATGAGTCTACACAGTAATGGACGTAGGTGTCTCATTACTGTATTTGGTACTGTCCCATTATACCAATTCTGCCTATTCCACCTTATTTTTCATATTTTTTACCTTACAGAAATGCCGAAGTCCCCCCAATACTCTGAAGAGGCTTTGTTGAAGGCAATGGAAGCGTTCAAAGAGGCCGCCAACAACGAAAGTAGTCCTTTTAAAGCTTTACTTAGAATAAAGAATTTCTTGGGTGGTACAAATATAGTAGACCAAGAATCTAGGGAAGAGAACGTCCCTCCAAAAGTTCAAGTAACTACCTCAGACCCCATCGCTGTAATTGAATCCGTACGTGAAGAAGAGGAACTAGTAGATGATGTCCAAGAAGAAATGGATGGTAACCCCACCCCAGGAGGTAGCATTGAACGTAGTTCAGCTGAAGAAGATTGTACAAGAGAAAAAATCCCTCCAAAAGTTGCGAGCCCCATCCTTGTGGTTGAATCTACACAGATAGACGAACTAGTACCGGTTCAAGAATCTGCCGTTAACTCTACTCCTGATGAGTTCTACTCCATCAAAATATTCGATCATTCTTGACAAATATGCCTCGGCCAAGTCGGAAAGGGAAAAGGAACGTCGAAAGACTGAGCTATGCTATTACGTCCGATAAATACCGACAATCGTTGAGAAGAAAGATAGAAGAAAAGGAAATCCGAGAAAAAGAGAAAGAAGAACGGAAGAAGAGAAAAATAGAAAAACGTGAAGAGAAGTTATCTGAAAAAAATTTAAAACGTGTTTCAAATCTTTGCGATACATGCAAAACATGTATACGTAAAAACAAATTACAGTGCAGCAGTTGCACACGGAATTTCCACGTTAGGTGCGTCCCTCAGTTCCACAAGGACCACATTCCTGACGCAGAGGACTACCATCTTTACGTGTGTAACCACTGCTATAAAGAAGCAGGGAGTGACGAAGACAATTATAGTTTGGACATTTCGTCTGATAGTGACACAAGTTGTGACATGATGTCATTGGAAGACATTTTGAATGCCTGTTCTTCCAAAATGAAAAGTTAGAGTAGAATAGGGGAAGCTGAAGTTTTATGTTTTAGATTGAAATTTTGTGAAAATTTTTATATTGCAATTTTATTTCAGTTTTATTTGTAAATAAAATATTTTTACCGTTATCCGAGACCACATTTATTCTTTAATAGTTATTTTTCTTTTATTGATAGGGCAAAGCGGTGCTGAGACATTATTTTTCAACACAAATGTGACTTATTTCGAGGTGTCCCATAACTGAATTCAAATGTCTCCTTATAGAATGGTGTGTCCCATTACTATGTTTTTCGACTTTTCACAGTGATATGTAGATATGAAGTATATGAAATGTTGGAAATGAAAAAAATCATAGTTGATTGTTAAGAGGAGATCCTGGGGAATATCTTGGAATATACAGAACCCTTAAAAAGTTGAAAACAACTTACGTAATGCATTTGAAAAATATGAAAGTCCTTAACCGGTCCATTACTGTATGGTTTACCCTAAACCGTACAGTAATGAGACTCCAACAGTAATGGGACAGTCCCAGTTCAAATGGCGAAAATAAGGCTTCAAATCATTTGCTACCTACCAGATTCGCACAGGTGGTGCCTCCATTAAACATCTGAACGTCTACGATCGCCGGGACGCCAAGATACCAGGTGATCGACGTCATCACGCCATTCATCGCCCAGACTACGGATTGACTAGTGAAAATTAATTTTTTGTTTAGAAATCTGTGTTTGCTGTTAAGCTTCTACACCTCACAATTTTCAACATTTTCGGATATTTCAGGTAAGAGAACATTCCTTACAGTTTTCTCTATAGTTTTAGCTAGTTGTTGGTGCATTTTGTTCAAGTCAAGCTTCACTTATGACCCTGTCTCTTTACTGTATGGTAATTTAGATGTTTAGACAGTAATGGCCCACCCGTCCCATTACTGTTTTATTCAATTTTCCGGTTATAATGAGTCACTGGAGAGTACTATTGATTATAAGATTGTGTGTATAAGAAACTTGAGTATAAAATGAGTCTACACAGTAATGGACGTAGGTGTCTCATTACTGTATTTGGTACTGTCCCATTATACCAATTCTGCCTATTCCACCTTATTTTTCATATTTTTTACCTTACAGAAATGCCGAAGTCCCCCCAATACTCTGAAGAGGCTTTGTTGAAGGCAATGGAAGCGTTCAAAGAGGCCGCCAACAACGAAAGTAGTCCTTTTAAAGCTTTACTTAGAATAAAGAATTTCTTGGGTGGTACAAATATAGTAGACCAAGAATCTAGGGAAGAGAACGTCCCTCCAAAAGTTCAAGTAACTACCTCAGACCCCATCCCTGTAATTGAATCCGTACGTGAAGAAGAGGAACTAGTAGATGATGTCCAAGAAGAAATGGATGGTAACCCCACCCCAGGAGGTAGCATTGAACGTAGTTCAGCTGAAGAAGATTGTACAAGAGAAAAAATCCCTCCAAAAGTTGCGAGCCCCATCCTTGTGGTTGAATCTACACAGATAGACGAACTAGTACCGGTTCAAGAATCTGCCGTTAACTCTACTCCTGATGAGGATAGTAGGGGTGCCCATCAAAATATTCTTGACAAATCTGCCTCGGCCAAGTCGAAAAGGGAAAAGGAACGTCGAAAGACTGAGCTATGCTATTACGTCCGATGAATACCGACAATCGTTGAGAAGAAAGATAGAAGAAAAGGAAATCCGAGAAAAAGAGAAAGAAGAACGGAAGAAGAGAAAAATAGAAAAACGTGAAGAGAAGTTATCTGAAAAAAATTTAAAACGTGTTTCAAATCTTTGCGATACATGCAAAACATATATACGTAAAAACAAATTACAGTGCAGCAGTTGCAAGCGGAATTTCCACGTTAGGTGCGTCCCTCAGTTCCACAAGGACCACATTCCTGACGCAGAGGACTACCATCTTTACGTGTGTAACCACTGCTATAAAGAAGCAGGGAGTGACGAAGACAGTTATAGTTTGGGCATTTCGTCTGATAGTGACACAAGTTGTGACATGATGTCAATGGAAGACATTTTGAATGCCTGTTCTTCCAAAATGAAAAGTTAGAGTGCAATAGGGGAAGCTGAAGTTTTATGTTTTAGATTGAAATTTTGTGAAAATTTTTATATTGCAATTTTATTCCAGTTTTATTTGTAAATAAAATATTTTTACCGTTATCCGAGACCACATTTATTCTTTAATAGTTATTTTTCTTTTATTGATAGGGAAAAGCGGTGCTGAGACATTATTTTTCAACACAAATGTGACTTATTTCGAGGTGTCCCATAACTGAATTCAAATGTCTCCTTATAGAATGGTGTGTCCCATTACTATGTTTTTCGACTTTTCACAGTGATATGTAGATATGAAGTATATGAAATGTTGGAAATGAAAAAAATCATAGTTGATTGTTAAGAGGAGATCCTGGGGAATATCTTGGAATATACAGAACACTTAAAAAGTTGAAAACAACTTACGTAATGCATTTGAAAATATGAAAGTCCTTAACCGGTCCATTACTGTATGGTTTACCCTAACGATAACCGTCCCATGTTGGTACTTCAAATGGACCAACAACGTCTGTGTGTAAAATTTGTATGGGTCGTTCAGCTTGGTTCCGTCCTGTTCCAAATGGTTTACGAGACGCTTTAGCTTTTACACATATGCCGCACATTTTTACGAGGTTCTTTAAGTCATGGTCAGATATTTTTACATTTTTTTCAATTTTCGAAAGTTTCTTGAGGTTGTCACAGCCGAGATGCCCAAGCTTTCTATGCCAGTCCATAGTTTCACTTTCAACTGAGACGAGAGCTTTATCTTCTGAAGTCAGTAGAATTTCATAGAGACCATCTAAATTTTTGTGGCCCTGGAGAACGACATTCCCATCTTGGCTGATAGCAACATTGTTGTTGTCAAAGACAACTTCACCCCCATGTTCTGTAATACATTTTACAGACATCAAATTTACAGTCAAATTAGGTACATGGAGCACATTGGTTAAAGTACATTGTTTTGAGATAAAATTTCCAATGGCTTTGGCCTTTAGGGCAGTAGGTACCCTTTTTAGCAACGCCTATGTTTTTGTCAATTTTATGATGGTTAGTTAACGGGCCATCTGATGTCACCGTATGTGAGGAGCAACCAGAGTCAACTATCCATTTGTGTTGATTTTCACAGCTTAGGTAACTGACATCATGATTTGTTGCCATTTCAGTAGCAATGTACGTGTACTGTTTGTTTGAATTATCATTTTCTCGCTTTTTATTTCGAAAATAGCAGTTAATTTCGTCGTGGTTATTTAATTTGTTGCGACAGATGTTGCAACGAAATTTCTGTTGACTATTTTTACTCTGGAAATTGTTATTTTGATGGGTTTTATTTTTCGAATTTTGTCGATAATTATTTTTGTTATTTTCATCATGAAATGCCATAGGAGTGGTGGTTTCATCTCTCTTGAGTTTTCGAGTTTCTTCACTTAACAGGCGGGTTGTCAAGTTTGTGATGTTACGTTCATTTTTAGGTGTGGATTCCCATGCACTAATGAAGAAGTCGTATTGATTGGGAAGTGTTGTTAATATTTTTGTCATCAAGGCATCGTCATCAATAGTACTTTCTTTGAGAGAGTTGATTCTAAATGCAAGACCCTCCAAGGTACTGATGTGTGTTGTGAGGTCGGACTTTCCGTCGTGTTTATAGCGGAAAATGTATAATATCTGGATTCTTACGCGAGACCCCACTGCCAAGAGCCTCTACACATCCTATCGTAATAAAGCTAAATCTCTTGTTCGCTCTGCAAAAAAAGATTACTATTCTTCCCAACTTAATATCAATCTTCCATCAAAAATCCTCTGGCAGAACATCAACAAATTCGGGATGAAATCTAAAACCAAATCTCAGGGCAATGATTATGCTAATTTTAACCCCAACGAGCTGAACCAGCATTTTGTGAGGGAACCTGGTCACTTTTCATCTCCTGATGAGCTTGCTGATCCTGGCAGTCATGGTTCTACAAACGAGTTTTCTTTTCGTAACGTCACCCAAATTGAGGTGTATGATGCTATCACGTCCATAAAAACTAATGCTGCAGGTTTTGACGAGATTCCACTTAGCTTTGTTAAAAAAATTTTACCAATCCTTCTCCTATCCCTTACCCATGTTTATAATTGCGCCATTACTTCCTCCACGTTTCCAGATTTGTGGAAACACGCAGTCGTCTCTGCCATACCTAAGAAGGAACATCCTTCGTCAGTTGAGGATTTGAGACCCATAAGTGTTGTGCCCATCTTGAGCAAGGGATTGGAAAACCTATTATACAACCAGATATCTTCTATTTTAAGTGAAAAAAACATCCTTGATCCATATCAGTCTGGTTTCAGACGTAATTATAGTTGTTCGACCGCCCTCTTGCGCCTCACAGAAGACATTAGAAATGGTTTTTCTAAATCTCTGGTCACAATCAATGTTTTATTGGATTTTGCTAATGCATTTGGATCAGTTGATCACTCACTATTAATTCATTTAACTACGTACCTATTATAAATTTGGTAGCACTTCCTGCTCACTTCTTAAATCATTTTTATCAAATAGAACCCAGGCTGTTAGGGTTGGTTCTGTAATGTCAGATGGGCTTCCTCTCAGGTATGGTGTGCCGCAGGGATCAATTCTTGGGCCTGTGCTGTTTTCTTTATTTATTAATGACCTCCCTAAGTGCATTGGTCCATCTAGATACATTCTCTTTGCTGATGATTTGCAATTGTATACCCAATGTTCCTATAACCAAGTTGCTCATGCAATTGATAGTCTCAACACCGACCTAAATAATATTAACCAGTGGGCTTACAGTAATGGTATGTTGTTGAACCCTGGGAAGAGCCAGGCCATTTTGTTCTCTAGGGGGGATTTTGACTTGGCTGGACTCCCGTCTCTCATAATTGATGGTGAGGCTATTACTTTTAGGGATCATGTTAGAAACCTTGGTGTGGTGTTTGACTCTCATTTGTCGTGGCAAAAACATGTGGCTATGATTTGCAGCAGAGTTTATTACGCCTTATATTTAATGAAACCACTCAAGAATTTTATGAGCAGTGAGATTAAAAAATACCTCGTTCGGACACTTATCCTGCCATATTTTACTTACTCTGATGTAATTTTTAGTACAGGATTGAGAGCAGATGTCATGAGGCACCTGACAGTGGCATTTAACTCCTGTGTCAGATTTATCTGCAATGCCTCGAGAAGGGAGCACGTAAGTCCCTACTATAACTCTTTTATTGGCTGTGGCATCAGTGATTTGATGAAAGTAAATCTACTGTGTTTTATTTTCAAATATATAAAGGGGGCTCATCCTGAGTATCTTAAGGGTATGTTTGCCCAAACTAGATCGGTTAGATCCTTGGGTCTCTTGATGCCACAACACTCACCTCTATCGGGGTGAGTGGTGTACGGCTTTGGAATGCCCTCCCCAGGGCTGTTAAGGAGTCACCCACCTGTTCGTCGTTCAGGAGGCGGTGTATGGCCCATTTTGCGGGGGAGTAGCAGCCATTCATATTATCTTTCTTCTCTCTTTCTCTTCTTCGTTCCTCTACCCTTCTCTTCTTCATTTTTTCTTCATTTTTCTTCTTCATTCCTCTACCCTTCTCTTCTTCATTTTTTCTTCGTTCCTCTAACCTTTTCTTCTTCATTTTTTTTTTTCCTTCATTCCTCTAACCTTTTCTTCATTTTTTCTTCATTCCTCTAACCTTTTCTTCATTTTCCTGCTCTCATTTTCGATTTAATTGTATCTCAATAATACAAATTTTTACTACTAATCTTGTACGCCAATTACCAATTAATTTTGCCATTGTGTACGCTAGGTGGGACCCAGGTCCTCTGTACACTTATCAATAAAGACTAAAGACTAAAGACTAAAAATTCGTCCAAAAGGTGTGATTTTTGGTCATCAGTATCTTTACTGAAGATTTTAGTCAATTTATCAAACATTTCGTGAGAAGTGTCGCAATTTATGACGTGCATAAGGCATTTACGGTCGATGGTGGTTTAAATTGCTTGTTGAGCCTTGGCTTCGTGTTTTACCCAAGTACCTACTTTGTTACCATTTTAGACGACTTTACACATTTTTCAGCTCTTTTCCTGATCAAAGAGAAGAGTGAAGTCTCCAATATACTAATCAACTACATTAAAAATATTGAGAGACACTGGACGCAAAAGGTCGAAACATTGAGAAGCGACCGAGGAGGTGAATACACATCCAACGAATTCAGGGAATGGTGCAAAACTAAAGGAATAAATTAGGACTTTACACCACCGCATACTCCTCAACTTAATGCCCACTCGGAACGCCTTGGACGAACTATCCTGGATCCAACCCGTGCTTTACTTTTCGATTCCCAGCTTCCCAAAAATATGTGGGGTGAAGCCGCACTAACTGCAGCTTACCTGATCAACCGAAGCACTACTGAATCACTTAAAAATACCACACCTGCTGAAAAATGGTATAAAAGAAAACCTAATCTCACTTACCTGCGTATATTTGGTTCTATTGCTTATGCTAAGAGAATGGGACATCTAAGAAAACTAGATCATCGTGCAGATGAATAGGTATATCCTGGTTGGCTACACAAATAATGCCTACCGACTATGGGATAGTAAAAATGAAAGAATAATCATCTCACGCGATGTCTACTTCTCTCCTCCTGAAAAAGCAAAAATTCAGCAAAGTCCAGAAAACAAAACAGAAAATGTTATCTATATCTACTCAGAAGAAGAAGATAATGATAATTCCGAAATCAACAAAATTAAAAATATTGATGCTACAAATGAAGATCCAGACGAAGGTGAACCTAATGATTCTTCAGAATATGCTGACGCTTCGACCACTGAACAAAGAAGCACAGAACAAAGCTCACTTCAAGACATCGAAGAAGAAGATGTGGTACCGGCTGAGAACAATCAACCGTTGCGGAGGGGAGGACGCCCAAAGAGACTTCCTCAACGATTGAATGACTACATCCTTGATGATGGAACTCTTGATGAACAAGCTCTCCTGTCTTACGAAGAAGCTATCAGGGGAAGATAGCGCTAAATGGCTAGAAGCCATTGAAGAAGAAAAACGATCTCTCATGAAAAATGACACGTGGACTATAGTAGACCAAGAAGAAGCAGCAAATAAGAAGATTTTATCCAACCGATGGGTTTTCAGAATTAAAGAAAACGGAAAATATCGTGCTCGTCTAGTAGTAAGAGGGTGTGAACAACGTGATGGCGTTAATTATTCGGAATCCTCCACATACAGCCCCGTTGTTGGTACTGATTCGCTACGACTGATTTTTGCACTGATTGTGAAGAATAATCTACTCATAAAAACATTCGACGTGAAGACTGCCTTCCTTTATGGACATCTGAATGAGGAAATCTTCATGAGCGTTCCCAAAGGCTACAATGAAAAAGGTGTTTGCAAACTTAAAAAAGCCCTTCATGGACTTAAGCAAGCGCCAGCTCAATGGAACAGTCGAATCACCCAATTTTTCAAGAAACTTGGACTACAACAACTAAAAACTGAAAAATGCATATTTGTTAATCCTGACAGAACTGTGGTAATTGCCATCTTCGTTGATGATGGAATCATTGCTGCTGTCGATGAAAATGTACTCAAAAATATTCTCAAAAATTTACAAAAAGAATTTGAAATTACAGTAAATGACCAGCCCGAAAGCTTTGTTGGATTCCAGCTAAAAAAAACACAAAACGGATTAAAACTACATCAAGACAACTACGCTAATGAAATCCTCACTCGAACAAGAATGATGGACAGTAAAAGTGCGATAACTCCAATGGTACCCGGACATGCAACAACAATAGTCAACAATGAACAAGCAAAATTCCAAGCAATTTCCATTTCGAGAAACTGTTGGAAGTTTGTTGTACCTATCATCAAAAACTCGCCCGGATCTCTCGTATGCTGTTGGACATCACTGTCGAAAAGTTGAATCTCCTACTCAGCAGGACGTCACAAACCTGAAACGAACTCTAAGATACATTCGAGGACGTACCAATGATGGAATTTGTTTTTCGAAGGACAGTCCCGATGAATTAATTGCCTACTGTGACAGTGACTACGCTGGCGACTCAGAAGATCGAAAAAGTACATCTGGCTACGTAATCTACTACGGTGGAGGTCCTATCAGTTGGCGATCTCGCAAACAGCCAATAACAGCTCTCAGCTCAACTGAAGCCGAATACATTTCGAGTGCTGAATGCTGCAAGGAACTCATGTACTTAAGAAGGCTACTTCAAGAACTTGAAGGTAAAGACATTTCTGCCACCATGAACATCGACAATACTAGTGCAATTGAACTGATTAAAAAGGGTATCCTCAACAAGAGGAGTAAACACATTGATGTTCGATATCATTATATCAAAGAACAGTTAGACAGAGGACTAATTAAAATCAACTACTGTCCGACTGATCAGCAAATTGCAGATATGTTTACTAAACCACTTGGACCAGAAAAATTTAACAGATTTCATTCAAAATTAATGTCATAAAGCAATTAACAGTAAAATATAAAAATCACTTATAACTTGTTATAGCAATGTAAAACTTGTTGAAGAAACTTGAAATGTGTAAACTTGTCGTAAAAAAAAATTAAGAAAATAATAAGTACTTGTAAAATTGCATAATAATCATGTTAAGAAACTTAAGACTTATTAAATGTTAAATGTATCCTGTTACCTTACTTACTAATAAGTTGTAAAACAAAACAGTTCGCTCGGTAATTAAGAGGGTGTGTCGAGCAGAGTAATTACTCGGCGAATTATCTTATTCAAATAGCCCGCCTGTAATCGATCATGATTGTTCGATATATCGTTAACGACTTGTGAACAAAATGATAGATATCGATTATAGTATTGCGTATACCGATGGCAACTGCCGTGTGTTCTAATAATTAAAATAAAACAGTTACTTAAAACTTAATAAGCTCAAACATATTCTTCCACGATTCCTGATCGACTATTCAACACGCAGTACATCTTCAAATTGTAGGTAGTAGGTACGTATAAAACGTTTGGGAATCGCACAAAGCGTATATTTTTAAGCCATACTTTGCAGGCTTTTTAGCCATGTACTGTATAAAGCTACAGCGACCCCGAAAAGAAACCAACATTTCATCAATCTTGACATACTCGCCAACATTATAGGCTCTTTGGAATTGGCAACAAAGTTCGAGAGAAATTCTCGTATGGGGGCTAACTTGTCGCTCGTTATTCGCTCATTTCGAGTGGTGATGTCATCAAACCGAAGAGACCTCAACAAAAATCTAAAACGTTGCTCACTGAAATTAGCTCGCAGAATTACCAATCCTGTTCCGTTTTTCGTAAAAAATTCTGAAAAATCTGCTCGATTGCCACGTTTCATTGCTATCAAGAGTAATGCCCCAAATGCTGCTAAAATTTCTGATCTTGTCGTTGGTTTGTAATCTCTTTCTCGAACATTTTCTGACAGGGCTCCTCTCTCAGCCTTTTTGTTAGCAATAAAAATAGTATTTTTCACAATATCATCTACCATCTCCAGAGAAATGATTTGGAGAAAACACTCAAGTATTGTTTTACAGTTTTTGGCTTGCCCCCTGGGACCAGGAATGAATTTTCAAAATGTTTTTTGCCTTTGTTTTTAAGGTGCCTGAATTAGGTTTGTGAGCCCACAGTGTTTCATTATCCTTAGCAATTAAAAATAACATGCCTTCTTGTTCCTCATCACCCAGTCTATCGTCACCAACATCGTCTTCTTCGTCTAAGTAGTGGATTAGGTTGATCCCTTCGTCATTGTTAGGGGGAGGGTGTGAGAATAATTCTAAATCCAGAAAAAAAGGGAGATGGGTTGGCGTTTTACCGTCGTTTGAATAACAGCTTTCACGAAAAGAACTGACTTTAATTTGAACAACACTATTGAAAAGAACAGGTCAACACTACTAGATACAACACTACTACGATTCAAAGGACAATAGGATTTAAACGACTATCCTTAAGCGACAACAAAAAAGCGGCAGAAGATCAGTGTCGCCAACACAACAAACTGTTATAATTATCACAATTCCTGACAGAGGGTCCAATTCAACTTCCGAGTCACTGCCATGATCATCCTGCTGAATGACTTCTTGATCCTCGTAATCAATGTCCTCCAGTTCGTCAATCTGTGGTTGGTCCTCTTGTTGGTTTTTTACTTCTCTTTCTTCTTCTGACTCTGCTTCCAACTCCAGAAGATATCGAGATAGATCCTCAGATTTATAAAAACGAGCCCTGGAAAAAGGAGAGTACAAAAAATGTACTTATAGCAAATAACCAAAAACAGAAACAACTAAATTGAGCTACAAATAAATGAAGTTGTTCGACTTCATCAACTGAAGGTTTTAGAAAAATAATCAGCACCTTGGTTAACATTACTACTTAATAAATGTATTAAAAGTTACAAAAAACTATAATAAATACCTACTCACAGGTTGCTCCAATGGTCGGCAAAAACAGATCGCGTATGCGGTCGCGAGGCGGTAAACTACCGCCGGTCGACACCTTGCAAACTTCTACCATGGAAGAATCTCTCTTCTTCCATGCTTCTACAGACTACTGAGCAGGGTGGAGCAGGGGTGGAGAAAAATAATTACTCTGCCATCTAGCGTAGATATGAGTATTTAGAGAATACGCGTCCCTCTTCACACCCCTGCAGACCTTTTGGAGACCGCTCCCCGCCTTTTTATGAGCAGGACGGTAATCTACCGCCCACGCAACCGGATGAAGGTTAACCGTACCCCCATACCTTGCGCGGTAGCTGAGCTGAACATGATGAAAAACGCTGCAAAGTCCTTGTCACTTGGGTTTATTATTCTATTGGACATACCTACAGAAATGTTGGCTGTTCATTTACTTATTGTTTCTTTCATGCGTAATAATCGAAATAGCTATTTCTGATGGTTTCCATTAATTTTGGCCCCTAAAACACGAATTAGGTACGCTCCTTTTTTTCCCAAGGTATCTTTGATCATTGGTAGTGCCATTTAATCGCCTTGATCCACGTGTTGATACTACTTCCAGTGTTATTATACCAACTGATGGTGATTTCAGACGATTTCCCAGGTTTTTCACTCATAAAAAATCAAATTAGGGAGCTGAACATTTGGTAGAACTCAATTTTCCATTCTTTGGTCAAAATCGACTTCATATTCGGTCTTGTCGTCCCCAAAACATGGAAAACGATATCTCAGAAGCTCATGTTACCAACATGTTGCTAAAACGCAAAAAGTACCTATTTTTACAGACATTTTCACTCATAACACCCCTGGGTATATTCCGATCGGGCTGAAAAGTTTCGGGACACAACTAGGGCCCAAATGGAGCATGTGTGCGAAAGAACGAATTTTTTAGACCGAAAATGAAGCCGGTATACGTGATACAGCGGACGGACATTGCATCTTTGGAATCTACGCACCTTGAAACGGAAAAGAAAAAAGTTTGAGAGGGTGTTATAAAAATTTTTTGCTGAGCGAATACATAGGTGTATTATTCACAGAATAATAAACCAAAAAACGGGGAATTCCGTGTTGAAAATGATTTCCACGTTCTCCGTCAGATGGCAGGGTCGGAGGGCAATATTGTAGCGCACGGCCTATAGCTTTAAGCTCCCCTGTGATATTATTATCGCATAAGGTACTCGTGCTATTGGGTCAGTCATCATAATATTAACGTTTCATTATTTATTTATTTATCATCTTAGTCAATCTTATTTATTATATTCGTCAATCTTATTTATTATCTTCGTCAATCTTATTTATTATCGTCGTCAATCTTATTTATTATCTTCGTCAAACCCTTTTATCATCTCTATACTTAAGCAGGCCATTCACGGTCCGATTTTTTATCCAACTAGTAGGACTCCTAGTCGGATCGTTTTTCACCACTCACGCTCCGACTCGTTTTCCAACTAGCGATCCAACTTCAGTCCTCGTTCTGGTTTCGTACAGCCGCGTCGTTGTAAACCGAAAAATGTATCGGGTGCAGTCCACGCTCAATGTGACCAGGAAACGGAAAATAGCAGCATTGTGCGTTTTGGCCGCATCACTTAAAAAAGAAAAAAAAAGTGTTGGGTGAAGAAATTGTTCCAAGATCGCGTGAACTACTGTGACACAAAGTTGCTAAATATCATTGATGAGGATGATTATAAAAACTACCTCAGAATGGACAACTCCACATTCACGCTTTTACTTGAAAAAGTTGGCCCATACATTTATAAAAAGTCCCATAAGCAGACACTCTCTCTGTACACATCAATAAAATCCGAAGTCCCCCTTCAATACTCATTCTGACCACGAAAAAAAAAACAATGAAAATGAAAACAAATAATGAAAATGAAAACAATTTGCGGGAGACGAGAGACCCGAGTTCTCCGAAGGTCGCACTCAGAGTGAGAAAAGTTGGAAGACTTTGATCCGACAGCCCCATTCACGTTCCAACTCCGTCGCTAGTCGGATGTCGGACTTTCGTATTGGGCCTTTCGTTGTTCCGACTAGACTTCCAACAATCCGACAACCCCATTCACGGTCCGATATCGGATCCAACATCGGATGTTGGAATACAAGTTGGATAAAAAATCGGACCGTGAATGGCCTGCTGCTTTATATATGGATTCTCAACATGGCGTCCGTGGAGTGATCTTGTGTTGTTCGAACGTCCGCATTCTTGTGCTGCTTTGGAAGCTTTTTTCCAACTTTTGACTTGCTGAAAACCTTCAAATGGACTAATTTTTTATCCCCTTTCAAGTGGAATATTGATTTCCCTCTGCTATTGTGCCAGGATTCCGTATCGGTTGGGCCCATCGCAACTAAGTTCTTATCTAGCTCTTATCAGTTTGTAGATACTGGTGCCACCATTGCTGTTTATACCTAAATTTGGTTGCGTTTTGCCGAATTCCTACTTTCTACTATTATTATGGGTCAGTGGGATAAAATGAAGCGCTCAACACAAGGTAAGCCACCTTCTCGTTTCACACCACATCACACTGATAGTACTACTACTCACGAACAGGACGTGAAAGGTAAACGGAAATCAAAACAGAATGGGAGACCACCAGGATTGCCTAATGCATCTCTCTCACAATCTGCTGTGGACAAGTCTCACAGTCAAACGGGTCAATGTGGTCCTGAAACAGAAGCCCAGGATGCTGAGATAGTTGATCTACAGATTCAAAATGCCCTTAGGGACTGCCTGGCTAATGAGAATTTCACGGAAAATCTAATATTGAAAATTGGACAGAGTATTAAAAAAGTCGTTGCTGAACTTGTTGATCGGAAGATATCGGTTTTGAATGAACGTCTTGATCATTTTGATCAAATCACCAGATCCAACAACATGTGTGTCTACGGTGTCGCTGAGGATGGTGACGCTAGCCCATCACGGTCGGGTCAATCTCTACCATTGAGTGTCACCAGTAAGTTTCATTCCAAATTACTCTCCAGTAAGTTTCATGATGTTGCAGACAGACCGAATATATGGATTTCTAGCGCTAGGAGGATCGGCAAACCAAGGTTAAACCGTTCATCGAATTCATTACCCAAGCCGCGGCCTGTTATTGTTACCTTTGAAACTCTCAGCACTCGGAACTTCTTTATTTCTAACAAAAAGCTGCTCAAAGGTACAGGACTCTACATTTGTGAGGATCTGACACCTTCTCGTCGCAAACTTTATCAGGACCTATTAGTAATTCATGGCCCTAAAAGTGTATGGTCTCATAATGGTCGTGTGTTTTGGGTCGATCCTGATGGAAAGCGTAGATCTGCTATATCGCATCATCAGGTCAGGGAGCTAATGACCAACGCTTCCATTCAACAAGAATCTCAGGGCTGTTTCCACACCCCTATATATGAACAAGATGGAGGAAATTCCTCTGGTTCCATCCTTGATAGGACATTGGTCGATGCCCATCCCAGTGACGGTGTTGTGTTCGGCTGCTCCTCCACAACTCAAATTGTGTCTGAACATGCTGTTACTCAGAGTGGGGACCCCCCGACCCCCCTCTGACCTTGTCAAGGGGACTATAAAAGAGCCAGGGTGCCACCAATAAACCAACCATTCTCTCGTAATCGATCGACTCGTCTATCCGACTCCCAATCACTACACTGGTGACATCCGACGTGTGAGCTACACCGCCAGCGCCCGCCGTTTGACAGCGTCGCAGCCCCGCCTCCACTTCAACGAGCACCACCACGCGCGGCCCCCACCGACGCCACAGCGGCGCCCCACTCCGACGCCCGCCTCGACGGCTATCGCAGCGCCTCCCGCTACTTCGCCCCACCATCACCGATCCTTATATAAGGAAACGGACGCCGGCGCCGAGCACACTTCCTGCTGACACCTCAACGGCCTGGCACCTACGAAGAAAACGAAGATGACCGAGCAGAAACCGCAAGACACCCGAAGCGAGCGCTCCTTCACTTCTCAAGCTCCAGCCGTTTGACCCCGCATTTCCGCACGTCTGGTTCGCCCAACTCGAGATAATCCTCGCACACGAAGGCCACACGACGCCACATGCGAAATTCACCCGAGCCTTCCTCGCTCTCGAACCTCGACAAGCGGACCTCTGCGCCGACATCAGCCCCTCGAACACCAGTAGCTACCAGACGCTCAAAACACGCCTTCTCGCGACACACGCACCTTCAGATGGTTCACGGCTCACCGCCCTCCTACAGCCGACATCCGACGACGAACTACCGTCGATCCTCGCTCGCAGACTCACCCGAGCACTTCCGGCCGACACACCCGCACCACTCGTCCGACACGTCTTTCTTCGAGCCCCCCACGAGCATTTTCGACTACACATTGCGGCCCACGAAGAACAAGACATCACCCGGCTCGCCAAACACGCTGATCGCCTCCTCCCATTCGCACCAACTCTTCAAGCGGCTACCGTCGCCGAAGAAACAATAGTGATTCACAGTAGACGACACCGGCGATCACCGACGAGAACGACAGCGAATGAGCCCCGGTTTCCAGCCCTTTTCGACGGCTACGAACCTTCCAACAATACACGCGACGCACCGAACCACACACACGAGATCGTCACGAAGGGACCCCCGTGCCATGCGAAACTTCGCCGAAAACCCCCGGATTTCGGCGAATTACTAGCGGCGGGGGTCATTAAACCTTCCGAACCTGCATGGTCCAGATCACTGCAGCATAGAGCCACACCACGAGCCGCTACGATTCTACGTCTTCAACTCGCCGCAAGCACAATCGAATCACGACCGCACGCTCACGTGGACTACCGACTCACCGCGCAAATTGATCTCAACCAACGCACGTTCCGTGGCCTCACTAATTTGCAGCATCGAACCACTCCACGAGCCGCTACGATTCTACGTCTTCAACTCGCCGCAAGCACAATCGAATCACGACCGCACGCTCACGTGGACTACCGACTCACCGCGCAAATTGACCTCAACCAACGCACGTTCCGTGGCCTCACTAATTTGCAGCATCGAACCACTCCACGAGCCGCTACGATTCTCCGTCTTCAACTCACCGCAAGCACAACAGAATCACGAGAGCACGCTCACGTGGACTGCCGACACGCAGATTTCAACAGCACAAAACGCTACCACGAACGGTCTACCGTACGCCACTCACGATCCATCAATTCGCCGCCGCACCGCCCACGGCTCGCACCAACCCCGCAGGAAGTCCAAGCCTCGCACGCCAACGCAAAACAGCGCCCGAGCTACCGCACGAGCAACATACGGCACCGGCGGGATATCTCGCGCCCGCACCGGCACCCACGCCACTAATCGGCCTCGACCCACCACCACCCCACGACAATGACCACAGCAGCCACCCGGACAACCCACTCGGACCCAACACACGCACCTCCCACGCCCGGCCACAGCCACAGCGACATCAACAAAATTTAATTAAAATTGAAAATTACTTAAATTCTGGGGGGAGCAGTGTTGTGATCGGCTGCTCCTCCACAACTCAAATTGTGTCTGAACATGCTGTTACTCAGAGTGGGGACCCCCCGACCCCCCTCTGACCATGTCAAGGGGACTATAAAAGAGCCAGGGTGCCACCAATAAACCAACCATTCTCTCGTAATCGATCGACTCGTCTATCCGACTCCCAATCACTACAGACGGTATTGAAGAGACCCCCAAAGGGACGTCCCATACGTCAAGAAGCTCATCTGGTGCTGTCAAGAAGATCATGGTGGACTAATGGGTCCTATTTCATGTAACACCTGAGTTTTTCTTCCTTTTTTTCTCTATGATCTCATTGTAAGTACCTACTATTATGATGCTGTATTGACCTGGGCCCCATTTTTCTATGTATTGTTTGTGATAATATGTATGCCTATATAATACTAGTGGACAACTTTTTTCCTTATTCAATTTAGGTAGGTGGGTATGATTTTTTTGTTGTTGCCTTCAGCCTTTGAATCCTGTTCATTGTACTCTCTCTGTGGATATTCTCATGTTTCCCAGAAATTAAGTTTTCATGTAACCACTTGGTTTTTTTCCGGTCTGTTGTTTTTCGCTTTAGGTCCATTTTTATTTTCAACTCTTGCTTAATTGTGTTCGCCTTTATTTTAGTTAGAATGTTGTTCGATTAGGATATGGGATACTTCGCTTACCTATTTTTGTTGAAACGCGAATTTTACCTTATTTTTTCCTGTCAAGTTCTGACAGCTATTTTTCAGATTATCTTTCATGTTTCTTCTTAGCTCGACCTTCCTTGTTTCTTTCATCTATTCTGTTTACTCATTTCACCCTCTATGTATCTCTTTTCACTTTTATTTCTTTCACTCTTAGTATGGTTGCTTACCCTTCGTTCTGTGGTTCCTTCTCGTTTCTTTTGGGACGTGCTGATATGGTGGGTGTTTCTTATGATGATTTCTGATTCTAGCTCGTCGTCGCCACTTCGCCCTTTTCATGCTCCCAGCCCATCATTGTTTTCTGATTCTCCTGTTGTCACTCATACTAATGATTCTCACCCAATTGTAGATCTTTCTAATGCCAGTACCTAATGATCTTTTTTCCATGTGTCACTTCAACGCCCAGAGTCTCATGGCCCACATCGATGCCATTCGTTTCTATGTTGCTTCGTCCAATGTTAGTGTCATTGGAATATCCGAGTCATGGCTCACTCGTCGAGTTGCGTCTTCTAGGGTGGATATTCCTGGTTATAGCTTTTTGCGCAATGACAGGGTTGGCAAAAGAGGAGGTGGTGTTTGCCTTTATATTCGCCAGGATCTGATGCATTCTGTTGTATGTAAATCATCCTCCAAAAGCGCTATTAAATATATCTTCCTTGAACTGAAAACTGGTAAGAGGAAATTAGCTGTCGGTGTTATATATCGTCCACCTGCCCCATTCTCAGATATAACTTCCTTGGAGCCTTTGTTTGCTGACCTTAACATCAATATTATGACAACATTGTTATAATGGGGGATTTTAACATTAATTTGCTCAATGGTAATCAGAAACCCACCAAGGACTTGTTCAAAATGTGTGACTCCATCCCGTTACATATTCTAGAATCAAAACCCACCCACGTTGGTCCTCATAGAGATTCTTTGATTGATTTGTGTTTTATCAAGAGGAAATCAACAATTATTAATTATGACCAGTATCCTGTACCAGGTGTTTCCCAGCATAAGATGCTTATTGGCTCGTTTTGTATTCCGATTCCTAAGCTTGAACCACATATTGTCGAATCCAGATGTTTAGGGAAGATTGATGATAAAACTCTGTTTGAAAGGGCGTCTATGAGAAACTGGCTTGAGGTGTACAGCTACACTGATGTAAATTCTATGGTAAATAACTTACAGTCTAATTTAACATCTCTCCTCGATGATGTTGCCCCCTTACGCTCAGTTAAAATTCGTCACCCAAATATTCCTTGGTTCAGTTCGGCTATTAAAGCTGCACTCCACAGGCGTGACCGAATGTATAGTATCTGGATTCTTACGCGAGACCCCACTGCCAAGAGCCTCTACACATCCTATCGTAATAAAGCTAAATCTCTTGTTCGCTCTGCAAAAAAAGATTACTATTCTTCCCAACTTAATATCAATCTTCCATCAAAAATCCTCTGGCAGAACATCAACAAATTCGGGATGAAATCTAAAACCAAATCTCAGGGCAATGATTATGCTAATTTTAACCCCAACGAGCTGAACCAGCATTTTGTGAGGGAACCTGGTCACTTTTCATCTCCTGATGAGCTTGCTGATCCTGGCAGTCATGGTTCTACAAACGAGTTTTCTTTTCGTAACGTCACCCAAATTGAGGTGTATGATGCTATCACGTCCATAAAAACTAATGCTGCAGGTTTTGACGAGATTCCACTTAGCTTTGTTAAAAAAATTTTACCAATCCTTCTCCTATCCCTTACCCATGTTTATAATTGCGCCATTACTTCCTCCACGTTTCCAGATTTGTGGAAACACGCAGTCGTCTCTGCCATACCTAAGAAGGAACATCCTTCGTCAGTTGAGGATTTGAGACCCATAAGTGTTGTGCCCATCTTGAGCAAGGGATTGGAAAACCTATTATACAACCAGATATCTTCTATTTTAAGTGAAAAAAACATCCTTGATCCATATCAGTCTGGTTTCAGACGTAATTATAGTTGTTCGACCGCCCTCTTGCGCCTCACAGAAGACATTAGAAATGGTTTTTCTAAATCTCTGGTCACAATCAATGTTTTATTGGATTTTGCTAATGCATTTGGATCAGTTGATCACTCACTATTAATTCACAAACTACGTACCTATTATAAATTTGGTAGCACTTCCTGCTCACTTCTTAAATCATTTTTATCAAATAGAACCCAGGCTGTTAGGCTCTGTAATGTCAGATGGGCTTCCTCTCAGGTATGGTGTGCCGCAGGGATCAATTCTTGGGCCTGTGCTGTTTTCTTTATTTATTAATGACCTCCCTAAGTGCATTGGTCCATCTAGATACATTCTCTTTGCTGATGATTTGCAATTGTATACCCAATGTTCCTATAACCAAGTTGCTCATGCAATTGATAGTCTCAACACCGACCTAAATAATATTAACCAGTGGGCTTACAGTAATGGTATGTTGTTGAACCCTGGGAAGAGCCAGGCCATTTTGTTCTCTAGGGGGGATTTTGACTTGGCTGGACTCCCGTCTCTCATAATTGATGGTGAGGCTATTACTTTTAGGGATCATGTTAGAAACCTTGGTGTGGTGTTTGACTCTCATTTGTCGTGGCAAAAACATGTGGCTATGATTTGCAGCAGAGTTTATTACGCCTTATATTTAATGAAACCACTCAAGAATTTTATGAGCAGTGAGATTAAAAAATACCTCGTTCGGACACTTATCCTGCCATATTTTACTTACTCTGATGTAATTTTTAGTACAGGATTGAGAGCAGATGTCATGAGGCACCTGACAGTGGCATTTAACTCCTGTGTCAGATTTATCTGCAATGCCTCGAGAAGGGAGCACATAAGTCCCTACTATAACTCTTTTATTGGCTGTGGCATCAGTGATTTGATGAAAGTAAATCTACTGTGTTTTATTTTCAAATATATAAAGGGGGCTCATCCTGAGTATCTCAAGGGTATGTTTGCCCAAACTAGATCGGTTAGATCCTTGGGTCTCTTGATGCCACAACACTCCTCGTCTTTGGAGGCTTCTATCGGGGTGAGTGGTGTACGGCTTTGGAATGCCCTCCCCAGGGCTGTTAAGGAGTCACCCACCTGTTCGTCGTTCAGGAGGCGGTGTATGGCCCATTTTACGGGGGTGTAGCAGCCATTCATATTATCTTTCTTCTCTCTTTCTCTTCTTCGTTCCTCTACCCTTCTCTTCTCCATTTTTTCTTCATTCCTCTAACCTTTTCTTCATTTTTCTTCTTCATTTTTCTTCTTCATTCCTCTACCCTTCTCTTCTTCATTTTTTCTTCGTTCCTCTAACCTTTTCTTCTTCATTTTTTTTCCCCTTCATTCCTCTAACCTTTTCTTCATTCCTCTAACCTTTTCTTCATTTTCCTGCTCTCATTTTCGATTTAATTTTCTCTCAATAATACAAATTTTTACTACTAATCTTGTACGCCAATTACCAATTAATTTTGCCATTGTGTACACTAGGTGGGACCCAGGTCCTCTGTACACCTATCAATAAAGACTAAAGACTAAAGACTTATTTATCATCATCGTCATACCAGATTGTTACTGTTGTTCTCGTTATCAATTGATAAAAGCTTTATTTTCGTTCTATCTACATCCAGCTATCTGTACCTAATTGTTGTGTGCTATTTTTCTACTTTGGTCATGCCTGCTTTGATAATAGTGTCCTCATAATCATTTTTCATATAATATGCTCTTTCTGTTGTGCTCGGTTAAGTAATTAAGTTGAGTTATTTGTCATGACATAGGGTCTAGAGGCTTTATGAAGTTGAAGTGGAAATATATTGCCATTGCTGAGCATATCATGTCTATTAGGGACAGAGGTGCATCCGCTGTTAACAATGAGGAGGACAGGATCACATTCCTGGGTATGTGTAAAGTGCTGAACGCCCGATTTGACACATTTATGGGGTTATGGGAGGACGCTGTTGATTATAGTGATGCTCACTCTCTTGATCCAGTATTCCCTTCGCCTTCAGACTCTGTTTATCTGGGCCAGGTCAAATCGTGGTACTACTAGGCGATGGGGTATCAGGAGACCCTTGAGCGAACTTTCGACATCTCTTGTTCAAGACATGGAGTCTCTGAATATCAGCGGTCAACCTCCTCAGCAACCATCAGGTAATCATCAGAAACTGTTTTTACCCAAGATCAAGATCAAGCCTTTTAGTGGGGACTTATCAGAGTGGCCAGCCTCCAAGCACCTTTACTGTGCCTTGATCAAGGAAGAAAGGTCTCTATCTAACGCTGAACGTTTTCATTTCTTAACATCATATCTAGAGGGTGCTGCTTATGATACGATTAAGCATATTCCGGTTACTGAAATCAACTTTCAGCAAGCATGGGATGCCTTAGTGAAGGTTTATGACGATGAGCGTAAGTTGGCAGTTTCATATCTGGAGAAATTCTTATCATTTAAACCTATTCCTGGTAAACCTACTGCAGCGTCACTACAACAATACCTATCTAATGTTAGCGAAAGTATTACCTCCCTCAAGACCCTGGAAATTCCTAACTTTTTGGACTACCTGCTTTGTGAGATAGCTCTTAGGAGTCTAGACCCTGCTACTCGTGAGGACTTCGAGATGTCAATTGTAGGTACCACCTTTCCTACATTCGATGCCTTGCGAGTTTTTGTGCAAAACAGATGTCAGGTCCTTCGACTAACATCCAGCACGACCTCGTCAAAGATGGACCCACCGCAGTCCAGTTCATCGTCGATTAAGCCAAAGTCTCCGAACGACTATTCTCCTAAGGTCAATTCTTCTAACCACGCGTTGTTGGCCCAGTCAGGTAATTTATCTAACCGGAGCAACTCTTCAAATAGGCAGCCTTCTGCATTCGCGTCTGAACCCATGTCTTGCTTCATCTGTAAAGGTACTCACGTCATCCAGTGACCAGTTCATCCGAGCCACCCCTCAACAGCGTCTGGATATGCTGAAGCAGTATCCAGGGTGTAAGAATTGTCTTCATCCTCGACATCGGACTAAGGAGTGCCAGTCTAACTACGGCTGTCGGGAGTGTAATGGCTTGCACAACACTAGTCTTCATTTGACTTCTAACAACTCTCAGCCCAATGTATCTAATAAACATTCTTCACCTGATCAGTCATCATCGCTTTCACCTAGTTTCATTGGCTCCAGCATTTCCCCTAGGCCGCACGGAGTTTTATTGGGTACAGTCATGGCCACCATCGAGGATGTTTATGGTAACCTTAAACGGTATCGAGGAGTTCTTGATATCGGTTCCTAGTTCTCGTTTGTTACAGAGCAATGTGTCAAGGAGCTGGGAAAGACTACGCGTCCGTTCAACAGTGGTATATCTGGGGTCAATCAATCCCCATTAAATCAAATCTCCGGCAAAATCAACATGACCTTCCTTTCTAACTCCTCGGCACTTGAAACAGAGGCTGTGGTGGTGCCATCAATGACACCTCCATTACCTCAGGTGGCACTAACATCGTCGCTCTGGCAAGATTATTTATCATATAATCTTGCCGACCCTGACTTTATTAATCCAGGGGAAATATCATTCCTTATCGGGGCTGATCTCTATGCGGAGATTGTAACTGGTGCCCCCATTACCATCCACCGTGATGGACCCCGTTTACTCGATACCATCTTCGGATTTGTTGCTGTTGGCAGGTATCGCGACAAGTCTCCCAACAAAACCACTAAATCAGTATCATTGTTGTCATGCGACAACACAGCTGCTCTCATCGAGAAGTTCTGGGAGGTTGAGGAACCTACACCGCATCATATCCTTTCCCCAGAGGATGAGCAGTGTGAAGCCCATTTCGTTTCGACACATCGTCGAAACGAACATGGTAGATATATTGTAGCATTACCGTTTAAATCTGATCAGCCTAATATTGTGCCTTATACCTCCAAAGCACTTTCCCGTCATTATTCGCTCGAGAATAAGCTTGCGAAGAATCCTCAATTGAAGAATGACTACATGGACTTCATGCTAGAGTACTCTTCACTTGGCCATATGTCGGTTGCTACCAGTGAACCCGCATATGTCATCCCCCATCATCCTGTGTACAAGATAGATCTTGAAGGAAAGGGCAAGCTCAGGGTCGTCTTTGACGCAAGTTTCAGGTCTGCTTCTGGGTCTCTCAATGACCACCTACTTACAGGACATTGTGCTGAACTTCAGAAGATTTAATCATGTCCTAACACATGTGACATTGTTAAAATGTTCTGACAGATTTTAATTGACCCATCTGATCTGCGCTACCAACAGATTGTTTGGCGTCCAGATCCGAGTGATCATGTCACTTTCTATCAGCTAGAGAGAGTAACCTATGGGTTGCGCTCCTCACCTTTCTTAGCCCAACATGTCCTTAGACAGCTCGTTTGGGACGAAGGTTTCCTGTACCCTGATGCAGCCAACACTATCCTGCATCATTCCTATGTGGACGACATCGCAACTGGATGTGACAGCCCAAAGGATCATCACAACTTGAAAACCCAGCTGATTGCTCTACTTGAAAAGGGAGGTTTTCAGCTTAGCAAGTGGAACACCAACTATCCACCACTTCTTGACGACTCGGACTCTTCTTCCCAATCAGTTCAACTCGGACCGGAGGCAGCATCCACTAAACTGCTAGGGATGCAGTGGAACCCGGTGTCTGATACCTTATCGTATCAGGTTGAGCAGCCCCTGTTCGGATTTACCAAATGCATTATTCTATCTAATATTGCCCGTTTATCCGATCCACTAGATTATCTCACTCCAGTTATATTCTTTGCCTAGACCATCTTGCAGGAAACCTGGAAGTCTGGGGTTGGGTGGGACAACGAGGTTCCAGGTAATATCAAGATCATGTGGGAAAAATTCACCCACGAACTTGCCTCTCTGTCTAGTATTCACATTCCTCGTTGCTTGCCGAAAACTTCATCATCCTATCAGTTGGTCTGCTTCACGGATGCATCGGAAAAGGGTTACTGCGCTGCTGTATATCTACGTACAGTTCAGCAGTCAGCAGTTTCTTTAACTTTGTTGAAGGCTAAATCTCGCCTAGGGCCTCTCAAGTCCCTGACCATACCGAGACTTGAGTTGTGTGGTGCTGTCCTCTTAAGTCACCTGTTACCATCTCTACAACATCTTGTCAAAAACCTCAATATTAATACCACTTTCTGCTTCACAGACTCAATGGTGGTCATCGCATGGTTGAGAACACCGCCTCATTTATTGCAGACATTTGTGGCCAATCGAGTTCAGCAAGTCCTTCAAGTAACAGTTGTCGCATGGTGGCAACACATTCGAGGGACAGACAACCCGGCGGATGTTGGCTCTAGAGGAATCCTTCCCTCCGGGCTCCAAGAACATCCATTATGGTGGACTGGGCCATCTTGGTGTAGCCTCCCCGTTGAAAACTGGCCAATCTCTAGTGATGTCCCTGCGATGGACCTTCCTGAGTTAAGGAAAACTCCTCAACCATCCCTTGCTGCAGTTAGAAAATGTACAGAGTTCATCCAGTTTACTGAGAGGTTCTCATCTTTTACACGCTTGATCCGTGTGCTTGGTTATGTCAAAAGGTTTATACATAACTGTCGAATACCTAAGTGGAGACGATCCAGGCGGCTTAAGGGTAAAGCTCTTTCATCGGCTGAGTTTGGTGCAGCAAAGTTCCATTGTTTGAGACTTGTGTAAAGACATTATTATCCGGAAGCTTTCAGCAGTATCAACTTCAACGAGCTACTGCTAGAATTGCAACGCCTTGCCGTGTTTATCGACCATAATGGTGTGCTGAGGGTTGGTGGTCGATTATCGAACGCCCCAATACCTATGGACCATAAGTACCCAGTGCTCATACCATCGAGATCACACATCACCATGTTGATCATTGGCCAATATCACGTTGCTAATCACCATGCCGGTCCATCAGCTGTCCTTTCAGCACTTAGGCAGCAGTTCTGGATCCCACGTGCCCGTAATCTTGTCAAGCAATATAAGTTGAAATGCGTCACTTGTATACGATTTTCAAAATCTTCTCGTGCGCCGTTTATGGGTGATCTACCGTCGTCGAGATTCAGCTGCGTGAGGCCATTCGCTAATACCGGCACAGATTTTGCTGGGCCGTTCCTCTGTAAAACATCACCTCGTCGTAATGCTCTTTCTATCAAGTGTTATTTATGCGTTTTCATCTGTTTGTCTACTAGGGCTGTGCATTTGGAATTGGCAGCTGCTTTAACTGTTGAGGCATTCTTGGATGCTTTTGACCGCTTTATTGCCCGGAGAAGTCTACCATCATCGACTAGAATCTAGAATCATCGACGTTCATCCCAGTGCAGAAGGTATCGTCAGGGTCGTGACCATCAGAACGGCTGGAGTTACATTCAAGCGTCCATCAACAAAACTGTTACGACTGCCTGTTAATGACGAAGCCAACTAACGTTGTCATCCAGCCCGGCATTCTATCTAGTCACCTGTGTACCTACCAATCAACATCTCCGGCACCTGTGTCTTAACATTCATTATCATCAACTTCTTGGCATTGTCGAAAATGGGGGGGAGTATGTCTGCGCTTACCTTATTTTCGACAAATTCAGCACTCCTAGTCATAGCACCATATCTAGTCATTAGAATTCCTCATAAATACATATTCTCGGAGCACATTACCAACTTCTAGCACACCATAATCTTACAAGCAGTGCTTGTTTATGGCCTGACAATCGGAACCTTATCATTACCTTCCCATCGTCTACTTCCGTTGTCACTGTCGTTGGCCACACTTCAGTGGCTTTTTTATTCCTTCCACAAGGTACATGGATGCTAGGTTCACAATAGTATCCATGCATCAAAATTCATTGTTGGCCACACTTCAGTGGCTTTTTTATTCCTTCCACAAGTTACATGGATGCTGGATTCACAATAGTATCCATGCATCAAAATTCTTTTCTCGTTCATGTTTAACCAATGTCTTGCATATATGAAATTTCGTTAACGTATTAAATTATTATAGATTATTAGCTAATTGTTTTCCGTGTTGTTAAGTTTGCATATAGATTCTATAAACTTTATCATATCAAGTATACCAGTGCTACACATCTTTTTCCCGCTTCTTCGACTGGCAACCATTACCATCAACGTCTGTTCCTTTCTCAACATAGTGAACTTTATCAGCCATATATCTAGTCATCCACACGAAAACCCTATTCCAAACTTACACACATAGGTCCTATCACCAAGTTACATCGTCGATTTTCTGTGGCTACCAATAATTTCGACACTTGGGACATCGTCGTTTGGACCAGGCTGCAACCACATTGCACTTCCTTCTCCGGCCACTACTACAGCACCAAAGTACCTGACTGATTGGATTTGGACCACCGGGACGGCCAGCAGCCACCTGGACCCGCGGACTGGAGGACTGTTGAAGTCATCAATAAAGCAGCTAAGCCCCCTAGTATAAGTCTTGGCAGCTCCTAGTGAGGTCACTCTAGTCATTCCTTGCAATCCATTCTAGTCAATTCACGTCATTATTAGCTTGTGAGTGGCCACTATTAGAAGGAAAAATCATATTAACCAACTACCAAAAGCTGATACCTAAACTCCTAGCACAGTGTACCTGACCATTACCCATTTTACTTAATAAATCCTTTATACGTTGATGTTTCATCAATCCCACATAACGTCTTTGTTTGAGCACCCATAGTTCCTATAGTCATTAAGTTTTCATCGATAGCTTCTTCCTCAGATAAACTGAGTGGTCCTTCGAGTTGATACCTACCAAAGTTACCATCCTATCCGTCAGTCCTACTTTCATTTATTTTATTTTTTTGAATTGGTATTAGACATATGCAGCATCCAAAACTATAGGTCTGTGCAGGTACGAATATTTAATTGAACAATACGTATGTATATTTTTGTTTTACTCATTTTCGTTTTAGAATGACCAGAGTAAAAAAGATCGATACAATTATGCACCTGATTGTTATGGTGCTACTCGTTATTGCTGCAGCAGTTGATGAAGATAGTGATGATGCACTGATAGCAAATGTTTTCCAAAATGGAGGGAATGGTGAATTATTCAACTTCGAAAAAGGTGGGTGCAAGTGCATCCCATTCTACCTTTGCCAAAACGGGACCCAGCTGAGGGATGGCGCAGGATTAATCAACTATAGGTGAGAAAATGAAAAGATAACGTCGTAATTACTTACCACTTATTATTTTACCTATGTTACCTATTTGATAGTTGTATTGCATTTCACTCGAACGTCGAAGCCTTTACCTGTTCATGCGAGGGTCTTCCTACATTATAGTATTTCTGCTCTTACAACATATTTATTTTGGTTCCCCATCTGTCTATCTGTCAGTATGTCTGTCTGTACACAGTTTCTTGATACTGCCACATTTTATCGAGAGAACGACCCGTGGGACGGTTCACACATGGTCCCATATGAACATAGTCAAAATCCGACCGTAGCTTTCATATGCACAAGCGCAAATATAAAATGTCTGTCTCCTTCCGGTTCTATTTGACCAATTTCGATGAAATTTTTAGGAATTACGCAATTTGCGCCCTTCATAATAAGTAGTAGTCCCCTATAAATATCAAATCAATCGGAATGATAGCTGCTGATGCAAGTACGAACATCGAAAACCTTTGTAACACTTTTATTCCCGGTACTATACTCCGATTGTGATACAATTGTCAAGGGTCATACATATTGATATACGAATTGATATAGATCTAAGATCGTCCTCTATGAATGCTACATTGATTGAGTAGGTATTGAGTAGGACTGATCAGATAGGTGCTTGGGTCCTGCTGTAGTGAAATTTCGTGAAGGAGCTATTCTGACCACCCACTTGGCAGACTTTTTTATTTAAGTTGGCATGAAGAAAAAGTATATACACCTACCTAATAAATAAGGTGCTGATATTAATTTTAAATGACCTAAATGCTAAATGTATATTCATCGCATCCACAAGTCTGGTAAAACTGCTTAGGAAATTTAAAACCTACAAACAGCAGGAAACCCACCAAATTTCCGCATTCGATGAAATGGAATCAGTGCTACGTACGTTTCACTATTTTCTACTGATTTGTGAGTTTTGTGTTCATTCCCTTATACTAAGAGTATAAGGGAATAAGGGGGAGTATAAGGGGGGGGGGGTGTATATTGTCGAAATTGGCCCGTACAACTTGAATACATCTTTACAACTGGTGGATAGATATTATGTAGAAATAGAGTAGGTACAATAAGGTAGTGACGACACCATTCAAAAAATAAAAAATAATAATGGGGAGGAAAATGTGTGTCCATCTGATCCGTAGGTACGAATCTACCTTTGCAGCTAATGCACTTTGGTTACATGTATTATTTGTGCTCATAAAGCAGTTAAGTTATGTTTATATTTCTGTCCAGGGTTATCACACCAAAGTGTAATTGCGAATGCCAGGATTACACTGAACGTTGCTGTTACGTACCACCAGTGATCGGTCCCAAAGATGAGGATCCCACATCAACTTCTCGACCAGCAGAGACAAGTATACACACAGCTAAAGTGACAACTCCTAAGCCAAAAATAACGACTACACCGAAGAGGAAGCCTATGTGTGGGATTAGGAGAGCAGACTTGTTTGAAACCCGTATTATGGGAGCGAAAAACAAAACTAAATCGAGCGAGTTCCCCTGGATGGTGAGCTTTGAAAATTAATCAAAATGATCTATCATCAAAAAATTGTTTTGGAATAATGATGATGGTAGCCCATGGAAGGAAGGGAGAGGAAGCAGTTGCTGGTGGGAGAGGGGGGGGGGTTTCGATTGTTGATGCATGGTGATGAGGCGGGACGGAGATCCTCGAGGGAGCAGTGATGTGGGGCGAGATGTCCGCTGTCTGGAGGGGGTGTCGCAGAAGAGCAGGACACATGCGTGGTTGTAGAAGGGCGGCAGCGTGAGCGGAATGGCAGTGGAGGTGGTCATGATGTCGGTGGTGGGGGTTGAGAGTCTTGGCGGTTGAGGGGGGTCTTGCATTTTTGGCTGGAACGTCGGGTGCACCACTGTGGTGATATGCTATTTTAGGGCAGGCCTGGATAGGCGAAAAGAAAAACGGAGTTATTGAAAAAATAGTCGTCAGTTGCACACATGTGTGTTACTGACAATGGGTTTGATCACCGAAACTGGTATAACAGTGTTTTTTGCGTTTTTCGTGTATTAGTGGAAATAGACTATAACTCCGTTTTTCTTTGAAATGGGCTTCCACGATTTCTTCGCGAGTGATTTAGTTCGTGCTGGAAAGGCGAGTTGTGAATGGAAGCAACTATCAAACAGAAAGGTTACCTCCTATGGCCAGTAATAGAATTTAATTTAGTTCAACACTAGGTTAATAAGAACAAACACATTTGTTTTATTAAACTTCATTTAATGAAAGCTTTGCCAACCACATGCTAGGAAAAAAAATATGGAAAACTCGGCGCTCCGCGCCTCGCCAGGGGGCAAGCCCCCTGGACCCCCGGTTCCCTCTATTTACATACTTCGGACGAAATTATAGAAACACAGAATGTGTTTTAGCTCACCCGTTTCACATAAACCGCAACTCACATTATCCGAGGCCTGGGCAGCATCAAGTTAAAGTCCCAAGGTGCCCACATACCAAATTACAGCTTCGTAGAGTGAATATCATAGAAATTAGCTTTAGGAGCAACTCAGCTGATCCGGGGCCTGGGCAGCGTCAAGTTAAAGTCCTAAGGAGCCCACATACCAAATTACAGCTTCGTAGACCCTTCAGGTTTTTGTCCCCCTCGCTGTATTATAATAAGCTTTAGCCACGCTTATACACATCGAAACAACCAAGTGACAACCAAACAAGCGTCATTGTTTACTATCGATTTATAACATCCATTTATATAGTTATATTATGAAACTAGGAAATAAATACCAAGAACAAATACGAAATAAATGCGTGATAAATCAAGAGCTTTCCAACGAATGGAAATCGATTTTTGTCCGATGAAAATGAAAGAAGTTTCATTTCCCTAGCAACTACTCAGTTGTACGTGAAAATCATTTAAGACAATTTCGTGCTACTTTTATGTCACTTTTTACTGTCGTTTTTCGGCGGGGGGTCCCATCGCTAAAACACATTCTGTGTTAAAACCAGTCATGAAAAACAATGCTGCCATCACAATAAGCAAAACCACAAGAAGAAAAACGCTGCAAATCCCTGCACAACGGTTTATTATTTTGTACAGAATACCCTTCCGTTACAGATCACAGCTCTATGTATAGATAACCCGTCTATATAATATGATATGTACTATTCTATACATATTATGTAGATCGCAGACCCTCCGTAGGTTAGTACCTAACCCCGTACACGTTACTAGGTACCTACCTAAATCACGAGTTAAATGTTGCTAAAATAATTCTGCCGATGACAAACAGTACCTAACAAAAAGAAACACACATAATGAAGTTCTGAAAAGAAATTATTGATGAGGAGTGAAAAAAGTTGCGAAAGTACCTACCAACAAACTCCAGCCCCTTCTACGTAGATGGTATAATGAACCGTTGTGTAATAATTTACCGTTGAGTAATGATTTACCGTAGTAATAATTTACCCATCAATAATACTTCAACGTATGTTCAAGTTTCACTACCTACCAACAAACTCCAAAAGAGCCATCATTTTGAAATGAAATAATATCACAGAACAACCAACTCGACTTCATACTCCGCCAATATAATCAGGTGATCCGTAGCAATGATTTCATCTCCGCCAAATTTCCTATTGTGGGCGCGTCTCTGGTTACGAGATTTGGTTTGAATTGTATACAATTTCATTCACACTGGAGTCGAAAATGCCTGTCGGTGCAAACTTCGGGGCCTTACTGTGAACGAACGGCTGGACGTACGACTCTCCGGATGGTCTTAAAAAACTCTCAAGTTCAAGAACTATTTAAAACCGCAAAAATATTCACGTAAAAAAATGGTATAGGCGTTTTGAAAATTTCAACCCCTATTTTGAACCCCTTAGAGATGACTGACAGTAACGTCGAGCTTCGAGGACCAACTAGACCCCGAACGGAACCTGTAACCCGAATTTCATCAATTTTCTTTCATGGTAACTAAGAAAAGTGGCCCGTACGGCGTACGGCGTACGGCGGACAGACAGAAATATTTTGATTGCAGTTTTGGATTCTACATACCTTGAAACGTAAACCATCAAATTTTGAGGGGGGGGGTAAGAATTTTTTTTTCATGCTCGATTCCAATGGTTCATTATTGAAAATAATAAACCAAAATTAGAGATGTAGAATGGAAAACCACTTAGATTATTACTATGGATACTAAGAGCGGAATTCATAGTTCTCCCTCAACGTTGTGGCCGAGGGTACCCTCAGTCAAGGGTGGCTTCATCTCGAGGGCCCTCGACCTTATTTATAATCAAATCTTCGTGTGGTTGAGGGTTCCCTCAGCTCACCATTCCCTCAAAGCCACCCTCAAGGGCTGATAGATACTATGGTGGTGTATATGTGTGTATGCATTTCTTCTTTTTTTCCCCTTTGCCCATAGATAGTGACAGGCACAGGTCACAAGTTGGAAGTTATTGTCATCCATGTCCGGCACAACCACTGCCTTGACAGACAAAAATAAGGGAATAACGAATAAAAGCCATTATTTTCAGTTATTTTTCGAACTTCGAATCATTTTTTGTTTACCACTTGATTTCTTCAAAACAAATTAATTTTATTATAAAGGGCCTGAAGAGAGTCATTTTCCCAGAAGAGAAAAAACCTATTCAACACCGCTATTGAAAATATAAGAATATTGTGGAATGGAAAAAAAGGAAAAAATGCTGCTCAAGGAAAAAACTTGATAACACAAAATATTGAATAACCTATTCAAGTTTGTGTTAATAGTAATATTGTTTAATATCGTTGTGTATATATAGGTAGGTAACAACAATTTTATGATGTTTCTAAATCTTTTATATCTTTATATATCTCTTAAAGCGTGGTGGTGGGTTTACAATATAAAAAGTTTATTTTATAGTTGAAACATTTACTTATTGAAATATTTAAATGCATATTAATAATTAGCAATTCCTTCTAAATGAATCAGTTGGTTGATTTTGCGGAGGAGTAGGAACCTATTCATAGGGCGATGGCACGACGTCGTTATCTTCTGACGTCCTACTGTCTTCCTCACGTACTCCAGTGTTGTATAAAATGGCTCATGCTGGGATTATGCGAACTGTATGAGTCAGATTATTTGCGATTCAAAATATAAACAGGCCTCTGAGGTGCCTTCCCCATGAAATATTAACTGCACGGTCGTGCTCTCCACAACCGCCATACAAAGCCTCTTCTTTCCTTTGGCACATCCTCGTCGGGAATGAAGATCTTCTTGGGACATTTCCTACGGGCCCAACGTCTCGGTGGTTCCAAGCACGATATTCCATCCGGTGTTGCCGGTTCAAGGACCGCTGCCAGCGGATTTTCATCCAACTCCATTGCGCTCCACAGGATTTCACTTCAAATCACTTACACCGCAGAGTGAAACCACTTCTAAAGCAAAAAGAAACACTTTACGGCAAAGAAAGTATAGGAAAACTTGAAGAAAAACGCACTATAAAGGTAAGGGCACAGTAGTGCCGGGGCGGGACGGGTCCCACCGCGGAGGAAAAATGCCCCTGGTTTGGGTTAGTGTGTTGGTTTATTATTTTCAATAATGAACCATTGGAATCGAGCATGAAAAAAGAAAAAAAAAATTCTAACCCCCCCTCAAAATTTGATGGTTTACGTTTCAAGGTATGTAGAATCCAAAACTGCAATAAATAAATTTCTGTCTGTACGCCGTACTGGCCACTTTTCTTAGTTACCATGAAACAAAATTGACGAAATTCGGGTTATAGGTTCCATTCGGGATCTAGTTGGTCCTCGAAGCTGGACGTTACTGTCAGTCATCTCTAAGGGGTTCAAAATAGGGGTTGAAATTTTCAGAACGCCGTAGCTCAAAAACTTTCGATAGAAGGGTATGGTTTTTTTTACGTTATTAAATTTTTCTTGAGCTAAAAAATTTTTTGAGACCACCCGGAGCATTGTACGTCCAGCCGTTCGTGTGCACCAAAAAGCTTCGTCAACACGATCGTGAATCAAACGGTATAAATCCGGCCCAGATAATCATCACTAGGGAGCACCTGATTATAATCAAGGATGGCTGTATAAGTCGAGTTGGTTGTTCTGAGATATTATTTCATTTGATAAGTGATGGACGTTGAAGTATTATTGATGGGTAAATTATTACCCAACGGCAAATTATTACACAACGGTAAATTATTTCGTAACGGTAAATTATTACACAACGGTTCATCTACCAAGAAGGGGCTGGATTTTGTTGATCGGTGCCTACTTTTGCAACTTAAACAAACGTTGAAGTATTGTTGATGGGTAAATTATTACACAACGGTTCATTATACTTGACCACGAGGGTAGGTACTGACCACAGAAAACAGTGATCTACGCAGAAGGGGCATCTATTTCACTCCACATCAACAATTTTCCTTCAGAACTTCATTATTTGCGTTTCTTTTTGCCGTTTTAGTTACTGCTTGTCATCGACAGAATTATTTTAGCAACATTTAACTGTGATTTAGGCAGGTACCTAGTAACGAGTACGGGGTTAAGTACTAACCTAAGGAGGGTCTGCGATCTACATAATATGAATAGAATAGTACATATTATATTATATAGACGGGTTAGCTATACAGAGAGCTGTGATCTGTAACAGAAGGGTATTCTGTACAAAATAATGAACCTTTGTGCAGGGATTTGCAGCGTTTTCTTATGGAGACGCTCACACCACAGCCGTGGCGGGGCAGAGCGCATGGAAACATCGCTTCCTAGGCGGATTTTTCTCTCAGCCGGCTGCAACCCGATACGCCCCGGTAGGGTCCTTGTTTTTGGGTTTATTAGTCAAAACGCTGCGAATTATTACACGAGGGATTATTATTTTCACTATAGATGCCCCTTCTGCATAGATCGCTGTTTTCTGTCATCAGACCTGATAATAATAATAATAACAATAAACTTCATTTGCCATCTTCAAGTTGGTACAAAACCATTTGTTGAAAATGAAAATTATTTCTATACAAAAATGAAAACATTTAAACTTCTTGAGCCCCACAGGGTACATAAGTACATGAGACCCTACCATCGTGCCCCCCCCCCCCACCCTCCCCCTGGAAATCCAGAAATAGAGTAGGTACTGGAGCCGGCCAGGCAATTTTATAGATTCATAAATCAAGAAGTCTACCTATTATTGGTTTATTATTTTCAATAATGAACCATTGGAATCGAGCATGAAAAAAAAATTCTTACCCCCCCTCAAAATTTGATGGTTTACGTTTCAAGGTATGTAGAATCCAAAACTGCAATAAAAATATTTCTGTCTGTCCGCCGTACGCCGTACGCCGTACGGGCCACTTTTCTTAGTTACCATGAAAAAAAATTGATGAAATTCGGGTTATAGGTTCCGTTCGGCGTCTAGTTGGTCCTCGAAGCTCGACGTTACTGTGAGTCATCTCTAAGGGGTTCAAAATAGGGGTTGAAATTTTCAAAACGCCTATACTATTTTTTTACGTAAATATTTTTACAGTTTTAAATAGTTCTTGAACTTGCGAGTTTTTTAAGACCATCCGGAGCATCGTACGTCCAGCCGTTCGTTCACAGTAAGGCCCCGAAGTTTGCACCGACAGGCATTTTCGACTCCAGTGTGAATGAAATTGTATACAATTCAAACCAAATCTCGTAACCAGAGACGCGCCCACAATAGGAATTTGTGAATACGGCCAATCATTGGTAGGGATCACCTGATTATATTGGCGGAGTATGAAGTCGAGTTGGTTGTTCTGTGATATTATTTCGCTTGAAAAATGATGGCTCTTTTGGAGTTTGTTGGTAGGTAGTGAAACTTGAACAAACGTTGAAGTATTATTGATGGGTAAATTATTACTACGGTAAATCATTACTCAACGGTAAATTATTACACAACGGTTCAGTATACCATCTACGTAGAAGGGGCTGGAGTTTGTTGGTAGGTACTTTTGCAACTTTTTTCACTCCTCATCAACAATTTCTTTTCAGAACTTCATTATGTGCGTTTCTTTTTGTTAGGTACTGTTTGTCATCGGCAGAATTATTTTAGCAACATTTAACTCGTGATTTAGGTAGGTACCTAGTAACGAGTACGGGGTTAGGTACTAACCTACGGAGGGTCTGCGATCTACATAATATGTATATAATAGAATAGTACATATCATATTATATAGAAGGGTTATCTATACATCGAGCTGTGATCTGTAACAGGAGGGTATTCTATACAAAATAATAAACCGTTGTGCAGGGATTTGCAGCGTTTTATTATTTGTTGTAATGCATGAATGTTATTTTGTTCAAGTTACAAAAGTTACCTGCCCTCAACAAAATCCAAAATAACAACAAAATAACAATCTTTTTCAAAAAATTAAATAATATCATGGTACAACCAACTCCATTTCACGTGATTATAGGTTTGTTCGCGGTGGCCATCTGACTGTCTTCAAACCGTCAGATCCATCATTTGGCGTTCGCGGTGGCCTTGCGGACTCGTCTCGGACTGTATAGCATCCATAGGATGCTGTTCACGGTGTTTTTCTGGCGGTTCGAAGACAGTTCCAAGACCGTCAGATCAGTCCGCGGATTTTCCGATGTACTCCTTTCTGACTGCTCGCCCCCCACTACCGCTCGCCCGCTTAAGCCAATCAAATCATTTCTCATCGCACCGTCGTTCGTCGTTGTTATTCGTTCTAATAACCCAACCCTATCCACTTCTCTCACTTGCGTTTTCGTACTTCTCCCTCGCCATGAGGGGTCGGTTGAATATCCCAAATGAAAAACTTAGTGCCACTTACCTACCTAATTTTACGATTACGGTGGGTGTTCCAAGAACTGGCCTAGCAATTGTTGGTTTTGCCAATTTTGGCCCACTCGAATTAGACTCCTAATTTTAACAAATTATCTTCGATTGTTGAAATTGTATTTTTAAGGCTGAATTCACAGTTTATGCTACCTTTTTTTTTGTAGACGTTTCCGGTGATTTCAGCCGTTTTATCATATTATTGACCCTTGAGGAAACCAAATACATAGCTATATTAACAAAAAATGAGCACATGAAGAATGTGTAGTCAGTTATCAGCAAAATTAGTTAGGTACCTTACAACGAACTTCAAACTTTCGATTAGGTATTTCTTCAGTCACCAATTACTCCACAAAAGTACACTGGTATCACCGAATTTGATAAACATCCCATTAGGTCATTAGTTAGGAAGAAAACTACAGAGATTACGATTTATTTTTATTAAAAATACTTCGACTAAGTACAAGTTGAGATAAAGGAATGCATAACATTGGTAAGAGATGAATACTCGAAGCAAAACGCAGGAACTATATTACAACTAGGAACATACATAAGATGATAGTCTACGCATTCATCAGAAGCATAGGAATAATCGTAATATAAGACTTGAGTAAGTTGAAGAATTAAAAACGTAATAAATTAGCCGAAATCAACGGTGACGAACGTTAGTATTATTGTTATAAAATGAAGAAATAAATTAGCAGAGATCAATGATGACATATGAACTTCTCTCACATGCACGAGTCACAGCCTTTCAATAAACCCTTAATAGATATGATTTGTATAACAAACGTCAGAAAGCAGAAAAAATCGACGACGACACGACACAATCAGGAAGGTTAGACATTTCAGGTTGCACAGCGGTTGCAGTCAGATTTCCTTCCCAAGCGTTCGCGGTGTACCCGGTCCATTGTGAGTTTGAAAGTTGGTATTGGTGGCGCTTGCGTGTTGGCACGATAAGAAAAGTGGCTTCAGACGGTTCCCTGACCGTCAGAAAAACACACCGCGAACGAAGCTTATAATGAGATGTTACTTACACACCAAATTTCATTCATTTTGGTTCATGGTTCAGGGTAACTAAAAAAAAAAAAAAAAAGTAAGGCACGGCGGACGGACATAACTTTTTTAATTAAACAGAAACAGAAATCATCAAATTTTGAGGTTAAATTTTTTTTCTTTTCATACATGATTTCAAAGGTTCGTTATTGAAAATAGTGAACCAAAAATGAAACATCTTCATCGGAAGAATCTATGACGAACGAAACAGCCCAGATTTTTCCGATGAGCTGCGGCCCGGCCCGCTGCCTAATGTGCTTAGCGGCATTTACCCGCTGCGATGCGACCCGACCCACTGCGGCACTACTGTGCGCTTACCTTGAAAGTGTAAGTCGTGGAGACACTAGTTTAACTCTCAAACGAACAAAAGAGAATGGCGGCCACGGGCCGAGGGCTGGCAAGGGCCAGGCTGCCAACATAAGACGAAAAACTTCGTCTTTTTCACCTTCAAACTAGGTTGGCTCTAAGCGCAGAAAAGAGCTGCTGCCAGTTATAATAAATCTCTACCTACTGAAATATAATCATGGATGGCTGTATGTAGTCGAGTTGGTTGTTCTGTAATACTATTTCATTTGAAAAATGAGGGATCTGCTGGACTTTGTTGGTAGGTACTTTTGAAACTTGAACAAACGTTGAAGTATTTGGGAAATTATTACACAACTGTAAATTATTACACAATGGTTTGTTATACTATCTACATGGAATGGGCATCTATACAGGTAAATTGTTACACAACGGTTTATTATTTACCTTATATAATATGCTTCATGGATAACTACAAATAATTAATGATTTAATTATTGAATCCCTCGCGTTTGTATGAAACGTTAATTCCCGGGCCATCTGTAGTACCCCATTTAGGGCTTTTCTGGGGGGAGCTGGAGGGTACTGACCACAGAAAACAATGATCTAAGCAGAAGGGGCATCTATACAGAAAATAATAAACCGTTGTGTAATAATTTGCAGCGTTTTTTATTGCATTTTTAGATTCTACATACCTTGAAACGGAAACCATCAAATTTTGAGGGAGGGTTAAACTTTTTTTTTCATGCTCGATTCCAAAGGTTCGTTATTGAAAATAATAAACCAAAAGGAGCGTAATTCGAGTTTTTGGTGGCCAAAATTGGTGGAAACCATCAGAAATAGCTAACCTTGCTAGACTTCAAATCGGGACTCGGGAGCGTCCAGCCCGCCAAGAAACCGAAAACCTCCATATCTACCTGCAGCGACCAAGACACTGTTTACGCGACAACACAAATAGTGTCTCACCCCCCCTCCCTTTTTTACGCAGTAAACTGTCTAGTTGTGCCTTACGTCGCCGGAATTTAGAAATTTACTTCTAGAGGGGAGAAAGAGTGGTCAATGCCGAAAAACGTGGGTTTTCGGCAACATCTTTCTACTTCTAATTTTTGTAGTTGTTCTTTGGCAGGGCTACAGCCTCACAAACAACGGATCGAGCTGAGATTTTGTACACACATTCGTCATGCTCCAAGGTCTCTTTTGCGCATTTAATCTCCCCCTACCCCTCCCATTTCGAAGCTTTTAGGTATAAGAAGGTACTGAGAAATGTTGACGGGTACATACAGCCTCACAGACAAAACGGATAGAGCTGCAATTTTGCTTACATATTTGTTATGCTCCAAGGAAGTGCATTTTGTCCCCCCCCCCCCCCAATTTGAAAACTTGAAAGTAGGTAGGTACTTACTGAGAAAAAATGCTTAGGTAAATACTGGGGAAACATGTTTACCAGGCGCGTAGCGTCAGGGGTACCGGGGGTACCGGCGCTACCCTACACGAAAAATGAAAAAAATTACATTCCGTAGGTAGGTAGCAATTTGAATTGTCCACTCATAACTCCATCCTCCATGACTCTCCCTCCGTGAACTATCCTCCAACCTCCATGTCTGCCAGTCATGGACGAAAAACAGCCAAGTATCGGTTAGTCGATTAGAATCATATGGTTTTCGGCAGGTTTCGAATATTTGAAATCTCAAGGTCGCTGGGGTACCGCTACCAGTCATGTGGAGGCCCAGAATCCGATGTGTGTGTGTCTCTACATCGTCTGTGTGAGTGTGTTTGCGTGTGTGAGTGAGTGTCTTACACATCTTCAGGAGACTGTGTTAGTAAGTTGGGCTAGCGCAAATATCCAGCGTATCCAATCTTGGTGAGGAGGGATACTGGCGTATGGATCGATTGTAGCTATCGATTAAAAACTCGAGAAAAAAACTTTGACAACTTCTAGTGTCACTGTCATCCATTTTGCTTTTCGGAAGCTATTCTTACGACTGCCTGTTTTCTCATAATTTTATTACTTGTAGTTTTCACAATAATTCTTCCTAATTTCAGGTTTAGTTGTTTGAATTCGAATCTTTCCTAGTGTCCTAGTCTCCTCCTAAAATGGATAGTTGTTGCGTTAATTGTTCCGTGGTTCGGCGTTCGTTTAGTTCACGTAGTTTTAGCGAAAAGAACATCATCAGAGCCGGCTGGTCAACCTCAGCGTTGCCTGATTTCAAGAGAGTTGTGAAGGAATGTAACTGTGAGTACACTCGGCATTTCACTGTTGAAACATACAATAGGTACCAATGGTTATCAGGCTGTAGTTCGAAAAACCTTTTATTTTGTTTGCAAGGGAATGTTATGAATTATTTCTAATGAATTTGGAAGATCGGTACTTCTTCATTATCTGGTATACACCAAAAAAAATTCTCAAATTTTGATTAAATTATTTAATAACGTTTCTCAACAACAAAACAACTATTGCATCTGATATTCTGGTGGCCAAAAGTCATGAATTAATTCCAGCAACGCCTCAAAGACATCAGTACCGTCAACGAACTTGCGCCACATGAACTCGGCCAAATATGACTCCAAATGATGACGTGCAGTACCTCGATGCTTCTTGTTGCGCCACTTAGCAGAGCTCACATGCGTTCCACGGTCTGAGTGTGCGCTCCACTGTCCAGATCGACGAAGTTGTACTTGTGGTTAACTTTGAAATGCACAAATCAGGCTTTTTCGAGTTCCTTGGTCTTGTAAGCGCGCCAGATGTCTGAATAGATGGTGGAGCCCTTCTTGATGTGTTTCTTGATCTGGGCCATCAGTGTTTTTGCGCTACGATCCGGAACCTGAACAAATCTGGTGTATACCAGATAATGAAGAAGTACCGGAAGATCAATAATATCATAAAATTCCTTTGACAAACAGCTTGCTAAGAACTGCTTCACATTTACATTTTTAGAGTGTGTGAGGAAGTGTGAATGTTGGTGGCGGGGGGGGGGGGGGGGGAATTCATTGCGGTACCCCCGTCACCAGAGGCACGCTATGCTCCTGATGTTTACTTCATCAATCAATGCAAGAAGATATGACCCCCCCCCCCACCGTCCAACGCTGCTGTGAAAATTTACCGGCCAAGAAGAGTATGTAGGTGCTGAGTATGTAGGTATCAAGTAGGTAGTACTGAGTAGGTACTAAGTAGGTACAAAGTGAGTAGTACCGAGTAGGTACAAAGTGGGTAGTATTGAGTAGGCACTAAGTAGGTGGTACTGTACTGATTAGGTACTAAGTAGGTCCTAGCACTGAGTAGGTATTAAATAGGTATCTGCTGGGAAAAAATATTTACTTCATCAATGCGAAAATATCTGATATTGATCACCCTAAAAAACAACAGTGTTGTAAACATTTACCCGCCAAAAAAACCTCCTCAGCCGCAAAAAGGATCCATTTTGCCCGCCGGCGCAGCATGCTCAGTGCTTCGTACCTCGCTCTTGGATGTGCACATAGAAACCTGTTATTCCTTCATCCTCTGCTGGATATGTAGAAACCTGTTCCTTCCCCCAAACCTTGAAACTTCTGTCAGTGCTGTTTGGCGGGGGCTGCCCGCCAAACAGCGTTGAAAGAAATTTCAAGGTTTGGGGGAAGGAACAGGTTTCTACATTGTTGTGTCCATACATCGATCCATATACATGGATCTATCTTTACACTGTAACCTCATGCTAAGGTTATCTTTTATGTTTCTGCGGTCTGTCACCAAGTACACGCTATATTCTGTTCTCATGCTTTTTCTCTCGGCTTTTCCAGTATTATACTACTATAATTACCAATATACAATAATTGGCGACGGGTGAAAACCGTTTACTAAAACGTAAAGTTCGCCAATTGTTCACGAAAAAGTCTTACCCGTGTCAAGTACAACTCCCTTGTGCTCCGCGTCGCGGTTCCTGTCTACAAGTTATTCCACGTTTCCATAATTTTTTTATCCGAGTTCCACGAATTATTTCAAGTTATTCCATCGCAAGATGGATGGAAAACAGTTCGAAACGCTTCTTGGTGTAATGACAGAGTTGATTGCCCAAATGAAAGACACCCGTAAGGCAGCCTCATGAATGTAAGTGCGTTCGAAAACTTCGATTCCAGTAAAGAGAAATTTTCATGTTACCTCGAACGTTTTGAAAACTATTGCACAATGAAAACGCTGGTTGACAGTACGAAAAAGGCTCAATTGTTGTGTGGATCCATTGGTAGCACACATTACAATGCCCTAACCGTTTATCTTGGGCCTGATAAATCCGTCACAGCACTTGATTACAAGACACTCATAGCAAACTTTGACAAAATGCTCACGCCTAAAAGAAGTGTGATTGTCTCTCACCACTATTTTTTAAATATTATTCAAAAAGATAATCAGTCCATTGCGGAATTTGTAGCCGCACTCCAGCGAGACTTGGCTGACTGCGAGTTCAAGGTATATTGAAGTGCAGGGAATTGTATAACCACTGGTGGAGAAAAAACCTGTGTATCAGTCAGCGAGATTTTTCTTAGAGCACAGTTCATCAGGGGATTACGTGATAATTGGATTGGGGAACAGCTCCTACAGTCCAGTGAATCCAATTTTGACAAAATTCTGGAAAAAGCTGTTGCTTTGGAGGCTGCTCGAATTGAAAGTGCGGAACTGTCAACCCAATCGAATTCTGATCCCGCTAGACACAGTGATACATACCGCCTTGGCTCATCGCAACATCCTTGGCATGATAGTTCCCACTCCCGTGATAAATCAACAAACCGCTACCGCTCGCCTAGTCCCCGTTCTTATGGCAACCGCGTACAATTATCAGGAGCCAGAAATCGTTCTCAATCTAGAGGCCGCATTGATTACAAAGCTTTGGGAATTCAAGATTTGTGTACACGATGTGCTAAAAATAACCACAAGGTAGCGGAGTGCCGAGTGGACTACAATAAAGTTCACTGCACCTCCTGTAAACGGAACGGTCATGTTAGTCGTGTTTGCATAACGACATTATCACAAAATTTAAAGTCAGGTATCCATGATACTGCAAATGCAGTCACACTCGTTGAGGAAATTCGCTCTTACGGTATTTCCCGGCTCGACACCAAAGTTGTTGATTTGTTTGAAGTTATTCCCGATTCAGACAAGTATATAGTCTCAGTCCATATCAATGGTAAACCTCAAAGCATGGAGGTTGATTCGGGTGCACGTTTTTCCTTCTTGAACGAGGATGATTTTGCCAAGTTGAATTTACAGTTACCACTCCAACCTGCTTACACCGTCTTCAAGTCCTATTCAGGGAATGTTATACAGCCTAGAGGCAAGGTTACTGTTACTGTGGCGTATAAAAGTAGAGAAACCCACAGTGATTTGTTCATTGTACCTACTGGCCATACCGCTCTACTGGGTCGTCAATGGATCAGGGACCTTGACATAGAACTCAAGGAGGTCGACTCTGCTGTCCATGCCCTGATCAAACCACCAACCGTAAATGCAGTGATCACCCCTGGCGAAATAATTGCTGAATTTCCTACTGTATTCTCAGAAAACGTAGGGTGCGTACTTAATTTTGAAATCAAGTTGCAGCTCCGGCAGGGAGCCAAGCCTAGTTTCACAAAAGAGCGCCAACTCCCCTATGCCTTACGAGAGCGCGTTGAAAAAGAGTTAGATTCTCTAGAGGCCGCTGGAATAATCTCACCGGTTACAATCAGTGATTGGGCCTCACCACTTGTAGTGATACCTAAGGCAGATGGCGGTGTACGCTTACGCCGTGTCCTACGTGGACGACCAAAAAGCGAGAGCGAGCGAGCGAGCGCGCGCGCGACTCCGAAGTCGTGCGCTCGCGGAGCTACAGTGTCCACCGTAGGCGTCTAGAATCCTCACGAGTTGGTGAACTTTTGTGTTGTAGGCGTAATCTTGTTTAATTTATGCGTTGTTTCGTGATTTAAGTTCGTGATTAAACATGAGTGAGGTCTGCATTTTCAGTAGTGCAGCCATTTTGCACTACTTAGCGAAAAAAAATAAATCAAGACGGAAGCCAGTCTCCTCAATATATAATGAGAGAACAATATGGTGAATTCCACCATTTGTTCCCGCAACTCAGGAAGGATGGTGCGGCATTTTTTGCTTACTCCAGGATGACTGTTTCAACTTTTGATTACATCGTTGAAAATATTGAAGGAGAATTTAATCAACAGGTGACAAATTTTCAAAGGCCGGTAGAAACTCAGGAAAGATTGATGTTAACAATTAGGTAAGTACACATGTAATAAATTAAGTGCCTATACCTAATTTCTAAAACCTTTTATTGTTAAATTGAAGAGTACAGTTCACATTGTTTTCATTCATTCTCAAAAAAATCGTCAACGGAGCTCTCTTTGCGTGAAAGCTCCCTTATCAAAATGCTCTGGAATTCATTTCGAACCCTAAGTTTTTGTATGTCTCTCAGCTTTTTGAAGTATGGAAGAAGAGAATCAAAGAAATTGGTGTCTTCGTCGTGCTGTCTTGCACTTTTTTCAAACACTTTCAATTTTTCTTCCTCCATTTGTATCAACTTCTCCTCAAATGGAGACAGCTTCTGCTTCTGCTTCTTTGCTGGGGGTTGGTCATGTGCTGCCGAAGTTGAGGGATTGTTAATGTCATTCTCTTGAGGATCATCTGCAACTGAACAAAATTAGAAATTATAGGTACCTATATACCCTCTAGAAAATTCGCTCATTAACTCATGCTGCACGACTGGAAGTTTTTTTGTTTTGACAAATCGATGTAGCCCTTTAGATTTATTACCTGTAGCGGAAAGCGCAGGATCTTCTGCTTCTACGTACATTGACTCATAAATATCGCCTTCAGTGTGAATTGGCAGTAGAGAAGAATCGATAACTTCTATCGGTTGTGACAAAATGTTGGTTCCCTGGGAGTCAAGGCTTTCCGTCAGGTTCCCTTCCGTTGGTCTGGGGGTTTGGATATCCTTCAGGAAAAGCAGTTGAGCAAATGCTGCCACTTTCCACGGTATTCAAGGATAGCGTCTTCTCCACCATCGCCAGATCGGGGAATAGGAATTTTCTTCAATTCCTTGTTAAAATTGTCGCGTAGATTCTTCCATTTTGCTCTTAGGTACTTCCTCTTCTGAAAATACAATACACTCGTAATTAATATATTCGAAAATGCTAGCGGTATAATTGAATACAGGGTGTTTCGCAGCCAAACAAGCTTCTTCCTTCCTCACTTTTAACTCCCCTTTGTAGTGCTATAGATTTGTAGAGTTGTATTGATAACTAATATTTGCACTGAAAAAAAAAACTTAGAATTGGGAAGTTTATCTCATGTTTTGAAGATAATGCGCCCATTAACATTTTAAGTAGCTACATAGGTAGGTAGGTAGGGACTTGACTGGAACTTCTAAATTAATGTATTCAATATTAGGTAGGTACCTTCAGTGTGGTACTTTGTTTTAGATGTCTATTTCATGTTCTCAGATTTCTGGCCACGGGCGTTTCGTACCGGCAGCTGGCATTTTCCTTCAGAATCTCCAAATCAACGGTCTCAGAAATCGTAAAGGAAGTCTGCGTAGCCCTCTGGAAGACAATGACGCCTACCCATATGCCAAAACCAACCATTGAACGTTTTCAGAAGAATTCTCAAGATTATTTTCGGAAATGGGGATACCCCCACGTTTTGGGCAGTTTGGATGGAAAACATATACGCATCAAATGTCCGCCCAACTCTGGAAGCATGTTTTATAATTATAAACATTTTTTTTTTCTATAGTTCTCATGGCAGTGGCTGACGCCAATTACAGATTTATTATGATCGACGTCGGAGCTTATGGAAAGGACAGTGATGGAGGCGTATTTGCAAATAAATTGTTCTACAAAGACGTGGAATCTGGGAAAACAATGCTTCCAAGTGAAGGCACATTGCCCAACTCTACACTGAAGGCTCCCTATGTTTTTCTGGGTGATGAGGCATTTCCTCTGCGAACGGACCTAATGCGGCCATTTCCTGCTAGCAAGTGTTGGGGAACTTAGAGAAAAGGAAATTTAATTTTAATCTATCCAGTTCCAGAATGAGCGTGGAATGCACATTCGGCATTATGGCATCGAAATTCCGTGTTTTATTGAGGCCGATAGAGACTAGCGTTGAAAATGCTGTACGCATTGTTAAAGCAATTGCTTTGCTACACAACGTAATAATAGATCGAGAAGGTGTACCGGCAGAGGACGCCGATGAATTCAGAAACAACCCTTTTTCTCAGACAAGCAACAATTTACAGAATTTTCAACCCTCCCGCAATAATAATAGGTGCTCTGCTTCTGCGATTCAAGTTAGAAAAGTATTTAGTCAATATTTCATGCAAAGAGATGCAAATTATACCTATTAATTTATACCTATTTAGCTACCTTTATTTACCTACTACCTTTATTAATTATACCTAATTATACCTAGCAGACTGTGTTGTAAACAGACTTTACATTATTGATGATCTATTTTTTTCTATTTACCTAATTACTAATAGTTAGGTACTCGCAACACTAATGTTTTTACCAAGTTACCTGCTTATTACAATAATTAAAAGTTAATAATAAAATGTAGTATTTACTTACTTGACAAGTTCATTTCAGTCGAGACCTTTTCCCACGCCGCTTCTACTAAAAACCTATTCTTGTACTGCTTACTTTTCTTGTTCCAAAGCGCTTCCCTTTTTTGGATTTCACTAATTAATAGCTCACTACCGATGCCAGCCATTTTCCGGGAATAAATGAGAGAAACACTGGCAAAAAAAAAGTAAACACGGGCCAAACACAGCCGGGCGACCAAGCGTGCGCGCGACCAAAATCAAACTGGTTTGAAAATCAAGCCCAATCGAGCGAGTGCACGCCGAGTCGTGGCGTCGGGCGGCGGCACGTAGGACACACCGTTCGGTTTACCTAGTTTGAAATCAGCTGGTCGCTCGGTCGCTCGCTTTGGTCGTCCACGTAGGACAAGGCGTTATGTGTGGATTACAAGTCAGGTGTGAATGAGAGACTGATTTCTGCTAGCTACCCTATTCGCAGAATAGATGACGTACCTACTCCATAGTCTACGAGGCTCTAAATATTTTTGTAAAATTGATTTATTCAAGGCATACATGCATTTGAAAGCCAGTCCTGATAGTGCTGTGATTCAAACCATAGCCACTCACCGTGGAATGTACACAATGAACCGTCTCAGCTTTGGCATCAAGACAGCACCAGCTGAATTTAACCGCATAATCTCTCAAGTTTTACATGGATTGCCTAAATCAGAAGCATACTTTGATGATATAATTTGCCATGGAGCTACACTAGAAGAATGTGCTCATAATTTACGGGCCTGCCTCAAACGCCTCTCAGATCATGACCTACATGTTAACAGCAACAAGTGTTCCTTTTTTGAACAAAAACTTGAATTTCTTGGTTTGTCATTGAGCACAACCTAATTCGGAAATCACCTGACAAGATCAGAGCAGTTGATGAAATGCCACGTCCCACTAATGCTGATGGAGTTCGTCGATTTTTAGGACTCCTCACATATTATTCAAGGTTCATACCACGTTTCTCATCCCTGTCATGCCCGCTTCGACGCCTTTTGCGCAATAATCAACGATTTTTATGGTCTGCCGAGTGTGAAGCCGCTTTCCTCAAATTAAAGGCTGAACTCTGCAGCGATCGAGTATTAGTACCATTTGATCCAAGTTTGCCTGTGATACTAACTTGTGATGCTAGCCCTGATGGGGTTGCGGCTGTTCTTAGTCATCCTAGGGGTGATGGAGAAAGACCTATAGCTTATGCATCCCGCTCATTAACCACAGCGGAATCAAATTATAGCCAGTTAGACCGATAGGCGTTAGCTATTGTTTTCGGAGTAAACCATTTTTACAACTATGTATTTGGTTGTCAGTTTACACTAGTTACAGACAACCAACCGCTTACCCGCATTTTCCAACATGATAAGAACTTACCTCAGATGACAAGTGCCCGCCTGCTACGCTATGCGTCTTTCCTATCAGGATTTGACTACAAAGTAAAATTCAAGTCTGGAGAAGAGAATAAAAATGTTGACTGCCTGTCACGAGCTCCGGTGCATCAGAATTTCGTCTCCACAGATGTGTTGATTGGAGAGGAAGTAAACCAAATTTTTGCCGAACAAATTTTGCAAATTTCAAGTAATAAAATAACCTTTGAGGCTATTCAGGCAGAAACCAGGAAAGACCCTGACCTCAGAAAAATCATTGATTCCCTCAAGAATAATTCCACTGACTCTGAGTATACACTTCATGAGGGCACACTTTTCCGTCAAGACCGCATAGTTATTCCTGCTTCACTCCGAATTCAAGTCCTTTCCGAGCTTCATGAAACGCATCTAGGAATCATGAAGATGAAACAGTTGGCCCGCAAATATGTTTATAGGTCAGGAATTGATAGCCAAATTGAACGCCTAGTTAAGGGTTGCGAACAATGTGCCCTAACCAGGTCTGATCCACCTAAAGCGCCTGTTCACCCTTGGGATGAACCGGCTGTTAACTGGGAGCGAGTGCATATCGATTATGCCGGTCCATTCCAGGGTCATTATTTTTTGGTTTGTGTTGATGCTAAATCAAAATGGGCAGAGGTCGAACCAATCAGAGATGCTCCTACAACCACTTCAACAATAGAACTCCTTGATAAAATTTTTGCCACTCATGGGTTCCCATCCCACCTTGTATCAGACAATGCAACCATTTTCCAAAGTGAAAATTTCCGCCAGTATTGCCACTCAAATGGTATTTTCCAGAAGTTTATAGCCCCAGGACACCCTGCTACAAACGGCCTTGCTGAACGTAATGTTCAGACACTCAAAAATAAATTGCGTGCTGCTTCAGATGACAATATTCCTATGCAAGATAAGGTCAGGAAAATCTTGTTCCGCTACAGAGCAACTCCGCTTGCCAGTGGTAAGTCACCGGCAGAACTCTACTTGAAGCGTAAGTTCCGCACCCGCCTCGATGCTTTCTTCCCTGTCCAACCATATGCTGCCCAATCTCATCCAGAGATGAAAAGGTTTTTTCATGTGGGGGAGAGAGTTCAGATTCGTGTCTTCAAAGGTAATAAGCCAGCTTGGGAGTTCGGTGAAGTTGTACAAAGGTTTGGACAATGTCACTACCTTGTCCGCTTAGACAGCTCAGGTAGATCATTCAAACGCCATATTAACCAGCTACGCGGTACGTTTGTTCTGCCAAAGAAGACCGTCTCTTTTGGGCCTACACAGTCATTTGAAGTTCCTCATGTTCCGCTACAATACAGTACGCCCACACCAAGCTACCAGGGTCAACCTACTCCTCAGGGTTCCCCTCACATGCCACCTGATAGTCCGGCTCCACCAACACCAACTCCATGCCACCCTACTTCAAGACCTGTTCGAGCTAGAAGACTGCCAGACAGGTTCCGAGACCCTATTGTGTTGCTCCGCTACTGATCTTCAACGTGAACTTATTCAGTTATGGAAAGTACTGTCGTAAGGGGTGTTAGAGTGGTTGTTCATTCGTACTAAAGGTACAGACTCTAAAGTTCATTGCGTTATTCTTAATAATTTTATTGCATGTAAATTTTACCTTTTTTCATTTGCATTCGTGGGGTTTTGAAATTAGTGGGGGAGACTTGTGTCCATACATCGATCCATATACATGGATCTATCTTTACACTGTAACCTCACGCTAAGGTTATCTTTTATGTTTCTGCGGTCTGTCACCAAGTACACACTATATTCTGTTCTCATGCTTTTTCTCTCGGCTTTTCCAGTATTATACTACTATAATTACCAATATACAATATACATACTCATCATCACCCCTACAGGTGGCGATATTTCAAAATGAACAGCGTAATGGTCAGTCAGTGAAACGTTTCATGTGTGCAGGCTCATTGATCCACGAGCGCGTGGTGATGACTGTTGCTCATTGTGCCGATCAGTAAGTTTCCCCTATAATCAATATACATATTTATTACAACTAATATCGTTATTGGGTCATCATGATCGGTGACTCTTGGTAGCTTATAATAATTGGTTATCTACGTTTTATGGGCAATATTAACATGAATATGTTTAATGGCTGGACCTCTGTCTGGGAAGCTGTCACGCAAGTAATTCCACCTCAACAACACGTCAATTGTTCTTTCGGGCTTCTCTCATCAAGCTACCCGAATCCCGTTGGTTGCAATTTATAACGTACCTACTAGCTCTGGCTGAGTGGATAACATGCTACACTTCTACGCTGAAAGACCTGCGTTTCTTTAGCGACCAAACGAGTGCTGCTTGACAGGTACTATGAAAATCAAAAATGATCTCCTCAGACACTGTTAAACATATTCACGATTTATATGTTCTTCCCTGAAGAGGAGGACATTTTATTTATTTTTAACATGAATATGTTTAATGGCTGGACCTCTGTCTGGGAAGCTGTCATGCTTTCCCCCGCCTTGCCTCTTTCCTACTACTGTAATGTTCGGCAGGCGAGGGTATTGACGCGGGGTTCTGGTTCCCCCACGTTGGCTGTGGCCTTGTGGGGATCCCACACCTTGGAGAGTTTCTCTCGTTTCCGTGGTGTTGGTCCTTTGACCTCTTGAAGGTTGTCGGTCATCTGAAATACACCTCTCACAGTAATTCCTCCTCAACAACACGTTGTCAATTGTTCTTTCGGGCTTCTCTCATCAAGCTACCCGAATCCCGTTGGTGGCAATTTATAACATACCTACTAGCCCTGGCTGAGTGGATAACATGCTACACTTCTACGCTGAAAGACTTGCGTTTCTTTAGTGACCAAAAGAGTGCTCCTTGACAGTTACGATGTAAATATAAAATAATCTCCTCAGACACCGTTAAACATGTTAAACATGTTAAACTGTTAAACATGTTAAACATGTTAAACCGTTAAACATGTTAAACATGTTTAGGTACAATAGAATACGTATTACAAAGCCACAGGTACCGGACGCTTTACTACTGCTTAATTTTCTTTCAGACTGGTCTTGGAAAGCACTGTCCTTCGTGCTGGGGCTTGGGACCTCAACAGCAATGAGGAACCTTACCCACTTCAAGATCGCTTCATTTCACAGGTAAGATGTAGGGTACCTACCTATCGCATCATTTGAATTATACCCCATTCCAAAAATAGACATTCCATTCGACACAGTTCACATAGACATAACAGGTAAATTGCCAGGTTCAGCGGGTAATCCAGAATACTATATTGTTATGGTGTGTTCTTTTACTAAGTATGTTCTGTTACACTATACTCGTGCATTGACAGCTAAGGCAGCCATCAATGCTGTTTCCTCTATGACACAGTTATTTGGCGCGCCATCCCGTCTTGTATATGATCAGGGTGCTAGCTTTACAGCAGGTATTTTTACCGAATATTGTACCCAAAATAATATCAGGATGCATGCAATAGCCACGGGTGCTTCTCGGGCTAATTCGCAGGTGGAGAGATACATGTCATCCATAACAAACCTGATCACTGTTGCACAATATATCAAGAAGCAATCAGTTAGGCAGTTATTGGCTAAAATTCAGTTGGTGTTAAATTCGACTACAAATCGGACCACTTCAGTGTCTCCCATAGAGCTACTAACGGGTAGGAAACCTAACGTGCCCGGTATGATCACAATGGATGAGCATGTGTCTCCACCTACTCGCTCCAGTTTACCAGATCTACGTTCTGAGACCAAGCAAAATATTGACCGCCTCGCTGACTATGAACTCAAGTGTTTCATTGGGAAAGGGGCACGAATAGAACCACTGCAAGTAGGAGATTTCTGTGTGCATCAAGTAGAACCGAGGGTGTCACAAAAGACTGCCCCAAAATTCAAGGGCATGTATCAAGTGGTTGAGGTGCTACCTCATGACTGCTATGTACTCAAAAATTTAAATTCTAAGAAAAGAGTAAACCCCCCACGCACACGACAGGGTGAGAAAAATTGATCAAGACGTATCATTATTACCTCACCTCCTTGATGAAGATGAATCAGAATCTGAAGGTGATAATTGATAATTTCCTTTTGAGCAAAACATACCTTCACCAAAATCAGTTTACGTTAATTTTACGTAACTATCCATACACTTCTTTCATATCATGTTCCTTTAATACATTTTTGGTAAATTTGAACTCTGATTTTGATGCACATGTGTGATGAGCTCAGGCAATTAGGCTATCGGAGAATGTTGGTCGCAAACAGCATTTTCCCTTTATCACAATGAACTGAGATGTGCTCTGGGTCCTTGGTCTTAACACCGTGTTTTGGTCTCTAGGACTCATACACTCTGCTGTTCGGTGATAATGAGCCATCCCCGGTGTACATTGCATGCGTCGCGGGTATGTAATGACATTTTTCCCCCTAGGCAACAGTAATGTTTTCCGCCTCTGCTTGAAAGGGTATGATTAGGGCCCTGGATAGGATTACATTTGAAACATTTGAAGCCGAAAATTTCCCATTTTATGTGGGCTTGAAACTCTTAACAGCTGCAAGTGTTTCCAACTCAAAGGAATGGTATTTTTCTTCTGCAGGGGTGGTTCGTCTGCTAAAATATCCTACAACCTTCCTTTCTCCATCTATTATGTTGAATAAAATAGCTCCGTAACCCAATGAGCTAGCACCACACCATACCTCTATGGGGTGTTCAGGTTTAAAAATAGTTAAGCAAGGTTCACTAGTAAGTAGTTGAATTATATCTTGGCGAATCCGTTCATGTAAGGGAGTCCATTCACACGTTCCCATTTATATGGGACAAGGGAATTTATATGGCACTTTCCCATTATGGCACAACGAAATATTGGGTCTCGGATGTTGGCCACACTGGACTCCCCCTATGTATTTTCATAGGGATGCCCACTCGTAGGTACCTTCGAGATGGAAGCCCAGACTGGAAGCATACCACACTTCCAATTGTTTCTTTCCCGAAGGAGTTTTGGCTATTTTACATGTGACACAATTTTCAATAAATTGTTTGATGAATTTGTTCATATTGGGGAACCAGAACTTTTCCAATACCTTATCTTGCGTTTTTGGGAGTCCCATGTGTAAGATTGCTTCATGTATTGAATTGACAACTACCCATCGATAATTTCTTGGCACAATGGGCGCTTTACAATTTTTCTTTTCATGCTGAAATTTTCTGAAGAGAATTCCCTCATTTATTTCATAAGTATTTGCCAAATCAGGAGCAAGTAAATCCTTATCAAGCTTTTCGAGAACAAGTTTAATTTCAGGATCTTGTTGTTGGGCTACTTGGAGCCATTCTCCTGTTAATTCAACTAAATTCACTTCTTTCTTTATTAATTCATTATGCTTGACGTCTGTGATGTGGGGTAAGTTAGATGCTATAACCCTGTAGTTATCTGATGTTTGTTTTGGAGGATAGTCCAAGGAACCAAGGTTTAGAAAATATTTATTTCCTCAGGATCTCCAACAGGGTAACGACTCAGAAAATCTACGGTTTGCATTCGTGACCCAGGTCGGTACTGAATTGTAAAAACAAATGTTTGGAGATAGGCCCACCAACGATGGACTCGAGTTATTAAATTTTGCTTTACATAAGAGGCTTGGAAAGATTTGCAATCGGTAACTAACGTAAAATTGTGGTATAACAAGAAGCATTCTCAATGCTTGAAACTCTTAACAGCTGCAAGTGTTTCCAACTCAAAGGAATGGTATTTTTCTTCTGCAGGGGTGGTTCGTCTGCTAAAATATCCTACAACCTTCCTTTCTCCATCTATTATGTTGAATAAAATAGCTCCGTAACCCAATGAGCTAGCACCACACCATACCTCTATGGGGTGTTCAGGTTTAAAAATAGTTAAGCAAGGTTCACTAGTAAGTAGTTGAATTATATCTTGGCGAATCCGTTCATGTAAGGGAGTCCATTCAAATTTTTCCTTTATGGAAGTAAGTTTGTACAAAGGCGCACATGTTTGAGAAAAGTTCGGAACAAAATTGCGAAAATATGAACAAAGACCAAGAAATGAACGTAGTGCAGTACCTACGATCTTTTGGTGGAGGTAAACTAATGAATGCATTAATTTGGTCATTATGGGGACGAATTTGACCATTTTTGACTTCATAACCTAGGTATACTGTTGATTCCTTGATAAAAGAACATTTGTCTGGATTTAGGGAAAATCCTGCCTTTTCTAGTACACTAATACTTCGCCTAATCGAGTGAACGCTTCATCTATTGTGCTGCTGACTATCAGCAGGTCATCCAAATATGCAAGGCAATACTTATCAGCTATGATGAGGTTCTTGACCGCTGGAATAAGAAAGGTAGGAGGTTCCTGAGGTTCGGCCAGTGAAAACTATTATCTTTACGCCAACGTTTCGTCGAATTTATTCAACATTTTCAGGGCTAAATTGACAAACAACATGAGTGAGACTTGGGTAAAAAATAAAATTAGCATGAATGAATGACAATGTGGTAGGCTGACAATACAGAATATAGGCATTACAGAAACGTACCTTAGAGATTATGATGATGATAAACTGATGAAGATTATGATTGTGATGAACGGAAGCTGATGATGGTGGTGAGCAATAATATTGTGCTTATTTAAGCAATTTACTGATGAAACAGGCGTTGGAAAAAACAAACAAAATGTTGTATGATACTAGACAAAATGGTGGATGATAAGCTACAAAATGGTGGATGATGAGGTTGACATGACTGATGGTTGGTTGGGGCTAGATTTGTGAATGATTAATGTGATTATGATGATGAAACATGTACCTGTTGACTGTAACGAATGATAATGATTTTATTTGATTACCTATATGACATCATCAATCATGATTTATATAGCCAGAGATCGTAGTAGTTGTAATAAAAGAACCGACATCGCCAGTCTCAGTAGAATATACACTCATATAATCAAATAAAATCATTATCATTCGTTACAGTCAACAGGTACATGTTTCATCATCATAATCACATTAATCATTCACAAATCTAGCCCCAACCAACCATCAGTCATGTCAACCTCATCATCCACCATTTTGTAGCTTATCATCCACCATTTTGTCTAGTATCATACAACATTTTGTTTGTTTTTTCCAACGCCTTTTTCATCAGTAAATTGCTTAAATAAGCACAATATTATTGTTCACCACCATCATCAGCTTCTGTTCATCATAATCATAATCTTCATCAGTTTATCATCATCATAATCTCTAAGGTACGTTAATGCCTATATTCTGTATTGTCAGCCTACCACATTGTCATTCATTCATGCTAATTTTATTTTGCTTCCGAGTCTGCGAAGCAGCGGAAGCCTTGTGTTCACTTTCGTGAGCCAAAAAATTTTTGTCTTCAGAAATCAGAATTTCCACTTGCATTTTGCGTTTCAAAGCCTACTGAACAAATTTGGTTCCGTGTCTGTCGGTCTGTGAGTCTGTCCGCATTTCCTTGTTACAGCCATAACTTCCACGATTTTGAATTGATTCAGCTCAAATTTTGAGGGATGGTGCGGATAAGGCCCCTTGAGGTCCCATACAAATTTCAACATGATTGATCCAGCGGTACGCCCTGCGCATGCGCTAACGTTAAATTCAACAAACACGCATAACTTTCACAATTTTGATTCAATTTCGCTCAAATTTTCAAGGGTTGTTTGGACAAGGCCTAGTGAGTTCCAGTATGAATTTCAGCATGATCGGACCCTCGGTGCGCTCTGCGCATGCGCTGGCGTGAAATAGATTCAATTTCCTTGTTACAGCCGTAGTAACCAAAGATTTCACCCAATTTCAATGTAATTCTCAGGGATTAGGCGGGTAGGGCCCATTGAGGTCCCATATAAATTTCAACATGATAGAGCCAGCGGTTCGCCCTGCGCATGCGCTAACGTGAAATTCTTCAAACACGCATAACTTTCGCAATTATGTATAATGGACGTAATGTATTATGGACGTCATGTTATGTAATATGTATATTTCATGTAATGTTATGCAATGTTATGTAATGTAATGTAATGTTATGTTATTTTGCTTCCGAGTCTGTTCTATTTTATAATGGGTCACTCTGATTGTGACGAGGAAGCTCCTGTGCCATCACCTTGGCAGTGTATTTTACCCTAGTCTCACTCATGTTGTTCGTCAATTTAGCCCGGAAGATGTTGAATAAATTCGATGAAACGTTGGTGTAAAGATAATAGTTTTCACTGGCCGAACCTCAGGAACCTCCTACCTTAAATACTTATCAGCCAAATCACCAAGAGCGGTAACCATTGCACGTTGATAACAACAATGGGCATTCCTGACCCCAAAAGGCATCCTTCGATATTGGTAATAATCAGGTGTCGAAAATGCCAAAATTTGACGTGTATCTTCATTAGTGGGAATTCCATAAAAACCTGAGGGCAAAATCAAGACTAATGAAATAATTCTGACCTGATAATCTAGCCAATTGATCTTGAATTAACGGAATAGGAAATCTTTCGGGAACAGTGTTACCTACTGTTTATCTACTGGAAATCTGTGCACATTTGCATCTTACCACTTTTCTTTGGGACGAGGAGAATGGGAGATGAATAGGGGCTTGTAGATTTCTCTATAATCCCTGCTTCCAATAATTCCTTAACATAACCCCGTACTGCTTCACGATCACGAGGATGCAATCGATAAGGACGTCTATAAAGTACCTTTTTAGGGTCTATTAAAGTAATCTTAAATTCTAAAACATTCACAGGACGTCTAGGTAAACCTCTAGTAAAAATATTAGAAATTTTTTTGCAAAATTTTCCGAAGTCTAGTGAGATCTTCGGGTTGTGTCAAATCAGTATTGAGAGACTCTTGTCTCAGGACGAAACATTTCAGATCCAAGATCACCATCAATAGAACCTTGAATAATTGGTGCTGGCAGTGGGCCCTTCATAGCTGTTATAGATTCGACTTGTTTATCAATAACGGGTATTTCACAAGGAATTGGCCAAGGAATTTCATCTTCATTATCGGAATAATGTTCATTATCTTCAAATATTTCCAAGGTTTTTACAGTCGAATTTTTGTTATTAATAGGTTTATTCTTTCGTTTTAAATATTTAGACTTTTGATTTGCATTTTTCTATTTATTTTTATTAATTTTCGTTATTTCGTAATGGTCTGGTAAAATATTAATTGAGATCCCTGCTGATAAGATGTCTCGACCCAACAAAATGTCGTGGGACGCAGCATCTTCGGGTACCACGTAAAATACAACAGGAATTTCAATATTATTAATTTGGATATTCGAGTATTTACTATAATTTCCCCATGACCAATACCTGTCAATTTTACTGGGTATTATAATTTTGACCCGAAAAATGAGGAACCAATTTCAGTGACAACAATGGACACTCTGAACCAGAATCAAAAACAAAAGGATATAATTTACCTTGATGGTTGAGTTGGCCTTGAGGATTCATGACAGGTATTTACCTTCTTTTCCTCTGGTTTTAGTTTTGCATTACCTGATGATTTTGAGCTTTTCCTGTTGGGTTGAAACTGCAATACTCCCAATCGTGATTATTCATCTTGCAATTCTTGCACCATCACCTTTTGAAGTGTTGTGGTTGTTGCTGATGCTCAGGTTGTCGAGTCGTCTTGGAAGTGGAAGCTCCTTGATTATTCTCGTTAGGCTTATTGGGTCTCAATTTTTTTGACTCAGGACCCTCTGAACCATTGTACGGGCGTTTGAAAGATCACTGCCCTTGGGACTGACTTTTATTTTGACCAGGAGTACCAGAACCTCCTTGAGTCTGTCCTGTTCCCCTCACGGCTTTGAGCTCTTGGAACAACTCTACCTCATCTGGATGTTCATGGGTATAGGCGTATCGACGTATTTCGGGTTCGGCCTTTATGGCTAGTGCAGTCGCAACAATCAGGGCACATTCGTCGGTCGATTTTTCTCTGAAAACCGCCCTAATCTTTGCCAGTTGTTGGGTTATAAGGTGGTGGACATCCCCGTCTGTGGCTCGGGCGCATATACACCGATACAGTACGGTGGCTGGGGTGTCAATCCGGCAAAATTTTAGCTTGAATAAAGGGTCAAACGTTTCCCATGTCAAGTTTTCTGACATGACTTCTGCCAGCCACCTTGCTGCGTCACCCTTCAGACATTAGGTGAGGGCCATTGTCAATTCCGGGACATCGGGCTTCCTGTGCTTGATTACAGTAGCCGAAGCATTATGCCATGCGTGTGGATTGTGTGTATCTGGATTGAAATCTGGCAACTTGAAAGATGGTTGAATCATGACAGGGGCAGCCTGGAGACGGCCCATGATCTGTTGCATCATTTCCCTCTGAAACTTTAAAAATTCATCTCATGGAATACCTGACTGTATGAGAGATGTTTGATATTGGCCTTCATGTCTGGAAGCGTCGTCATGGGACTGAGCATCATCGTCCGTAGCTTCGTCTGCTTGTATGAAATCGTCTTCCATGATTTCAGCCGCATCCTCATTTGGATCGGCCATCTCTACCGTTTTTGAATAGGTACCCGTTTCAACGATATGAGAGCTCACTAAGACAAACAAATCGTCGCACACACAAACTAAATTGCACAAAACTTAAGTAGGAAGGTATATGACAATGTCCGATTTTGTTAGTTAAAAAGAGAAAAAAAAAGTAAAAACAATGTGAACACGGATAATATCCCACTTCTGATATAGTTTTATTTTAATATGTAATGAAAATGGGATATAAAAAGTCTGTACGAAAAGCGAAAAAGAGAAAAACTGGTTTATTGTTACTTTCTCACATGAAAGGCTGCGCGAGAGTCAGCCAGCAGGCCCCTCCAGCTCCTAAGAACGCAAAAAGATCTCATCTTATATTTCATTGGTTGATGATTTTCTCAACAACTCATAATGCGCCAAACAGAACTCTCGTTACAACTGGTCCTCAACTTCCCTTTCCTTGTCCAGTAGGGATGCGCCCTTGCGGACGTGGTGGAAACTAGTGGTGGTGCGTAGATTTGAAAAATGTGAATATTAGGTAGGTACCTACATCAATTCCCGAAATATATTATATAGAAGGGTTATCTATACGGAGAGCTTTGATCTGTAACAGAAGGGTATTCTTTACAAAATATAAACCGTTGTGAAGGAATTTGCAGCGTTTTTGTTTTTGGTCTCAGAATCTGATTTAGCACCTTGAACCCTCCCCCTCCCCGAGCCAATTTTCATCTCAAAACTCCGTGTAGTGTGGGCATCAAACGGATAGATAGAAAACTAAATGACGTCATAAGAGGATGTCGCTGAGGGTTCCCTCCCAGGCGGACGCGGGGGTGAGGGCCTTACCAGTGACGTCATTTCGCTTTCTTTCCACAGGTTTATCGCCCACTTTCGATCATCGGATACCCCTCATATCCGAGAACCATGTCGGAAAGCTCTCTCCGAGGTCTTTTACTCGAAAAAATATGAAGAAAACAAGTGAAATTGCCAAATGTAATATCCAGTTGCCCAAGTAGTTTGTAGCCTCTTAGAAGCGGCCGAAGCCTTTGGTGTTCGATTTTCCACGTTTCAAACGAAATTCAATATTTCGATCAATGAACACGAAGGACTTTCGCCCTACCGAACTCGAATCTATCTATAAAAATACCAAATTCTTGCTCCTTCGGATAGTTAGGTATGATGAATGTGTATGTATATTTACATACGTAAACCATAAAGTTGCCATTTTGAGGGTGTATAAGGATAAGGTGAGGAGCGAGGGCGCGTGGTTGGGACGTCCTGGTGGTCTTATATCAATTTCATAAAATTCCAACCGTAATTTTCTCCAACATATCCGCAAATGCAAAATCCTACAAAAGCCCATAACAACCCAAAAACTGGTCTAAATCAGGTATAATTCGGGAGGAGATCGCAGGTTGATACCTACCCGATCCTATATGAGTTTTATAAACATCGTTCTGTAACTTTCGCCTACGATTGCGAAAACGTGAAATGCTTGAAACGCCAATAACTACGCTAGAGAATGACCGAACTGAAATTCTGAGAGTGTGTGTGAGTTGGTGCAGGTTATTGATCCAGGTGGTCTCATGAAAAATGTAATCAAATTTAGACTGTTGATTTAAATTGGGTATATTTGTCATTTATTTGACTGTATTGATACCTCAATTTAGATATTTATATTTGGTTTTAGAATAAACCCTCTGACTAAAATGTTACTCATGAAGGAAAACGAATTTAAAGAAAACAAGTAACTAGGTAACTGAAGTTATATTGGTGAAAGAAGAGAAATATAATATAAGAATATAATTCTTTCTGAGTTGAGAGGAGGTGGAGATGAAGGACTCTTGAGAATGATGAAAGAAAAAAAATTTGTTAGAATGACCAGGATTTGAACCTGAGCTCACCCAACAAGTCAAGACTGACAATTTGATACACTAACCCTACACCATCGGTTGTAGATGGCTGGCAGGCAATTATGAGGGCTCTCCAGCAGAACACAATTTTAGGTTGTCCAAAATAATTCAAATTTTGGAACACAAACTGGAAAGGACTTACAGTTTGGGGTGGTATTGAACAGGAAATGTTCTGTTCTGCTGAATGTCCACTGTCCAACTTCGATATAGATGAGAGGGCAGATGCCAAGTGGATAAGTCTGTTCTTCCAAGGTGAGGTAAGATGTAGAATTTTGAGAAAATTACTCTACACACTGGATTCGGAATGTTCTGGTGGCACTGTTATGGTAGTATACCAACTCTCAATTAATTTGGAACTGGGAACACAGTGATTACAGCTCAGGTAGACTGGCAAATTGTTACTGGCTCTGGGAGGTAAGGCTCTTGCTGAAGGATGCTTTATCAGGTGCAGTTTGTACCACGAGGCACAACACAAACCCACACTTCACTTGTCAATCAAATAAATAGGTAAAAATAGCTTCTTATCTTTGTGGCTTGCACTCACAGTAGCTAAAGAACTCAATCATTGAGAAAATAAAAAAAAAAAACCACAGTCATGCAGCATGGCTATAAGAGCGAATTTTCGAAGAAATAACCACGTTCCTTAATCTTCAAAGTGCTCCAGTTTGAGAACGGAATGAGATATCGCAATTCTGATTTCACCATCGTGTTCAGCGTACAAAAACCTTTAAAATGAGGGGTCACTTGTTAGAAAATAACATTTTGGGGATTTTTGGGTAATTTTTGCGCACTTTAAATGCTCTAATTTGAGAACGGATCAAGATATCTAAAATCCGATTCCACCATCGTGTTCAGCGTGCAAAAACCTTTAAAATGAGGGGTCACTTGTTGGAAAATAACATTTTGGGGATTTTTGGGTAATTTTTGCGCACTTTAAATGCGCCAAAACCCTCCTTAGAGTAGGCCAATTTCGCCCATCTTCGAACTTAGCCTTTCGATTGCCAAGATAGATTTTTTGTGCAAATTTGAGCTGTTTATCTCAATTCTATCGAGAGTTATCGTCTGGAGTGACACATATATATATAAATATATATATACATATAAAAAAGTGTTAAATTTCAGGAATCGTTTTAGAATGGTCTGAAACGGATTTCTATGAAGAAAATTTCCAAAAATTTATATTATTTAAATTTCGAAGCCATTGCAATAGCTTCATTTTCTTTGAAAATTCGCTAAAAAAGGGGAACTTCCTAATGGGCATGATTAGTAGATATGTGGGAACCACCTATTTGTTGAAGTTTTGTAGAGTAGGTATTTGGCTATGTGCCAATTTGGAAGTATACTAGTACCTAGGTACTGGTGGTATAAATTGGTACTTGCAGCAACAACTGTAAAGTAGTTATTCTCAAAGTGGCGTTCAGGGATACACTAGGCTGCTTTCAATATTTGGTGGCATAGCTAATGTTTATTCTCATATTGTTTGTGAAAACAGATCATCCTACACAGCAATTTCAACCGTAGATACGTGACAAACGACATAGCTCTCCTTGTGACCACAACCCCCTTCAAGCTCGCTCTCAACGTAGATATCCTCTGCCTCCCAAAGACGGACGACGTCGTCATGGACGGTTCCTGTATTGCATCCGGATGGGGCAAAAACGAATCGGGTGAGGAGCCTCAACACTTTTACAGAGAAACCCCTCAATCAGGTCGACGGACAACCACTAGAAGCCCTGTACGGCCATTTGTCATGGATCTTGACTTGGGCGGGGGTGTCAACTACCATTTTGAACGTCATTCGGGTGGTATAAAAGACACATTCTCCGTGAAAATAAACCCGATCGGCGGCTCATTACTGTGGTTGTCGGGAGTAATTACGGTTGCACCAGAAAGAGCGAATCCAACTGGAAAACCCCCGAATCAACAACTTGGTTCAAACCAACCAAACCCCACAGGACTGTACAATGCAAGTTAGTTGCGGTGATTCACTTTGTACATATTATTTCATTAAACGTGCTTAATCCATATATCGATGACCACTGGATTGCAGTCATGGGTATTGGTGAGGTTAGTTGTAAGGTCATAAACCCCCTTCACCTAGGAGGATTTTGGGAATCCAAACGGTCCTAATGTCACATTTATCCTTCACGTTTCATCTAGGACATCAATATAATATATAATACCATATGAATCTGCCAGTGGTGAAGGGAACTAAGTGCAAAAACCCAACTTTTCAAGAGAAGCAAAAAACTGCCTAGACTAGGTTCACATGGATGCAGAAAGTGCGGAGCGGAAAGTGCGGAACGCCACCTGATTGGCTGGAGCAATAGATCGAGTGGGGGGACTCCTTCCGCAGGTCGACTTTCGGAGCGGACTGTACGCGTACTGGAGATTTTGATATTTTCCGCACCGCATGAGTGCGCAATTACCTTCTGCGCCGCCTCCCCCCCCCCCCCCCCCAACCGGGCCCGAAATCGTGTTTCTTGAATGATTTCTTCAGTAATTACCTATTATTATATTATTATTATTTATAGTACCTAGGTATTTGGTGTATGAATGTTCGTGGTGCAGGTGGAATTTCCATTTATAAGTTGGGCTAGGATTTCCACGTCATGATGGTGAAATATTTTAAGCTACCACCATCCATGTTATCATTCCTTCTCATTAAGCATGAAATATGCGAAAAGGGCCTCAGTGTCTTTTTCATGGGATTCGATTTTTTACGGCTGTGTCCGATATGGCACTTTGTTAGAAAAAACGTGTTCGAAAAAATGGTCCTCAGACCCTTTTGCGTATGTTATGCTATTTAAAAAAGAATATTATTATTTTTTTCGATTGCAGGCACGACGTGAGGTCTTCCAGTTTTTGTTTTATTGTAAAACACACCTACAGAATGTTTTTTTAATTATAATTATTATACTGAGTTTTTGTTGTATTACCTATATCGAGTTTACCTACTAGTGTTAGCAGTATAGGAGGGTAGCTTCTAGCTTGTCAGTGACCTTACAGAAAACTTGGTTGAGGTTTCAATGTTCTCATTTGATCCTTCCTTTAGGGCTCTTGTCATAACGCAAAAACAAACGTTTTGAACAAAAACTATTTTAATCGTAAATACAGAATTAATGATTATGGAATATTGTGGTGATCGGCTGCTCCCTATTAACAATGTAATTAGCGTCACTTGAGGTATAAGCCGCTCCTTGGCGGCTTCCCGGAGCGGGGTTCCCCTACCCCCCTCCGGGTCTGTAAGAAGGGGTATAAAAGCTGGTGTAATTATGAATAAACAAGCAATCAAGTCACAAACCGACTACTGAGAGTCTCGTGTACTTATTCCTAGCTATAGCTCCCGCTGGATCATCACACTGGTCACCCCGACGTAGAACACGCACCTTCACCTTCGCATCGGCTTCTCGCCTACTACGATCGCCGGCGAGGCGGCGGCGCCCGGCGTAGAACACGCACCTTCGCCCTGGCCTTCTGCGAATGCAACACCGCTTTCTCGCCTCCTGCGACGGCTCAACACGCACCTTCGCCCCGGCCTTCTGCGAATGTAACACCGCCTTCTCCCCTCCTGCGACCGTCTCTTCGCCCCGGCTTTCTGCGAACGCAACACCGGCGATGTTAATACACCTCTCGCCCCGGCTTCTCGCCCTCTGCGATCTTCAGCCTATGGCGACAACTCGGCATAAGACACGCTCATTCGCCCCGGCCTTCTGCGAACACGCAACCTTCACCGGCTTCCGGCCTTCTGCGAGCAGCGTCCGGCCTTCTCGCTTCTAGCGACGACTTAGCGCGCGCCTTCGCCTTGACCTTCAACGGACTTACAAAGGTCCTTTTCAGGACCACTGTCTGTTTCAGCCTTTCAGTTTCAGCCAATACGGACTTTCGCGACCGCAACGCCGGCAGAGCAACGTACCCTTGCCCCGGCCATCTTCGGACTAACAACGATTCTTTATGAACCATTGTCCTCTTGCGATCGACAGCGAAACCCCCCACCACTCGTCACGACCAATCAGCGTCCTCTCTCAAGCGACCAATCAGCTGTCGCCTCCAGCGAACCAATCAGAGAACATCTCGCCCTTCCCGCTGCCTACTTAACGAGAGCGACCATCAACGGAGCATTCATTCCTCAGATCTACACCACGAAAGACAGATAAGAAGAAAAATGGAGACCAGAGCTACTAAGACATCGGAAGCGGCACCAGCACCTCTCAAACTGCGGCCTTTACCCGGCTTTCCCGCACGTCTGGTTCGCACAGCTCGAACTAATTTTCGCCCAGGAGGGCCTCAAGAATTCAGAAGCCCGCTTCACCCGTGCCTTCCTCGCGCTCGAGCCTTGTCAAGCGGACCTCTGCATCGACATAGTCGCCTCGCACACCGCAAGCTACCAGACGTTGAAAGACCGGCTTATCGCAGCTCATGCACCCTCAGATGGCTCCCAGCTCACAAATTTGCTGCACCCTTCGGTAACAGACGAGCTACCTTCGGCCCTCGCCCGACGCCTTCAACGTGCACTTCCTGCGGATACTCCGGCCTCGCTCCTCCGACAACTCTTCTTGTAAGCTCTACCAGAGAGCCTTCGCCTTCACATCGCAGCCAGCGTAGAACCTGATATCAAGAAGCTCGCGGCGGCCGCCGACCGCCTTATACCCTTCGTTACACCTCCTCGTGTGGCTACCGTCGACGAGGAAGTTCAAGTGATCCAGCACCGACAACAAATGCGGCCTTCTACGCAGCGACAATCATCCCCTCAACGACCGAACAAGAAGTTCTGTTTCTACCATAGAAGATGGGGCTCCCGTGCGAAAAAATGCGTCAAACCCTGTGCCTACCACCCGGTAGGAAACGCCGACGCACTTCATCGGAAAGTAACACAACCCGGCACCCTACGAACGGCTATCGGCTCGGAGATCAACACATACGACAAACACTGCGCCTCGGTACACCTACCCGACCTACCGCCCTATGAAAGGACATTCACCGTAGCAGACGTCTCAACACCGATCCTCGGCTCCGACTTCCTAAGGTACCATGGCCTACCAGTTGACCTCCCGAACGCCCGCCTGATCAACGCAGCCACCGCCACAATCAACCTCGTACCTCCGGGAAACTCTATCTGTTCAACCACAGATAATTCACCCCGCTTTCAAGCACTACTAGACGCATACGCTCCTTCAAAAACGCCCTGTGAAGCACCGATCGAACACCATATAGTAACCAAGGGCCAACCATGTCATGCTAAACTCCGACGACTAGCTCCGGCGATCTACACGAAGGCGAAAGCCCACTTCACAGAACTCCTAAACGCCGGCATCATAGAACCATCGGAGGCACCTTGGTCAAGTCCTCTACACGTTGTACCAAAGCCAGACGGAGACATTCGCCCCGTCGGAGACTACCGTGCCCTCAACAGACTCACCGTCCCCGATCAATACACGGTACCCCACCTCCATGACTTCACAACGGTACTCTTCAAGACGACTATATATAGTACGTTCGACCTCGCCCGTGCCTTCTTCTGCTGCAAAATCAGCGAAAAAGACGACCTTCTAGTAGCCTCCAAAGATATCGAAGAACATTTTACGCACGTAAAATTATTACTCGATACTCTAGCCAAACACGGCCTCGTGGAACGCCTACACCGTGTCTTAAAAGACGCTATCATCGCTACCTCCTCGTCAAGAACCTGGGCATCAACGGCCTCCTTCTCGGCCTACGCAACAGGCCCGGCCTCGACGGCTACTCGCCCTCACAGCGACTTTTTTCGGCGACTCCACGACTTCCAGGGGACCTGTTCACACAACCGCCACCCGCTACGGTACCGCTTCTAACACACGACTCGTACCGAAGATTCGCAGAGGCCTATTTACCGAACACAATTCAGCGAGCAACACACGTATACGTAAGAGTCGATACACCGAAAGGTAAACTCGACCCCCCTTACGTAGGACCTTTTCGAGTTCTTACAAACGACGGGAAAACTATTTGTTTCGAAAACAATGACTCCACGACGCCAACAGTCTCCATTGATTGATGCAAGCCGGCCCCGCCTCCCTCAACTCCGATTGGTCAAGAAAGCTCGCTCCCTATTGGCCAACCGAATTCATCCGCGGATTCCGCGGGTATAAAACGCGGACCGCGACCCGCGAAGGTCATTTACTCTCACAATGGCACCGAACACGCCTCCGAAACCCATCTCGAAGCAGCAACTGCTGAAGGACCTCACGTTGACGCCTTCGCCGCCGGGCCATCATGCCTCGCCCACGAAAAGAGGAAAGACGAAGCCAGTACTCCCGGGGAGGTGTCCCCCAACCACGATGGTACGAGAAGTGATGGCAATCACACGGGCCAGCGCCGCCCCTATACCACCTCGGCCGTTCATCAACCCGATGAATCAGAAGATGAAGCCACCACAGGGAATCACCCCTCTTCACGCCAGCGGCCTGACAGACGCCGCGGGGATACCCATAATGACCTACACGGCCACTCACAGGCAAACCATCACGCTGACGCTCCCGCCTTTCGCCGGGAAATGCTCCGACTGCTGCACACACGGCTGCCGCGGCCCTCAGCTCCTGAGCATCGGGGTACAGGTATCCCCCGACACCATTACCACTGGGACCCAGGCGACAAACAAGAAGACGCAAGAGGAGCCGCCAACCGCTGCAGCTACGCCGCAAGTGCGGCCCACTTCACCTGCTCCGGCACCTCCTGCCTCGCCGCCCCGCAGAGTCACGCCCGCCAGCCGCCCTTTCCAGAGGTCTCCCAGACGAGGCCCCAGACATTATCAGCGGAACCACCTCCGAGCACGCTCCCAGTTCCGAGCACGCTCAAGGATCCCGCACCGCAGCCGCCGCTAATGCAGGATGACACCGCAACAGCAAAAAACCAAGACAACACGCAGCCTCTTCTACCTCCACCGACGCCTCAACATTATTCACCGTCGAAAATGACTATATAATTGCAGTATTTAACTTCAATTCTGGGGGGAGCAGTGTGGTGATCGGCTGCTTCCTATTAACAATGTAATTAGCGTCACTTGAGGTATAAGCCGCGTCTTGGCGGCTTCCCGGAGCGGGGTTCCCCTTCCCCCCTCCGGGTCTGTAAGAAGGGGTATAAAAGCTGGTGTAATTATGAATAAACAAGCAATCAAGTCACAAACCGACTACTGAGAGTCTCGTGTACTTATTCCTAGCTATAGCACCCGCTGGATCATCACAAATATGAAACGAACAAAAAAAACATCAACCGAAATATGGGGTTCATGCTCGTTGGAAGTCTTGACTTGGCAAAGTCTTCTTCCATGGCAAAGCTGGGCGGGAAGTTTCCGCATCCATGTGAACACATTCCGCACTTTACGCACTTCCGCAGTTCCCCCACTACTTTTCCGCACTTTCTGCATTTCCTCCATGTGAACGCAGCTTAACGAAAACGAGTGATTCTGACCTAGTTTTTTTTCTGGTGGTAGGCCAATAATACTGATGTTCAAACATCACTGAACAACAGCAAAATTTTGAGGGGGATAACCAAAAAAAATTTGTAAATTTTGGGAACTTAGTGCCATTTACCACGGGATGACCTGAGGATAAAGAAAATAAAGACTGAATTATGGTACAATCTCTTTATTTGAACATAAAAGTGAATAAAACAGTGTATTGAACATTATAAATCATCATGCCGCAATATTCTCTTCATTCTCCATTATTCTTCCTCCAGTTACTAGAGGAAGCACAGTCTTTCCACTATAACTGAAATACTGACGGCCTTGCAGTCTCATTTTCTTAATGATTTGACGTTTATGTCCAGCTTCGTCTCTTTTACGTTTGGGACCCATCCCAAAAAAAAACTGAATCGCTCAGTAGAAAATCCACGAACCAAAGCAATGTACCTCAACGCAGGAGAACACAGACTGAGGTGGAAAAGGCCCCGAAAATAATGTCTAGTCATCATAACATTATTATTATTTACTTATTGAAGAAAAATGGACTTCGATCAACGACCCGAACTTCGACGAACCCACCAGCAGACATGCCCGCCAAGATCCGACATCTAGGGCGGAATTCATAGTCCTCCCTCGACGTTGTGGCCGAGGGTACCCTCAGTCAAGGGTGGCTTCATCTCGAGGGCCCTCGACCGTATTCATAATCAAATGTTCGTGTGGTTGAGGATACCCTCAGCTCACCATTCCCTCAAAGCCACCCTCAAAGGCTGACGGATACTATCGTGGTGTTATATGTGTGTATGAATTTCTTCTTTTTTTTCCTTTGCCCGTAGATAGTGACAGGCACAGGTCACAAGTTGGAAGTTATTGACATCCATGTCCGGCACAACCGCTGCATTGACAGATAAAAATAAGGGAATGATGAATAAAAGCCATTATTTTCGGTTATTTTTCGAACTTCGAATCATTTTTTGTTTACCACTTGATTTCTTCAAAACAAATTAATTTTATTATAAAGGGCCGGAAGAGAGTCATTTTCCCAGAAGAGAAAAAACCTATTCAACACCGCTATTGAAAATATAAGAATATTGTGGAATGGAAAAAAAGGAAAAAATGCTGCTCAAGGAAAAAACTTGATAACACAAAATATTGAATAACCTATTCAAGTTTGTGTTAATAGTAATATTTTTTATATCGTTTTGTATGTACTTATAAAAAAAATTTCATGATGTTTCTACATCTTTTATATCTTTATATATCTCTTAAAGCGTGGTGGTGGGTTTACAATATAAAAAGTTCATTTTATAATTAAAACATTTACTTATTGAAATATTAAAACTCATATTAATAATTAGTAATTCCTTCTAAATGATCAGATGGTTGATTTTGCGGAGGAGTAGGAACCTATTCATACGGGGATGGCACGACGTCATCTTCTGACGTCCTACTGTCTTCCTCACGTATTCCAGTGTTTTATAAAATGGGTCATGTTGGGATTGTGCGAACCGTATGAGTAAGATTATATTTGTAATTCAAAATATAAACAGGCCTCTGAGGTGCCTTCCCCATGGAATATTAACGGTAACAATACGTCAACCACCATTTCTTTGTTGAAGCGAAATCTCCACCTGAATTGGCCGTCATCATATTTTTCCACTGGATTTTGGAGGTCTCGGATGTACTTATCCAGATAACGGAAAACAGGCTGATGAAAACGGAGGTACGGACGTATTTCTACGCATGTGCTTTTTGTGTGTCTACAGGGTTCGTTCTTACCGGTTAGGAACTCGGGCCAGCTGACTTTCCATCTCATCATATCCTATGCGTAATCCATTATTGGTTGGGAATCAGGGGAAAATACTCACAAAGCAGGAAAGAAATTGTGGTAAAACACGAAAAAAATGCGAGCTAATCCACCCTTGAGGGTCCTTTTCACGTCCCTTCCTCTAAGCACCCTAGAGGATGCATTCCAGCCGGTTGGAGGGTACCCTTAGCGAGCAAATTTGTTTATGAATAGGAACTCGAAACGGTCCCTCAAGGGTACCCTTGTGAACTGAGCACTATGAATAGGTTGAGGGATTGGTATGTCCCCTTGGGGGCACCCTCTGCTCAAACGCCCAAGGGTACCCTTGCCTATGCCATTATGAATACCGATTAGGGTGCATCCACCCTTGAGGGGCTTGCTGGAGGGTACCCTTGGCCTTGAGGGAGGACTATGAATTCCGCCCCTAGTGGTGTAAGGCACTAACTACCGCACTTATTTCCTTTCTCCACAAACCGCTCCGTGGTGGAGACGAATATCTGACATGCCGACGCGAAAACCTAGTTCTTTTCACCTCCAGATGATGAGTCTTGCCTTGGAGAACTCAAAACTGCTATAAAAAAAAATCGACTTTTTGAACTTAGTTCCCTTCACCACTGGCCAACGGGGGTGGAACGGGAAGACTACCAGTCTACTCTTTTCATCCCGTGGTGAAAGTTTCACTACCGCAAGGGCAAATCACTATTCTCCCATTACCAGAAGACCCGTGCGGTTAGATCCCTCCTTCTTCTTCTGATAAAATGTTCGAAGTCACAAACGCCCTGCATTTCCGGTATATTCGTCAAACGTCCTACACTCGATATATTCACCGTGTTTCCTCAAATATGTACTGTTTGAGTTGTTCATACGTGTTATGATTTTCTGACTGCACTTAGGGGAAAACATGATCTGTAAAAATTATAGAAATGGCAACTAAGTAAGTACCTTCGCTTTGGAATAATTTTTGATATATTACTCTAAATTCTGCTAACTATTATATTCGTTTATCTAAAATTGGCAAAATTTTAATCGGAAGAAAAGGATGATGAAGCAGGTTTCTCAGACGTCGGCTGGTGCCTGTTCCGCTAAGAAAACTGTGAGGAGAAGCCCTTCGTTCCTTCCAAGGAGGATGGATTAATCCTTTCTTTGGGAAATGTTTTTGGAGGGGAAAGCTGCCGTGCGTCGGCCAGAGTCCCGTCCGCTTCAAGCAGCTTGAGGCTAGGACAATAGGAAAGAAAATGTGAAATTTGGGATTTTAAATTGGTTGATATTCTAAATTAAATTATTAAAGGAATTAATTTCCTGGATAACAAGCAGGTAGGTAGTTGTGACTGGGGCTCCGAAGGCGCTGGCTTTTTATTGGCGTGCCCCCCCCCCCCCCTCCCACTCCACCTTTCGCCCCCTGGTCCACTGACTGCGCATGTGCGTTCGGAGCTCCCTTCACTGTTTTATTTGAAGAAGAATATTGGAAAATATGTCAGGATATCTGGAGGCACGTCAATACCTATTGCCATTTAGTTCCTCCCCAACGAACAATCCTCACTATAATTATGGTCTTACTATGGCCGAAACTAATTTGTTGATTTTTCAATTCTATACATATCTAGGCGCTTTTCAACATGGATTGAGGTATGTCGAGCTGCCGACCGTTTCAAGAGACTCCTGCGAATCTAAGCTCCGTGAAACCAGAATGGGGCCCTATTTCACTTTGCATGATAGCATCATGTGTGCTGGTGGTGTCCCTGGAATAGATACCTGTCAGGTACAGAAATTATACTCTTGAACTAAATACTACTAAACTCGCGGAGAAATGGCGGAAACCCCCTGTTTCAAGAACGCTGAAAATTATTACACCACTGTTTATTTTCCATGAGGATACCCGCAGAATAACTGATGGGATTTGGAGATGGAGCCTCTAGAGACGCCTTTAGAAACATGAGACTACAACAGACAGCAATTGAAAACAGAAAAGAAATGGCAACCCCTATTTTGAACCTGACAGTAACGCCGAGCTTCGAGGACCAACTAGGCCCCGAACGGGGCCTATAAACCGAATTTCGTAAATTTTGGATCATGGTAACTAAGAAAAGTGCGAAGTACGGCGGATAGACAAGATTTTTTTACTGCATTTTCGGAATCTACATACCTTGAAACGTAAACCATCAAATTTTATGGTTGGGTTAAAAAAAATTTTTCCATCCTCGATTCCAAAGGTTCATTATTGAAAATGTGTGTGTGTGTGTGTGTGTGTGTGTGTGTGTGTGTGTGTGTGTGTGTGTGTGTGTGTGTGTGTGTGTGTGTGTGTGTGTGTGTGTGTGTGTGTGTGTGTGTGTGTGTGCGTGCGTGCGTGCGTGCGTGCGTGCGTGCATGCGTGCGTGCGTGCGTGCGTGCGTGCGTGCGCGTGTGCGTGTGTGTGTGTGTGTGTGTGTGTGTTGCTATAACAAGAGCTTTGAGGTATCGTTTCCGTATTTTGTTTTTTTTTTGGGTCGAGACCGAATATGAAGTCGATTTTTACCATTGAGTGGAAAATTGAGGTTCATACGAAGTTTTAGCCTTAATTTTAAGTTAATACTAGCTGTGTTGCCCGTCGCTGACGGGTAGAACTCGGGGTGGGTCCATCTGACTTTGTTACCTCTCGCAGAAGTAAACCTCCTTATGTCCTTCCCTGGTCATAGAAACATTTAAATACGCGAGATGGGTTCGATCCATTGAGCCGTTTTCGAGAATTTAATTTTTTCATGTTTCGGCTTCCCTATAAACCCCCACCCCTATCCATCGGATCCGGAAGTAAACCCCCCTGTGTCCTTCCCCGGTCATAGAAACATTTAAATACGCGAGATGGGTTCGATCCATTGAGCCGTTTTCGAGAATTTAATTTTTTTATGTTTCGGCTTCCCTATAAACCCCCACCCCTATCCATCGGATCCGGACGTAAACCCCCCTATGTCCTTCCCTGGTCATAGAAACATTCAAATACGCGAGATGGGCTCGATCCATTGAGCCGTTTTGGCGTGATTGAAAGACAAACAGACAGACACCACGATCACCTGTAAATTTAGTTATATAGATTGGTCTGAAATCGTTGTTTTTCCACCCATAGCTTGGGTCCCCATTTGGGAACACATTTTGGCCCTAGTTGTGCTTCGAAGCTCGGAAGCCCGATCGGAATACACCCAGAGGTGTTATGAGGGAAAATAGGGGGTTTCGAGGGTTGTTTAAAGGTTTTACACCTGTGACAACAAGTGAGCTTGTGAGGTACAGTTTGCCATGTTTTTTAGGGCGAGAAGACCGTTCATATATGAAGTTTGTTTTGACCATAGAGTGATGAATTGAGGTTGTCACGAAGGTCCATGTCCCAAAATTCATTTTTTATGAGTCAAATCCTGGGAAATTACCTAAAATCACCATCTCACCGTCATAATTGAACAATCAACCTACCTGATGATTTTTCATTGAGGTTGATTATAATTATATTAGGTAGGGACGAGATTTGTTAATAACTGGCAGCAGCCTCTTTTCTGCGCTTAGAGCCAATCAAGTTCAAAGATGAAAAAGACGAAGTTTTTTCCGTCTGTCATGTTGGCAGCCTGGTCCTCGCCAGCCCTCTGGCTGTATCGATCCGTGGCCGCCATTCAGTTTGAAGGAAATCCCTGGTGGATGCCTAGGGACGGGAGCGGCTTTTTTGACACCCCCGGCTCCGCCGGGGAAAAAGAAAAACCCCATAAGCAAAAAACCGGGTGGGACGTGATTAACAAATCTCGTCCCTACCTAATATAATTATAATCAACCTGTCCCATCAGGTAGGTTGATTGTTCAATTATACTTCGGTAGGTAGAGATTTGTTAATACCTGGCAGCTGTTAGAAGGCTCCATCCACCAGGCTCCCCACTCCTTCGGGTACGCCGGCCCGATGGCATCACCCCGCTATCCCGACTCCCGCCAGGGCCAAAGGGAACGTGCAAAACCAAAAAACTGTTCCTGGCCGGGTGATCCCCCCCCCCCTGGTGGGGGGGGGGCCTTTCGGGCCAAGGTGTAGGCAAGGAATCCTATTGGGGGTCCGTCCCCCTGATCCTGCTCCCACCGTTGAAAGTATGATGGAAACAGCCTAAATCCCACTCTCGTGACATTCTGGAAAAAATTACGCAATTGCCAAAGAAGACATAGAGCCTGATATGAGATTAATCCCCACCGGTTAAGGGAGGACTGACCTATCAAAGTTGTCCAAAAAAAACAAAAAAACCTACGGCTAGAAGGACTCCAACATAATGATTGCGCTAAACCCATTACTGGAAAAATATACTATGTGGATAATAGAACCCCAAAACATAATAATTGCGATAAACCCATTACTGGAAGCATATGTCAGATAGATAATAGAGCACACAATTAGCCAAAATGATGCCAACGGGCTATAATAAATGAAGTGAATCCATTTCTGAAGGAATGTAACATGTGAATATGGAACATCATAAATATGCGATTAACCCACACCGGTTAAAGGCAGACTGAGCTATGAGATGTCAAGAAACAAAAAAAAAGTCATAAGAGATTATTCAGGCAGGCTGACATGAAAGTGTCAGACGAAATTAAACATACAAATTGAAATAACCCCATCACTGGACGTCGGTGACCGAGGTCGACGGCGCTGCATCCCACACCGCTCTGGCAAATGAGTCCTGCGAACAGAGTGGCCTGTTATAAACCTGGCAAAACATTTTGGAACGGGCTGACCATCCGGCCGCCGTGAAAATGACATCAATGGGGACCCCCTTCCTGGCCGCTGCGGAAACCGCGGCATGCCTAGTCGAATGGGCCGAGAACAAGTTAATATTCACCCCCGCCTTGCCCAAAATCTCCGTCACCCACCTAGCCAGCGTCGCGGATGACGCTTGGCCTCGACGCCCCCTAGTCGTCAAGAAGAGGGGCCCCGTGGGGGACGCTAAATGTGAAGTCTGACGGAGGTACGACTTTAAGCACGACGGGACACATGCCCTTGGATCTGCTGGTAAGAAAGGAAGGGTGATGGAGGGGGCTACCGCCCCCGGCCGAGAAGATTTAAGCAGTTGCGGAACAAAAATCGTTACTTGGGAAGTTGAGAAGTGAATATCCGGCCTCCTAATAGCCCGGATCGTCTGCATCCGCTGGCCCGATGCCAGCAAGAGCAGCACCACCAGCTTTCGTGACATAAAATCGATCGATTGATCCGTAGAGGCCCGGAAAAACTCTAACACCTGGGTGGGATCCGAAGTTGACTGGTATCGCGCCCCCGTCGGCCTCAATCTAAAGACTGACTTAAGAAAACGCTGGATATCCCCATTATGCCCTATATCCTGATCGGTAAGCAGGGCTAAAGCTGAGCGATGCGTATTAAACGAATTGTAGGTATGTGGCGTGGAGTCTAACACATGCTGAAAAAAGGAAAGCACCTTAATGATTGATACCTGCAAGGGGTCCCATGAGCGTGACTGGCAGAAGGCTATCCATAGCCTGTACGTCGAGCCGTATTGCCGGTAGGTCGACGCAGCAATCGAGGTGGCCAAGGTATCCGCTATCGCGGCTGAGAACCCTCGAGCCAGGAAGGATCTGCGGATAATATCGCTACCATCAGGGTTAACGTCGGCGCCGCTGGGTGGTGCTCCGAGCTGTAAGGCGAAAACAAAGGGTTAAGATCCGCTGTCAAACGAATAATAACGGACGCTACTAGATCCATAAAAATTGGGAACCAAATTTGGGACGGCCACTCCGGGGCCACCACTATGCCCCTGGCCCTGTCCGTCCGTATCTCATGTAACACCCGAGGAAGAAGAGTGAAGGGGGGGAAGGCATAGAAAAATTCACCCCCCCAATCGTGAGTAAACGCGTCCACCCCTTCCGCCCTTGGGTGCGGGAACCATGAGAAAAAACAGGAACACTGGTGTAGGTCCTGGGACGCAAAAATATCAATATTAGGCGATCCCAATTGACTACATATTTCCAGGAAAAGGTGGCGCCTAAGCCCCCATTCCGTATGCCTATTGTCCCTGCGGGATTCAAAGTCCGCTATAACGTTTTCCGCCAAAGGAATGTACGATGCAAAAACCCACAACTGTCGTTCCTCACAAAACTGCCATATGTCTCTGACTAGGCTGTGAAAATGTGGGAAACGCAAACTGCCACACCTGTTCACGGCGGCTATTGCCGTGGTGTTGTCCACCCTTAGGATAACGGATTTGTGGGACCAGCCCGAAGCCAGCGCCCGTAGGGTGAGGAGGATAGCCCGGATCTCCTTTTCATTGATATGGGCCTCTCGTTGGGTCGCCGACCACCACCCCCCCACTCGGTGTGGATCAGCGTACCCCCCCCCCATCCGGTATCACTGGCGTCCGTGAAAATTTCCTTCTCGTAAACGTCCTGACGAATCCGAGCCGGAGGCCTGAATAAAGCCTCCCGCCACCAACGTAAATCCTCCTGCGACAAATTAGATAATAAGCACTCGGCGTCATAATTATCTGCCTGCGCCCGCAATGCCAAATAGCGATCCCTTTCGAGTGCCCGTACATAGAGTAACCCGTAGGGCACCGCGGGACTTACCGCTATCAGCCCTCCGATGATCCGTGCTAGTTGTCGGATCGCCATCCGTGGCTCCCGAAGGGCCCTATCTACCGCCGCCCGTAACTTTATCGCTTTCGTGGGCGGGGTGCCTATGGTCATTTTCCTTGAATCAAAAATAAAACCCAAAAATGTTACTACCTGCGCGGGGGAAAGCTGGCTCTTCTCGCGATTGATAATGAACCCTAAACTCTCGAATAGTGATAAGGCCGTTCTAATCGCCGCCTCGCACGTGTCGTACGACCTCCCTAGGATCAGCGAGTCATCTAAATAATTAATTAATGATCACAACCCCCCTTTTCCTCAACGCCCCTACTACTGGGCGGAGTAACTTGTGAAACATATAGGGAGCGGAAGCTAGGCCCATCGCGAGACAGTTCATGCAAAATAAATTTTCCCCCCAGGTGAACACTAGGTATCGCCTGTGGTCTCGATGTATGATAACCAAAAAATATGCATCGGTAAAATCTACCACCCCCCCAAACATGTTGGGCTGCAATATTTGTAACACCGATCGATGATCATCCAGCCGAAAATGATCCACCCTCAACCACTCGTTCAGCCCTTTTAAATTTAGAATGAACCGAAAACGGCCATTCTCCTTAGGGATGAGAAAAACTGAGGATTGGAAAAAGGGTTCCCCCTTAGGGAATTTTGAAATTGCCCCAATATTCAATAACTTCTGAACGAACTCATTCACGATAGGGACGTGGGCTGAAGGGATACTCGGCCCAACTGAGGGCTCCTTAGAAAGGGGGGGGTACCGATCGAATGGAATCCTGTATCCTTTAACCCATTCTAGAATGGTGGGGCGCACCCCTAGCGCCTCCGACGATGCCCCCTCCAAAAAATATTCCGACTCCGAATAGCCTTCAGGGTCCCCCCCCGCCTCCTGTCCGACACCGAGATCGGCCGACGTCTGTAAGGGGGGTCCCTCTTGCCCGACACCGAGAACGGCCGACGCATGGGCCACATGTAAGGGGGGTCCCTCTCGCCCGACACCGAGAACGGCCGACGCCTGGGACGGTGGTACTCCCGGTCCGCCTCCGCCACCGGCCGGCTCCTGGGCCGGCGGTCCCTCCTGTCCGACACCGCGAACGGCCGACGCATGGGGCGGCGGGTCCTGTCCGACACCACAAAAGGCCGACGCATGTATTGGGGGCCAGTAATGACTGGGGCCCGCCCCCGCCTCATCTTGTCCGACGCCATAATAGGCCGACGTATGTTGTCTGACGCCATAACAGGCCGACGATAGGAGGTGGTGAGCGCCGGGGGAGCGCATACTATGAGGCGGGGGGCCAGCATCTCCGCCTACGCGGAAATGCTGATGAGGGTCACGGTACGCGGTCGTGCCTCGCCCGACACCCCTTAGGGCCGACGCTTGTTCCTCTCGCGCGACCGCTTTTCCGTTACCGTACTTACTCCTTATCCCCGGAGGGTCGGTGATAGTCATTTCCATCACCTGCGGGTGCGAAGTCGCCCCTGTGCCTTGCCCGACACCCCGAGGGGCCGACGTAATCACCCTCTGGACGGCGGTACTCCTCACCGCCACACGAGGTCTCTTCCTTCCTCCGGATACCTCCTCGTCGGGGATGAACATTTTCTTCGGGTATTTCTTGCGGTCCGAACGTCTCGGGTGCTCCGCTTCCGGTATTTCGAAGCCCGACACCACGCGGGGCCCGTCAACCGTCGCAGCGGGTTGAAGGACCGCCGCCAGCGGATTTTCATCCGGTTCCATCGCCCCGCACTTGAGTATTTCCCGCACAAAAAACACGTACACTGCACCGAGACAACTCCTATCTCACTTAAAAACACCTTACGGTTTGAAAAAATGATGCAACACACTATGAAACACAAAACTGAAAAGAATCGAAGAACGTAGAACGTGGTTAGCTCAAACGAACAAAAGAGAATGGCGGCCACGGATCGATACAGCCAGAGGGCTGGCGAGGACCAGGCTGCCAACATGACAGACGGAAAAAACTTCGTCTTTTTCATCTTTGAACTTGGTTGGCTCTAAGCGCAGAAAAGAGGCTGCTGCCAGTTATTAACAAATCTCTACCTACCGAAGTATAATTTGTATAAAACAGGTAAATAATAAACCGTTGTGTAATAATTCGCAGCGTTTTTTGTTTGACGCAGGAATCTGTCTTGTTGTATACGACGTCGCCATAATTCCGACTTTTATTTCTTGAATGGGGGGAGAGAACGCGGGATTTTATGCAAATCTTGCGTCGGCTGCCCATATTATTTAAACTTTTGAAGCTGCCATACGACATAGGTATATAAGTTACAATAGGATAGCAATCTAATCTTAGATCACTTATTCAATTTATAAACAATATTCATGGAGCATTGTTATGATGATAATATCACCTACCTATTCTAATAGGTACTCAAACATGTACGTAAGCTGTGCATATGTGTGTCACTAGTCACGAAATTAGGTAATTACATTGCACAATGAATTCATCATCACCATAGATCAGTTACTCACATAAATATACTTCCATACGATCTTTAATGATTGAGAGTGATCTATACACCACCATAAGGGACGTCCACTGTAACGTTTTTTCATAACTACTGTTTTTTTTTTTAAATGAAATTTTGGAGTTTGAACGGTAGGAATTTTGAGACCACCCGGAACATTTTTTGCAAGTCCAGTAAGGCCCCGAAAGTTGACCGAAAAGCTTCTTCAACACTAGGTACTAGAAAATAATGGCAAACGGTTTTTAACTACCTAAATACACAACTATAGCCCACATTGCTAGGGAACAGCTGATTACAGTCACGCATGGCTTTATATAATAATATAGGGGAGGGTTAAAAATATTTTTTTAATGCTGCGTTTATTACCTATTGAAAATAATAAACAATGAGAACGGAGTTATTAAAACGTTAAGTTCCTATATCTACATGTAAGTATTTTGCAGCCGAAAGTGAGTTTTACTTTTGAACATATTGTTAAGCTTTTTTGCTATTTTATAATCAGGTTCGCCTATGAACGACACAACTGGTCGCATTGGTGATCCTACTTTATGTACTTTTCGAAAGACAAGCTAACCTAGAGCCATGCGGATTCTTTTCTATTAAGCTTGGTTAATGCTTATGTTTCAGAACATTGTCGAACTTTCAACTTTTTTTGGACAGTTTTTCTATAGTTGACCTAATTGCATTGGAGTATTTTTCCGAAATTGCTAAAAATAATAAGTAAACTTGTTGATTCGATGAGGAGTGCCCCTGACTTCTGTTTATGTTACCTCCCAATTTTTAAATGAAAGTAGGTTCCAGTCTAAGTATTTTTAGACCAACCACACTCTCCTACGGTGAGTACATACTTCTTTTTCTATGAGCTTTCAACATTTCGACAATAAGTGACGTACATATTATTTGCACCCCTCCCGCCTGGGCGGGACCGTCTTGCCTAGTGTGACGTCTTTTTTTGCCATAACTTGAAAAGCTCATACAAATATTACTCACTGTATGAGAGTCAGGTTAGTCTCAAAATTCTTAGAATGGGACCTACTTTCATTTAAAAATCTAAATAGAATTCGTGGGTCCTCCTTATTAATTGAAGCAGGTTTTGATTATTGTATTCCATTTTCGCTAGGGAGATGGCGGGAGTCCGTTGATTTGCCCTATACGGAGGCAAAAGAACAGATATCAGCAAGTTGGTATCGTCGCAGGCGGCGTCGGTTGTGGGACGGACGTTCCTGGGCTCTACGCTAATGTCGCCTTCCTCCGACCCTGGATAGACCGGCACGTGACGCAGCTGGGATTCACCCCTGCATATATTATATAACTCGTGGTAGTTTTTATCTACGTTACCTATCAGTTTTGTTTCGCCTGTTTACAAGGTCTATGTCATAAAAGGTGCAATGTTGCAATGTTTGTTCAATTTATACAAGAACCATCAACCTGAGTAAGCAATAGGTAGGTACCTATCCAGCAAACACTGTTGTAAGTTACTGTAATGAAAGGTGTAACACCTTTCATCATTTCTAAGTATAAATGGTTACAGTGTTAGGCATTAATAACTAACCTCAACTTTGACTCTTCTGTAGGTTGTCCACATGATTAGGGTCCTGTTCCAGAACCGAAAAGTCGTGGGGGAAAAAAAAACAAAAAACGACTGGTCATTCCTATACCTATGTCGATTTGTCAGGAGTGAGGAGATTCAATAAAACAGCTTTGTCTTAGAGAGAACAAAAATATTCGCTTTTATTAATAAATACTTTTAGGTCCTTCGTGATTGCCTCCATAGATACAACTCTTCCCAAGGGTACAGCCCTCGAAATAAGGAAAAAGGGATAGAACGAAAGAGGTAACATTACGTCATCTTCCAATAGAAACCTCTCCTTTGCTTGAATCAGTAGCGGCTCCAACAACTGTCTCACACTTACTAATTTGATTCACGTAAGGACCAATACGTCAGGAGTTGAGACCCATCAAATTCCAGAGATTTCCGATCAAATGTTTTCATTCCAGACGAGGAGGTCGATGAATGGAAATTCACGTTCAATAAAGAGCAGTGATAATAAGATTTAGCTTAGAAAAAAGCTGCAAATTATTACATAACGGTTTATTATTTGGGCCATTCTCCCATAAAGCGACATTTCGATGTCCGGAGCTTTTTCCAAGCCCCATTATAATTTATTGAGTTGCATTTTTTTTTTTAATTATTGTATATTTGACTAATCTACAACAGCTTTTCCCATTTTTTCCGATTAATGAGTTCATTCAATAGAAAAAAAGTTTAAATAGTCAATTCGTCATTCTCCGTCCGTGTCCAGGCTAGACCTTCCCAACTTTGATGTCCTGAAAAAGGGTTTTTCGAGGGTTAATCGAAAATTCGCGCCCTCACAGCACCATTGTCAACCTCTGGAGATTCTCCCTCAGGGGTTCTTATAATTTTAAGTTAATTTCCTTTGAAAATCAAGAGGAGAATATGTTTGTCCGGACCTGTTGCATGTGTCACCTCGTCCAAGATGTTTTTTGAATTTTGGCAAACAGCTGTTTTTTCCCGCTAATTTTCTACCGCCATTCGGTTCCCGCGCATCTCATCTGTCTAGAACAACGCCCGGCAGTTCGTTTCAGTTCCTTTCAAAGCGTCAGCGTTTTAGTGTCTCGTTCTGGCCATGGCTGTCCAATCACCCTCCGTCATTCTCTCGTCGGTGATTTCACGGTAAGTGTTGGAAACTAATAATTTTTTTAGGGTTTCCCCAGATTTGGTGTGAAGATCAAACATATTGTTAGATTTATGATCTTGAACACTTTTAGGTCTTCACTATAATTATTATTATAGTTATATTAGTATAGTTATTCACTATTATAGTGAAGACCTAAAAGTGTTTGTTGTAAGGGAATAACAACCACCACCACGTTGGATACTATACATATAGATGGATTTAGCTGATGAGTGTGGATAGGGGATTTTGATACCAGATCATATTGTGATATTATACTGTGAGATCTTTGATCTTCTTCTTCTTCTGGCGCTACAGCCCAGTGTGAGCCTTGGCCTCCCGAACAATCCCTCTCCATCGTACTCGATCCTCCGCCGCCCCTCTCCAGTTCCGCACCTGCATGGTCCGCAAGTCGTCTTCGACATCGCATAGCCAGCGTCCTCTAGGTCTTCCCCGTCTCCTCTTTCCATCCATTCTTTGGTTCATCACCTTCTTAGGAATCCGGTTTTCAGGCATCCGTTGCACATGACCAAACCACCTTAGTCTTTGTGCCTTTACGAACCTCACCAAATTCTCCCCCTCTATCAGTTGCTCTAGTTCAGCGTTGTTACGAATCCTCCAAACTCCATTTATACATCTGGCTCCGAAGATTCGTCTCATAATTTTCCGTTCGAAAACTAGAAGAGCATTTTCGTCTTTGGTGGTTAGCGTCCAAGCTTCGCAACCATAGGTTACTATAGGACGTATCAGGGAGCGATAGAGCTTAAGCTTGGTTCTCCTGGACAAGAGACGGGACCTGAACAGTTTTATAGAAGCAAAGTAAGCCTTCCCTCCTGCGACTATCCGCTTTTGGATGTCCTCGCTTATTCTGTTTTCATTGGTCAAGAGCGTACCTAAGTACTTGAATTCCTTAACACATTCAAAAGTGGTTCCATTCAGGGTAATATCGGTTTCTCTCTGGCTTCTAGTGGATATTTGCATATACTTGGTCTTATTAGTGCTCACTGCCATGCCAAGCCTTTCAGTCTCTATTTCCAGCCCAGATAGCAGTTCTTCCAAGGCGCCGATGCTCCTGGTTATAATGGCTATGTCATCTGCATACCCACAAAGTTGCGCTGACTTACTAAAGATCGTGCCACCAGGATCCACATTGGATAGAGCGCTGTGGAGAGCCAGATTAAACAGGATGGCCGAAAGTCCATCGCCCTGTCTAACCCCCTTCGTCACCTCAAAGGATTCACTCGCTCTACCACCTACCAAGACCCTTGCTCTGGACTCAAGTAACGTCATGGAAACCAAATTTGTAATTTTCCGGGGCACGCCCAGCCTCAGCAATGCTTGAATTAGCGCCTTTCTTGACAGACTGTCAAAAGCCTGGACGAAATCTATAAAAAGCACGTGGAGATCTATCCCATACTCATAAAACATCTCAAAGATCTGTCTCACAGGGAAAATCTGGTCCATTGTTCTGGTTCGGATTCTCCCTCAGGGGTTCTTATAATTTTAAGTTAATTTCCTTTGAAAATCAAGAGGAGAATATGTTTGTCCGGACCTGTTGCATGTGTCACCTCGTCCAAGATGTTTTTTGAATTTTGGCAAACAGCTGTTTTTTCCCGCTAATTTTCTACCGCCATTCGGTTCCCGCGCATCTCATCTGTCTAGAACAACGCCCGGCAGTTCGTTTCAGTTCCTTTCAAAGCGTCAGCGTTTTAGTGTCTCGTTCTGGCCATGGCTGTCCAATCACCCTCCGTCATTCTCTCGTCGGTGATTTCACGGTAAGTGTTGGAAACTAATAATTTTTTTAGGGTTTCCCCAGATTTGGTGTGAAGATCAAACATATTGTTAGATTTATGATCTTGAACACTTTTAGGTCTTCACTATAATTATTATTATAGTTATATTAGTATAGTTATTCACTATTATAGTGAAGACCTAAAAGTGTTTGTTGTAAGGGAATAACAACCACCACCACGTTGGATACTATACATATAGATGGATTTAGCTGATGAGTGTGGATAGGGGATTTTGATACCAGATCATATTGTGATATTATACTGTGAGATCTTTGATGGTAAAACTAAAACTGTTGAATAAATCTATTTCGTTCATATCAAGTTTATTCACATTAACAACATGGTGACAGCGGTGTTTTTTATGTAAGAATTCGTAAGCCAAGTAGGACTGGATGTTTTCCAAGATTTCGACTGCGTTTTGATGAGCGGTGCCGTTTTTGATTCTTTCCTTACATTTGGAGTCAAAGTAGGATATCTGTTTTTTCTTTACATCCACCAGTACTAGACTCCAGTGGCTGGATTTGTGTATGGGAAAGACAATGAGGTCTTTTGAGAAGATGTCGGATTTTCTCGTGAAGTGTCTTACGCTACCGAAATCGTGGGCTTCAAACATGGTGTATAGGAATGAGTTGAAACAGAAAGTAGATGGTAGGGTTTTGCTATTACGACTTCTTTCGTCAATCATTTCCATATAGAAATTGATGATCATGTCGTCAAGCCATTGGCCAGGTCTCAGAGTGAGTAGATTTTGTCTTGTTATTCTTAGAATTTGTGAGAGTGTGTTTCCGAACATGGTAACTCGAGGTTCCACGCGTTTTGAACTTTAGTTTCGAAATATTTCCGCGTAGTTTTAATATTTGACAAATGTGCTTTCTCCTTGGTGTTGTGGTGGCGGGGATAGATTTCAACTGTTTTCAGAACGGGGTCTATAATTTTAACTTCCTCTTTGTTGTATCTCGGTTTTGCTTTACTCTGTCTTTGTACATTTTTTATGAATATTTCGGAGGGGATTTCTGGTGGATCGATTCTGTCTACGTTTTTAGTTTCAGCAATTTTTTTCTTTTGATCTTGGAATTTCTCCGAAAGATGGGTATATAAGGCTTTAGTTTTCTCTTTGTGTTGGTTCAGGTAATCGTGCGCCATCGTCTTCTCGATGTCCATTTCCAAGAGGGTTCGGTTATTCACATGACCATACAAGATTTCGAAGGGCGTTAACTTTGAGGTGGAGTGAATTGAATTGTTATATGCAATGATAGCGTAATTGACTTTGCTACGGGTGTCTGAGTTTTTAAATTCCTCTTGGCTGTTTAACAGTCTCACATGTTCTATTAGCGTAGAGTGGAATCGCTCAGCCGTTCCGTTGGATTCTGGGTGTTGAGAGGAGATGAAATGAATGTCTATTTTATGGAGTGACATTAGTTCCTTTACCAGTGAGTTTTGGAATTCTGTTCCGTTGTCGGACACGATCTTGCTTGGAATTCCGTGGTGTGAGAAAAACTTCATGAGTCCATTTACGATCTCGACTCCAGTTGATGAGGCAATAGGGTATGCTTGCGCATATTTTGAAAAGGTACTTATATGATAGTTAGGAATTTGGTGTTTTCGATGGTGAACTTGTCGATATGTAATGTTTCTAGGGGACATGTGGAAGTGGGGGTCACATTATATTTTAGTTTGAGCGGTGATCTCTCGTATTTACATTTAAGACAGAGTTCGCAGTTGTTAATGTACTTCTGTATAGCTGGTTTTAGGTTTGGCCAATAATACTCTCTTTTAATCTTCTCGTACGTTTCGTCGATTCCGCGGTGGTTCGTGATTCCTCCATGGTATTTCGTTATGATCTTAATTTGTTCGGATTCGGATTGAACGTCGATCAACCGTTTAGTGTACTTGGTAATGTCTATCTCAGAGTACGTGAAATGGGACGTCACGATTTTTGAAAAGGACTCATATACGTCTGCCTCGAAGTATATTCCGTATTTCACTTTAGGGTGGATGAACTCTTTGATAAACTTTACCACGTCGGTCTCGAACTTCGTTTCGTTAAGTTTTACGGACATCCGGGTTTTATTGCCGAACAGGGTTGAGAGTTTTACTGAATCTGAGTCAGGAATCGGGCGACTAACTACGGAAAGAATAATCTGGTTAGAAGCATGATTGATTGGTTGATCGCGAATGGGGATGGTTACGACCGTATTCCCAAGGAAATTTGAATGGACTGTATGTTTTGACGAGGAGATGTCGGAGCATGCGTCATGGGCATCCGGGTAGATTTTACCGTTTACCCCTTCCTCCTCAAGATCAACATTCGCGATCACCGAATCGGCAGGGTCATGTTTTGACCGGGAGTGCAATGTGAGGAACTCCGAGAGGTCGGCTTCTAAAGTGAGTAAATTTGGCGATTGGTCCAGTTTTATTCGGGACAGAGCGTCAGCGTTGGTGTTAGCTGCACCCTTTTTGTAAACAATCTCAAAATCGTACGCTTGGAGTTTGGTCTTCCAAGCGAATAATCTTGAGCTGGGCTCTTTATGGTTGAACAGCCATTGCAGAGGGCGGTGATCGGAGAAGATGGTGAATTTTCTTCCGAACAAGTAGGGTCTAAAGTAGCCTACCGCCCATACTATTGCAAGCAGCTCCTTCTCAATGGGTGAATATTTCTGTTCAGACTCATTGAGCGTGCGGCTGGCATATGCAATGGGAAGGTCCGCTTTGTCGGTGACCTGGCTGAGCACCGCGCCTAGTGCAACATTGCTGGCGTCTGTCGTAAGCCTGAAGGGCTTCGAGAAATCAGGGTATTGAAGGATCGGGTCGTTGCTTAGTAAGTCCTTACATGTCTCGAAACACTGACGATACTCCGGGTCGTGGATGTTGATAATGGAGTTCTTTTTGAGACATTTCGTCATGGGTTTCGTAAGGTTAGCAAAGTCCTTGATAAACTTTCGGTAATACCCCAAGAGCCCAAGAAATCCTTTGATCTCTTCAGGTGTAGTTGGGATTGGGTATTTACGAATAGCAGAAATTTTATCTGGATTGGGTTTGACACCATCAGATGTTACAATGTGCCCCAAGTAGGCAACTTCCCGTTTCAGAAAATCTGTTTTGTCCAATTGGACTTTCAGATTTGCAGCCCTGAGTCGTTTAAAGACAGCTTCAAGGCGTTGAATATGCTCTTGAAGGCTGGTGGAGAAGACAATAATATCGTCGAGGTAAACACAGCATTGTTCAGAGGCAATGCCCCTGAGGATGTTGTCTAAAAAGCGTTGGAACGTGCTTGGAGCGTTTTTGAGCCCAAAAGGGACTCTGGTCCACTCCAAGTGACGTGTGGGTGTACTGAACGCTGTTTTCGCAATACTGTCTGGGTCTACTTCGATCTGGTGGAAGGAACTCTTGAGGTCAATCATACTAAAATATTGACATCGCCCCAGTTTGTCCAAAAGTTCAGAAATTTGTGGGAGGGGGTATTTATCCTCGATTGTTTTCTGGTTAAGTTTCCTATAATCGACGACCACACGAAATTTCTGCTTACCACTATGGTCTCGTTTCCGTGGAACGATCCAAATGGGTGCGTTCCAGGGGCTTTGGGAATTGCGAACGATACCTTGTTCGAGTAGCTCCTCCATTTGCCTATCAAGTTCTTCAAGGTGGACTTCAGGAAAGCGGTAATTCTTTGCATACACAGGTATTTCATCTGTTGTGCGAATTACATGCTTGATTTCGCTAGTGGCACTTAGGGGGGAGCCCTCTTGGTGGAAAATATCAGAGTATTTCGTAACCAAACTTGAAATAGCTAGCTTTTCCTCTTCATTCATATGGTCTAGTCTCAAGAGGCTGAGGTCAAATTTTGTCTTAGATTGATCAAGATTATTGAAATTCGAATTTTGAGGTATGGACTTTGAGAGTTCCGAATCTATTTCTTCCACTATCATCGGGTGTTTCTGAGTAAACTGAGTCAATTGTTCGCTTGAATTCAAAACCTGAACATAAGTTTCATAATCTCGGATTTGTACCAAACTCTGAGGTATCTCGAGTGAACCAATTTTGTGGTAGGGGAGGATGGCATCGCCATTCTCAACGTTATCAATGATCAGCTTAATTTGTTGTATGTTGCGGGCGTCAATATTGTGCGTCTCATTCAATTCTAAATCCAGGAATTGTAAAGGGACGTCTACATTAGTGGTTTTTAGAACATTATTACTTAGGTCTATCGAGGCTCCTAATTTCTTAAGGTTCCCTAAACCGAGCAACATATCAAACCTAGTGTGAAAAGAAAACAAGTAGAATTTAAGGGATAGGTCATTTTGGTGATATAGTTCGTTAACGGGAACTAGAGTACTTGATCCTGCTAGTGAAGTGCCATGAACAGTTCTTACCCAGAAGGGTTCATGATCTACTTCTGTGTGAAAATACTTCTCTGCAATGCCAGGGTTTATGAAACTCAACGAACTGCCAGTGTCTATCATAACTTTAAGATTTAAGCCGGGTAAGGTTATGTATGGTAGTTCGCTCATGGGACGTGAATTAAGTGTCAGTAAGTCGTATGTGGGTCGGGGCTGGTTAACTCTAAAAAAGAGCTTTCGTTTCCAGTCTCAATCTGGTTGTCGGATTCGGGGTCGTAATCGTATCCGTCGTCTGTTTGGGATGGATATGTATCTGGAGTGACGTCACAATCGTATCCCTCGGCTTGGTTCGCACCCGAGTTTTCGGCGTCAATTTCTAAATTGTGGAAATTCGGATTTGTTGTCTGCCAACTCATCGGTGCCCACTCTTTCTTTACGGGCGGATTTTGATTTGCCGTCGGTTTTTTGTGTTGAAAGTTCCTCGTGTTTGAGGTACCGGGGTTTCTCGGGGGGTTTTGCGGAACTTTCTGTTGAAATTGGGGATTCGGACGATTGTTTACGTTTGAAGTGTTCGGATTACTGTTGGTCCACGGACGAAACTGGAAACGGTTTTGACCTTGACTCGTTCCAGGGCGGAATGAATTTTGAAAATTTCGATTTTGCTGGACTTTCTGATTCGTCCCTGAATTTGGATTCGGCTTTTGTCTAGAGACAGAGGAGGAGGACAACATCTGGTAATCATTTGTCATCCATCCAAGAGCCGTGTTCAAATCTCTGGGTTGTCTGGTACGCAACAAACTTCCCAGTGGTTCTTTGAGATTAAGTAGGAAACACCTAGTTGCTAGGGACTCGTAGTGAGAGATCATGAGCGGTGCATCCCTAGTTGCTTGCGTATTGAAGTAGGCAATAATTTTATTCAGGATGTCCCGGACCCTGCCATGGAATTTGAAAGGGTCCTCATGGTCTCCTTGCCTCATTTTGGCTAAGTCCAAATTTAGCGTGAAGATATCTCGCTTGTCCGCGTAAGCATCTATCAAAGCCCTTTCGAGTTATTCGAAAGTCGAGATGTTATGGGAGACGAGTACGCTAGAAGCGGGGGAATGAACCTTGGCTTTCATCGCGGCAATAAGCATGAGATTTTGGAAATCATTGGGGTCTGCGTGGACATAAAATCTTCGGTTTAATTGTCTACAAATGTTTAGGAAATTTGTAAGAGTCTCAGGTTCACCTGAAAAAATTGGGATGACTTCCATAATATGCTCCTTTCTAAGCGCAGGAGTGGTTGGGTTTTGAGTGGGGTCGTCCACTGGCAGCGTACTCGAGCGGCGCGGCGCTTTGCGCTACACAAGCGGCAACGAGCGACACGCGCTACAGATCCAACTACATTGAGTTATATGTGGTATCGTCCACTGGAAGCGTATTCGAGCGGGCGGCTACGGGCGTACACGAGCGGCAACGAGCTACAAGCGGCCGATCCAAAAAAAGTTGGATCTGCCGCTCGTAGCAGCTCGTGCAGCTCGTTCATTTCTATTGTTTTGGTAGGAATCCCTACGAGTTTTGGTACGAATTCCACGTAAATAAACATAGCAAACGGACGGTTCATCAGAACACCTACCTACCTTTGTCGTTTGTACCATATCACTCGTATCCCTGGTCATTTCGAGTCAGTTCACGCAAAGCCCCGTTCTGAGTAGGTGAAAATTCCCCTCTACGCAGAAAATGGACCGACATATGCACCGACAAATTAATTAGTGCCATTCATTCTCATACGCCTCTGTGGGATATGAGAGACAAGAGGTACCATTCAAGCCAACCAACTTTTCAACTTCAATTTCAACCAACATGTTCTTTGATTTAACATTCGTCTTCGCAAATGGTTGCTACTTTCAAGGAAATAAAATTCCTCTGGGTCCATGACGAATAAAAAGGAAGTCCCCACTTTCCTTGAATACACTTGAAAACAAACTGAAGCCCGACGCGCGAAGGCGCTTGCAGTGGACGACTCCTGTCGCTCGTAGCCGCTTGTTAGGTTGCCGCTTGTGTCGCGTGTAGCGCCGCGCCGCGTGAATACGCTTCCAGTGGACGACCACCCTGAGGGGACCCCGAAGGGGGGAGCCGATGACCGCCAATACGCATCAGCTCAAGAGCTGCGTTGGCTTCCGCTAACCTGACCTCCAAACGTGCTTGTAATTCATTATGTTCTTGGACAGTTCTTTGAGAGGCTTCCAACAGTTCCAAAAGATGCACATTTTGCGCATCGACGCTGTTATCATAGTTATTTGCCATTCCGGCTTCTTCGTTATTCATATCTGGTGGAAGTTCCGAGCCGGAGGGTAACGGACGTTCGGGAATCGAATTTGATGGTTGGTCGAGTTCGGAACCCGAGGGCAGCGAATATTCGGGAATCGAATCCAACTGAAGTTGGTTGATATTTCTATTCAAAATACCTAGTCCCTTGCTAACTCTGTCGGTTACGTATCTTTTAAATTGCTTCGGAATTTTGACGAATTTCGGGTTCCCTGAGTTTAACTAGCCAAAAAATTTTGGAACAAATGTGCGATCAATGGATATGAACAAAAAGAAATGAAATGGTACAAGACAAATACGAAATATTCAAACTTAAAGTAACTTAGAATTAGGAACTTAGTTATTAGGAATGTTCTTGAGTGAGGCGGGAAAGCCAGGTGTTGAAACGGTGAAGAGGTAGTGGCGGATGCCACGGAAGGAATCGCAGGATGGTCCCGAGATGAAGGCCAAGAGATGATAAGAGAAGAAATGCGTGGGCTGTTACTAAGCAGGCCCGTGTGTAGAAGCTTCCTAGGGCTGATCCTTATTCGTAGGCAAGCCTTTTTCGGAAATGTAAAGTGAACGTAACGTTTACACTTTGTGTTGAGTTTTATGTTGTATACGTCGAAACGTAGGCGTTAAAAAACGCAAGAAAAACGTTAGAGAACGTAGTAATTTGAAAAAAATCCTTGATTCTTGTTATGATACTATACTCCTAGTCCCTGGTTCAGTATGCAGCTTCCACAGGTGATTTCGAGAGAGTACATGAGAATCTTGTGAAATTTTGGTTGAATTAAAAGCGAATTGTGTGTAAAGGGCAAAATTCTTTTCTCGAGTGGTGGCCAGATATACGTGCTGGTTGTTTCTCTTGATTAGAACTTTAGGAAAATGCGCAGTGCGAATACTCACAGGAGGGCGCCCATTCCACCTGCGGGAGTCAGCTCGAGGTTTGATGTGGTAATCCCAATATCACTGGACACACCGGTAGATTCTTCGGTTTACTTCCGCGTGTACGGAGCGAAAATAAAACCACGTCGTTTCTGACTGCGCCAATTACCAGATGGGGTTCCGGAAGATCCAAAAAAAAAAAACGTTTATTTGAAATTAACACACAATTCACAAGGTTACAACGGAACCCAAAGTTGAATATGCACTGCGCGTAAGGTGTGAACGGCGATAGACGGGAGATGAGACTGACTGCTGAGGCAAGGCGTGAGGCGCTTATATGTAGATAAACTGTCATGTCAGCAAAGGATTGTTATGGATAGGTAACATGTATAGATGCTCCTGCATAGATCACTGTTTTCTGTGGTCAATATCTACCCTCGAGCTCCCCCCAGGAAAGCCATAAATCGGCCCGGGAATTACAGTTTCATAAAAATACGCAGGATTCAATAGTAATCATTATCTGTTTCATTCATGAAGCATAACGTTTGTTTAAAATACAAAAATAGGTACCTATCATTCTTACCTATTGTTTCATTCTTCAAATGAAACAATATCACAGATCAACTAACTCGACTTGATGTCCGTGGTTATAATCAGGTGCTCCCTAGCAATGATAATAGGGGCCGAATTTATACCGTTTGATTACGATCATGTTGACGAAGCTTTTCGGTGCAAAAGAACGGCTGTTCGTATAACAATGCTGCGGGTGGTCTCAAAAAATGCTTTAGTTTGAGATCACTTTAAACACGTAATAAAAACTATACCCTACCCTTCTATTGAAAGTTTTCGAGCTACGGCGTTCTGAAAATGTCAACCCCTATTTTTCACCCCTTAGATATGACTGACAGTAACGCCGAGATTCGCGGACCAACTAGACCCAAATTGGACCTACAAACCAAATTTCATTAATTTTGGTTCATGGTAACTAGGAAGAGCGGTAAGTAGGTACGGCGGGCGGTCAGAAATTAGTTTATTGTATTTTAGGATTCTACATGTACCGTGAAACGGAAACCATAAAATTTTGAGGGGGCCGAGGATTAAATTTTTTTCCATACATGATTCTAAAGGTTCATTATTCAAAATAGGTAATAAACAAAAAAATGCATCTACATCAGGCATCAGTCTACAGCTGATGAAGGAAGAAGTGCTTCAGAGGAAAGGAAAAGGGAATATACTTACCTATTTCTTCTACCTATAATTTCATGATTTCCGAAAATTCAGTGCTAACCATAAATAGCCACAAAAAACCAACCTTTCAAACCTATCTAATATCAAGAATCAAGCCTTTAATTCGAATGTCCTTAGAACGTGATTTCAAACAAAGTTTCTCCTGAGAGATCTTTGCTTCTGCATCTAAAACTCCTGGAGCGTTGATGAATACGAATAAAAATGAAAATACTCGTTCCTAGATGGTGGTATAATAAGGAGGAGGGGGAACACCGGTTTTCTCAACAACGCACGAGGTTGAAAGTGGACGTGTTGGGTCGGGATGTTGGTAGTCCACAACCAGTCGGTGAGTCAGCTTGGTGTTCATTAGACGTTAATAAGATTATAATTGTCTTTAGCTCTCGAAGGACATTAGTAGTGATCCTCGGTTTGGAAGAACATCGGTAAGTGACAGCAATAAATTAAACGTAGGTACATGTACCTACACGAACGGTTCCGCTATAGGCAGAGTTCAAGTCTATAGGTAGTGGGCTATTTCGCCGTATACCGAGCACTATTTGGTATGTGATACCATGTTTTTAATACAGCCATACATACACGAGCACCTTGAGTACTTGATATCACAGAAGCAGTAACATTTTAGGTAGGTAGCACCTCAGTACTTTAAATTACCTATGCTTCCTAAGTATAAATCATAGTTCTCAGTTTTACCGAGGTATAAGAAAGACAGAAATCTGTAATAGTTCATACAATTTCTTAAAGTTTACGTTTGCTCCGGTATCAGACGATAATACCTCATGAAAGCTGAATCGCAATGACCCTGGAATTTTCAAAGTAATCTATTGTATAGGTCCTCGATTTGCACTAGGCAACTGATGTAGACTTGCACTACTTGATTTTAAAGGACTTGTTTTCAGCTAAATACGTGATCTCTGGGCAATCGGGGCCCCTTTTTATTAGGTACCTACCTAATTGAAAAATACCCTTCCTGCCTGCAACGATCCTAGGACTCTGTCACTGACTAGGGTGAAAAACTCAACACGGGGTTCAGCGGTTTAAGTCAGGGAATCTATATTAGACAGTTCCTAAGAGATAAGTTCATTAGGGAACGGCCATATCTTTTGGCCACATCTAAGGCGAGCAGCTAAGATGCTAACTTTGGATGCTAACCAATAAGTCCGGTTTGACAGAAGTGGTGGGGGTAGGAGTGAATTAAAAAGTAACGTCACTTAACTTAGCACAACGCGAAATCCATTCAGCTTCAGCTGCCTTTCTTTCCTGGTCGTTCCGTTTCCATTTCATTTTTAGTTTATTCTATTTTATTTCAAGTTCATCATGGAAGAGCTTGAAAATCTTTTTCGCCTCTACCTCAACGGACAAGGACTGTTGTCGGATGACGATATTTATAAGTTTATTTCACTTTTTTATCCTAAGTTGATATCGCAACAATCTAGCAAATTCTTTGAAAGACGCTTGGAGTAACTTTGAAAGACGCTGGCGATGGCGAGGACCGACGACACATGACGCGTTAAAAAAAAACGACAAAACGCGGCAAAAAGCTGTGCACTGTTACCCCTGAGTAAGGTTAAAGACGATTCCTAAAGTTTGTGCCCTGGGAGATAACGTGCCTTATGTATAAGGCCGAATAAGTCGAACTTAAGGAAATAAGTTTGAACTTGGGCGACGCGCATGCACAGTTGAGATAAATCCGAACACATCTTCCCGACTTTAGTCTTTAGGAACTCTCTATTGTTTGGATCGTCGAACAAGAGTGAGGTTCCCATGCCACTTATAATTTTTTGGGTCTCCTATTTTCCGCAATCCTTGCACTCTTTCTCACGATTAAAGGGGGGGGGGGGGGACCGCATTCGCAGGTGAACCTCTTTATCAGGTGAATGGCTGGTTATCACCTCGTATCAACCTCAAGGTGGTTGTGGCTTCTAAGTGCCCAGGGCTCTTCATGTGGGCACAGGTTGTGGCCCATGACATCACCCCCTCGTCAATCCTGGAGCACGTCCTCGTGCAACTCTAGGTTAGCTGGGCCAAATATCTAAGCTGCGAGGTAACCTCCACCATGTCTGTCAACCTTGGCAGCAGTGAGGCCACAGCGTGCACCTCACAGGGTGTACCATAAAGTGTTGTCCCAAATTTAGTGATACCAGCCAGTCACCCTTTCTGAGGCCTCCAGCTACTAACAGGTCGGTCTGGGGAAATTCCTCGTTGTTGCTGATGGGGAGGATGGGACTAGTGCAAGAATTTGCTAAGTCTAGAAAAAAAGAAGAAATTTTGAAAATATTTGGCCGAAATTGGCATGGGACCTATTTGATTTTCTATTCTTTTTAGCGAATTTTCAAAGAAAATGAAGCTATTGCAATGGCTTCGAAATTTAAATAATATAAATTTTTGGAAATTTTCTTCATAGAAATCCGTTTCAGACCATTCTAAAACGATTCCTGAAATTTAACACTTTTTTATATGTATATATATATATATATATATATATATATATTTATATATGTGTCACTCCAGACGATAACTCTCGATAGAATTGAGATAAACAGCTCAAATTTGCACAAAAAATCTATCTTGGCAATCGAAAGGCTAAGTTCGAAGATGGGCGAAATTGGCCTACTCTAAGGAGGGTTTTGGCGCATTTAAAGTGCGCAAAAATTACCCAAAAATCCCCAAAATGTTATTTTCCAACAAGTGACCCCTCATTTTAAAGGTTTTTGCACGCTGAACACGATGGTGGAATCGGATTTTAGATATCTTGATCCGTTCTCAAATTAGAGCATTTAAAGTGCGCAAAAATTACCTAAAAATCCCCAAAATGTTATTTTCTAACAAGTGACCCCTCATTTTAAAGGTTTTTGCACGCTGAACACGATGGTGGAATCGGATTTTAGATATCTTGATCCGTTCTCAAATTAGAGCATTTAAAGTGCGCAAAAATTACCCAAAAATCCCCAAAATGTTATTTTCCAACAAGTGACCCCTCATTTTAAAGGTTTTTGCACGCTGAACACGATGGTGGAATCGGATTTTAGATATCTTGATCCGTTCTCAAATTAGAGCATTTAAAGTTCGCAAAAATTACCCAAAAATCCCCAAAATGTTATTTTCTAACAAGTGACCCCTCATTTTAAAGGTTTTTGCACGCTGAACACGATAGTGAAATCGGATTTTAGATATCTAAATCCGTTCTTAAATTAGAGCATTTAAAGTGCGCAAAAATTACCCAAAACTAGGATAATCTTTAAACTCTTACCCCCACCCCCTTAGAGTGGTCAGATTGAAAAATGTGAGAAGTATTAATTGAAGACGAGAGTTCGAAGCAAAAAAGGGGGAGGCAAACGATTAGTACAACTCCTTGAATTTACCCACAGCGATCAAATAAATAAGCACTTAGTACAATTACGTAATAAACAAACGGTAGAATCAGGATGGACAAAACGTACAAATTAAAATAAATACGAAGAGAATATACATAGAAAACCAAATTTTAGACCGAAGTTTTCCTTTATTCAAAACCATAGCCATTAATTCGAATATTTCTTTGAAAATTCGCTCATTAAGTCATGCTGCATGACTGATTTTTTTGTTTAAATTTTGTATTTTAAGAAACCTGGAAATAGATATACAGAAGTACAAATGATTATTTAATACATGGATATGGCACTTGATAGGATTACATTACTTATTAAGTATTAACCTCATCCTTTACAAACCATCCCTTTTCTGCTCCCTATTTTTCTGGTTTATGAGGGGGAAAAATATTGTCCCTCTCCAAAACACAATCGCGTTACATCTTTGTAACAACTAGTACAACTTTGATCAGTTCTGATTTTTTCCAACATTAAAATACATGAATCACCGTATACTATGTATAAATGAAATCATATTTTTTATACTAACCCAGCTGCGGTTACCGGTAACTACACATAAACACCCAATAAACACTTACCCCGGGGTACTATTATACACGTTGTTGGTGAGGGGATTAGCAGGGTTGCATGCAAAGCTAGGGACTTAATTCTGTTTTCCACACATACAACACATATCACAGCTTCTTCCCCCCCCCCCCCCCCCCCCCCCTTGTTGGGCGTCACCTCCTGGTAAGCGGTGGAACATACCTAATTATGTTGGGTACCTGTATACCTATTATATAAATATTAAAATTCCTGTAGGGAAGAAAACATAGGTATTAGTTTAATATATTAAAATTTCTGTAGGGAATTAAATATCAATTTATCAAAATGAACAATTTTTAATTAAAAGTAAAACATTAGCACAAATATCAATTTATCAAAATGAACAATTTTTAATTAAAAGTAAAACATATTAGCACAAATATCAATTTATCAAAATGAGCAATACATTTTTAATTAAAAGTAAAACATATTAGCGCTTTAATTGAAATTAAATAAAATCAGAAAATTAGAACATGTAGATGGGGCTCACCTTCTTGCTAGGATACAACATCCTGCCAGTATACCTAGCCCAAGTAGCAGGGAAAAACGTGAGGCCCCTGGTTGGCCAGTGCCCACCAGTGGTGCTGCCTATGCTGCCTGTTGTGCTCAGCCTCAGTCTCCAAATAGTTTAATTGCCGTTTGCACCCCAACACCAACTGATGGGTCTGGTAGGGTGGCTACCAAATTGTCTAGAGAATCGTTGTTAGTGTGGAGAATCAGTCGCTCCTCTGGTGTAGTAATAAAATAAACTGATTAATAATGACATATTGCAGAATGTATCGGTGCTATGCTAATTATTACACGGAAAATTGTCAAATAGTTTTTTTTCCAGCATGATCATTGTTAAAATAGTTAATTAGCACTCAATCGAATTCTACACGAACCCCCTAGGAATTAGTCACTGTCAGTCTCAGTGTCTGTGACTGCTGCTAGTTGCCGAAAGTCTATTTTTCGTCCGCTAGTGTTATAGGGTCGGCCTAGTGCTTTTACCTTTGGGGTCTGTGGAGGAGATCGACTCGTGGAGGGGTGGTGCATATTATCAAAGTTCTGGTAAGTGCTCCCAAAATTTGGATCCTGGCCAGCTGAGTCCCACCCTAGCCAAGCTGGGCTCTCTCCCATTTGTGGATGGGCAATTGGTGGGTCTGGGGTAGCCTGCAGCTGAGGCTCCTCCCACCATAGCTCCTCATCGTCTAGGTAAGTGAGGGGCATGAGATCTCTACTTGGGTCAGTACGGTGATGCGTGCGGCTCTGTGGAGTTGGTAAACACGAAAAGCTGGGCGTGCTAAGAGCTGGGGACACAGGGGTTGTCGGCTGGACCTTTCCTAGAGGTTGGCTTTCCTCCGGTTGGGGTAGGAGGTTACTTTTCCTTCTAACCGAAGGCTTGACGCGGTTCACATGGACCCTCTTTGATTTACCCCGTATGAGGACTATAAGGTTCAACTTCGAAGGAACTCCAGTGACTAGATATGGCCCCTTCCATGGTCGTGTGAATTTCTTGGTTCTGCCTTTCTTGAGTTAGGGGTCATGTAAATAGACCCACTGCCCTACATGGAAGCTACTTCTTGATGTCCCCTTATTATTTTAATGCCTTGCCATGTTGTGTGCAGCATCTGACTGATTAGCCTGAACTTGTTTCCATATGTCTTGCAAGGTGTCTCGCAGTTTCTCTACATGGAACATGTAGGGTTCAACATCCTCGCCTAGGTTCATGTCCTCTGCCGCTGGTAATCGCATTTTCCTACCAAACACTACTTCAAAAGGTGAAAATTTGGTGGCTTCGTGGCTCTGAGAGTTAATGATCATCTGGGCAATGGGGAGGTACTCATCCCAGTTGGTTTGATTTACTGACAAATAGTGTGACAAAATGTTGGCCATTGTTTTGTGGATTCTCTCAACCCGGCCATTAGCCATTGCATGATAAGCTGTTGTTCTTACTTTTTTCACTTTGGAGAAAGAACAGAAGTGATTGACGAGTTCCGAGCTAAATTCTGCCCCTTGGTCTTAAGGTTCTGAGTTGGTGCCCCAACCCTACCGAAGTACTGCAGGAAAGCCTTTGCAATAGATTCAGCTGTGTGGTCTTGTAGAGGGTAGAAATCAACATAGCAGGAAAACTGGTCTATTATGGACAGAAAGTACCTACTTGTGCCCCCTGGGTGTTAGGGGCAGTGGTCCCATGTGGGCACAGGTTGTGGCCCATGACATGCCTACTTCAATCATTTTGTAAGGTTCATTACAGTTACATGCTAATCAATATTCTAGGTTCTACTAGGTACAGAGGTACCTAGTATGTTGATGTAGTTACACTCGCAATACTGGACTACTTTTTTTCAGCTAAGATGCCGTGGAGGATATCGCTGATCGTATTAACACCACAGATTGTCTTCTCTCAAAGTGATACCAGTGAGTGATAAATTTTCTTCCTCCTCTCCTACCCTGCGGTGTAGACTTGTGAGTGATCAATGAGTTCTATAATGTGGAGTACTCATGAATTCTGTTTTTATTACTTCCCGGTTTCAAATGAAAGTATATTTCATTCTCAGAATTTTGAGACCAACCACACTCTCTTATGTTTTATATGAGCTTCCAAAGTTTCGGCAACGAGTGACGTCATTGCTCCCCTCCCGCCTAGGCGGGACCCCCTTGCCGAGTGTGACATCACTCGTTGTTGAAACTTTGAAATCTCATAGAAAAATAATTCATCTTAGGAGAGTGCGGTTGGTCTCAAAATTCTTAGAATGGAACCTACTTTCATTTAAAAATATAAACAGAAGTCATGGGTATTCCTCATTGTGAGATGAGTTATTTTGGCAAGCTACAAAGAATTGGCCAAAAGAATTTCACCGCCATTTAAGCTGGTGATTACCCACATAACATTTGATGATATTTATAAATATATTCTATTTAGTATCAGGGGAGCTGTTAATAAGTCTGCAGTGATGATCAACGTAACAGCATAAAGGGAATCTTTCAAATGTAGAGAGAAACCTGTAATATGGGATTCCTACTTGAAAGTGGATATAACCTGAATTTTATAGATAAGCAGTCGGCCCTGGAGTCAGGTTTGCACAGTGCTGACACAGGTTTAGGTCACTGCAAGGCTGAAGAACTAATGCTGAAAGACTAACAAAAGCTGGTGCCTGCTGGCTGACTAAATGTGTGACTCTATGATATTTGGAGAAGGATTTGAATGGAACACCTTTATTAACGTAAATAAATATATTAGCAGAAATAGTGTTACAGAAAAAGGAGTTCACGTGGTTCGGCAAAGGCTCGATATAAAAGTGTACAGTGAATTTAAAAGGATGCCAATAGTCGGGATTCTACTACAATAGCAAAGGGGCAACTAATATGTTAAAGGTGATGTTTGAAACAGATTGAATTTAAAGAAGTTGTCGATGGAAGGATTGGCACCAGAGTCGTGGGTTCGGTTCATGATGGGTTCATAGTTGGGTTCAAAGAAGGTTTCAAAGTGGCGTACATTGGGCACTTTTGGGGCCAAGGCTCAGTGGAAAGAGAAGACAATTTGGAGGTTCTGAAACAGAACGGGACAGTTCCCTTATTACCTCCGACTAGATGGATATGATTGCAGGAAGTCTGAAGGGTGCTGCTACGTGACAAAATGCCGTGTAAATGAGAATATACGAGGAAAGAAATCAGGTCCTACCTCCTCCGGAAGATGTGGTGGCTCGGCCCTTGGCAGCTTCTCCTTTCGTTGTCTGGCCTCTTGCCCAGCTCTTTCCCGTGTAGCAGGATAGTTACTCGTGGCAGAATTGGGTTTGTGGTGGTTTGAATGAGATAAAGGTAGTGGTGAGTGAGAGTGAAGGAGGAGAAGGTTGCTGGATCTAGCGTCAAAAAGGTTAACATCTATGGCAAAGCCAGGAAGGTTACCTCCACTAAAGACGCTAGAGGGTTTTGCCCAGTGGATGCCACTCGAAGCCAGTTATCACCAGGCCGGTTCCACCAATCTGAGATCTTTTAGGTTATAGGTAAGGAGACGTGAGAGGAGAGCGAGAAAAGAAAAGTCATCGACTTTAGGTGAGCGTAGAATGAGGTGACAGGCGAGAACGGCGGGGTTTTATATTACCCTCTTTGGAAATTTAAAAAATTTAAAGACGGGGATGAACCCAAGGAACCTTCGGCAATAAAAGGGTAGGAAATGATTTTACTCTCCGACTTCAAGGTAAGATAAATAAGTATGATTTATTCAAAAATATACAAACTTCTTTCGGGGGAAAAAAACTGACTTCGGTAATTAGAATTTAAAAAAATTAAGTAGGAACTATGAATAGTTAGGCCTATATCTTTGCACAAACAAATATAGATAGAAAAATATTATAGGTACTCGAGCGGAAAATTGATAACCAGGAGGCAAGTAGTTGTGAAATTGAAAGGTAGTTTGCGGTACGGTAGGAAAAGGAAATGTTGGAAGTATAGCTAGGACTTATTGACTTGTCTGCCGGGGAGCTCGAAGGGAAGCCGACAAGGCTGATGGCAGGCGGGAAGTTCGCAGAGAGGAAGAAGAAGGCCACCGGGTATTCCACAGTAGCTGCAAACCATAAAATAAGAAATAAAATTCGCCGAGTACTTGTAGGTTAGCCTGGCGGTTAGACCATGGGAAAACATTCAAGTTTGATGAGACACCTACCCTTCTTTCCATTTGCACAGCTTGCAATGACGACAAGTCTCGGTGGTAGGATTATTTTCTGGAAGGCGGAAGGTCTAATATCCCATTGTGAACAGCGTGATGAAGCAGACGCTTAGGGACGAGAGAACTCGTAGCCGAGATTGTCATTGACACGACAGAGTCAGTTTTCCCAAGTAGAAAGAATATTTCTCTAACAGAGATGTTGGTGCGAGACGAGAACGAGAGAACAAAAGAAAGTCACGAAAAGAAATGGCGATCCGATACACGTGTTCAGTATCCCCACTCGTGCTCGGTTACCTGAGAACGTGTGCAGGGTGTGGCAGTTGACAGGTTGACAGAAGTGGGGAATCGCGGAACTATCTTAAGTTCTACAGTACACACCCCTCTCCAGCGATTGAGGTCGGGTAGTACCGCTTGAGGAAGGAAGGATGCCACAGTCCACAATCCCTGCCACGGGGATGCTGAAGTTTGCAAGAACCACCTGGGCTGACGGAGAGGACGGTGAAGGGACCATCATACTTCGGACAAAGCTTAGAAGCGGATCGGTCTTCGGAAGAAGAGATATTATGGGCGATGTGCAAGACCTGATCACCCTCACAGAAGCTAGGTGGTCTGCGGTGGAGGTTGTATCGACGACCTTGGTCTGTGCTGGCCTTGAGAAGGTTTTCCTCAACCAGATGGTGAAGTTCCTGAAGCCGTTTCATCCGGATTGCCCACTCTTCTGTACTGAAGTCATCAGGTTGGGACGGGTCATGGTTACTACTGGAACGGAAAACAGTACCAGGTTTCAGCTCACAGCCAAAATTGAGAAAGGCTGGAGAAAACTTTGTGGAGCCATGCACGGCACTGTTCAGTGGAAACTGAAATTCTCCCATAAACGCATCCACCGTGTATGCTGAGCTTGATCAACATAAGAACGAAGAGATGGCGTACGTTGCGATTTGCTCGTTCGATTGGATTCGCTTGGCAGTGGTACAGTGGTGTAGTCCTGTGTTGGATCTTGTAGGCTTCCGCAAGAGAACGCACAGCGGTGCTCATGAAGTTTGAGGCATTGTCTGTAATTAGAACAGAGGTACCAAAGGAGTACCAGAGGAGTACCAAACCTATTCAATTCATGGTTTCGAAATTTGGTTATAATCACGGGGGAGGTAGCACTACGGATGGGAACAAGTTCCACCCATTCAGTGAAGAGATCTTCGAAGACCAGAAGGTATTTGTTTCCTAAAGAACTACAAGGGAAGGGACCCATGATGTCGGCCGAGACGGTACACCAGGGAGTGGTGAGGTATCGTGGAAACATCAAACCTTGAGGAGCCGAATTAGATGGCTTCATGCGCTGACAAGTGTCACATCTCCTTATGTATTGGACCACATCCTGGTACATACCGGGCCAATAATAGAGTCTGCCTATTCGCCAGTGGGTTTTCACTATACCCAGGTGTCCCGACTGGGGAACGTCATGACACTCTGCCAGGATTTGAGAGCGAAGACTCCAAGGGACGACAGGTTTCCAGTCCTGGCTAGGTTCTTCAAGTTCACCTTTGAGGAAAGATTTCCCGTAGTAATACAGCTGGTTGTCTTCTACCTTCCATTCCGGATGGTTGTCGGGATTGGTTCGTACTCGGTATATCTTTTGAAGGTACTAGTCATCTTTGATGGGGCTGCGGACAGGAGATGGCGACGAGCAATCATCGGTAGTGGCAGTAGAAGATACTGAAACGAAATTGATTTGAGTAGAAATTCGGGACAAGGCATCTGCTACAGAATTCAACTTCCCTTTTCGATATTGTACTTTGTATCGATAAGGCTGTAGACGTAAAGTCCATCTTGCCAAATGATCAGTTGTGTTTTTCAACTCAAGGAGCCATTTGAGACAGGAGTGATCGGTTATCACGATAAACTCGCTACCTTCAAGGTACTGTCTATTTTTCTCAATACCGTAAATCACGGCTAGACATTCTTTTTCCGTCACATCTTGCACGATCTAAAACAGAGCGGTTGAGGCGCTCTGCCTTTCCATTTTGTTGCGGAGAGTAAGGACAGGAGGTCTGATGCACAATACCTGATGACTTCAAAAACTCACTCAATTGCTTGTTACAATACTCCCCTCCATTGTCTGTACGTAGGATTTTAATGTTACGACCAGATTGATTTTCAACAAGTGATTTGAAAATTTTGAAATAATCGGTGACTTGATCCTTTGATTTCAAGAAATAGACGAATGACTTATGACTGAAGTCATCTAAAAATGTCAATAAATACCTGGAACCTGCTAAACTGTTTACCTCCATCGGCCCTACGAGGTCTGAGTGCACTAACTGTAAACAGTTATCGGTGGTGAAGTCACTCTTAGGGAAAGGTAAACGGTGGCTTTTCCCGAACGTGCAGATATCACAGACAGTAGTAGGTTTTCGACTAGGAAGATCGATATCGTTGGAAATAGTACTTAGCTTACGTAGGCTATCATAATTCAGATGTCCCATGTGCTGATGCCAGAGCTTCATGTTATCACACTGCGCAGACAACGCACTCTTAGTGATAGGAACGTCCAATTTGAATAGATTGTTCATTAAACTGGCAGAGGCAATGAGTTGTCTCTGACTATTGAACACTTTTGCCCCACTGCTATTGAAGACTACAGAATGCCCTTTACTGACAATTTGGCTCACTGATAGCAAGTTGACTTTTAGTTCTGGAACATAATATACGTTGTGAACATCAACTTCCGATTGTTGACTTGAAATAGTCACTGGTAACGATATATCGCCGACGGTATCTGCCGTCATTCTATCATTATTAGCGGCAGTGATAGTAATCTTTTCAGCCTTTCTTGAGTTAGTCAACATTCCGTAGCTCGTACACAGATGACTGGAAGCACCACTGTCAAGAAAAAATTCGGAATTATCGGACGATCGCGTAGAATATGCTGCAAACAACGAAGTATCGGCACCCTTTTTCGGATTGTTTACGTTCCTGTTGTCAGTTGCAGGTGAAGAACAGGTCTTTGCGATGTGTCCGTAACCGTTACATTGATAACACCTAGGGCCTTTGTAGGACTTCTTATCAGCCTTCCCTAGTTCGGAGTTCCTGTTCTTCTGAGCTGCTCCTTTAGGCTTGGAACCGGAACTGTTACCGTACAAAGCGGAATCAAAATTATCTCCAGAGCCCGATTTCACGATGGAAATGTCTTGTAACAATTTTGTTTTTACCGCATCGGCTGTCAGTCGAGATCCCGAAATCTCAATGCCCATAATCATAGGTTCAAAACGGCTCGGCAATCCGGCAAGAAGGATTGTTCCGACCCACTCGTCACTCACCTCGAGACCAACCGACGTCAACTTATGAGTGGTCGTAATGATCCTGTTCACGTATTCTTCTACCGAACTACAGTCTTCTAACTTTGTAGTTATAAGAATACGGAGAAGACCAACTCGTCTTGTCAATCCGTCGTCCTGAAAAGCTCTCAATAGGTTTTCCCATGCCTCTTTGGCAGTGGTCCTATTTTGAATGTGAACATAGTTCACCGGTTCAACCAATAAAATCAGCTTGGAACGGCATTTCGTGTCTTTTTTCTTGTCCGGATCGGGTCTGTTGATACATTCCCACAGCTCCAAATCTTCCAGATAGGCCTGCACTGCGAATTTCCACGTATCGAAATTCTCTCGTCCTTTCAGACGTTCGACGGGCAGCGAGTTCTGCTGAGACATGGCGGATACGCGATCGCGGACAAGAAACTGGACAAAAACTGAATCCCTTCACGAAGTGATTAGCCCATAACCTGTAATGCGGGGATTAAGCAGACACGAGAGGCATACAATTCAGTTACACAAAACACTGTATTAAAAGAATATTCACATGGTGCAATATGGACAAGTTGTACATAATCTCAAGGGAGAAAGAACGGAGTGGGGAAAAAAGGACAGTGTTGCCACAGCTCTACAAATAAATTTATCTAAGTACATAACAAAAACTGCCTTCTGACGTTCAATTCACTTTCATTTAGAAAAACTTCATTCACATCCGAATCGAAAATTTCCGAATTTCTCATAACGTCGGGAAGTGGATAACCGATCCCACTTCTGATGTCACTAATCCCAGGGGAATTTGAAATGTTATCGTCCGAAATCTGACCCTCCTCGATGTCAGAATCCATCGTGGGCGCACAATAAAACGCACAAGTTCAATAACGAGTGTACTTGGTCTAAATTAATGATTACAATGAAAGTTCACTTATGACACTAATAAGAAAGTAACTAATGATCGAGTTAATCAGGAACTACACCCCTGGTACCTAATGACGCACAAATAAGACGGTCACACTCACAAGCGAGACATAGATGCGTTATGTTCAAAGGCGATTCCGAGACTGCCGCTCAGTACGACTAACCCTTTGGGAGTGGGGAGGCACTTTAGAGCTTACTGCGTCAGGTACAGGGGTGGAGAACCTGCGAGGACTCGTAAGAGTTATTCTATTATAAAACTTAAATAGTTGAGTAGACAGTCCATCAGTCACATACCTATATATACACATATAATTTTTGGTGTCTTTCGGCAGTGAATTCAGGATGGTCTGAAACGGATTTTGGTATAAAAATCTTTCGGAAATTCGAGTTTTAAAAATTTTGGACCGAGAACAATAGCTTCCTTTTCTTCGAAAATTCGCTAAAAACTACAGGATAAAAATAAAATAGTCTATTTCCACGTACACTAGCAAACTGTAGACCAGTTTCGGTTGTTACACCATCGTCAGTACACTGGTGTAACAACCGAAACCGGTATACAGTTTGCTAGTGTACGTGGAAATAGATCATTTTATTTTTATCCTGTAGTTTTTTGCTATGGAAATCCTAGCCCAACTTATAAATGGAAATTCCACCTGCACCACGAACACTCATACACTAAATACCTACTAATTATTGAAGAAATCATTCAAGAAACACAACCATTTATGGCCCGGGGGGGGGGGGGGGGGGGGATCTCCAGTACGCAAACAGTCCGCTCCAAAAGTCGACCTGCGGAAGGAGTCCCCCCACTCGATCCTTTGCTCCAGCCAATCAGGTGGCGTTCCGCACTTTCCGCTCCGCGCTTTCTGCATCCATGTGAACCTAGCTTTACAATAGCTGCGTTCACATGGATGCGGAAAGTGCGGAAATGCAGAAAGTGCGGAAAAGTAGTGGGGGAACTGCGGAAGTGCGGAATGTGTTCACATGGATGCGGAAAGGAGGTGCGGAAACTTCCCGCCCAGCTTTGCCATGGAAGAAGACTTTGCCAAGTCAAGACTTCCAACGAGCATGAACCCCATATTTCGGTTGATGTTTTTTTTGTTCGTTTCATATTCCATAATCATTAATTCTGTATTTACGATTAAAATAGTTTTTGTTCAAAACGTTTGTTTTTGCGTTATGACAAGAGCCCTAAAGGAAGGATCAAATGAGAACATTGAAACCTCAACCAAGTTTTCTGTAAGGTCACTGACAAGCTAGAAGCTACACTCCTATACTGTTAACTAGTAGGTAAACTCGATATAGGTAATACAACAAAAACTCAGTATAATAATATTATAATTAAAAAAACATTCTGTAGGTATGTTTTACAATAAAACAAAAACTGGAAGACCTCACGTCCTGCCTGCAATCGAAAAAAAAAATATTCTTTTTTAAATAGCATAACATACGCAAAAGGGTCTGAGGACCATTTTTTCGAACACGTTTTTTCTAACAACGTACCATATCGGACACAGTCGTAAAAAATCGAATCCCATGAAAAAGACACTGAGGCCCTTTTCACATATTTCATGCTTAATGAGAAGGAATGATAACATGGATGGTGGTAGCTTAAAATATTTCACCATCATGACATGGAAATCCTAGCCCAACTTATAAATGGAAATTCCACCTGTACCACGAACATTCATACACCAAATACCTACTATAAATAATAATAATATAATAATAGGTAATTACTGAAGAAATCATTCAAGAAACACGATGTCGGGCCCGGGTGGGGGGGGGGGGGGGAGGCGGCGCAGAAGGTAATTGCGCACTCATGCGGTGCGGAAAATATCAAAATCTCCAGTACGCGTACAGTCCGCTCCGAAAGTCGACCTGCGGAAGGAGTCCCCCCATTCGATCCATTGCTCCAGCCAATCAGGTGGCGTTCCGCACTTTCCGCTCCGCACTTTCTGCATCCATGTGAACCTGGCTTAACTGTCGAAATTCGGCAGGACGGGTCGTGCGATGCCAGGGCGTAAAATCTCACTAGGCAACTTCCTGCCACCGCGGTCGTCAGCGAACTCTCTTGGTTGGGGTTGTTACTGCCCTTCCCGTCCTGCGACCCAATCCTTATATTTATTTTATTTGTGCATATACTTATATTCGTGCATAAAATTAATATTACTGTAAAATTGTTTAAATCCGCTCAACTATGGATTGTATTTTATTGAAGAACATAATTTACTTCCTCTATATTTTCACTGTCATTACTGTCCTCTCTTGAACAGTTAGTTCTCTATTTTTCATATTAGGTAATCAACAATCAAGTAGTTCACGTGTCGTAATAATTGGTTCCAACTGTCACCTTTGGGTTTTCAGCCCTCTGCAAGACCTCTATTGGAGAGCCAGGGTTTTGCATTCCTGTTAAGAGCTGCCAGCCATTTATCGATATTTTGACACAAAATAAGGATGACCCTAAAGTCATCGAATACATGAGACAGTAAGTATGAATCTAATAGAAAAACTAGACTGAATTTGAATAAATAGGATTTCAATAATATTCCTACTTACTTTACAGCTGTACCTATGCTAACTCTAAGTAGGTATTGCCTCTACCTATTCTCACAGTTCGTTTTTTTATTCTTCCAGATCCGTTTGCTGGACAGCCGGTAAAACTCCCATCGTCTGCTGCCCTGAGAAACTTACCAGGTTCCAGCTAGCGGAACCCGAATGTGGGGTTTCATCGTCACACAACAGGATCGTAAACGGTGCTCCATCCGTGCTGGGTAAATTTTGAAGACTTGAAACAGTTAATGACTGATCCACATTGAAAACACTTATATGTGCACAGGAACCAGAAGTTCGGTTGTTATATGCGCAAAGTAACCGGAAGTTCTACTATTAAGTTACTACTATTAAGGCTACTTTTAAGGCTACTATTAAGTGAGCGTATTCCGAAGTATGTACCTAGGTAGTTACTATTAAAAAGATTAATGGACACCTGGGAATACAAACAGCACACGCGATTCACTTCGATAAACTTTAATAGAGCAGAAATACTAGAGAACGATCACAATAGGCAAAAGCAAGATGGTGGTATATCCGGCAGGAACATCGGACATGAGGAGTGAGATGGAGGGAGGAAAACAGATCACTAAGGAGAGCCAGTGAAGGCTAACGAGTGAGATTGCATGGAACCAACACCCCCACTCAATCTCACACCAGTCATCAATCTCAACAAATCACCATCTCTTAAAACAGACACCAAAATATAAGACATCATAATACCCAAACTGTAAAACATCAATCATCAAACTATAAAACATCATAATAATCAATAATCAAACTATAAAACATCAGGTAGCAAGGATAATACAAAATTTCAATCAATATATCAGGTTTTCACAATTTAACTTCTTTAACACATAGAACTGCGCGAAACTTATTTAGTAAAGTAGCAGATAGAGCCTTAGTCAGCACATCAGCTGCTTGCTCACTGGTAGGAACATAAGAGATTTGAATTATCTTTTTCTCGACATAATCTTTAACAAAGTGAAACCTAACGTCAATATGTTTCGTACGTTTATTTTCTCTGGTTCTTGCCATTGCAATACATGACTGGTTGTCCTCAAAGATTTTTACTGGACCACAATCAATTTTCAACGAATGATTTAGCATTTGCTTTATGAAAATACATTCAGTGACTCCCTCAGCTAAGGCTACATATTCAGATTCAGATGACGACCTTGATACAGTATTCTGTTTTTTCGATCTCCAACTTACAATGTTACTATTTAACATAATAGCATAACCCGAATAACTTTTCCTATCATTTATATCCTCGGCATAATCTGCATCACAAAAAGCAGATAGTGAGAAATTTTCTCTACCTGACTTTGCAAACATCAAACCAAAATTTTCTGTTGCCTTTAAATAACGTAATACGTTTTTCAAATAATTCCAATGTTCTTCATTATACTGATTTTGAAATTGGCCAAAATACGAAATTGCAAAACTAATGTCGGGACGAGACCCAAGCATTATATACATCAAGCTGCCCAATAACTCTTTATATGGAGCATGAAATGACTCATTTCCCGAAGCCTTTTCCAAGTGTAATTTAGGCTGCATAGGAATTGATGAACCCTTAGCATTTTCCATATTAAACTGTTTCAAAACCTTTCTAATTAGTTCCCTCTGATTTACAAAGAAAGAATCGTCCTTCCTTACGATTTCAAGACCAAGAAATGTCATCTTATCACTCAGCTCAAACGAATTCATTTTAAATTTACTCTTAAGATAATCTTTGACTTCATTTCCACTTTCAATTTTATCACAGACTAAAAATATATCATCTACCCACAATAATAAATGCATACCGTTTTTCGAGTAAAGGCAGGGGTCCACTTGACTCCTACTGAAACCAAACTTGACTAGTTCGTCGTTCACACAGGTATTCCAACATTTTGGGGAGTTCTTTAGTCCGTAAAGACTCTTCTTGAGCTTACAGCATAGGGTCGGCTTATTGACTCTTAGACCCTTCGGCGGTTTGATGTAGACTGGAGCAGGCAATTCGGCGTTCAGGAATGCGCTCGAGAAGTCCATTTGAAGACATTTCATATTCCTCTCCACTGCGACAGCTAACAAAAGGCGAAGAGTACTCAAGCGAGCAACTGGAGCGTAGAGATCTTCATTGCTGCAATCTTGCTGGAACCCGCGAGCCACAAGCCTGGCTCGCTTGATGATTTTTCCGTCGCTGCTTTTCTGGCGGAAAACCCACCTTGTGTCGATTAGCCTGACGTCCGCCGGTTTGGAGACGATTTCCCAGGTGTCGTTTCTTCTCATATTTCCGAGTTCCTCGTCGATAGCCCTGGTCCAGCCTGAATCCCTCACAGCTTCTTCATAGGTCTGAGGTATTTCCGAAGGGAGGAATCCTGAAGACAGCGCCACATACGTGAGATCGTAATTTTTCAGGTGGCCCGGTATTTCTCGTTTCCTTTCCGATCTTCTAAGTTCCGGTCTCGGTTCTTCGGATGTAGGTAGCTCATCGGGTGACTCAAAGTCCTCACTTTGATCTGACTCGTCGGTGCGCTCGTTCGATTCTTCTGATACATCGTCCAAAGAGGTATCTGAATTGATTTCCTCTTCCGCGAAGCTTTCCTCCGTCTGTCGGTGCTCAGGGGTAGTGCAGATGCAGGGTCGCTTCTGTTTTTCGTCAAACACAACGCTTTTAGCGGTGATGATCCTTCGACTCATCGGATCCCACAAGCGATACCCATTATGAGTGTATCCAACCATGATCAAACCTCTACTTCTAGGTGACAGCTTTCCGGTACGATCTTCCTTGGGTACATGGGTGTGTGCGGTAGACCCAAATACACGAAGCTTTCCAATGTTGACCTTCTCGCCGTACCATATTTCCGCAGGTATCTGCGCTGGTTGAAGTGCCTTGGTTGGAACACGATTCATGACGTACACTGCGGTCTGAACCGCCTCACCCCACATAGAGCGATCCTAGATCGATGATATCTTTCACAAACCCCATTTTGCGCTGGATTCCGGGGTATAGTCCATTCAATCTCAATTCCTCGTTTTTCACAAAATTGTATGAATAGTTTATTTTTATATTCACCACCTTGGTCCAATCTAATGCGGGAAATTCGAGAGCCAAAACGAGAGGTAACCTGAGCCTCATAGTGACGAAATTTATCGTACACATCACTTTTATCTTTCAACAGATAGATGCATGCAAAATGGGAGAAATGGTCTATAAATAAGACATAGTAACGGAAACCATCATAGGTGCAAGGTGTGATAGGACCGACTACGTCCGAGGATACGGTCTGGAGGATACGCTTTGGTTTTCGATCAAAAGGTATAGGCACATATGGTTGTCTAGTCTGCTTACGTTGCATACACACTTCGCAAATTCCGTCGGCGGGATAGGCACTAGTATGTCCGAATCTCCTGTGTAGTAGCAATTTATCGACTTGAACACTGGCGTTCGCATAGTTCTCTTCTAATTCGAACTTGACTTCGTACAAATTTCCGACACGTTTTCCAGTCACAACAGTACGTTTTTGATTCATAATGTTGACAGCACAGTCGTTGAACACCACATTGAAACCCGCAATGGCTATTTTCGGAATCGATAACAAGTTGAACGGGAGTTCATCACACATAAAAACATTGTTTATCTTGATCGGCTGTCCATTGACTACAACCGGTAAAGTCCCGCACTTCGTTGCCCGAATCGTTTCCCCCTTTTTCGCCACATAAATTCCGATGTCTATATCCTTCGTGTTCACAAGGAATTTCCCGATATCTTTGGTGACTAGGTGATTCGTAGCAGCTGAATCAGCGTAAAATAAACAGATCTTCTTGCTTCCGAAATTAGACGAAAGGCACAACAAATCGTCTCCGTCCACTTTCTCTTTCGAGATTCCGGCTGTTTGGGGGGGAGTCTCGGCAGAGCACATGAATGCTAACTCGTTCTCTGTGAAATTCGCATTTGGATTTTGGGAATTTTGCGGCCGATTCGGACAGAGTTTACGAGGGTGACCATAGTTTTTACACAAATGGCACTTGAATGGGAACTGATCAGAATTTTGGTGGGGGTTGCTGCCGTACTCACGATTTCCAGATTGATTTTGAGCGGGCTGACAGCCACGACCTCTGCCGAAGTTTCCCGAGCTTCCTCGACCCCCGCTTCTCCTCCCTCGATAACTTCCCCTCCAGCCCCCCTCATTTGCATTTCCGTTTCCTCGAAATCCCGAAAAAACAACAGATTGCCGATCATGATCGAAATTGGATCCTCTTTTCCTGGAAATTGCTTGTTCCTCCTGGAGAAGCTTATTTTTGACATACTGATAGGTGATCGAAGTCTTGTCACGGTTGAATGCAATATCCAATGATGTCACGATTACGTGATATGGCTGGGGCATCGCAGCTAAGATCATAGGGATTTTTTCTTCCTGCGACAACGTTCCGCCACTTGCCGAAAATTCCTCGGCTTTCCGATCAAACAACTCGATGAAATCAGATAGTGATCCACGGTAGTACCTCATGCTTCCCAATTCCCGTCTTATCGAAGCCTGAGCAGATAAGCCGGTTTGCACGTAGGTATTTCTCAATGCATTATACATGTCCATAGCCGTATTCTTTCCACGGATACAATCCAAAACTTTGTCGTCGATGCACTTTACCAGGATGTCTCTAGCGTCCAAGTCCTTCTTCATGTAGTCATTTTCTTTCATTTCCTCTGTTTTCTCCGATAGAGCTTCCAGACAATTATTCTTCTCTAATAGCATTTTGAATCGGTATTCCCACTTTGAATAATTAGTTCCATCAAAGGGTCTTAAGCCAGTTGAGACGGTGATAGCGCTCGCCATGTTCCACGTTCCCGCTACCGCACACTTTTCCGGCAACCGATTAAACACAATAATTTTAACACTGAGATTTTCCGGCAGTAATTTTATGAAAGCCTGGGACTACAAACAGCACACGCGATTCACTTCGATAAACTTTAATAGAGCAGAAATACTAGAGAACGATCACAATAGGCAAAAGCAAGATGTTGGTATATCCGGCAGGAACATCGGACATGAGGAGTGAGATGGAGGGAGGAAAACAGATCACTAAGGAGAGCCAGTGAAGGCTAACGAGTGAGATTGCATGGAACCAACAGTTACTACAGTTGTCAGTTGTTGTTGTTGTATCGGTGTATCAAAGTAGGTAAGTACAAAATAAAACAGCAAGGCTTTGGGGGTATGAACAATTTTGCCCCTCAAAAATCAAAATTAATTACTCTTGCGTTTCGTAATAGGTGTACATACCTACCACAAGGGGGAGAGGGAGAAAGGGAGGGAGGGAGGGAGGGAGGGGGGGGAGGGGGGGAGGGAGGGAAGGAGAGAGGGGGAGTGAGGGAGAGAGGGAGAGGGAGAGGGAGAGGGAGAGAGAGAGAGATTGATTGAATATTTATTAATTAATCTGTACAAAATTGGACCTGTCGGTCCTCTCTTACTTTCTGACAGAAAAAATAAAAATAATATAATACTTCCATATGTCAGTCATTTATAACATATTTAACAATAAATGAGTTGAATGTCTTGTGTGGCAAAATCATTGAACATAATACAGTATGCATATAAAAAGAAAATTTTAATTGCACTTCTTGTGATGGGTAAGAGCTTTTATCAATAAATAGCACATAAACATCAGTACATTGAACACGGCGAATTGTACGATAGTACACTGACCTATACTCAACACATCGACAAATTTTCAATAATACATTGAGTCATTTTTAATCAATACATGGAACTTATATATAAAAATAAATTTACACATTTCTAATCATAACACATGAGTAACTTCTCCTTTAATCGTTTCTTGAAATTCATAATTGAAACGGAGGTGTCAAAAATAGCAGCATTTTCATTATACAAACGAATGCTTTGAACATGAACAGACTTACTATAACGCTCTGTTCATTGTTTAGGCATTTGAAGCATATTGAATGCCCTACGCGTTGCTATGCCATGTACTTGGGACATAAATTTAAATTTTTCAAACAAGTACTTCGGAGTTTTGAACTTCAATATCTTGAACAGCAAGACACCTAGTCGAAACACACGCCACTCTTTAATTTTTAGCCATTGATTACTAACATAATAAGGTGTTACGTGCTGATATATAGGAAATCTAAAAATAAACCGTATGCAAGCATTTTGCGCAAGTTGCAGTTTGTCACTTATCTCACCAGTCATATCGCTATAAGCTATAGCACTATAATCCATTATCGGGAACAACAATGATTGGACGAGTTTCTTCCGAATATCTTGTGGGAAACGATATGCTAACCGCCTCAACTGGTAAAGACCTTTATAACCCTATTGCACACTGCCGTAACTTGGTCTTTCCATTTCATGTCGCCATCCACAATTAGGCCAAGATTTTTAACATATTTCTCGAATGAAAGCTGCTTTGAGTTAACCACTACAGGTGGTATGCTACTTACATCGATCTTGCTAAGATAATCCTGTTGATCCCATAAGCAACACCTTACATTTGGCAGAATTGATAGCCAAACAATGCCGTTCACACCATTCAGTCAACCTGTCCAAGTCATCATTCATGAGCGATACCCCAGACGACAGCTCAGCCCGATCCACGTGGATAAAGATCTGCAAATCGTCAGCATATAGCTGATATTTGCATGCAGTGTCTAAAGCAAGTAGAAATTTTATTTCTAAAAGATCTCGGGCATGGTGGAGGTCCGCCCTTAACCAAACCGAGCAATATCATTCAAAAAGAACCGGGCATGGTGGAGGTCCGCCCTTAACCAGAGCCAGGCACATCCCCCCTCTACACCGCTCGTGGTGGATGTTCGCTTTTTTAGAAATTTAAAAAAATAGAATGAAGAATTTGAGTGAGATACCGACGGTTGTTTGCAGAAACTTGAAGAAGCGATGACAGTTGGCTGAGTAGCTATGATTGGGTAGAAGATTAAGTGTTGACAAAGTCCATGTCGATTCCATTTCCAATTCCAGATTTTCGGCGAGATTGGATAGACAGCGCTGATCTTTAGGATGGATTTTATGACGCTACAGAAACTCCGTTTTTTGCCTCGATGTTTTTGAGGTCACTACAGGATTTAATCAATATGGGCTGATCGCTTTCATTTTTCTTCAGGAGAACATTTCTATTACTAATCCACAGGAATTTGAAGTTGTTCTCTCTCGCGGGGATGAGAGATTGCGCTTACTTCGCGATGCTTTCATGAAGAAATCCTTATCAATTTTCCTCACAAACGAAAGGAAAACTGAACCACCATCCGACGAGGCTATCTTTGGTCGGCGTCTGAAAAAGCTGTTAATCATTTGCTCGGATACGTTGACATTCAATGAGGCCCCGACTAGTTTTACTAAGTCAAGGGCGCTCTTATCTTGCGAAGACGGGCTTCCGCTGATTTCGATGCAGTTGACAAGCGAAGCCTGCTCATTATCGCGGATCAAACTCTCAAGTTCAACAACTCTGGACTCTAAAGTTGAGTATTTTTCTTTAATGCTATCATGTAAGCCAGCTAAAGTGGAAAGTTCAGCCGCCAACAAACCAATCTTCTCCGTGTTTTTCTCAATTGGGTCCGAGTAGGTGTTGAGGTGTGTTTTGATATCCTTCACTTCGTCATACAGAGTATCAATGCGTTTATCAAACTTGACGTTGGCCGATTTAACCTCTGCACGGAGGCCATTAATTGCTTTCAATAGTTGTGATGTACTTACGTCTTTATCCATGCCAGAGGTACCTACTGGGCGTGACAGGAGAGTTCCTTCCGTCAACTGCATCACCAGTTGACGACTCCTGAGACGAGAGGGATCCTCTGCGAAGCTTGATACAGCTGGAGCACGTATACGACTTCTTGTTTTCCCTCAGAAACATGTAGTCTTCTTTCTTCAAACTTTGGCATTGCAAAATAATGATATTCCTTAGCTCAAACAACACACTTGACTCGATAGGAATTTATTATTCGCGAAGCCTTTAAGGCATGTTCCACAGTTTTAACTCATGATAACTTTGAGTATAAACGGACTGACACAGTGAACGATGTTTTCTTCTTGAGAGTAGGAGGCAGAGAGAGGAGAGGGAGAGGGAGAGGGAGAGAGAGAGATTGTTTATTCAGATAAATAAGACAATAAAAACCTTTTTCTAGTTACTTAGTAGGTACATAAAAAAATATTGTAAAGATAGGAAGGGTTTTTATTTAGGTAGACATCACTATTTCTAAGTTAAAAAGAATACCTATGTAGGTAACTATTTTTCTGAACCCTTGAAGGCGATGCCTGCGTAAGGGCAAGACGAAAGTTGTATACATCGTTGTTGCGGAGTATTCCTTAATGTTTATAAATCAAACAATACAATGGTTAATAGAAAAAAAATAATATAGTTATAGCAATGTACCTATGTAATACAGTTATTAGAAAACTGTGATTGCGATTAGGTCTATATAGATCATTTAGATTGTCTTTGTTTTGATCCTTTATCGTAATTTTGAATATATCAATTTAGGTTTTTATTGTTTGGGGATTTTATTAAAAATTCGTGGCCCAGAATAATTTATTTTTTTTTACCCATTTTTGGATTATTATTTTCAATAATGAACCATTGGAATCGAGCAAGAAAAAAAATTCTAACCCCCCCTCAAAATTTGATGGTTGCGATTCAAGGTAGGGTAGAATCCGAAAATGCAATAAAAAAAATTCTGCCTGTCCGCCGTACGCCGTACTGGCCACTTTTCTTAGTTACCATGAAAAAAACGCTGCAAATCCCTGCACAACGGTTTATTATTTTGTATAGAATACCCTCCTGTTATAGATCACAGGTCTCCGTATAGATAACCCTTCTATATAACATATGTACTATTCTACACATATTATGTACATAGATCGCGGACCTCCGTAGGTTAGTACCTAACCCCGTACTCGTTACTAGGTACCTCCCTAAACCGTTGTGTAATAATTTACCTGTATAGGTTCCACTTCTAAGGAGATAGAATAATGAACCGTTGTGTAATAATTTGCCCATCAATAATACTTCAACGGTTGTTCAAGTTGCAAAAGTACCTATAAAAAAAATCCAGCCCCTTCTTGGTAGATTAGCCGCTGTGTAATAATTTACCGTTGTGTAATAATTTACCGTTGTGTAGTAATTTGTCGTTGTGTAATAATTTGCCATTATGTAATAATTTACCCATCAATAATACTTCAACGGTTGTTCAAGTTGCAAAAGTACCTATTATCGGATTATTTCTTCAATTACCTTGTTGTTAATGGTGTGATGCTCAAAGCCACTGTGCTTGATTTGGAAGTGGCAGGCTCCAAGAAGTCTTCAAACTCAAACGGTGGTATTCTCAGGTTATCTGGTAGCTGGGAAGCAGAGTTGTTAACTCGGGGACTTCAAGAAACGGTGTGTTAGCAAGATGGCTTCCTCTCAAGAGAAGAGCGAGTCGGAGCTCCAGTACTGCCAACCTGCAATAATATTCTCGAAAAGGTGTGAGAAGAGGCGCCAAATATGAAATTGATCATTCATAATTTCACACTCCCTCCTGATCAATTTTAGAGCGCCTCAAGTATTCTTCAGAAGATGGGCTTGATATTAGTTCTAGTTATAAGTGACATCTATTTCACTTATTCATCAAATTTGAACTTATGGGTAGAGACTCAAAAGGAGTTTAAGTGACATCAATTACACTTATTCATCTATTTAGAGCTTAATTGAGAGAGAGAGATATACATCAAAGAGTTTACTTCAAAGGGTTAAGAGTGAATTGTAAATTTTGAAAAATTTATATGTCCCTAGGGTACAAGAGAAGGACTGGAGTCTCGTCTCACACCATGCCGACCCTCTCTCTACTGCCAGACGTCTGTAGAACAAAACAAACAAAAACAAGTGTTAGTTCAAGGCTTATTGGAGGAGCTTGTCTTTCCTAAATACAAGCTCGGTAATACTTCATTTAGGATAAGCCCAGTGGAGTCTTGAGTGTTCGTTTATAGAACACTCCCTTAAGATATGAATTCTTAAGTTTAATTCCAAGTTGAAGGATGGTATTCTCATCCTTCAGATTGACACAGGATGCTACAAACATCTAACACCATAATCTTCATTCCATCAGTCTTATACGACCATCATCAATAGAATACTGTTTTTCCTCGGTCCAGATGACCAGTTAGCGTCCATCAAAATTTATCAGCTAACATCTTCGAATGGTTATTATAACCAACATCAAATTCCCAAAGTTTAGGCATCCGTGAATGATACCACTAACTTGTTCCGGAATTTTTCGAACAACGCGCCCGTCAATGGCTTGGTGAAAATGTCACCACATTGTTCGCGCGAGGGAATCCATCTAAGTTCAATTTTTCCCTCCCGCACTTGTTGACGAACAAAGTGCATATGTAGGTTTACTACATGCTTCAACGCTTTCGACTCATCCGTTTTAGCCAGAGCTATGGCAGCTCGATTGTCCTCAAATACGGATGGAGTTAACTTAAGCGCCAATATTTGATTGCACATTTCCTGCAATCCTGCGAGTTCTCGACAAGCGATTGACATCGATATGTACTCACTCTCTGCTGATGACAGAGATACCTGAGTCAGCTTATTCGATTTCCACGATATAACATCGTCCCAAAGCTTGATTACATATCCACAAGTCGAGAGTCCCTGTTTGTCATTGAGACCCAGGGAAGCATCGGGATAACACTCCAATTTGTCAGTGTTCCCTCTATAGAGCAATCCATAATCCAGAGTTCCTCTAAGATACTTGTGGAACTCTCAGTGCTCTATGCCAGTCTTTGCTTGTGTAGGAAGTTTGTCTTCTACACAACATATTCACTGCATAAGTGATATCTGGTCTTGTCCCATTCTGAAGATACAAGAGGGACCCCACCAACTGCCTGTAGGGCACATTTGGCTTTCCATGTATCTCTTGCTTCTCATCTATTTTTGCTTGAACCATCAGGGTGTTTGCCACTGCTTTTGAATTTGGGTCAAACTTGTTCAGCAACTTCTCAATAAAGCTCCCTTGATGAATGAACATCTTTCTCTGAGCTCTATTCCTCAGTATCTCAATTCCCAGATACAACTTCGGAGTACCAAGATCCTTAATTTGGAATTCCTGAGCTAGATTCTCTTTTAGCTCCTTTCCTTTCTTCGTGGAGTTTGTTGCCAGTAAAATATCATCTACATACAGTATTAAAATGGCAAACTCCTTGTCTTGTCTCCACACAAAGATGCACCTCTGGTGAGGATACACTTCAAAGCCCAGTTTCTCCATGGCTTTAGAAAATCGAATATGCCATCTCTTCGGAGAAACCTTAAGACCATATATGGCCTTCTCTAGTTTACATACGTGACTCTGAGATAGGTTCCTGCTTGAATTTGTATATTCAATCCACCCTTCCGGAATTTGAATATACACTTCTTTTTCAAGCACTCCATTCAGAAATGCCGTCGTCACGTCCAACTGATATAGGTTCAGATCCATCTTATTGGCAATGGACAAAATGAACCTAACGTCGTTCAGTCTTGCAACAGGTGAGTAGACCTCCGTCAAATCGTACCTGTTTTTATGTGCAAAGCCTTTTGCAACCAGTCTGCTTTTATACCTCACAGAGCCATCCGCTTCTGCTTTCCTCTTATGAACCCACTTCGTTCTAATCACTTTTGTGTTCTGAGGAAGTTCAGACTTCGGTATTAGTTTCCAAGTATCATTTTCTTCTAATGATTTAAACTCTAGGTTTATGGCTTCTTTCCATCTAGCTGAATCCTTCGAGCTCATAGCTTCTGCATATGACTCAGGCTCATTGCCTTCAGCAAAGTGTGCACATTCTTCTATAGTCTCGAGGAAATCGTATTCTTCATTTCCTCCAATGACTTCTTCAAGTTCAACATCTATTGTAGAGGATTGATCACCACCTTTTTCTTCATGATGTTCATCTATAACATTCACTGGTGGTGGTTGTTCCTCTGTCTCTACTTGTTCACTTTCAGAGTGCTGGAGCTGTTGGGGCTCCGTTATGCTTTCATCTATCTCTGAAGTGACAATTCCTCGATTGTTTGTACCCTCGGACACCTCAGTCGTTGGACCCCAGGAGAATTCCAGCTGTTCACTTCCAAGCAGCTCCCTCCCTTCTCGATGTCCTGGCTTTTCCAGGTTTGTCCCATAGGTCCTGGCTTCGATAAAGTCAACATGCTTCGACCTGATCAGCTTTTTGTTTGCTGCATCTATTATCAGATAGCCTGTTTGTTGACACTTTAAGAGATACCCCTTTTTGCTTCGTGGTTGCATTTTTCCTTTTGCAGCCACAAGGTAGTATACTTCGCACCCAAATCTTCCATCATACTCGTATTTTAGATCGGGTTTTGCCCCAGTAACCATCTCATATGGTGACTTGAATTTATTCGAGGCATTTGGTACTCTATTATGGATAAACATAATATTGTTCAGCGCATATCCCCAGTACGAGTTTGGCATTCCTGCTGATATCAACATCGCTCGTATCTTCTGCTGCAGCTCCAGGTTCAACCTTTCCGAGCATGCATTATGTTGTGGGGTTGCTGGCTCACATACTGTCAGTGTGATTTTCTCGTCTGACAGTTTCTTCTTCATCAACATTGTCTTGTACTCACTTCCTCCATCTGTCCTGATTTCCACTACTTTTCGGCTGTCGCCTGTTAGTAGTCTAATCTCCGCCAGACACTTCGACAGGGCAAGATGAACTTGCGTTTTGTCTGGCATCCCATAAGCAAAAGCATACCTCGTGCAGTCATCTGTGAACGTGATTATGTATCTATAACCAGAGGTCCACGCTGCTGGTTTTATGGGTCCTTGAAGATCAGAGTACAATCTCGAAAAAGGCGTCTTCGACCTTTGCCTCTCTTTATTGCATGGCTGTCGTCTAGCTTTTGCCAATTTGCAATCTTCACAGTCCAGAACATCGTCTCCAACTCGTATTTTTACATCTATCTCTTTTAGCACTTTTACGAGATAATTTTTGGAGATGTGGTTCAGCCTCTGATGCCATAGCATCCCTGGACTTGCTCTCGAGGTCTGAACTCATTCAACTGTGCTAGTGAGGGTTGGGTTAACCCTCGAACTCAAATGTTCCTCTCCTACACTCGGTGGTGTATTAAACTCATACTCGTGATGCGAGTTTTCATCTATTGAGTTTTCATCTACTCCACTTGTACCTGGCTCGCTTATCTCACTGTTCAGTCTCCTAGCATCTGGTTCGCTATGTTGCATGCTCCTCCCTCCCAGAACAATGTCTGACACATTGGGCTGCTCCGCAACATCTCCCAGATATACTCGTTTCTTTTGAGGAGACTCATCTATACCAAGCTCTGCCATTATAGCAGATCTTTTCTTCGGCGTAGCCCCTACAAGTGGCAGTTTAAACTTCAAGAGCCAAAATCTCCCATCAAACTTACCCTCCTTAATCAACCTACCAGTCGCTGTGTCTTTTACAGACACTCCTCGACCGGTGAAGGTTGCAGCTAAGGAATTACTCAAAATTTTGCGAAGTGCAAAAAGGTTAACCGAAAGAGATGGCGCAAAAAGAACATCACGCAAACGTCCTAGAATTCCATCATTCTCAATTATAATGTCTCCCATTTCCTCAACTATTAAATCAGACTCGGAATTCCCATTTGCACACGAAATCCGCTTGGGAACATCTAACCGTCTAATGTTAGATAGCGGATCTCTTGTATTTATTATGTGGTCTGTAGCACCAGTGTCTAAGATCATTGATATGAACCCTCTAGACTTACCCTCAGAATCGCTAAACATCGCCGATCGAGAGGTACCGGCAGGCGATGTGGTGCTGGCTTACATAGCATCGGACTGGACAACCCACACCTGGCGGTGAGGTTCATCATAATCCTCCTCCGGACCACATATGACAAGAGCCTTCCCTCTCTTGTCCCTCAACTCTTTAGCCTTCGATAAGGGCATTCTGTTCATCGCAGGCTTTGGGCTTGCACCCGCCTGGGCTTGCCATTTGGCTAGCCTCTCCTGTGCCTGCTGCCCTTTGCCTCTGGCCTTGCCGCCTACTGATCCACCATTTTGCCGAGGGCAATTGCGACTTTTATGGTCGCCTATGGTTTTGCACGAGAAGCAAAACCACCCCTCAGTTCTGCATTTAGAAGCAAAATGGCCCGGCTTGTTGCATTTGAAGCAAACTTTCCTCTTCGACACCTTGCCGGCACTTGTCTTCCTAAATTTTGGCTTCCCGCCATGTCCAGAGCTGGACGTCCCCTGCTCTTGAAGAGCTTTCCGGGACTTGTCGCCCTGTCTGGACTGGCGCTGCCTAGTCCACAATGCCCCACCAGGAGCCGTCTCTCGACGGTTCTTTTCCTCCTGGCGTCTCCCCACTTCAACGAATTTCTCCTGAAGCTTCCGGAGATCAACGTCATCCGTCTTGTCAGCCTCCGCCGCGTATAAATCGGGCATGGCTGAACGGATTGAGAAGAGAAAGTTGTACACTTTATCTTCTTCGTTGAGAGCTGTGTACTGCCCTAACTTCTCTGCCAGGTCATTAAACCTGGCCATGAATGCCGTTGGTGTCTCAGCCTTCGGATCGTACTCCATTTGCTCCATTTTGGCACGGTTTATAGTGCCTACTTTTTGGCTGGCAGAGGGCCTCCAGGCGCTTTATCAGTTGCATCGGGTCTTTCTCACCCTTCACAGCGCGTGCAACTCATCATCTATGCACTTTACTATGAAAGCTAGCACCTTTCGTTTGGCTACTTGCACACTAGCCTCAGTAAACTCTCTCGGGATTTTTGAGTTTTCTTCCACTAGGAAGGCGCAGTTCTGGCTCTCCAGCTCAGTCACTATCCTCGCCCTCCAAGTCTCGAAGTTTGCTCCGTAAGTCAGCTGCGAATCAAGTTTCGCAAACTGAATCTTCATTGCGAAGATCATCGACTGGCTATCAGTCATCCTCTGAGAGGTCCGACTGTTCGGGACTTGTTGTGGGACACTTGAGGTGCCCACCACAATGCCTGCGATCGCTGAGATCGACTCCTGCATACGTCCCATAGCCTCCTCGAGCTTACGGAGCTTCTCTCTCATCCCCTCCTTGGGACTCAATTCCCGTGGGGTTTCGGGTGCAGCAGCTTGTTGGGCCAATCCATCCCAGCTAGCTACTCCACCTTCCTCCCCTGTTTGGCTTTCGCCCATCTCCTCCTCTTCTCCCAATAATGCTCTCTCCTGCTCCTCTAACTCCATCTGTTCCTCACTGGCGCTCATCTTGCTGCTCTGTGAATCCAAACCAAAAACAGACAAACAAACCCACAACAGAACTCTAGGTATTGTAACCTCAACAATAGAAAGTAAATCAAAAATTTTATTTCATCTACGTTGTGGTGTTTAATTGTCTATTCCAGGAGCACTATAAACATTCATCGGGAGATAAGCAGTCAGTTCCATCTATTGAACTGTATAAACTGCTTTACATCAAATGTTTGCCTCTAATGCAATAAAGAGAGGAGCAATCAGTTCCATCTATTGAACTGGAGCACCTACTTTACATCTAATGTTGTTGCAAAAAAATTTAAAACTTTCCTTCTATTGCTTAACCTGACACAGTGCTTTTTAGTCGCCCATATCCGGCAACTACTCTTATTTTAAAATTCAGGAAAATTTTAAATTTCATCAATAGCCCAAGTCCGGCTTTTAAAATTTTCAATCACATCAATGGGCCCAGATCTGGCCAAAAGAAAATTCGTTTGTGCTTACAGCCGGTCATCGACGTTAGCTAACACTGTAAATTGCACCATCAAACCTCGATTTTGACTTTTTATTCTGGTAAGTATATATGCATCGTTGAACTCAATTTCAGCATCTCTACTTAGCCACTCTTATTAATTCCATCTAATAGCACTGGTCTCTTGATAAGCTCTTCTAATTAGTTTCATCATCAAACTTCGTCAAATGCAACAACCCTCTAGTACACAACCGTTACCATCATCTATTATGGTTCCCCTTTCCTCAGCTTACCAGAACCAAACATCCTTGACAGGGTATGTAAACCGCCTCAGCGAGAAAACATCCCCTATATGTCAGTAAATCCGCGTTGGGTCATGATTGTATTCCCTAAACATGGTTGGTGAAAAGTAAGGAAATCCCCATGGCGGACCCCTTTCCCCCCCAACATCATGTTTGCCCATTCCGGTCGCTTTCCGCCTTTCCTTCGAATGCCCACATGTGCGGATTGTGTTATTTATAACTAACACCTCTCTAAAGGATTTTTAACTTCCACATCAAATAACAGGACCATCTCTTCCTGTTTGTGCCCCTCTCTCCAGGCACTATGTTCCACATCCAAACATCTTCTGTCTGGTAAGACTCTAATTTCATCATAGGAAGTCAATAACCTATACATCTATGTACGTACATCCTCTAAATTTTCATAAACATTTCTTACGCATGCAGCCAGACAGGTATTTCTGGGAATCCGTTATAAAAACCCAGCATAGATTGTCCCCAGTACTGCATCAATAATATATTATGGACACATCTATGATTTCATCAGCAGGAATTACAAAGTGAAAGATCTGCTAGCAAACATCGATCTTTCCTCAACCCGCCCTTCAAAACATCGAGTGGGCTTCCGAGCTGTTGGACAACAAAAAGAAAACACGAAAAACGATCTCTCATCAACTCTCTTGATCGGTTTTATTTTCGTTTCATCGCGTTTGTTTTGCGTTTTTATTCGTTTACCCCACTACTATACCCCACTAACCTCAACCCTAACCCCCAAGCGGAAATTACCACGCGATCTTTCGATCATTATTTATCAACAATAATTTTCGTGAAATTCCGTGGGTGAGGTTATTACTTTTATTTAAAAACGTCAGGAATTGTTAAGCTCGGAACATCAACTCGGGTCTTAGCCTTCTTGGAGTAAATCAAACATCGAAAGATTTATTCCCTGGCTGTTTACCCTAACCTCTCAACATCGCATAATATCCGAGTTCCCCCAGGGCTTCGAATTTCCCCAAGCCCCTTATCATCTATATTTTATTGCTTCCAAAATATCATTTCCTCGTTGATTATACATGATATTCAACCCAGATACTTTCTAGCAAATAGATGAACTCGGATAAGATGCAGCGACCCCGGCAAGGAATACAACATGAGCTTGTGACTGAAACGTGGGGGAAATTAATTTCATTAACCTCTAATGCACAAGACTGCCCAACGGCGCCGTATCGGATTATTTCTTCAATTACCTTGTTGTTAATGGTGTGATGCTCAAAGCCACTGTGCTTGATTTGGAAGTGGCAGGCTCCAAGAAGTCTTCAAACTCAAACGGTGGTATTCTCAGGTTATCTGGTAGCTGGGAAGCAGAGTTGTTAACTCGGGGACTTCAAGAAACGGTGTGTTAGCAAGATGGCTTCCTCTCAAGAGAAGAGCGAGTCGGAGCTCCAGTACTGCCAACCTGCAATAATATTCTCGAAAAGGTGTGAGAAGAGGCGCCAAATATGAAATTGATCATTCATAATTTCACACTTTCAAGATCAACTTTTGAGTCTGGTGACTTGAAAAAAAACTATTCATTAGGAAGGAATTGTACCCACTTATCAACTCTGTATATTATTAACAACAACACTGTAGGTACTACGTTTGACATTTTATGTCTTTACTCTGGCACATAACTCGAAAAACGTTACACAAAAAGCGTCACACGAAATCGTCACGAAAATTTCTGATGATTTTCGCTTACAACCGATTCGTTGCTACGGAACTTTATCTTCACCAGTTATCATCGTACAAAAATCGTTCACCACTCGTTGGATAGCTCTCGATTTACCTAACCATACTACGTTAACCACTGCGGACTGCGTGGCCAACAAGCTGCGGTATGAGCGTGATTGTTTAAATGAATGTTTACCTACATAATACAGTGGAGTCCGGCTAATCCGAACTAATTGGGACTGAAGGCTGTTCGGACTAGGTACCATTCGTTGGAAATCTTGACCAAAACAATTAAGTACGAAGTACTTGGTGTTGGTGCGGGAGGGGGCGCTAAGACATAAAATGTCCCTCGTGGTTGCGTACTTGTACGGAAGCTGTACCCACCGTTTGTGTTTTGACTTTTTCTGTGAGCTTTCTAAGATTCCTAGTTCTGACGTCATTGTACCCCTCTCCCCTCCGAACTGCCCACTGTGACGTCAGAACTTCTGGGAATTATGCAATCCGACCGGCGGTTTCCGCTCTGAAGGATTCGGCCTTAAGTAAATATCTGTGTTTTTGCCTTGAAGGTTCTACCTTCATCAAGAGGCGTAATCTTGGGGTTTCCTCGCACTGGATTAGGTACCATTTTATTTAGCCACCGTATACGAGGCGTCCCAAAAAATAATTTTCTTGATGGTATGCAAGTAGCTAGTCGCCAGAGGATGTGGGTTCAATTCTTACATGAGGGTCATTTTTTATGTTTTTTTCTTTTTTTACGTTACCTACTAAATTTGTCTTGAGCTAAACAATTTTTGAGACCACCCCGAGCATTGTAGGTCCAGCCGTTCGTGTGCACCAAAAAGCTTCGTCAACACGATCGTGAATCAAACGGTATAAATCCGGCCGGGATATCATCACTAGGGAGCACCTGATTATAATCAAGGATGGCTGTATGAAGTCGAGTTGGTTGTTCTGCGATATTATTTCATTTGACAAGTGATGGACTATTGGATTTTGTTGGTAGGTAGGTACTTCTGAAACTTGAACAAACGTTGAAGTATTATTGATGGGTAAATTATTACACAATGGTAAATTATTACACAACGGCAAATTATTAGTCAACGTTAAATTATTACACAACGGTAAATTATTACAGAACGGTTTAAATTATTACACAACGGTTCATCTACCAAGGAGGGGCTGGATTTTGTTGATCGGTACTTTTGCAACTTGAACAACCGTTGAAATATTATTGATGGGCAAGTTATTACACAACGGTTCATTATACTTGACCACGAGGGTAGGTATTGACCACAGAAAACAGTGATCTACGCAGAAGGGGCTTCTATTTCACTCCACATCAACACTTTTCCTTCAGAACTTCATTATTTGCGTTTCTTTTTGCCATTTTAGTTAGGTACTATTTGTCATCGACAGGATTATTTTAGCAACATTTAACTCGTGATTTATGTAGATACCTAGTAGGTAACGAGTATTTCAACAGAAGGGTGAATGAATTCGAATTGTATACATTTAACCCAAATGACATCACCTCACCAGGGACGCGCTAACAATTGGGTGTTGGCCCGAGCCCGAGATAAAATCGTTGCTTGGGATCACTTGATTATATTCACCGAGTATGAAGTCGAGTTGGTTGTTCTGTGATATTATTTCATTTGGAAAATGATGGCTCTTTTGGAGTTTGTTGGTAGGTAGGTAGTGAAACTTGAACAAACGTTGAAGTATTATTGATGGGTAAATTATTACACAACGGTTCATTATACCATCTACGTTGAAGGGGCTGGAGTTTGTTGGTAGGTACGTTTGCAACTTTTTTCACTCCGCATCAACAATTTCACTTCAGAACTTCACTATTTGCGTTTCTTTTTGCCATTTTAGGTAGGTACCTACTGTTTGTCATCGACAGAATTATTTTAGCAACATTTAATTCGTGATTTAGGTAGGTACCTAGTAACGAGTACGGGGTTGGGTACTAACCTACGGAGGTTCTGCGATCTACATAATATGTATAAGAATAGTACTTATTATATGTATAGATGGGTTATTTATGCAGAGAGCTGTGATCGGTAGGTATTCCGTACAAAATAATAAACCGTTGTGCAGGGATTTGCAGCGTTCTATATTAATTAGAAAGGTAGGGGCTGAAGCTATTTGTTCCTAGTATCATATTATATCTTACTATTTGATATTGTTTCGTAATTTCATTTTTTATTTAGTTTAATGAAAAATTTAAGTACTTGTATGACATATAATTGTTTTTTGCTTAGTTTATTGGTTGATATAAATAACTGATTTGTTGGGTACCTCCTAATTAATTTAAATAATCTTTTTATGGAAAACCTCAGTAGGTTTTAGGATGTTGTCTGAACAATTGCCCCACACCACGATTCCTTACATTAGAAAGGATTGGATCAGACCTTTGTGATGTGTACGTACTTCGTGATATGTGAAAGGAACAGACTTTGTGATATGTACCGTTTCATGGAGTTTGGGACTGGTCTACACACATTGGCTTGAGTTTCATTACCTTTGTGTTGCCATAAGACTTCTTAACTTGTTGCACGCCCTGAAGACCCACAAAATCATCTGCTGAATTTACTCATAATAACCATGTTGATGAACCCCCACCCCCACCTGCTTGTGTGTTTTAACAAATCTTCTGCGTAATCTTTACATTTTCAGGTGCATGGCCATGGATAGCTGCTTTGATTTACACAACGAAAGCAGACCCTGGCGTCCGACATTTCGGCTGTAGTGGGGCGCTTGTTTCGGAAAGGCACGTTATCACGGCGGCTCATTGTGTGGAACACCCTCCTTTGATTTTGTAAGGTTTGCTGCCGTATTTTCACCAGAATAGAGTCGTATTTATTCAAACTACGCACTATCGTCGTAGCGAAACTCATGAATTAAATAATGCTTCGATTTTGTAACGTAGGTAGGTTGGTAGTGTGATGATCCAGCGGGAGCTAAAGTAGAAATAAGGTACCAGGAGACTGCCTGAGTCTTGAGTGGTCAAATGAAAATTTATTGGCGATTTACAGCTTCTTTTATACCCCTTGATACATGCCCAGAGAGGGGTAGGGGGTCCCCGCTCTGGGAAGCCGTTAGACGCGGCTTATAATGCAAGCGACGCTATTTACATAGTGTTAGGGAGCAGCCGATCACCACAGGTAGGTACACTAAGTACAACCTAAAACAGAGTCTTGTATCCTTTAAGAACTAACAGTGAAAAAGTTATGTAGGGAACGTATGTGTTCACCGTTTTCTGAACTTCGGTACTATGCAGGGTAAACTTGATCCATTTATTATTGTAATATTAAAGGACACTTGGCTACAATCTGTCGAAATAAAAACAAGAAGGATAAACAGAACAAGTATTTGAACGAAGGTGATGATAATTATCAAGATGTAGTAACAGGTGTAGGTGACACATTTTTTCACCTCTACAATCAAGAAAAAACTGTGAAAGTAAAACCCTACACAATGAATCTCAAAATAAATTATGAAGATTTTGATTTTCAAAAAGACACTGGGTCATTATATAATGTGATTGCCGAATCGTTCTATAGAAAACATTTCTACGAATATCCGCTTACCAAAAACGACATAGAACTGAGTGACTATATTGGCCATAAAATTGTGCCCATTGGTAAATTCTCCGGCAACATTACAGGCATGAAAGGAACATGCGCGTTAAGGGCATTCCTCCCACCCATTCGCTTTGGTCCCCCAACCACGAGACTGCGCTGACGATCGAGGCAGCAGGAAGTATCCGAGCGAGATTTTGTCGCAACTGGTAGGAGCGCTGCGATCGCACGGGTCGTCCTGCCGAATTTCGACAGTGTGAAGCTGGGTTCACATGGAGACGCAATTCCGGACGGCAGTCCGGCAAGGCTATGCGTTCTACAATTCTATTGGCCAACGCAAAATGGATTATTGCAACGCAGTGCCTTGGATACTATATCAAAATCTCCAGATATTTTCCGCTGTCGGATGCGTTGCCGGATCTGCGCGGAGGTTACTGCGCACACCTCTCTTGTTTGGTTGTTCAGCCATTGAAATTCGACATTTATGTGGTTGATATTGCGGTTTCGAGTTCGAGCAATCGTTTGTTTTTTGCGATTGCATTTTGTTATGACTCCGCTGCCATGTGAACGCCTCTGCGGCAAAAATTCCGGCAAATGCGTTGCCGTGCCGGATTGCCGTCCGGAATTGCGTCTCCATGTGAACCTAGCTTAAAGCTAGGTTCACATGAGACGCAATTCCGGATGGTAGCCCGGCACGGCTATGCGTTCTGCAATGCTATTGGCCAACGCAAAATGGATTATTTCAACGCAGTGCCTTGGATACTATATCAAAATCTCCAGATATTTTCCGCTGCCGGATGTGTTGCCGGATCTGCGCGGAGGTTACTGCGCACACCTCTCTTGTTTGGTTGTTCAGCCATTGAAATTCGACATTTATGTGGTTGATATTGCGGTTTCGAGTTCGAGCAATCGTTTGTTTTTTGCGATTGCATTTTGTTATGACTCCGCTGCCATGTGAACGCCTCTGCGGCAAAAATTCCGGCAAATGCGTTGCCGTGCCGGATTGCCGTCCAGAATTGCGTCTCCATGTGAACCTAGCTTAACTGCCTAATTTGTTATCAATTCTATTATCTCGTGGATACTATAGGTTTGTTCCATCCGAGCGAGTTCAGTAGAACGTATTATGCGCAGATCGATCCGCGCTTAAAACTATGTTCCTACCGTGTCGGTTCCATGAACCCAAACTTCTACTTTCTACATCGACTGTACCGAACCGTGTTCCTTCCACGTCAAGTGCTGAACAGTCCCGTACCGAGTGCAGGACTTTTCCGCACTCACGGCGATCGAGTTTTTGAAGTGAACCCAAGAGGTAACAAGTCTGTAACCTCCCCAAAATTCATTTGTTCTGTTGGTGCCGTGTCGTGACCGCCGTTACCGTGACTTGTGCTCCAATTCAATTCCGATTCAATTTTTTTAGTGACTTGCCAAATTTGCGTTCCTACCGTCATATTTTCGAACTCGCACTCACTCGCACTCGTATCTGCACCTGCCCCCACCCCATTCGGTTCCGTACTGGCGGGTGTCGCACTGATGAACTCGCACTGACGCGGATGGAACAAACCTTATGATTACTTGAGCTCCTCCTCTCCATCTCCTCTCCCTCTGCAAGTTTTCCGCTCGTCAGGTTATATGAGTGCGGGCCTTCTGTTGTTTTTAGTTTGTCCCTTCATTCCTTTTCCCTCTCGCGGTTTTTTCGTAGTGATTTACGTCTAGTTTATCAACTGTATCAATGGTATCAAGTGTATCATCTTTATCACCGAAGAAGTGGATCAGGCGAAACATGGGTAACGAAGGCGACAAAAAGAGGCGCAGAAAGTAAGTTCATACCACATATACATAATTAGGTACCTAATTAATTAATCCTTATTGTATTTCCTGTATAGAGCAACAAATTGAAATACTTATTACAGTAACAGTAAGATATCTGGAAAGGTCTCTCAATAACGACACATCCTTGTTTATCCGCAAAAAGATTCCATTTTGACAGCCTGGAAAATACCTATATCGAGTACCTCAGTAAAGAATAAGTCGGTATATGTATGAAACTTTCTTCATAAATATATTATTATCAAGCTGAACGATTCAATTATCACAGGATGTTGGCTTAGTATAAAATAAAAATTACCTACGTTTCCTCTGGGGCTCAAACTGAATTTTGCGGCCGACAGATTTCGTGTTAGTCTAATGATTGGCACGTAGTTTTGGAGTAAAACTCAGTTGCCTTGCAGCCCACGGAAATCTTTAATCTTCCTTGGAAAATTATCGTCAAATCTGCTGCTCAAAGTGCTCAGTCTCCCTCTACAACCTCTGATTGGCTGAGGGATCCGTGGGTTTATCAATTTAGCATCGAACCATAAATAATAATATAGTTTTTATCCATAGGTTTTTCCGTGAGGCAGAAATTCGTAGAATCAAAGGGCCGTTTTGATTGTGTCAGGCGTACGTAGCCTCTCTGTTGTGTTTAATATTAGGTATACGTAATTGCAATGTTTACCTAGTCGGTATTATTTCTCGTCAAGTTAGTTTCTGCAAATTCTCGAAGAAAAAGCTTATGTTGCGAATGCTTCAAAAAAAGTTACCTGCATGAATTTCTGCTAACTGTTCATTTCCAGACGTTTCAGAGCATTCTGATTCCAACCGTGGATTTCAACATTTTATGTATGTAGGTAAACGTATGGTGGTAGGTATGTAACAAAAGATATTAAAAAAATCCTAATTAGCCCAAATGTTGTTATTGCGGAGAAAGTAATATAATTATCCCAGTCATAAGCTTCAACAATTGACCCATGTGGTCACGCTGTATGGCTGGAATTGCTCTGAACAAATGTTGGGATAGATTGCAACTACCTACCTGTGATGCATATACTGAAATGTGTAATCCATTCTATAATCATTAGTTGGTACGTACCTACATAACGTTATACCTACGTTTTGTGTTTACAGGTTCAAAGGCAGTTGCAACTGACTGGCAGGAAGCTGTGCTACTTTGCATTTTACAGTAAATAACGAGCTAGCATTTTCATTGTGCAAATAGAACGTGGTGACGAATTCTGGCTCGAGAAGATGGTTTCACAACTTGAAACCTTTGATCACAACCCAGGTTACTTGAACTTGTCGAACCGATTCGAAAAGGTTCCTATATCAGGGCACCTTTTCATCCCGATGAAGGAACAGGAAGTAGTGTAAGTAATAATTTGCAGTGCACCTCTATACATAATATTATTAGCAATGCCCGCTCGCTGCGAATGTACATAGATACATACATGTGGGGTGATAGCTCCCTATCTGAAATCGGTGTATGTAGTAAAACTTTGTTTCTGTACTGGTCTGGCAAAACATGATGAGTTCATTTTTCATTATCAATTGAGTATAATATATTAGTGAGTTATTCGGTCTGACTAAAGATAATAAGGTTGATTTAGCGAGAAATTTGAAAAATAGCCACCAACAGTACGTGCTCAAGCCCCGTTTAAATTTAAAGTTTAAGCCCTGTTTAAAATTTTGCCATACCCAATATAACCAAGCCAACATTGAGTTGCCTCATCGAACTGTTTTTTCAACCCCTATTCAACACCATGTAGCTTATTTGATTTAATCAATTCGACACTTCTAATAATAAGGTTACCTGATTTTTAGTGAAATAAAGACCATTTGGTGAGAGACATCATTGTTTGGACATACCTACAGAAATATTGGCTGCTCATTTATTGTTTCTTTTATGTGCAATAATTAAAATGGCTATTTTCGATGGTTTCTACTAATTTCGGTCTCCAAAAACACGAATTAGGCTCCTGTTTTTGGCAAATTATCTTTGATCATTGATGATGCCATTTAATTGTCTTGATTCACCTGTTGATACTACTTCTAGTGTTATTATACAAAGTTATGGTGATGTCAGATAATTTCAGTATTTTTTTGGTTTTATAAATTAGTAAACCTCAATAAAAACGTAAGAAATAGTGTAAATACCCAACGCGTGGCATATGGTATCAAATCAGTCAAAATACCAAGCAGATACTCGATTGATATTGTTTGGACGTAGGTACATAAACGCCCGATGTAGTGCGTCTAGTGTCCGCTCGAGCGAGTAGTATATAAAATGGGGCTTCTGGCCCCGATTGTTGAGCTGGGGCTTCTGGCCCGACCGTCGAGCTGGGGCTACTGGCCCGACCGTCGAGCTGGGGTTTCTAGCCCGTCAACTGAAAGCGAGGCATTGGGTGTCGGGAACCAAACTCTGAATTTTCAAGCTTGAGAAAAAAAGAAAAATGAAAAAGGAAAAATGAAAAAAAAAAAAAAATAATAAATTTAAAAACAAAATGAAAAAAAAAAAAATAAAAATGAAACAGGTGAGAGAAAATTTTTCGTTTGAGATTGCGCGAAACTTTTTTTTCTGCAGATTTTGTATTTTTTTCAGTATCAGGATTTTGGTATCAACGGACCTACGTATTACTTTCCTTGATTATGTTATTGAAGAGATCATAATCTAAGGTAGTGTGAGACACGAGTACTACTTAAAGATTTGTTCCTGCTGAGGGTGCAAAATCCGCGGTAATTATAATATTAGATTTCGAATTGGAAATATTTTCCGTTTGTTTACTTGTGTCGATCACGTAAACGCATTTTCCGTTTATAAAGTTCTGGGGATTGTAGAGCATGTCATTATTATTTTGATAGACATTTTTAAAATCCTTGTACATTTCGTAGGCGAGGATGTAGTTACCAGCCGCGATATCCAAGTTTTCCATTTCTTCAGGGTAAACGTTATCATTGATCTTCACCTTTATATTTTTAACGTTGGCATTATCAAACAACGAAGCATCCTGCAACTGCGAGCCAGTTTCAGATTGGAAAGCGACCATCACAAACGTAGGATTTCGAATGTTTCTAAAGATATTGGTTACATCAAATGTAAACGTATTTCCGTTGATTTCAGGTTTTTGTATGCACTGCCAGCTCCTGAAATGGAACTGTATTTTTTTCAGGTCGGACAATTCTTTCACCAGCTCGATTTTAGCCATAGGTTTGAATTCAATCATCGGGACCCGAATTATGAACTCTGTGATACTTACCCGTCCTTCTGATGGTAGGGTGGCATCATCGTAACTCCCGTCACTTTTTTTTCGTTTTCCATCTGTAAATGGCGTTAGCATCACCATCTCTGATAAAGGAAATTACGAATCCTCCTTTATAAAGCGGTATACTAACATCTTCGAAAAATCCCAGCCCTAAATGTGAAAGATTCCCGCATACGTAGAATGTATTTCTATCTGCGTTGCACTGAGATACAAAACCATTGTTTGCAATCGAATTACTTTCTGAGCCTCTGTACGAGACACTGCTCTTTACGGTACTAGTAACACCAGGGTATTCTACTTCGTCAATTAAATAATTGTGTTTTTTCACCTCGATTCTAGAGAACAAATATGGAACGAAGTTATCAATCAATTTCACATTTGCTTTTGCTGGGTAATCTCCTCCATTGCGCTTCTTCAACGTCCCAGAAATGAAATATTGAAACTTTGACATAGAAAATCCATCTCCATAATCGATATTGAACTCTGTTCTTTTGTTGGGGGCGTTAAAGTTTTGAGTGCTGTTGGGATAGTAATGTTTGTACTCTGAGCGGACAATGTCCTTCATGTATTTCGAAAATACGTTCGCCATCTTTCTCTTTCTTATATATAGTCTAAAAAAAAAAAAAAATTAAAGCAAACTTTCCCAGAAGTAGTTATCTTGTTTTAGTTTTTCTAATATCGAGTTAAGGGGCATATGTCTATTAACTAGCAAGTAGAGAACTATTAGACACAAGTGTCCGCATATTGGAGGGTCGGTGTAATCTTGAATCCTGTCTCTATTGAAGAACAAACGCTTTCCACCCAAGTACGAAATTAATTCCCTCGGTGGATTAGCGTTCCCGTACGAATCAAAATAATATTTATCCATCATGTTTTTGTAGTAAGCCGTCCAGTGTGTACCGTCTGTTTTTGAATCACCAAGATTCAGAATTCCACATTCAATTATGTTTGGAGTTTTAGGTAAAGCATCTCTCATAAATACCCCTCTAAAATTATTTATTCCAAGCTTATCCAAAGCATAATAAGTAATATCAAAATTGCTCAACGCTTCGACTTTTTTTTTTTTTTTTTTTTTTACCTGACCACCCGTTTTCTTGTTTTCCATCGCTTTATTATGTCTTATCGTTTCCTGCAATCGTTTCTGCCGATCTTTATAATCAATTACTGAATTAGCAACAGCAGCACCACCTCCCAACAATCCACTCAGTGCGCCTAACCCAGCAAATATGAGGGGAAGAAACCCGCCTCTATAATTTTCTTTCAACTGCTCATATGATAATTTCAAACGATACCCTTTATTTTTCAACCGATATTTAGCTATTTCATTATGCTGTTCGCGTGTTATACCAATTTTGTCTTTACCATTGTTTTTTAACAATTGTTCTTTACTTAATTGTATGACAGCTCCATTCCCCTGCTTGTATGCAGCTCGGATCTTGGTCCGTTGACCGCTTGTTAGTGACAATGCCGACAAGATATTATTCATGGCGTTTGTTAATCCTCTTATTATTGCCTACTAAAACTTTAGTTGAGGTTCAATCCCCATCCCAAATGTTTGTTTCACGTTCATCGCTGCACCAGTTGCTAACGCCCAAAATCTCTCGTTCAGGTCAGCGTCTTTGGAATTCAATCTACTCCACGCCTTATCTTCCAAAACTTTGTCTGCGACATGTCTATCCGCGGTTTTAGGGTGATCTCTATAAAAAATATCATGCTCCTTTGCGGCGTCATCAAGTTTGTTCACCCCCACATCTCCTCTTTCTAAACGTTTCTCCAAATTCGTCCCAGGTCCTAGGAAATTATAGCCTCTCGCGTGCATTTCAAAAGGAACTTTTTTCAGTAATGAATTGAATAAGCCAGACCCTACCTTATCACCTTTTAAAAGCTTTGACGGCATGTTGGAAACAAACCGAATTAAATATTCAGTACCCCTCGGAGTGTCTATAATCTCTTCAAGCCTATTGTATGCGCGATAGGCGCCTGTGGTTTCATAAACACAGACCGTTCCGGGCATGTTCGTTTGAGTTCTATCTGAAGCGCCTGGTCGTGCCCCCGTTCACTACTTCACTTGGATATTCGCCGTCAACCGAATATATGTTCTTCTTTGCGTCTCGCAACCTTCTCCCTTTTTCATTGGCTGAACGCCCGGACATCCGACGTTTAGTGCCATTCCGAATTGTAAATCAAGTTCAGTACAATCTGCCAAAATTAAATTCACTTTCAACCTATTTAACCACCAGCGATCCAAAGCGTTGTGCCAAGCTTCCTTACGTCGTCGTCTCGTCGCTTCAGATTCGTAAGTACCGGGCCCGGGAAAACGTCGTCGTCTTCGGTGAGTCTTCCAATTCGCATATAAGCTCAGTTTGGATCGCATGTGAAAAAATACAGTCCACTCGAATTTTTCCTATCATTAAATAATTTTAATTCTCCATTACATAATCAGCGCTTCAGATAGACGATTTACCTATTCTGAAAACTTGTTCAACATTTGCCGAACAAGAAAGTGGCCGATTTCGAGCCGGATCATATTAATTAAATGATCCTTCGTAATTATTCCGTAACTTCTTACGAAATTAAAAATTCACTTATTGTGTACGATTCGGTGGCACCTTGGTGCACCCATTATAAACAGTTTCACAATAGATCGTGATCCGGAAATAGTGTATCAGTTTGTACCTTGCATACAGATCTCAACGATAATTTTCATCACGCTATTTTACCGTTTCCTTTGTCGCCGTAGGTACCGTAAGGTGGGGCGAATCGGGTCAGTGGGGTGAATAGGGTCAATTTTCGGGAAAATTACAAAAATCGAAAAATCTCGGCAACGGACAAAGATATCGAGACGATCCAAACAGCATTCGATTCCTTAGGTATCCATGCATCAAATTATCGATTAGCTAACGATCTACTGTCCGCCATGGGTGCTACCCGGCTATGAAAATGGCGATGCCTAAATCAGCTGTTTTACAATAGCCCACAAACTTTGTTAACCCCGCCAACTGTGTGAATGTCGGCAGCCTGTCCTTGTGATAACACAACCCTGAACTTGTTTAGATAATTCCCTCCGAATTTGACAGCAGTGACATTAACCTTTCGATTTGTTTTGATTTTTTTTCGCCGGGAGGCAGTTTTGGGGCAAAAGTGGGGCGAATCGGGTCAGCAACTTTTTGTTTTTCTGAGGAGTGATTATAAGGTTGAAGAAGCTTCATCGGGGACACTACCACTTCATGGTTGATGCCACTCGAATTTGGAGTGATTTGGAGCTTCCCAATTGTGATGCATTGAGTCTCAATCAAGTTTTAACTTGATTCTTCATTGTGATTTTTAATTGATTCAATCATTCTTGATTCTTCATTGTGATTTTTTTAAACTTGATTCTTCATTGTGATTTTTAATTCTAGTGCCTTCAGTCAGTTAATTTTATGAGTCAGTTTTTTTCTAATTCTTCTAGTTCCTTCCAAGTTTCGAGCTTAAACATTCCTCGATTGTGATAATTTATTTGGTTTAGAATAATGTTCAGTCATGGTTAATGTTTACCTACTCAATATATCAGTCATTTCACGTGATAAATAGCATTTAAAGACTGAATAAATATTTATTCCACTTTTTATAAATAAACAAGTTATTGAGAAATTCGCTTTTTTGTTGTACAGCCCGAAAAAATGGTGAAAAAAAAAAAAAAAAATACTGGTGGTTTTGGAAAACATTTTTTTTTGAAGATTCGTGACCCATTTGGTCCACGCTAGTGTTGAATAGGAGATATTCAATTTTTTGCTTGAAAAACCTATGGGTGACCCTATTCACCTCACCCGGTGGACCAATCGGGTCAGGGCCCTTTTTGAACCATAGCACTTTCCCTGTGATAGTATTACATTATTTGACCATGGTAATGAAAACTAGAAGCAGGGAACTGTGTATTGCCGTTGGAATCAAATCTCTATCTCAAACAGGGAAAAAACTACAGACCTTGAAAGTTGAAAAGTGACCCTATTCGCCCCACCTTACGGTACCTACTTTCAATCGTAATCAAGTGTACCTACCCGCCGTTTCTAGACCGGTGTATGTTTGAAACTTGTATAAATAATAAAATAAATAGATGAATAATATTAAGACCTGATAGTAATAGAACAAACTTTGGGGCTTAGGTACTTTATCCGTAATATCATTAACTTCGTTCCTTCCTACCATACCTACTTGCTACCTAAATCACTCCTAAGTCAATGGCTACTTCGGCAGAATCCGCTTTACGTACGCTCCGGCAATTGAGAAGGAGGAGAGAGATTCAATTTGCCGAGCTCCAGACTACCTACGATCTTATAGGAAATGTAGAACCAGGTACTACCGAACATTTCCTTGCTCGTGCGGAATCTTTGCAATCTCTGCGGGAGGAATTCCGCTCTCTGCAGCTAGAAATTGTCGAAGTCAATGAGGATGCGCGACCAGAGGATCAGCTCCCAGTTGAAGCTGTTTCCAAGACCTTTGATGAAATGTATTTTAAAGTAAAAGGATTGGAAAAATCGCTCACTAGGATTATGAATCAAGCTCAAGCTGTTCGTGCAAACGAATCAGCTAGTAATTCTTCAAATAATTCTTGTAATGCTGGGACTACCGGTAATCCATTGAGAATGCCTAAAATCTCAGTACCCCTTTGGGATGGTAATTTGGACAATTTCAACAATTTCTTTTCATTATATAATGCTTTAGTGCATGAGGCGGATTACTCCCCTACTGCTAAGTTGACCTACTTACGATCATTTTTAACTGGCCAACCGTTATCAATGATCGAAAACCTACCGCTGTCGGACGAAAATTACTCCACAGCTTATCAGATAATAAAGGATAAATATGGATCAGTACGTACACTAGCTACCCATTACTTGAAACGACTTTTTGGATTTTCTCCTATTTCTGGTGATTCTGTTGACGAATTACAGTCATTTTTAGCGATCTTTAAAACCAACATGCAAGCCTTCAAGAATTTAGGTTTGCGGAATCCGTACGATTTCATTATGTTCACCTGGGCCATGCGATGTTTACCTCCTAACGTACGTGTACTATTTGACCAAAGCCGTGTAAATGAACCAGAGTTGCCTACTTACGATGGCTTGCTTCAGTTCGTGCAGAATCAGTGTATGATTAAAGAGCTAACTGCTCAACTTGGTGACCAACCGACGGTTAGTAATAAAGTTTGTAGTACGCCTAAGTCCCACCTTAGTAAAGGGAAATCCTCCCAAACTTCGTTAGTAGTCACCCCCGTTGACAGTAGTGAGCCTATCGCCTCCTCGACTCCGAAAGAGTGTGTTTTGTGTTCCGATAATCACTCTCTCCGCAACTGTGACAGTTACTTAGCGCTTGCTATTGCACAGCGAAAGAAGTTGGTGAACCGTTTTCAGAAATGTTACAAATGCATAGGTGATCACACAACGAGCAGCTGTCCTTCCCAAGGACGCTGTAGACATTGCAGAGCGTCGAATCATCATTCCACGCTTCACGATTCATCACTCGGCTTCAAATCGTCGGAATCTAGCTCCCCTCCATCTTCCAGGCCCTCTCCATCCTCTGGAAATGTGGCCCCCACGGGACCGTCAAGGCCCATAAGCCAAGGTTCCGAAAGGAAGTCTTGTGCTTCTCCATCACGCTCAGGTGACATCTCCATGCTCACTGGCGTTTCCCAAACTTCTCAGCAATCTGCGGTTGTAGTTTTGGGCTCGGCACAAGGGTTCATTAGGGATCGACACTCGTGTTGGACACCAATACGCCTAGCCATCGATAGTGGTTCCCAGGTCAACCTGATATCCGTCGACTGTGTCCAGCGATTGGGCTTGAAAGTGCAACCTTCAGCTGTTCATCTCGTTGGTGTTTTACAGACTTCTGTCGGTACTTCCAAGGGAACTGTTCATTGTGTCCTATCTTCTGGACGTCCAAATGTCAATCCTCTTGTTTCTCAAGCGGTTGTCGTCCTAAACGTTTGTGCTAACCTACCTACAAAGGCTCTTCCAAAAGGGGTGTATTCGCACTTTGCTCATCTTGACCTTGCAGACAGGGCCTTCCATATTCCAGGAAAAATCGATTTTCTTTTGGGTGCTGGTCTATACCCATCATTGTTTCAGCCAGAGCATGGCATCCTGCATGGCGAGCCCTCAGCTATTCAGACTAACTTCGGCTGGGTGATAATGGGTGCATCTCCATCGGACAGTCTAGAAGAGAGTGAGGAAAATTTGACGGGTCTCGTATGTGGCCTGACTTTGGACGAATCACTGCAACGATTTTGGCAAATGGAAGAAGTAAAACCAGTTCAACATATCGATCCCACTCATGAGGTGGTTGAAAGGCATTTTCGTGACACTCTTGTCATTTCACCAACTGGTCGGTACGTGGTGCGTTTGCCTTTTGCTATATCCCAAAACCCCTCTCCTTTCGGGTTGTCCAAGGAGATGGCGGTTAAGAGGTGGTACAATTTGGAGCGAAAACTTAATCGGGAACCAGAACTGCGGGATGCTTATCACAGTTTTCTAGATGAGTATTTGCGGCTTGGACATATGAAGCTTGCAACAGTACCTGGGAAGTACTTTATTCCCCATTTCGCTGTCCTTCGAGAATCCACATCAAGCCCACTCAGAGTTGTATTTGATGCTTCCTGTAAAGATACGTCTGGTCTGTCCTTGAATGACCGCCTGCACACTGGCCCTCTGTTGCAGAAAGACATCAGTGAAGTTGTTTCACTTTTTAGACTAAAACCCATTGGAATCACTGCCGATATTAAACAAATGTATCGCCAAATTCTGCTGGCATCTGAAGACTGTGTTTACCAACACATAGTGTGGCGAAAGTCGATGAACGAACCTCTGCAGGAGTATGAATTACTGACAGTGACATATGGCCTCAGACCTGCGCCATATTTAGCGCAGCGAGTGCTGCTGCAACTCGTTGACGACCATGGTGGCAAATATCCATTAGCATCCCAGGCTCTCCGGGAATCATGCTACATGGACGACATTTGTTATTCCGTCAGTAACTTGGAGGAAGCAGTTCAACTTCGCTCAGAACTCACAGACCTTTTGGCTATAGCCAGTTTTGAACTCCGGAAATGGGCGTCAAACTCCTCAGAGCTCCTGCAAGATCTTCCAGCGGAGCATAGAGCCGACATGTTGATGCTGAGAGCCGAACCATCTCCAACCCTACACATCCTTGGATTGCAATGGAACCCCCTATTGGATACCTTCACCTACCAAATTGAGACGCCTAGCCCTGCCAGCACCAAACGAGCTATTCTCTCTAGGGTAGCATCTATTTTCGATCCCTTAGGGTGGGCGGCACCAGTCGTTTTTTGGGCCAAGGTGTTCTTGAGAGAGCTGTGGACTCACGAACTTGATTGGGATACGGAACTACCGAGTGAACTTGCAAAACGCTGGGTAGAGTTTGCAGGAGAGTTACCCGCACTACAGAGTGTATCTGTTCCCAGATATTGCGTGGCACCTGGTGCCGAGTCCTACCAATTAGTAGGATTCTGTGACGCATCCGAGCTAGGGTGTGCGGCTTCTGTTTACCTACGCTCTGTCGTTGGTGGAAAGGTGCGTGTAGAGCTTCTCAAAGCCAAAACTCGGGTTGCTCCCCTTCAGGTACAAACAATCCAGCGGATTGAACTGAATGGTGCCGTTCTGCTTTCAGAGTTGGTTGATTCAATGAAATTCCTCATCAAAGAGCTTAACATCGAGAACTTCTACTTGTTCACTGATTCTGCAACAGTTCTTGCTTGGATGAAGACACCACCACACAAGCTGAAGACCTATGTTGCTAACCGGGTCGTCAAGATTCTCGAGTTAACCCAGCCTTCCTACTGGTACCATGTCGTTTCCGCCTCCAATTCTGCCGACTGCGCTTCTCGTGGCCTTTCCCCTCGGGAGTTGGCAGGTTATACACTTTGGTGGAATGGCCCCTCCTTCCTATTATGCGATCCCAGCGACTGGCCATCGTCTCACGGCAGCCGTCTTCCATCCCTCTCCTCACTCTCAGAGATGAAATCTGAACCCAGGGTGGCGCTTCTCACCACAAGACCGAAGGGTTCACAAGGAGAATACCTTCTATCAATCGTCAGCCGCCACTCCTTTTTCACTCGGGTCCAACGAGTGTTTGCATGGATGCTGCGTTTCATCTCTAACACCCAGAGAAACGTCCAAAGACGGCATGGAGGGGCGCTTAAGGTTCACGAGCTGCAGTCGGCTCAACATCTTATCCTCCGCCTAACTCAAGCACACAGCTTTGCAGACGACATGAAATCGCTGTCCAAGGGTCGTCCCTGTTCCAAGCGTTTGCAAAAGTTGCTTCCATTTATTGATGAATTTGGACTCCTTAGGGTGGGCGGTAGGCTGCAACAGTCTCTGCTTCCTGCAAGAGCTAAGCACCCGGTGATTCTTCCCAAGGAAGCCGCAGTAAGTCGTCTTCTTTGTGACCTTTTTCACCTGCAAATGCTCCACTCAGGACCTCAAGCAGTACAAGCAGCATTGCAGCAACAGTTCTGGATAATCTCCCTACACTCCCTACTTCGGCAGCGCATCTGGCAATGTCCGGTTTGTACGAAAGCAAGAGGGAAAGCTCAACACCCTATAATGGCAGAGCTTCCTCATGCTCGTGTAACTCCAAATCGTCCATTCAGCATTACTTCTGTAGACATGGCTGGACCCTTACAAATCAAGGAGTCAACTCGACGCAATTCCAGACTCTCAAAGGCCTATTTTGCGGTCTTTGTGTGTCTTAGCACCAAAGCAGCTCATTTAGAGCTTGTGGGAGGTTTGAGTACAGAGTCTTACAAAGCTGCATTAGATCGCTTTATTGCCAGAAGGGGATTGTGCCACACCATTCACTGTGATAATGGGACAAATTTTCAGGGTGCTGCAAGAGAAGGCAAGGAAATAAAGGAATTCCTTCGTGCTACAGAACCTACACTTCAGGACTATCTCGCTGCACGCTCCATCTATGTTTTCAATCCACCGGCTGCTCCCTGGATGGGAGGATTGTGGGAAGCTGCCGTCAAATCAACGAAGGGACTTCTCTCAAAGATAACACTCCACAGATCATTCACCTTTGAAGAAATGGCGACGCTGCTTTGCCGGGTGGAAGCCGTATTGAACAGCAGACCTCTCTGTAGAATTACATCTCATCCTCTGGATGACCCCGACATACTCACACCCGGACATTTTCTAATAGAGGCTCCTCTGCTTTCACCTCCGGAACAAGATCTTTTAGCAACACCAACAAACCACCTGTCTCGTTGGCAAGCCGTTCAGAAAACTACTCAGGAATTTTGGCGTTCCTGGTCCAAGAGTTATCTTCAGACTCTTACAGTCCGTCCCAAATGGACTTCACCTCGACCTCCACTGAGTGTAGGTGACCCAGTCTACTTAATAGGAGAGAATACCCCGGCCTTGGAGTGGCCGTTAGCGGTGGTGGAAGAGGTTGTACCTGGGTCAGATGGAGTTGTGAGAAAAGCCCGAGTCCGCACTTCCAAGGGCACCTACCTGCGACCTGTAGCCAGGTTAGTCACCCTTCCTCCAGCGGACCCGCCTGACAATCCCTCTTCCTAATTCTGGGAATTGGGGCAAAGGGGGGTGGGTTTGTATGGGAAGGGTATGGGGGGGATTTCAAGGTACTATTTATTTCGTTCTCAGATTTCTATTCTTTTCCTTGGGCTTTACAAAATACACTATTTTGGGTGGGCGGTGTATGCGCGATAGGCGCCTGTGGTTTCATAAACACAGACCGTTCCGGGCATGTTCGTTTGAGTTATATCTGAAGCGCCTGGTCGTGCCCCCCTTCACTACTTCACTTCGATATTCGCCGTCAACCGAATATATGTTCTTCTTTGCGTCTCGCAACCTTCTCCCTTTTTCATTGGCTGAACGCCCGGACATCCGACGTTTAGTGCCATTCCGAATTGTAAATCAAGTTCAGTACAATCTGCCAAAATTAAATTCACTTTCAACCTATTTAACCACCTGCGATCCAAAGCGTTGTGCCAAGCTTCCTTACGTCGTCGTCTCGTCGCTTCAGATTCGTAAGTACCGGGCCCGGGAAAACGTCGTCGTCTTCGGTGAGTCTTCCAATTCGCATATAAGCTCAGTTTGGATCGCATGTGAAAAAATACAGTCCACTCGAATTTTTCCTATCATTAAATAATTTTAATTCTCCATTACATAATCAGCGCTTCAGATAGACGATTTACCTATTCTGAAAACTTGTTCAACATTTGCCGAACACCTATCGTTGAAGAACTTTAGGATAGCTAATTTTTCGTTATGAAAGTTATTATTTCCTGCCTTCTCCTGACTGTATATATAATGAATTCGTGCAACTAGCTCGTTCAAGTTGTCAATATACTTATACTCAACGACGTTATTATTATATTCTACAATTCCAGAACCTACTTGATCAGTTCTTTTATCACCGTTATATTTTTTCCATATATTCTTTACTAGTTTTGACCATTTATCTCCCTTACTAGATTTCGGTTTTTTGGTTGCTTGGTTATTTCCTTGAAACATAGAATCTGTATCAGTAAGAATTTTCTCATAATTTTCTAAATCCTGAGGTGTGTACAAATTTTCGCTTGGTGCTTTATCGTAGGTTATCAACCTCCAAAGTCCAGGAGTTCCTTCGTACCGTTCAGCCCCTAATATAATATCATTTTTATCAAAATCAACAGATGTATTGCCAATCATATACGCTTGCTTTGGTATCTCATAATAAAGTCCAAATGTTCTATCGTTCGCTCTTGGTAGAAACTTGTAGGCGGTTTTTCCTAACTGTACATGTTTGGGTGAATTATTTGAAGGTGTACCGTATATGTTACTATCTTCAACTTCATGATTTGGTTCATTTGATAGCTTGGGTGTACTCTGATGAGCAGTTGGGGAAAATTTCAGAGTCTCCATACTCCCATCAGGAGAGCCATTTAGATCCGTTTCCCCTTCAGAACTTTGTTCCTCTTCAGAAATTTTTTCCTCATCATAGTCTTCTTCGTTTTGAGGGAGAAAAGTTATCGATTTTTGAAAAGGTACTAACTGATTTTCAACCTTTTTTTGTAGATTTTCAATTGCTTCTGTTATAGGTTTATAATCATTAGCTTCCTCTTTTTCAATTAGATTTTGAATAGCAGATGTTATAGGTTTATATTCCTCATGTCTAAATCTGTTACGATCACGTATCTTCGTCTGTGCCCGTCTGAATTTCGCTACTAACTCTTTCTCAATACGGGACAGCTCACGAGCTTTTTTTGGCTTCAGCATTCAATTTTTGCACGTCCATCTTGGCATTCTTATTATATATTGAGCAATCGTTCAAGGATCGTTCAAACAACGACAAATAACGTTCAAACAACGTTCAGGGATCGAAAAAAACAACGACAAATAACGTTCAAACAACGTTCAAGGATCGTTCAAACAACGACAAATAACGTTCAAACAACGTTCAGGGATCGATAAAACAACGACAAATAACGTTCAAACAACGTTCGGTGATCGATAAAACAACGGGAATTAACGTTCAAACAACGACAAATAACGTTCAAACAACGTTCAGGGATCGATAAAACAACGAGAAATAACGTTCAAACAACGACAAATAACGTTCAGGGATCGATAAAACAACGAGAATTAACGTTCAAACAACGTTCAGGGATCAATAAAACAACGAGAAATAACGTTCAAACAACGACAAATAGGTAACGTTCAAACAACGTTCAGGGATCGATGAAACAACGACAAATAACGTTCAAGCAACGTTCAGGGATCAATGAAACAACGACAAATAACGTTCAAACAACGTTCGGTGATCGATAAAACAACGAGAATTAACGTTCAAACAACGACAAATAACGTTCAAACAACGTTCAGGGATCGATAAAACAACGAGAAATAACGTTCAAACAACGTTTGGTGATCGATAAAACAACGAGAATTAACGTTCAAACAACGACAAATAACGTTCAAACAACGTTCAGGGATCGATAAAACAACGAGAAATAACGTTCAAACAACGACAAATAACGTTCAGGGATCGATAAAACAAGAGAATTAACGTTCAAACAACGACAAATAATGTTCAAACAACGTTCAGGGATCGATAAAACAACGAGAATTAACGTTCAAACAACGTTCAGGGATCGATAAAACAACGAGAATTAACGTTCAAACAACGTTCAGGGATCGATAAAACAACGAGAAATAACGTTCAAACAACGTTCAGGGATCGATAAAACAACGAGAAATAACGTTCAAACAACGTTCTGGGATCGTTAAAACAACGTTCAAGGATCGATGAGGTGTCACATTACTCAACAGCTCTTTTGTTGAGGGGTGATAGGATTTCATTCAACTGACACTGATACTTTCCACAATCTCTTTTCTTCGTTAAATCAATAGTTATAAACCCATGTTTCTTTTCCCAACACTGCTTACAAAGAACAGAAAATTCCTCAATCGACATATCTCCAGCAACAAAGTCGTTATATATGTTTTTCAAATAATGTTTATTCTGTGAAAATACAAAAACAAGATTGACATTATTACGGATTTCCTGGAATCAATCCAATTTTTGTATATGAAATTCATGAGTAACGTAGTTTTACCGCAATTGCTTGAACCAACAATTATCGCCCTCATGATATCTGGAAATTTTTGTCTGTTCTCCTGCAGCACAGAGTCGTAGGGAGTAACAATATACTTGTTTTTTCTCTTTGGTGGATTTTTCATTGTAACGAGGTGTTCCATCTTAATTTATTTAAAAAAGTTATAGTGCTGTTTTTAAAAGCTCTTTTCGGTAGAACGATCCTACAATCTCTTCACCATCCAATGCTTTCAATTTGAAAGTTATAGGTTCTGTGTAAACAATTTTATCCACAACAAAAATTTCTTTCGTCCAGCTACTTCCGTACTTACTGCTAAATGTTTTCTTGTCCTTGGTTATTCTTACACGATCACCCACTTCAATGTCTGATCGAATCTTTGTGGAATTTTGAGGGACCACCAACTCTAGTATGATCTTTTCATTATCCTTACACACATCAGCAGGCTTCATCCGAACAGTTCTGTGATAGCTATGATTATACTAGAGTTGGTGGTCCCTCAAAATTCCACAAAGATTCGATCAGACATTGAAGTGGGTGATCGTGTAAGAATAACCAGGGACAAGAAAACATTTAGCAGTAAGTAGGTACGGAAGTAGCTGGACGAAAGAAATTTTTGTTGTGGATAAAATTGTTTACACAGAACCTATAACTTTCAAATTGAAAGCATTGGATGGTGAAGAGATTGTAGGATCGTTCTACCGAAAAGAGCTTTTAAAAACAGCACTATAACTTTTTTAAATAAGATAAGATGGAACACCTCGTTACAATGAAAAATCCACCAAAGAGAAAAAACAAGTATATTGTTACTCCCTACGACTCTGTGCTGCAGGAGAACAGACAAAAATTTCCAGATATCATGAGGGCGATAATTGTTGGTTCAAGCAATTGCGGTAAAACTACGTTACTCATGAATTTCATATACAAAAATTGGATTGATTTTGCTTATTTGTATATATTTAGTAAGTCTCTCAACCAACCTCTCTATCAGAAATTATTGGATCGCTATCGTGCTGCTGAAACTAAACTCGGACAGGAAATCTGCTTCTCTTCTGATAATTGTGAAAATATGATTTCTGTTGATGAATGTAAGCCTGACTCATTAGTCGTTTTTGATGACTGTCTTCTAGAGAAACAAAAGGAAATAAGGAATTATTTCACAAGAGGACGTCACAAGCGTATATCCTGCATTTATTTAGCACAATGCTACAACCTAGTTGATAGGCAGGAAATCCGTAATAATGTCAATCTTGTTTTTGTATTTTCACAGAATAAAAATTATTTGAAAAACATATATAACGACTTTGTTGCTGGAGATATGTCGATTGAGGAATTTTCTGTTCTTTGTAAGCAGTGTTGGGAAAAGAAACATGGGTTTATAACTATTGATTTAACGAAGAAAAGAGATTGTGGAAAGTATCAGTGTCAGTTGAATGAAATCCTATCACCCCTCAACAAAAGAGCTGTTGAGTAATGTGACACCTCATCGATCCTTGAACGTTGTTTTAACGATCCCAGAACGTTGTTTGAACGTTATTTCTCGTTGTTTTATCGATCCCTGAACGTTGTTTGAACGTTATTTCTCGTTGTTTTATCGATCCCTGAACGTTGTTTGAACGTTAATTCTCGTTGTTTTATCGATCCCTGAACGTTGTTTGAACGTTAATTCTCGTTGTTTTATCGATCCCTGAACGTTGTTTGAACATTATTTGTCGTTGTTTGAACGTTACCTATTTGTCGTTGTTTGAACGTTATTTCTCGTTGTTTTATCGATCCCTGAGCGTTGTTTGATCGTTAATTCTCGTTGTTTTATCGATCCCTGAACGTTATTTGTCGTTGTTTGAACGTTATTTCTCGTTGTTTTATCGATCCCTGAACGTTGTTTGAACGTTATTTGTCGTTGTTTGAACGTTAATTCTCGTTGTTTTATCGACCACCGAACGTTGTTTGAACGTTAATTCTCGTTGTTTTATCGATCCCTGAACGTTGTTTGAACATTATTTGTCGTTGTTTGAACGTTACCTATTTGTCGTTGTTTGAACGTTATTTCTCGTTGTTTTATCGATCCCTGAGCGTTGTTTGATCGTTAATTCTCGTTGTTTTATCGATCCCTGAACGTTATTTGTCGTTGTTTGAACGTTATTTCTCGTTGTTTTATCGATCCCTGAACGTTGTTTGAACGTTATTTGTCGTTGTTTGAACGTTAATTCTCGTTGTTTTATCGACCACCGAACGTTGTTTGAACGTTATTTGTCGTTGTTTGAACGTTAATTCTCGTTGTTTTATCGATCACCGAACGTTGTTTGAACGTTATTTGTCGTTGTTTTATCGATCCCTGAACGTTGTTTGAACGTTATTTGTCGTTGTTTGAACGATCCTTGAACGTTGTTTGAACGTTATTTGTCGTTGTTTTTTCGATCCCTGAACGTTGTTTGAACGTTATTTGTCGTTGTTTGAACGATCCTTGAACGATTGCTCAATATATAATAAGAATGCCAAGATGGACGTGCAAAAATTGAATGCTGAAGCCAAAAAAGCTCGTGAGCTGTCCCGTATTGAGAAAGAGTTAGTAGCGAAATTCAGACGGGCACAGACGAAGATACGTGATCGTAACAGATTTAGACATGAGGAATATAAACCTATAACATCTGCTATTCAAAATCTAATTGAAAAAGAGTAAGCTAATGATTATAAACCTATAACAGAAGCAATTGAAAATCTACAAAAAAAGGTTGAAAATCAGTTAGTACCTTTTCAAAAATCGATAACTTTTCTCCCTCAAAACGAAGAAGACTATGATGAGGAAAAAATTTCTGAAGAGGAACAAAGTTCTGAAGGGGAAACGGATCTAAATGGCTCTCCTGATGGGAGTATGGAGACTCTAAAATTTTCCCCGACTGCTCATCAGAGTACACCCAAACTATCAAATGAACCAAATCCTGAAGTTGAAGATAGTAACATATACGGTACACCTTCAAATAATTCACCCAAACATGTACAGTTAGGAAAAACCGCCTACAAGTTTCTACCAAGAGCGAACGATAGAACATTTGGACTTTATTATGAGATACCAAAGCAAGCGTATAATATGATTGGCAATACATCTGTTGATTTTGATAAAAATGATATTATATTAGGGGCTGAACGGTACGAAGGAACTCCTGTACTTTGGAGGTTGATAACCTACGATAAAGCACCAAACGAAAATTTGTACACACCTCAGGATTTAGAAAATTAAGAGAAAATTCTTACTGATACAGATTCTATGTTTCAAGGAAATAACCAAGCAACCAAAAAACCGAAATCTAGTAAGGGAGATAAATGGTCAAAACTAGTAAAGAATATATGGAAAAAATATAACGGTGATAAAAGAACTGATCAAGTAGGTTCTGGAATCGTAGAATATAATAATAACGTCGTTGAGTATAAGTATATTGACAACTTGAACGAGCTAGTTGCACGAATTCATTATATATACAGTCAGGAGCAGGCAGGAAATAATAACTTTCATAACGAAAAATTAGCTATCCTAAAGTTCTTCAACGATAGGCTTGAAGAGATTATAGACACTCCGAGGGGTACTGAATATTTAATTCGGTTTGTTTCCAACATGCCGCCAAAGCTTTTAAAAGGTGATAAGGTAGGGTCTGGCTTATTCAATTCATTACTGAAAAAATTTCCTTTCGAAATGCACGCGAGAGGCTATAATTTCCTAGGACCTGGGACGAATTTGGAGAAACGTTTAGAAAGAGGAGATGTGGGGGTGAACAAATTGATGACGCCGCAAAGGAGCATGATATTTTTTATAGAGATCACCCTAAAACCGCGGATAGACATGTCGCAGACAAAGTTTTGGAAGATAAGGCGTGGAGTAGATTGAATTCCAAAGACGCTGACCTGAACGAGAGATTTTGGGCGTTAGCAACTGGTGCAGCGATGAACGTGAAACAAACATTTGGGATGGGGATTGAACCTCAACTAAAGTTTTAGTAGGTAATAATAAGAGGATTAACAAACGCCATGAATAATATCTCGTCGGCATTGTCACTAACAAGCGGTCAACGGACCAAGATCCGAGCTGCATACAAGCAGGGGAATGGATCTGTCATACAATTAAGTAAAGAACAATTGTTAAAAAACAATGGTAAAGACAAAATTGGTATAACACGCGAACAGAATAATGAAATAGCTAAATCTCGGTTGAAAAATAAAGGGTATCGTTTGAAATTATCATATGAGCAGTTGAAAGAAAATTATAGAGGCGGGTTTCTTCCCCTCATATTTGCTGGGTTAGGCGCACTGAGTGGATTGTTGGGAGGTGGTGCTGCTGTTGCTAATTCAGTAATTGATTATAAAGATCGGCAGAAACGATTGCAGGAAACGATAAGACATAATAAAGCGATGGAAAACAAGAAAACGGGTGGTCAGGTAAAAAAAAAAAAAAAAAAAAAAAAGTCGAAGCGTTGAGCAATTTTGATATTACTTATTATGCTTTGGATAAGCTTGGAATAAATAATTTTAGAGGGGTATTTATGAGAGATGCTTTACCTAAAACTCCAAACATAATTGAATGTGGAATTCTGAATCTTGGTGATTCAAAAACAGACGGTACACACTGGACGGCTTACTACAAAAACATGATGGATAAATATTATTTTGATTCGTACGGGAACGCTAATCCACCGAGGGAATTAATTTCGTACTTGGGTGGAAAGCGTTTGTTCTTCAATAGAGACAGGATTCAAGATTACACCGACCCTCCAATATGCGGACACTTGTGTCTAATAGTTCTCTACTTGCTAGTTAATAGACATATGCCCCTTAACTCAATATTAGAAAAACTAAAACAAGATAAATACTTCTGGGAAAGTTTGCTTTAATTTTTTTTTTTTTTTAGACTATATATAAGAAAGAGAAAGAATATATAAGAAGAGAAAGATGGCGAACGTATTTTCGAAATACATGAAGGACATTGTCCGCTCAGAGTACAAACATTACTATCCCAACAGCACTCAAAACTTTAACGCCCCCAACAAAAGAACAGAGTTCAATATCGATTATGGAGATGGATTTTCTATTTCAAAGTTTCAATATTTCATTTCTGGGACGTTGAAGAAGCGCAATGGAGGAGATTACCCAGCAAAAGCAAATGTGAAATTGATTGATAACTTCGTTCCATATTTGTTCTCTAGAATCGAGGTGAAAAAACACAATTATTTAATTGACGAAGTAGAATACCCTGGTGTTACTAGTACCGTAAAGAGCAGTGTCTCGTACAGAGGCTCAGAAAGTAATTCGATTGCAAACAATGGTTTTGTATCTCAGTGCAACGCAGATAGAAATACATTCGACGTATGCGGGAATCTTTCACATTTAGGGCTGGGATTTTTCGAAGATGTTAGTATACCGCTTTATAAAGGAGGATTCGTAATTTCCTTTATCAGAGATGGTGATGCTAACGCCATTTACAGATGGAAAACGAAAAAAAAGTGACGGGAGTTACGATGATGCCACCCTACCATCAGAAGGACGGGTAAGTATCACAGAGTTCATAATTCGGGTCCCGATGATTGAATTCAAACCTATGGCTAAAATCGAGCTGGTGAAAGAATTGTCCGACCTGAAAAAAATACAGTTCCATTTCAGGAGCTGGCAGTGCATACAAAAACCTGAAATCAACGGAAATACGTTTACATTTGATGTAACCAATATCTTTAGAAACATTCGAAATCCTCCGTTTGTGATGGTCGCTTTCCAATCTGAAACTGGCTCGCAGTTGCAGGATGCTTCGTTGTTTGATAATGCCAACGTTAAAAATATAAAGGTGAAGATCAATGATAACGTTTACCCTGAAGAAATGGAAAACTTGGATATCGCGGCTGGTAACTACACCCTCGCCTACGAAATGTACAAGGATTTTAAAAATGTCTATCAAAATAATAATGACATGCTCTACAATCCCCAGAACTTTATAAACGGAAAATGCGTTTACGTGATCGACACAAGTAAACAAACGGAAAATATTTCCAATTCGAAATCTAATATTATAATTACCGCGGATTTTGCACCCTCAGCAGGAACAAATCTTTACGTAGTACTCGTGTCTCACACTACCTTAGATTATGATCTCTTCAATAACATAATCAAGGAAAGTAATACGTAGGTCCGTTGATACCAAAATCCTGATACTGAAAAAAATACAAAATCTGCAGAAAAAAAAGTTTCGCGCAATCTCAAACGAAAAATTTTCTCTCACCTGTTTCATTTTTATTTTATTTTTTTTTTTTCATTTTGGTTTATTATTTTCAATAATGAACCATTGGAATCGAGCATGAAAAAAAAAATTCTTACCCCCCCCCCTCAAAATTTGATGGTTTACGTTTCAACTTTCAAGGTATGTAGAATCCAAAACTGCAATAAAAATATTTCTGTCTGTCCGCCGTACGCCATACGCCGTACGGGCCACTTTTCTTAGTTACCATGAAAAAAAATTGATGAAATTCGGGTTATAGGTTCCGTTCGGCGTCTAGTTGGTCCTCGAAGCTCGACGTTACTGTGAGTCATCTCTAAGGGGTTCAAAATAGGGGTTGAAATTTTCAAAACAACTATACCATTTTTTTACGTAAATATTTTTACGGTTTTAAATAGTTCTTGAACTTGCGAGTTTTTTAAGACCATCCGGAGCATCGTACGTCCAGCCGTTCGTTCACAGTAAGGCCCCGAAGTTTGCACCGACAGGCATTTTCGACTCCAGTGTGAATGAAATTGTATACAATTCAAACCAAATCTCGTAACCAGAGACGCGCCCACAATAGGAATTTGTGAATACGGCCAATCATTGGTAGGGATCACCTGATTATATTGGCGGAGTATGAAGTCGAGTTGGTTGTTCTGTGATATTATTTCGCTTGAAAAATGATGGCTCTTTTGGAGTTCGTTGGTAGGTAGTGAAACTTGAACAAACGTTGAAGTATTATTGATGGGTAAATTATTACTACGGTAAATCATTACTCAACGGTAAATTATTACACAACGGTTCATTATACCATCTACGTAGAAGGGGCTGGAGTTTGTTGTACTTTTGCAACTTTTTTCACTCCTCATCAACAATTTCTTTTCAGAACTTCATTATGTGTGTTTCTTTTTGTTAGGTACTGTTTGTCATCGGTAGAATTATTTTAGCATCATTTAACTCGTGATTTAGGTAGGTACCTAGTAACGAGTACGGGGTTAGGTACTAACCTACGGAGGGTCTGCGATCTACATAATATGTATATAATAGAATAGTACATGTATATCATATTATATAGAAGGGTTATCTATACATAGAGCTGTGATCTGTAACAGGAGGGTATTCTATACAAAATAATAAACCGTTGTGCAGGGATTTGCAGCGTTTTTTTTCTCAAGCTTGAAAATTCAGAGTTTGGTTCCCGACACCCAATGCCTCGCTTTCAGTTGACGGGCTAGAAACCCCAGCTCGACGGTCGGGCCAGTAGCCCCAGCTCAACAATCGGGGCCAGAAGCCTCATCTCAAAATCGGGCCAGAAGCCCCATTTTATATACTACTCGAGCGCTAGCTGCGGTTAGCGGGGTCAATTAAATTCGCTCAAGTGAATTTGGACTGTGTTTTTCGTTCCCGATCATACAGATATTACTGCAATAACGCTGCAAATCCCTGCACAACGGTTTATTATTTTGTACAGAATACCCTTCTGTTACAGATAACAGCTCTCTGTATAGATAATCCGTCTATCTATACATATAATAAAACAGTGTCTGTTTGTCTCGGCATCAATTGAGAACGGCTGAACGTAGAAAGTTGCGGCTGGTACCATTTGACGCAGAATTTATCTGGGAAGGTTTATGAAAAAACCGCATTTGAATCTGGCCATCCGTTGAGACGCTATGAATGAAATACTACTAAAAAACGTGTTATAATCACTTCTATGAGGACGTTTATGCTTATAATAACTTTGAACGGTTGGACGTAAATCGATTGTAATTAGATTCTGGATTCAGCTCGACGAGTACATTCAAGTGGTACTTCAATCAGGATGTTAGTGGGAGGGGGGTACAGGTTATGAGAGGGTGGGGGGGGGGGTCTACAGAAATTTCAAAACTACTTGACCAATATTGGAGTGCAACTTTGGGAATTTGTTGTGTGAACATTGAGGAATGTTTCTAACCAGGTAGGGAGGGTTCATAGGATACGGGGGGGGGGGGGGTTAAAGGCAGTTAGGGTGGCATTGGGGAAGGTTTCTGATCAGTTGAGGAGGGGGGGATACAGGCATATTAAAATACATGACCGTTGGCTCCATTTATTTAAATCGCAGCAACACGCGTCGGTTCAAATAGTATAATATCATAAAACAGTGTCAGTCTGTTTGTTTGTCTCGGCATCGATAAATGAGAACGGCTGAACGTAGAAGGTGGTATCTGTTATGAGCGGGGCCTGTCCTAAAGGGGGTGTCTGTTCTACCGTTGCGAAGCGCGGGTACACAGCTAGTATAATATATTATAATATGTTAGGTTATTATTATTAGGAAACCTCAATAAAAACCTAAGAAATACTGTAAATTCCCAACTCTTGGCATGTTATGGTGTCAAAATCAGTCTAAACATCAAGCAGATACTCGATAGATTAAGATGTATTTCTAAGGTTGTCATTGATATTTCTAATTTATTGCAATCAGTATACCCAAATTTACTGATTTTATGTTATTTTCTGTTCTCAGTTCATGTTCAAACAACATCCGATCCAGAGTCTGGCAGACAGTGATGTCTCCCACCAAATGGTCTTTCTTTGAGTAAAGATCAGGTAATACTTCTTATTGTTAGAAGCAGATCAAATATTTCGCTGTAATATCACATTCCCCTGATTCTTCATGCGCTTCTCTGGACTTGCGAAACTTTGACACGCTCTCCTGTAAAATCATCTGTATTGGACTTACCTACCACCTTTTGCCAGATCAGCACAGATTTATAATACGCAGTGGCGTAGCCAGGATTGTTGAAAGTTATCGGAAATAGGAGAAAAAAAAATCCAGTCATGTAGCATGGCTATAAGAGCGAATTTTCAAAGAAATATTCCTGATATTGTGTAAAAAGATGATATAGCGAGAATCCATACCAGTTTTCTTGAGATTATATAACTTTTCGTGATTTTAGCCATTTTTACCGATGTTTGACCCTAATAACGTCAAATTTGACCCACTTGCTTTTGAGAAAAATAGTTTTATCGTCGAGGTAGTCCCTCCGTCGTCATTAACCACCCCACACAACGTCAGGTGAATTAATATTGATTTTACCATTAATACCAATTTTTTACCCCAAAAAATCAAAATCTGACCCCTATTCTGTGTGAAAAACAACTGAAATGGTATTTTTCTGTCTTCACTCAACCTTCCGTACCACTTCCAATGATTTTATAGCAATTGTTTCCAATTTTAGCCGTTTTTACCGACATTTGGCCCTTAAAACTCCAATTTGACCCCCCCTTTTTTTATTTTTTTTTATTTCTTTTTTTTTACAGCAGCCTGCTTCCATAAAATGATTACAGGCTAATTACACGCTGGGATAAGTCTACTGTACATAGTGAAGATATTACTTATACTAAACTAATTTCGTGTTGACATTACAGAATAAATAAGTATACTATGCATGAATAAAATCATAATACGTCGAAATTTATAGTTTCTAAAAACAAAATCAAGTCTCTTGTATGTTTCTGGAGTAGCACAACGACATCACAAGGCCATTCATCCCCTCGCAGGACGCATACCCGCTCCAGTCGAGCTCGAGGAGCGTCCAAATGCGAGCAGTCATACAAGACATGATACCAATCCTGGACGTCACCGGAACCGCAGGAACACACATCCGTCTCCGCCAAGTGAAATCTTTGCAGGTAGGCCTTCAGTCTTCCATGACCCGAGAGCAGCAACGTCATTCGCCAGGAAACAGGGAACGAGGTCTGCATCCGATCAGCAATCGTCGGGAATATGCTTCTTGTGTGGTTTCCATCGTCCGTCGCCTGCCACACCCTTTCCCAGCAATTGACACTCTCGGCACTCAGCATACTTTTAAGACGACCTCTCGAGGCCTTACAGAAGGCCACCGGCCTACTAGAGTCGGCTGCCGCCTCCTTGGCCAGACGATCAGCTTCCTCATTGCCCTCAGTGCCTACATGTGCCCGCGTCCACGCTAGTCGAAGATTCCATCCAGCCTCCCGCAGACATCCAATCAGGGAGCGAATCTCCTCTATATTCGCCAAATGATTCGTCCTATCAGCTATCATCGCCAGGGACACCTTGCTATCGGTGTGTAAAAGCACTCCTCTGCTACGGACGTCCAGTTTCTGGCGCCAGACCCAGCGTGTAGCCTCCAGCAATGCCAGAACCTCAGCTTGATTGATTGTACACACACCAGCCAGTCGAAATTTCTGATGGTAAATGGGCTGCACAATCCCTCTCTTGTAAACCACAAAGGCACATCCAACTTTTCCTCCTCCAAGATCACTGCCATCTGTAAAGACCGAATAGAATGGTTCCTCATCGTCCTGACCTGCCGATTCCGCCCCCACATCCACCGCAAGCGCCGGGTGCCTCCAGTCACTCGGCGGCAAAGGCTTGTCAACATCTTCTCCACTCTGCAGAATGTACAGTTGCCTCAATTCCTGGACCTCCAACTCGATCGGCTTGACTCCGGCTATCACACAGCATGCATGAAACGAGATGGTTCTAACTCCTTTGATCATTCGTAACAACATCAGACGCTGGGTCCGCCGGATCGTCCTCACATTGCACCGATATTCCATTGCCTCCGCCCACACAGGCGCCGCGTAAGTCAGCATCGGGAGCACCGCTCCCCGGTATATTATCTCCAGGGCCTCTGACTTCATACCCCAGTAAACCCCCGCCGAACGAGAGAGGGCATTAATCAGCTGAGAGGCCTTTTGGGTGACATCGGCAATATGACGGTTCCATTTTAGACTCCGATCAAACGTGACTCCCAGGTACTTAAGGTGATCCACTTCTTCCAAGCGCCGTCCCAGCAAATATACACCAAGGTCACGAGTCCTGCGTCGACGAGCAACTCTCAAAACCTTGGTCTTATTAGTGTTAAAGCACAAATTACTCTCCCATGCCCATTTCTCAATATGATATAGGCCCTCGTTCGCCAAAGCCTCTGCATAATATTCACTATCAGCGGTGCAAACCATAAGAAGGTCATCAGCGAAGGCGAACACCGACACACCAGGCGGATATGGGAGCTCCAGCACTGTGTCGCACATTATTGTCCAGTAACCCGGACCACAACAGCTGCCCTGGGGGCAACCAACGACCTGCTGTCTTTTAACTTCTGCTGTCGATGTCCTAATTGTAGCCCATCTTCCGGAAAAGTATGACCTGGTCAATTGGAACAAATTTCGTGGACATCCCTTGTCACCCAAGCGCCTCATCACTGCTGGCCACCAGGCCCCATTAAACGCACCTTTCACATCTAGTGATACTAAAACACTATACTGCTTTGAATCCAGAGAATTCTTCAATATCTCCTTTACATCCATGAGGGCCTGGACAGTACCTCTTTGAGGGGTAAAGCCGTACTGTCTTGGTGATAGTTTGCCCCGAGTACGTAGGTCATGAAGAATTCTATTTATCAGGAGCTTTTCCAGGACCCTCCCCATGAGGTTCAACAAGCTGATGGGCCTGTACTTGGATGGATCGTCCGAGCTCTCTCGCCCCGGCTTGGTGATTAAGATCACATTCGACGTTTTCCAATTCAGTGGGAAGACCCCTTTCCGCAAACACTCCGAATATAGAGTCGTGACAGCTCTTGGGATGCAGCCATACACGGCCTTCAATATCTCCGCCGTGATTCCGTCTTCTCCCGGAGCTTTTCCCTCCCGGAAACCGTCAATAACCTGTCCAACCTCTGTCTCCGTGAATGGGACATCATCAGCCAACCCCTCATACTGCTCCACTTCCTCTATCATCCCTGCATGAAAATCGGTGTCCGGAACATGTTCCCGCGGAATGCACTCGTCCAATATACGCTCTAGAGTGTCTTCCATTCCCGAAGTGAACCCCCCATCAGTTCTGCGAAGAGTCGTAAGCTCAAGCGGCGCCCGTCGCTTCCCCGCAGCTGCCTTGTAAACCTCACCCCAAGGTACTTCTCCACCAGCCCCATTGCAATAAGCCTTCCATGAATCATACTTGGCTTGTTTCACACTCCGATTGAACTCCATTTTCAAATCATAGTACTCATGCTTCCTTGCATCCCTCAATTGAGGATTGCCATGCGTGCGCATGTACTGCCGTCGAGCTCGACGCAAGCTTCTTCGCAGCTCCGTCAACTCCCCGCTCCACCAAGGCACCGAGCGCCTCGGAGATCCAATTGCCCTACTCGATCGCAAAGGTATCGCCTTTTTGCATGCATCAGCCATAAGCTTATCCAACACCATTACAAACCCATCGATATCCTCTTCAGATTCAATCCTATTTGCCAGTCCCGTATCCAGAAGCCTCCATACGTCCGGCCCCTCACCCTCCCATTCGATACCAAGGAACCGGCCAAGTCCGGAGGATAGCTCCTTCCCGAACAATCGCCAATCGGCCTCCTTGACCTTATACCGAGGGAGCACGTCCCTGAGTCGGCCGTCACCATCCCCACTGCCCAGAACGAAGGCCAGCGTCTTATGGTCCGATGTCAGTTCCTCTGATCCTTTATTTGCCCACTGGGACACATACCGAAGCATAGCCCAATTACAAACAGTTAGGTCAATTCGACTCTTCCCGTTGCGCGTCTCAAATGTAGGTTGGCCATCGTCATTATTGATCACCATAAGAGACCTTTCCGCCAAAAACTCTTCTAAGTCCTTCCCTCTACGATTGGTTACGGTGTCATACCACGCAGCTGACCGACTGTTCGTGTCAATGCACATAATCACTCTCCTCCGACCTGCCCTTTCCAAAACTCGTGCCATTTTCTGCAAATCAATTTCAATATCTCTCGTGATATCAAAATAAGCGCTGACAAAAATACATGAAAACCCATTCCCCGAAGTTACAGCAACTGCGACGAAATCTTCGTCAGACAAATCAGACAGAAGTACTCCATCTACTGTGGGGTCAGAAATCAAAACAGCCGCTCTTTTACGGTCTCTTCCCGCCCTGAAAATTCTCCACTCTTTATTAATACCAGCAATACTATGCTTTATACAATATAATTCCTGTAGAGCTGCCATACCAATATTCTCCCTTAAAATATAGTCGTTCAGGCAAGCCGTCACGACTCTGCTGTGTTGCAGGTTTATCTGAACACATCGAATGCCGGGGTCAGAATTGTTTTGCTTACTGGCCATCCCCATAATCGATCATACTCCTCACTTTGTTTACGATTGCGAGATAAGACGGGCAGGCCCTATCAAAGACACTGTGGTTAGTGTCAAACTTAAGTTCGTCCCGGCGGATGTGTAAATTATGCTGTACGCAACTAGTGCATTTATACTGATTAGGCTGTGCTGTGCAATTTTTCAGGTCATGCTTTTGGGAACATTTTGGGCACGAAAGATCATTAGTGCAGGTTTCGGATTTTCCTGGATGATAGGTCGAACACTTATAGCATCGACGAATGTAAATATTGTCATACGCAGTGCACATAGAGAATCTTATTTTCAGCCTGGTTTTGAGTATCCGTTTCCGGAGTTCGGGATCAACCTCAATAACCAGACTCCGCTGATGTGGATTCGCCTTGTTGGTGAGTAATGTACATACATTCAGATAGCTATCCGCGGAAAAAAGGTTCTCGTTTTGATCCCGAATGATTTGAGCTGAGTTATCCTTTGTAACTTCTGAAGGTACATTATGCACAATCAATCGAGGCCTGTATTTTTCCCCTATTTCTGCAGTAAGTGAGCGACTGCAGTTTTTGTTGATCGCTGTCACTATCTTGTCGGAATCTGCCCTCGAACTAGATTGCACTATGATAGCCCCATCCCGGGATGACGTCATCTTAGTTATTCCAACACGCATTTTAACCGGATCGATCGAAGTCTTGATAGTTTTCCTGGTCTCTTCGGAATTCATTTCGGGATTCTTCGGCTTTACGACAACCCGAAACGTTGGCGCGGGAGTGCCACCCGTCGGCGTCCCCCTCAAAACGTCGCGAAACAAAGGCTTTGAAGTCACCGGCACCAACCCCTTCCCAGCTCGGAAATCCAGGATCTCAACCTTCATCGCATTAAACAATGTGGTAAGGTTCGTAACAGCAACCTGAATATTTTGCTTAGCCTGGTTTGAGAGAACATTACCTCCTTTCATGACGTTATTTATCGCGCGGATGTTGGTTTGGAAGTCGGTATCATAAGCCGTCGCCATTGTGACCCGATCTGCCGAGCAGCAGGTAATTCAAGGAAAATACCCTTCCTACCAACGGTAATCCAAGTTTTTATCTTACCAAACCGATGTTCCTGATGTAAATCCAGTCCGAGCCAAAATTTGTCGATAAGCTTTCACAATTTCTGTATAAACTATGTAATCTACAAGAGTCTTGATCTGAACACTGTCAAGGTCAAACATTTCATCCCCTGTCCCCCCTTGGAATTTGAAAATTGCTCATCTTCGAACTCATCCTTTCGTTTGGCAATACGAACGTTTTGGAGAAATCTGGAATTTTTACCATGTGCCTACCCAAGGACAGATATCTGGAGTGGCCCATAAATCTACATAATATAATAAATTTTTGCTAACATCTAGGGATGAACTTAGGATGCTCTGAACCGGATTTGCCTATAAAAATATTTCAAAAATTCATGTTCTGAAAATGTTACCCATTGCAATAGCTTTATTTTCTTTGAAAATTCGGTAATAAGGTTTGAAATTACAAAGAAAGCTGAATTTAAATTAAATTTAACAAAGCACTAAATGGTACAGATAACGTTAGGTAAGATAAACTGAAGAAATACGAAAATACGAAAAAGAAATATAAAGAAGTGAAAGACCATTTGGTGGGAGATATCATTGTTGGGGCATACCTGCAGAAATATTGGCTGATCATTTATTGTTTCTTTCGTGCAATAATTGAAATAGCTATTTTTGATGGTTTCCACTAATTTTGGTCTCCAAAAACACGAATTAGGCTCCTGTTTTTGGCAAATTATCTTTGATCATTGATAGTGCCATTAAATTGTCTTGATTCACCTGTTGATACTACTTCTAGTGTTATTATACAAAGTTATGGTGATGTCAGATAATTTCAGTTTTTTTTTGGTTTTATAAATTAGGAAACGTCAATAAAATCGTAAGGAAAACTAGTGTAAATTCCCAACGCGTGGCATATGGTATCAAATCAGTCAAAATACCAAGCAGATACTCAATTGATATTACTCGAGTATTTCTAAGGTATTGATATTTGTAATTCTTTGCTGCAATCAGTATATACACAAAATTTATTGATTATGTTATTTTCTGTTCTCAGTTCATATCCAAACAACACTCGATCATGAATCTGCCTAACAATGATATCTCTCAGCAAATGGTCTTTCTTTGACTGACAAAAAATCAGGTAATACTTAATATTCGAGGCAAATCAAATGTTTCGATGTAATATCATATTTTCCTGGTTCTACATGCGCTTTTCTGGACCTGAAAAACTTTGACATGCTGTTCTGTAAATTCAGCTGTATTGGACGTTTTGCCAGATTAGCAGGTGGTCATTCTGGGAACAGCAGACATGTGTTTACATTTCGAGTTCTGCTCGCTGTATTTTGGACTTTGAGCCGTGTTTCTTGTAGTTTACAGCAAGTTTGGACCTAAACAATGATAGGGAGGGTGTTAGTTTTGTTTTATCTCTTGAACAGTGCGGATGCTAAATTCCCAAAGATGAGTGAAGCAATCGACTGCGAGGGGCTTCAAAATTTATTACAGTAAGTACTCCAAAAATGTATTTTTATCCTGTTATTTGGTGACTTTACATTGTTCTTAGATAGTTATGTGAAGAAAAAGAACAGTTTACTCGGCGAAAATCCGGGAATTGTGGAGCGGAGAGCGCATTCGGGGTGCTTGTTCCCAAATTAGCCCGCTGGTCACTAGCCCACATTTTTTCTGATATCGAAGTAGATATTGTCAAAACGTTCCGCGGCTCACGTATTATGTATTTATTTGGGTTTTAACACGTTTTCTCCTTGTTCCAGACCTGGACTGTCACTCCAAGACGCCATTGAAATTCTGATGGGGAACCAGGATGCCCAGAATATCGATCCCATTGTCTCAGGTCCCGTTGATATATACGTTGAACCCCCTGAACCAGAACTGCAGTCTCCAGAAGATTCAGGTAATGAAGATGATGATGAGGAGGGGGACATTCTCCATTTACCAGGCAAACAATTACTAGCCCCTGCAGTAATATCTTTTGGTCATACTCCAGTGGTTGGAGCGCTGGTAGAAGAACCTGAGGAAAATTCGGCGACCTGTTCTGAAAACGTCTTTCCCGTGGGTGGCAATACAAGCATTGATGAATGGTGCTCACGAAAACTAAAAGCTCCAAAACGTGGTAACCCCCTATGGATAGAGGGAGATTTTGAGAACATTACTGAGAACAGTTTCCCCCATGTTCATCACGATGAATTGTCCACTCTATCAGCGGTAGACTTGTTCGAACGTTTCTTTACAGAAGAGGTCTGGGAACTTTTGCGTACAGAGACTCAAAGATATGCTGCTGGGAAGAATGCCACAATTACCCCTATATCTGTTGAAGAGCTGAAATGCTTCGTTGGCATTTTGATCCTTAGTGGTTACGTTTTGCTCCCCAACAACCGTTGTTTCTGGGAACAGTCGCCCGACGTTCTCAATGAGCTGGTCAGCAATGCAGTGCGCAAAAATAGTTTTGTAGCTATACTCAGGTACCTCCATTGTGAAGATAACTCGAAGCTGGATCAAAACGATAAGGGGTGGAAGCTGAGGAGGTACATGGAAATGGTCAAAAACAATTTCCTGGCTCACATGATACCGAAAGAAAACATCAATTACGATGAAAGTATGGTGCGGTATTTCGGTCGCCATCCAATGAAACAATTCATCAGAGGGAAACCCATTCGCTTCAGTTTCAAAATGTGGTGCCTCAACTCCAGTGATGGCTACCTCATGAACTTCCAGCTCTACCAGGGAAAGCTCCAAAAGATTGAATCCGTTCATGCCCAGTTGTTTGGAAAAGCAGCAGCACCGCTTGTGAAAATGCTGGATGAATTACCTGATACTGCCCGACCTCTCCCGTATAACATATTTCTTGACAACCTATTTTGTGGGGTGAATCTTTTTCAGTTTTTACATGAGAAGGGCTATTCGGCTACAGGCACATTTCGAGAGAACAGAGTGCCTGTCATCAAAACTGCAGTGAAAAAACCACTAAATAAAAACTCAAAGAAACGTGCCCCAAGAAATACAAAAGGTAAAGTCCTAAAAAGGCGAGTGGTGATAACATACAAAATCAAAGACTTTCCTTCAAAGCCCAATGGGATAAGATGGAGAAGGGAGCTACTTCTTCTGCTATTGAAAGGGGTACTGGTATAATTTTCATGAGATGGAAGGATAATGGTGTCGTGACGGTCGGTTCAACAAAATTTGGAGTTGGGAAAACTGTTGGTGTGAAGAGGTATTCGACTGAAAAGAAGAAGAATATAATGGTCCAAATGCCACAAGCTATATTCAGGTACAATCGTGGGATGGGAGGTACTGACCTCATGGACCAAAACGTCAATGTCTACAGAATTGGCATCCGGAACAAAAAATGGTGGTGGGCCATTTTTTCTTGGGTTATCGACGTCAGCATTCAGAATGCATGGATTTTATCAAGAAGAGGGACTAACCGAATGCCTCAGCTACAATTTAGAAGAGAATTAGCCCAAGTATACCTTAGGTACACGATATGCTGTTGCTCGCAGACATCCTGGACCCAGTGGGAGATATATTTCAACTTCCCGTGTTCTTGATGACATTCGCTTTGACCACGAGGATCATCTGGTGTGTTATACCGAAGAGAAGAAGAGGAAAAGGTGTGCTGGAACGGGCTGCCAATCAAGAGTCAACACCAAATGCAGCAAATGTAAAGTTGGGTTGTGCATTGACTGTTTTCAGTCATTCCACTCCAAGGCATGATGATTTTTCATGAAAATTGACTCCATTTAACTCACTTCAGTTTAAAACTAAAAATTTTCTCCACGTTTTATTTCTATTAAATATAATTTTAAGCTGTTGTTTCAATAAAAAACAGATTTGGATAAAAATCTTGTATTTTTCACCCGGACTACCTGAAAGAGACCAGCGGGCTATTTTGGGAACACCCCTTTTTGAAAACCCTACGGTACTTGGAATTTTTTAAATATTTTTCTGGTACTTCTGGAAGCCCCAAGAGCCATTTCAGTAAGTTTGGTGTAGAAATTCGGCCACAAAAAGTTATGGCCACAAATGGGTTAATATTATAGAAGGTAGCACCCTACCTGAAATCTGTGTACATGTAGGAAAACTTTATTTACATTACATTTACTATTTTACTAATTTACTATTGTGCATTGTTTTGTTCAGGAAGACGATCAAAGTTGACATCATAAATATTATGTTCCCAGCAACTCCAGTCGTATACAGCAACAAGCTAGTTAGAACCAATTAACATGAACCTTGAAGGATTTACGAATACCTACCTAGATTCAGACTAATTTGAGCAGTGTAACTATTCTTGAGCTTTGCAATTTACTTTTCTACAGCATACTTTGTTATTGCGATTTCATGATGTAAATCATGACTACGATTAGGTACATAGGTACACTTCGTATGAGCACTACCTAATGCAGTGTTACGAATACCTGCGCTGTCTCCTAGTTTTTTCTTATATCACTGTAAAATCCAACCCCTTCAAGGTTACCTGATCTGAACAAATCCAGAGCTCTTCAGATTCTGTACCACACAGATACTACTCGAGAAAAAGTGTCAAGTATGAATTGTGATATTGCCAGAACATTGGTTTCAAACAGGGGCGGATCCAGAATTTCTTTCTGGAGGAGGTCACAGGGTAGAACAATATAAAAAATAACAAAAAATAACAAAATAACCAAACGAACAATACAAACCGAATTTTCAACCTTATGCCTAAACTCGTCCAATTTGTCTACTTACAAAATTACTTAATTGTATTTATTTATAAAATTCATTGTTTATGTAAAAAATATTTTTCAATATCTATTAATTATTTAACTGATAAATGTATTTATTTTCAATTTTCTTCTAAAAAAGTGTCCTAATGTGTTTTCAAACAAATTGGCGCATTTTATGGCAGCGAACTTCAGAGTTTGCAAATCAAAACATTGAAACCACAACAATCTATTGTTGATCTCAGTGAGTTCAGTATCGTTTTTACTGAATTTGGCAGGAAAGAAAACGAGAACAAAACAAAAACAGTCATGCAGCATGGCTATAAGAGCGAATTTTCGACGTTTTCGGCATCTTCCTCCTCCGCCTAAAATTTTCTGAAAATTAATTTTCGGCCAATGTTTTCCCAACTTGATACCATACAAAATTAAAACAGGAGTAGTTTTACGCAAAGTAAAATTTGGGGAGGAAGGAGGGGGAGGGGGAAATCAAAAATGTTTTGAATACCAGAAGAGTAGGTCTGTATTGGATATGTAACAAATTTTTTGTTCCATTTTTTGCCGAGTAACACCTCGGTTTGTAGATTTTCCAACGCTGAACACGATGGTGAAGTCAGAATTGCGATATCCCATTCCGTTATCAGATTAGAGCAGACGAACCAGGAAGAACATCTCAAGAAATAACCACGTTCCTCCATATTCAAAGTGCTCCAGTTTGAGAATGGAATGAGATATCGCAATTCTGATTTCACCATCGTGTTCAGCGTACAAAAACCTTTAAAATGAGGTGTCACTTGTCAGACTTTTTCATTTTGGGAATTTATGGGTAATTTCCCCCCCCTAAAACTCCCCAAAACTCCCCCTTAGAGTGACCCGATTCTGCCCATCTTCGAACTTAGCCTGTCGATTGCCAAGACAGATTTTTCGTGCAAATTTGAACTTTTTATCTCAATTCTTTCGAGAGTTATCGTCTGGAATGACACATACATATATAAATATATAAATATATATATAAATATATATACTTTATACACTTTGGAAATAGCTCTACGGGAGCGATATAGGTTTGACACAGATGTGCAAGAAATTTAACATATAAAAGAGGAAAATAAAACTTGGTACCTAGTTACGTTATATTTCGGCTGTTGCCTTTGTCAAACGAAGAGGAGAGGGAAAAATCCCCTCTCCTGGAGAGGGAAAAAATTTTCCCACTCCTCTTCGTTTGACAAAGGCAACAGCCGAAATATAACGTAACTACCAAGTTTTATTTTCCTCTTTTATATGTTAAATTTCTTGCACATCTGTGTCAAACCTATAAATATATATATATACATATAATTTTTGGTGTCTTTCGGCAGTGAATTCAGGATGGTCTGAAACGGATTTTGGTATAAAAATCTTTCGGAAATTCGAGTTTTAAAAATTTTGGACCGAGAACAATGGCTTCCTTTTCTTCGAAAATTCGCTAACAAGATAATAATCAACAAAAATAAGAAGAAATAAACAAGGTGTAATTTGACGGATACACCAAGGTAAATTTATTGACATAGTTGTATATAAAGGTTCGTAACATTGGTAGGACCAAGTGTACGATTATATTCGACTAATTTTGACATTTTTGATCGAATCTTTTTAGATTTTTTATAGTTCTTTTTTGATTTCACAAAAACTGGGTTCGTTTTCGTTTGGTTTTTTTTTGTTTTCGGGTTTGTGAACAATTCGTTCAGCTCTGCTTTTTGAAATGCAGGCTGTTTCTGGGGGGGGGGGGGGGGTCATGAACCCTGTGACCCCCCCTTGGATCCGCGCCTGGTTTCAAAAGCGAGGTGAGCGAGGTTTTGTTCGATAGTTTTTCTAACGAATATTACTGAATAAGATAGACTTACATATTTGGTGAAGTCAATAACAAACGAGTGTTCTTGATATACGGAATCCTTGTATTTCGGAGAGGGACGGAACAGAATTGGAAAACTATAGGTTTTGCACTGAACACAGTATAACGCTGAAAAAGGCTGTATATCAGAAGGCGGAGCAGAACAGAGTGAGGCGACTGCCTTTCAAGAACAAAAGAGTTGGACGATATACCAACTTGATCACATGCGGAACTACTTGTTTTCGAATATTCGGAATTATACATATTACACGAAGGAGTATAATTATACTGAGTAATTATATGATCATCTAGCTAGAATTATACATCGGATTATTTTGATTATTATGTATTGTTATTCAACTAAGAGTGACCTATTTCATGGAGGAAGAACACAGCTAGTAGTTAGTGGGACATGCTATACATAAGAGAAGATACATGATGAGTCTCATGCCATTGAATGTAACTTTGAGCGAGGGGCAACGATCGAAATTGCGAGCTGCTTTCAAAAAGGAAAACGCGGGGTAACTATCCAACTGAGCAATTAAGACGAACCGGTGGGCAAGATACTATAGCCGTGACCATACAACAAGCGAATGATATCAGGAAGGCCCGAACTTTGAGAAAACGATATAGATTGAGTTTATCGGGCAATCAGTTGAAAGAAAATTATCATGGAGGGTTCATGCCTCTCGTATTTGCCGGTTTGATCGCACTTGGAGCTTTTCTTGGCGGGGCTTCTACCGTGGCTAATTCCGTTATTGATTATAAAGATCGGGAGAAAAAGTTGGCCGAAGTTGTACGACATAAAAAAGTAATGGAGAATAAGAGCGGAGGACGAGTAAGCTCACCAAAAATAAAAACGGACGGTAGACCTACGGTTCTACAGTCAGATCATGTAATAAATATTAACGTTTGTTTCGCCTAAATTTCCGTAATTATTTTTATCGTTTTGTGACGCTCGCAACCACCGTAGTTACTCGCACCTTTGGTTACTATGACTACCTAATCGGATGTTTTATTGATTTTATAATTTTATAATTTGAATTTTATAATTTGGTCGCTCCTTCGCGACCGATCGTCATGTTTAGAAGTTCCGCGATCGATTTTCACGACCGTCACGTCACGATATAATAAAGAGACGAGATTAACATAATTATTTTGTTATGCCAGCTGTAGGAGCAACTCAGCTGATTCGGGGCCTGGGGAGTGTCAAGTTAAAGTCGTAAGGTGCCCTCATACCAAATTACAGCTTCATAGAGTGAATAGCATAGAAATTAGCTTTAGGTGCCACTCAGCTGAGCCGGGGCCTGGGGAGTGTCAAGTTAAAGTCCTAAGGTGCCCACATACCAAATTACAGCTTCGTAGAGTGAATAGCATAGAAATTAGCTGTAGGAGCAACTCTGCTGATCCGGGGCCTGGGCAGCATCAAGTTAAAGTCCTAAGGTGCCCACATACCAAATTACAGCTTCGTAGAGTGAATAGCATAGAAATTAGCTTTAGGTGCCACTCAGCTGATCCGGGGCCTGGGCAGTGTCAAGTTAAAGTCCTAAGGAGCCTACATACCAAATTACTTGTTTTCTCGATATCGTTTGGCTCTCTCGGCAGCGTTTTCTCGCACTTTACTTATGTCTGCAGGCATAACGAAACTGTTTTCCTGGCCTCTTTATTTACCTATATCGTTTTGTGACGCTCGCAACCACCATAGTCACGTGACGCTCGCAACCAACATAGTAACATATGTTGGTTGCACATGTACATAGTAACCAGGGCCGGTTTTACACATTTTTCTAGTGTAAGCGAACAACATTCCGGCGCCCCCCCCCCCCCCCCCACCCTAAAAAACTTATTTGGTAGTAAGGATTATCTCTGGATAGGTACGTTTAAAAATACGAGTAAATATAAATTATTAAGAATGTCCGAAACGTGCGAAATATGAATAAACATATAGGCTTAATTATCAGCATATATTAAACATACTCGCCCTAATTTATTGAATGTAACATTTAAAAACTAATTACATATATAAAAATACAAAGTTAATTAAGTGTGAACAAATAAATAAATACAACAGTCAGTTTTAAAGAAATTAAACAATTTATTTACTCGTAAAATAAAAACAAACTTAAAACGTTTACACTTAACACTGGAAAGAGATTTTCCTTGCTTTCATTTTGGCAAATTCGTTGAGAATGTAGTCAGTGTCCATTTGGTTTAACAAATCATTCTCAATGGCCATTGTTGCCAGTCCACTCAAACGTTCCTGACAAATGGTGGATCTGAGGTAAGTTTTTATTAGTTTCAACTTGGAAAAACTTCTTTCACCACTTGCTACTGAAACAGGGAGCGTCAGAAGGATTCTTAAAGAAACAAAAACATTAGGGAATGTGTCCATATAATCATTTTTTGTTAAGTATATACGGCAAGGCCGTACTTGGAGAACTTCCGGGTGGCAACATTGGCGCAAAAATGTCTAGCTCTTCGAACAGTTCAACTCCGTTTACGTCACATTCTTCTCCATCACTCAGAACATTGTGAAGTTGTATGCAGGCGTCTTTCAAAGTCTTCTTGTCCCATGTCTGAAGATTCCTAATGTCATACAGAAAACTAAAACTCTTGCTGTGGTTTTCCATTAGTTCAAACCTCTCTTTAAGTGAGTTGATTGCCGTATCAAGCACCTCAAAGAAAAATTTCACTTTGAATGATGCCAGTCCAGCTTGAATCGGTTCATCCTCACTCTCATAGGAGAATATTGCTTCTTTGTTTTCCTTGGACGAACTTCGGTTTCTTTTTCAAATTCAGCAGAAACACCAATTTTTTCTGCCAGTTCTGAAGCGTATTTGTACAATGGGAATTTATTAAAAATAAATTGGATGTACCTAAGTATATTTAGTTTTTAATTAATAATAATATGTTGTTAATTTTAATTTATTAAAAAAGTGGTTAGTTTTCAATTATTTTTTGATAATAGTTAATTTTCAAAAAAAAAATTTCTAATCAACGTTTGAGTCTTAACCGCTTTAAACAGGGTCTAGATAATTTGAATAAAAAGATACTTTTTATACTTAAATAATCGCTCAACTCGTATTTTTTACGGTACCTACATTTTTTTCGCAACTCGCATTGTTTACGGTAACATTAGCCACGCCCCTTCGCTCAACTAATAGTCCACTGTCCAAGTAGGCGCCCCCTTTTGCTTGGCGCCCTACGCGACCGCGTACTTTGCTTACCCCTTAAACCGGCCCTGATAGTAACATAACAATATAGTAACGATATGTAATTTCGATGGTGCAATTTCATGAAGCCGTGACGCTCGTGATGCTCGTGAAACGTGGAAAACGTCCTGTTAATCATTATTAAAAGATAAAAAAAAGTTCCACGCGTTAAACAGTATCGATGTTAATCACATAGCCTTATCAAAACTGAAGATTAAGAATTTTAGAGGAGTGTTTATGCGTGATTCACTACCTCCTAACCCTAACATAATCGAATGCGGGGTGGTTAATCTGGGAGACTCAACAACGCGGGGTTCACACTGGATTTGTTATTATAAAAACAAAGCAAAGAAATATTATTTCGATTCGTATGGAGATGCTCCATTGGAACTGGTAACATATATCTTGGAGACAATGAACTGTATTACAACGAGAATAGGATTCAAACCTATGATGACCCTCCAATATGCGGGCACTTGTGTCTTGCAGTTTTGTACTTGCTATCTAACAAGAATGAGTCTCTAGAAAATGTACTACGATACCTAGACACCAACAAATATTTTTGGGGTGGGATGTTTTAATTTTTTTTATATTATAAGAGTATACTAAAATATTATACTCAAACGGAAAGCAGCAATGGCAGCAATATATCAAAAATATATGGGGAAAATTGAGCGTTCCGAGTTGCATTTTTATGCGACCAGTACTCTGAACTTGAATGCTCCAAACAAGAGAACAGATTTTAATAGGTACCTATTGATTATGGTGACAGCTTTGCAATGTCCAAGTTTCAGTTCTACATCTCTGGAAAATTACAAAACGCCGATGGTACGAATTATACAACTAACGCTAACGTTAAATTTATAGACAACTTCGTTCCGTACCTCTTTTCGAGGATCGAGGTCAAAAAGCACAACTATTTACTCGATGAAGTTGAATATCCTGGCGTCACTAGCACCGTTAAAAGCATCGTATCCTATGAGAATTCTGACCAAAATATGCTTAAGAATTGCGGTTTCATATCGAGCTGCGATGGTAGCGCCAAAAATTTCTACGTGTGCGGGAACCCCTCTCTCTTTTGGGTTTAGGGTTTTTCGAAGACGTTAAAATCCCCATTTATAAAGGAGGATTCGTCATTTCATTCATTAGAGACACTGACACTCATACTGTATACCGGTGGAAATCCATGAAGCAAGATCAAGGTCCGTCAGTACCAGATGATACCACGTTACCGGGTGAAGGTAAAGTGGTCATCACAGAGTTCATTATTCGAGTACCATTGATTGAATTCAAACCCACTTCAAAGATATCTCTCGTGAAAGAGTTGTTTGATCTGCAAACATTGAATTTCCACTTCAGACGTTGGCAATGCATTCAAAAAACAGGCCTGAATGGAAATAGTTGCAGTTTTGACGTGACTAATATATTTAGAAACGTACAGAGCCCCACATTTGTGTTGGTGGCTTTCCAAACAACCGCAGACCAGTTGAATAATTCGTCGCTTTTCACAACAGCAAATGTTAAAAATATCCGAATCCATAAACGATCAGATTTATCCAAAGGAGTTGCAAAATTTAAGTATCAATGAAGGAAATTATCCCATTGTTTATGAAATGTATAAAGATTTTAAAAACGTTTACTCAAATAATGAGCACATGTTGTACGATCCCTCAACATTCATGAAGAGAAAATGTGTTTTCGTGATAGACATCAGTAAACAACCCGATAGCATTTCAAATGCACGATCCAATATCCGAATCAGCGTGGATTTCACACCTGCCGTACCCGCAAACACTGTTATGTATGTTGTCATTGTATCCCATGCTACCTTATCGTATGATTTGATTAATAATGTTATAAAAGAAAAAATCAATGATGTGGCTATCCAGTAGACGAAAAAAAAAGAGACAAGAAAAAATCATGATGTTCAAAATAAGTGGGCCTGCAAACAAGAAACTAGAGTTACATCTAGAACATCCTTTACATTTGGACTCGAAGAAAAATTATTCGATTGGAGTGGTTGGACTTTACGGAAATCATTATGTACAAAATATTCCGGAAAAAATGCAATTTATTCTTCGTGTGAATGATAGAGTCAAATGGGCGTACGGGGATATCCGAAAGTGTATCATCTCAAGTGGGGACTATTCTATCGAGCTAATTGAGAAGGTTATCATGGACCATGTGAAACATAATTTTCCAGAAGCCATTAAACAAGACGAGGAACGTTTGTATTTTATTCGTGTTGATCCCTTTACTCAAAAAGTGATGATTCTATGAATATTGGTCATTTGTTAGGATTTGCACCAACAAAATCACCTTATTTTCTTCCGGATCGAATCTACCTGGCCCCGTTCCTACCCTAATTGATTCCGTACAGTGTTATAGAAATTCATTGTAATCTTGTGAAGCCAACAATTACCAATCATGATGAGCTACCCCACTCGCATCAAGAAACGGGTCTATTGTTCATGTTTTGTCCGAATGACCAACGATTTGGTTCAGTCCTAAATGTCGAACCGACTCGAGTGCTTTTCATGCCGATAAATAAGAGTATCAAATCTATTCAAACAATAGAACTGGAAATCAAAAACGAAGAAGGAAAAGAACTCAATATTGGGAACGAAAATCTAGTTGCGTATTTAAAGTTGATCGAAGATGGCCCCTGAAACACTCATTTACTGTTGTAAATGTAAGAAAAAACCCAAAAATATTAACATTGCTGAGGTTCAGTCTAAGAATGGTTCTTGGAGACTTTCAGCTCAATGTAAAACGTGTAAATCAAGAAAAAGTAAATTCCTCAAGAGTTGTTGGAAACTCGAATCACGAGGCGTTGATAGAAGGACCGAAGCGTTGGAACTGTACAAACCAGTCGTGAAAAAATTTACAAAACGAAGGATCGTAACCTTAGGAATTGACGATATGTGGGCCGCTGATTTGATTGTAATGTCTAATTACTCTGACGAAAATGACGGATACAAATACATGCTCAATGTGGTCGACTCTTTTTCAAAATATGCTTGGAGTGAACCACTGAAGAAGAAAGACGGTCAGACAGTAGCAAAAGCTTTTGAGAAAATCATCCGTAGAGCGAAACAAATTGGTCACAATCCCCCTAATGTTTTACATTGCGACAAAGGCTTAGAATTTAGAAACAAAATTTTCAAGGAGATTCTCAATAAATACGGCATCAAAATGTATCACACTGAAAATATGGAGAAATCGAGTTTGGTGGAACGTTGGAACAGAACACTGAATGGTAAAATGAAACTCCATTTTTACACCAATCAGAATTTTCGGTGGATCGATATTTTGCAGGATCTGGTAAGGGAGTATAACGAAGATTATGTACATAGAACGATCAAGATGAGGCCTGCTGACGTAACTAAAAACGACGAGGAGATCATATTGAAGAGGTTGGCTCCTAAAACACCTCTCCCACAGCTTGAAAATTCTGACATGAAAATCGGGGACCGTGTGAGAATCACTCGAGCCAAAAAAGCATTTGGTAATAAATATGAAAGCCACTACTGGTCTAAGGAGATCTTCCTAGTCGATAAAATTTCACTGACTCAACCGATTACTTACAAACTCAGAGCATTAGATGGTAAAGACATTGTAGGTTCATTTTATAGAAGGGAAATTATGAAAACCGTTTTTTAAGAAGGATGAATAGATTCAAGAAAAATCAAAAAAAGTACGTGGTCACCGCATACGATGGTGGAGACTTGGAACACCGCCATAATGAGAAAAAATTCCCCGATCTTTTAAGAGCAATCATTGTGGGCTCGAGCAACTGCGGGAAGACAACTCTACTGCTGAACTTCATCTACAAGGATTGGTTAAATTACGATTATTTGTACATTTTCAGTAAATCCTTGGATGAACCATTGTACAGAAAATTATTAGAACGATTTGCAGGGGTTGAACGTGATTTAGGACGTCAAATATGTTTCACCTTCGATAGGTGTGAAGACGTAGTGTCCGTTGATGATTGCAACCCTAACTCACTGGTAGTTGTTGATGACTGCCTCCTCGAAAACCAAAAAGAAATAAAGAATTATGTAGTGATTGAGGAGGAAACAGACGAGTCGATCGCTTGATTGAGAATGGTTATTTATTTAGTGGCACTTGGCTCTTTTATAGCCCCCTGACATGATCAGAGGGGGGTCGGGGGGTCCCCACTCTGAGATACTGCATGTTCACACATAGTGCGGGTTGTGGAGGAGCAGCCGATCACAACACGGCTCCCCCCAGAATTTAAGTAACGCATGTATTTAAATTGTTGTTGTCGTGCCGGTTCGGTGGCGAGCGTGGGAGGTTGCGTGTGTTGGTCCTTTGGGGCTGTCCGGGTGGATGCGAGGGTCGTTGTCGGGGGGGGGGGGGGCGTCGTGTCCGTTTAGCGGAGGTTGCGTCGGTCTTGGCGCGACGGGTCGCGAGGGTGGTGGATGTGTGCTGTGCATGGACGGCTGTGCGGCGGTAGCGGCGGTGCCGGCTTCGGCGACGTCGGCCGTGCCGTAGGCGTGGCCGTGGGTGACGTGCCGGGGGGGTCGGTCTGGGTGCCGCGATCCTTTGTGGCTAAGAGATCCTTCACCAAGTGCTGGGCGTAGGTGGCCTTGGTAGCGGAGTCGGGCGAGACTTGCACTTCGGCGGTGTGCTGGGGGGGGGGGGGGGGGCCGTCGTACCCCGTGGATGCAGCAGTCGCTGCAGGTGCCGGCGTACGGCGGGAGCTGCAGCGTCACTGTGTGGTGCGGGGAGGTGGTGACGGTGAGCACGGGGGTGCCCTGTGTCGCCGTTGACGGCTTCGGGGTGAGCGGGCGGATACCTGGCGGTGGCTGTCGGTGGGGTGGCGGGCGTTGTAGCGCCGTATCCTTCCGGGGCCGCGGGTGTAGGTATGGGTATCGCGCCGGCTCTGGATATGGCCATTGCCTGACGGATGGGTATTGGGACGTGGCGGCCGGGCGGCTGTGGCCGGGTTTTCGTCCGCTTTGCCGGGCTTTGGCGACATTGCTTGTGAGTGGTTGTCGTTGCTCTTGGGCGTGCGATTTTATAGCCACAGCGGTTGGGTGGGGGGTGGTTGGAGGTGTGGTGGCGGGGCCCATGGTGTGCATAGGAGAGGGGGCCGGCTTACACCGGTCGACGGACACTGACGGCGTTTTGTGGTCGTCCGTGATGTATGTGAGGGTTTTACCCTCATTTGTGAGGATTTGATGAGGGCCGGTGTATGGTGGCTCTAGTTTCCCCCGCGGTGTGTCGACGCGTACGTACACATGGGTCGCTGTGCGCAGGGTAGATGGCATGTAAGACTGTGTGTAGTGGCGGTAAGACTCGTTCGTGTGGAGGGGTACGGTTGTCGGTGGCGGCTGAGTGAATAAATCTCCCGGGAGGCGAGGAGTGGCTGAGAAGAGGCGTTGAGCCGGTGAATAGCTGTCGGGGCCCGGGCGATTTCGTAGGCCGAGGAGGAGGCCGCTGAGGTGAGTGGCCCAAGTGCGGGACGTGGCGGTTGCGATTATTGCGTCTTTTAGGATGCGGTGTAGTCGCTCGACGAGGCCATTTGCTTGGGGATGATACGTGTTGGTATGATGTACCTCCGTGCCCATTGATGTGCAGTATTTGTGGAAGTCGGCGGAGGTGAACTGCGTGCCCTGGTCGGTGGTGATGTGGGCGGGGGAGCCGTATCGCGCGATCCAGTGGGTTTGTAGGGCCGTAATTACTGGGTCGGCGGAAATGGTCGATAGAGGGGCACATTCAAACCAGCCGTTGGCACGGTCGATCATCGATAATATATATTTTTTCGTTGCCGAAGGTGGGAGTGGGCCGAATAGGTCCATATGGACGTGTTCCAGTGGTGCTGCGTCGGGAAATTCGCCGAGGGGGGCCCTTATGTGTCGCGTCGTTTTCGCGCGGTTGCAACTCGGGCAGGCACGGGTGAATAGTCGAATTAATGATGTCATGTTCGGCCAGTAGTATCGTGCCCGGATTAGGGCGGTTGTGGCTTTTATCCCGGGGTGCGTCATCCCGTGTAAGTGCCAGAAAACACCGAGGCGGAGAGGCGTCGGGACGTAGGGGCGGAGCGCGGCGTCGGTGTCATCACACAGTATTTCGTGCCCTTGTATCTGGTGTGGCGTGAGGGTCATGGTGGTGATGTGTTCATCGGCGGCTTGTGCGTCGGTGAGTTGACGGATTGTGAAAGGGGTTCGATAATCGGCGACAGCGTGCGTACCGGGCGTGTTGGCCGTTGGTGGTAGGCGAGAGAGATAGTTGGCGACGATATTTGTAGGGCCCTCGGCGTACCGGATGTCCGTCGTAAATTCTGAAATGAATCTGAGGTGAGGGAGCCTCGTTGGCGGGGCCGTATTGGATTGGGTCGCGAGAGAGGTCGTTAGGGGCTTGTGGTCCGTGTATACGGTTAGTGGGCGCCCCTCGATCTGTTGCCGAAAATGTACGATGGCGAGGTATATAGCCAATAGTTCGCGGTCGAATGCGCTGTAATTACGTTAAGCCGGGGTGAGCGTGCGTGAAAAAAAACCTAGCGGGCGTAGGTGCGATTTGTCGATGAAGTGAAGTGCGGCGCCGACGGCGAAATCCGATGAGTCCGTATGAAGGACGAGTGGTTGGGTCGGGGCCGGATAGGCGAGTGTGACGGAGGTTTCGAGTAAGCGTTTTGCACGGTCGAAAGCGTCGGCTGCGTCGGCGGTCCACGTGAGCTTGCGTTTATCCTTTTTCCTCGCGTCGGGTGGTATCATTTCCACTAGGGGGCGAAGGGTCGATGCGGCTCGTGGTATGGCCCGGTGATTGAAGTTAATTAGCCCGAGGAACGTTCGGAGGTCGAGGACGGTGTCGGGTCGAGGGAATTTCTTTATGAGGGCCGTGCGTTCGGGTAGGGGTGTGATCCCGTCTTATGAGACGTTATGGCCGAGAAATTTGACTGACGGTCGGGCGAGCTGGCACTTGGCGGTGTTGATTTGTAGGCCGTATTTGGCGAGGGTCTCGAGGAGCGTGCGTACGTGGGTGTAGTGTTCGGACGGGGTCGCCGAGGCGACCAGTATGTCGTCGAGGTAACAGTACATGAAGGGCAGGTTGCGTAGGACGTGGTCCATGTAGCGTTGCCACGTTTGCGCTGCTTTTCGTAAGCCGAAATTCATTCGTCGGAATTGGTAGGCGCCGAAGGAGGTGAGGATCGTTGTTTTCGGCACGTCACGTTCGCTTACTTTACAGTGGAAAAATGCGCGGGCGAGGTCGAACGTGCTGTACACGGAGGTCCCGTAAAGAGCTGTCGTGAAGTCTTGTAGGTGCGGGACGGTGTAGCGATCCGGTATCGTGAGACGATTCAGTGCCTGTAGCCCCCAACGGGACGTATGTCGCTATCGGGTTTCGTGACAATGTATAGCGTACTGGACCTCGGCGCTTCCGAAGGTTCGATGACCCCCGCCGCTAGTAATTCGCCGAAATGGGCCTTTGCTTTCGCGTAAAGGTCTGGTGATAATCGGCGACGTTTCGCGTGACACGGGGGTCCCTTCGTGACGATATAATGTTCTACGGGCGCGTCGCATGGTGTGTCGGAGGGTTTGTAGCCGTCGAGGAGGGCTTGAAAGCGGGGCTCGTTCGTTGTAGTCGGGCAAATTGATTGTCCCGGAGGTACTACGAATTCTACCGTTCCGGTAATGTACCGCTCCGTGGCCGCGTTGATGAGTCGGGCGTTGGGTAGGTCGACGAGGAGGCCGTGATATGTCAAAAAGTCGGAGCCGAGGATCGGTGTTGATACGTCGGCGACTGTGAACGTCTATTCGTACGGAGGAAGATCAGGTAGGTGCACTGAGGAGGTGTTCCGTACACTTTGATCTCGGTGCCGTGGGCGGCGCGTAGAGCGCTTGGGCGTGTGGTTTTTCGACGTAGCAGGGTGTTCGGGACGATTGAAACGTCGGAACCGGTGTCAACGAGGAATTGTAGGGCGGTACGTTTACATCGAATGAAGAGCCGGGAGGTTGGTGGGTTGCGCACGGCCGTTACGGCTGGTCGGGCCGCGCGTTGTCGTTTTCTGACGGTTTCGTGCGCCAGCTGCAGGGGCTGCGGCATTTTAGCGCTCGGGGGCCCCATGTGCGGTGGTAGAAACATAGGGTGGTTGTCGGGCGGCGAGTGGTCGGCGTCGGCTGCATCGGCGGTCGCCGTTGGCGTCTGTTCTGAATCACTTCACCCTCTTCGGTGACGGTAGCCACACGAGGAGGCGGGGCGAAGGGTATGAGGCGATCGGCGAGCGCAGCGAGTTTCGTGATGACGGGTTCGTCGCGCGCCACTATGTGAAGGCGAATGCTGTCTGGAAGGGCGCGGATGAAAAGCTGCCGAACGTGCGGGGTCGGTGTGTCGGCCGGGAGTCCTCGAGTGAGTCGGAGGGCGAGGACTGACGGTAGTTCGTCTTCGGAAGTCGGTTGGAGTAAGGCGGTGAGCCGGGAACCATCGGAAGGTGCGTGCGTGGCTAAAAGGCGAGTTTTCAACGTCTGGTAGCTGTTGGCGTTCGAGGGGTTGAGGTCGGCGCAGAGGTCCGCTTGTCGGGGCTCGAGTGCGAGGAACGCGCGTGCGAACTTCGCGTGCGGCGTCGTGAGGCCTTCGTGTGCCAAGATGATCTCGAGTTGGGCAAACCAAACGTGCGGAAATGTGGGGTGGAACGGCCGGAGCTTGAGTATCGACGGTGGCGGAGTCGCATCGGGGGTTTTCTGCAGTTTCGAATCCGTCATTTTCTTTCTCTTCGTAGGTGCCAGTCCGTTGAGGTGTCAGCAGGAAGTGTACGAGTCCCCGGCGTCCGGTTCGTTATATAGAAGACGGGTGGTGGGGCGAGGTAGCGGGGGGTCCCTGCGATCTCCGTTGACGCGGGCGTCGGAGTGGGGCGCCGCTGTGGGGCGTCGGAGGGGGCTGTGTGCCGAGCGTGGTGGGGTTCGTCGCTGCGGAGGCGGTGCTCGACGCAGTTGATCGGCGGGCGCTGTGCGGCGTTGTTCACGTCGGATGGTCACCAGTGTAGTGATTGAGGAGGAAACAGACGAGTCGATCACTTGATTGAGAATGGTTATTTATTTAGTGGCACTTGGCTCTTTTATAGCCCCCTGACATGATCAGAGGGGGGTTGGGGGGTCCCCACTCTGAGATACTGCATGTTCACACATAGTGTGGGTTGTGGAGGAGCAGCTGATCACAACAAATTATTTCATGAGACGTCGTCATAAGAAGATTTCTTGTATTTATCTGTCTCAGTGCTACAACTTGGTCGATCGGCAAGTGATTCGAAATAACATTAATATGGTTTTCGTGTTCCCACAGAACAAACACTATCTGAAAAATATATACAACGACTACGTAGGGAGCGACAAGACTCTTTCTGAATTTTCCGACTTGTGCGATAAGTGTTGGAAGTTGGACTATGGCTTTGTGACGCTCAATCTCACAGAAAAACGCAATGACGGGAAATAATATTCCTGCCAATTGGTCAAAGCATAACACCCGTGCCGATTTTTATTTATTTAATTAATTAAGGCCATACCCACAAGGGGATTATCGGCGGGCAGAAGGGGGAGTGTACCCCAACCGACCCATTTTCCACTGAGAGGCGTGCGTCATGGCGAGGACGAACCATGCTGAAAGTTAGATTTTTTTTCAAGCCCGCAGCCGCGATCGACAGGGGTGGGTGGGTGTACGGTGGGCGTCGAGCAAACGTCCTGACTTAAGGTAGCCACACACGTACAGGCCGAGCCTTGAGGACTGGACTCAAGGCCTAGGCCTTGAGGTTTGGCCTGAACAGTCCTTGCCCACACACGTGAGGAATTTTTCCTTCAGTTCAGTTCGTGACAGCAATGGGGGACGATATGTTGTTGGCAGTAACGAGCTGCTTAATTGCAAAAAATTACATTTCGAAAAAGAAGAAAAGAGTGTTCAAAAGTACGTGGTGTAAACAGTGGTTATTAAAAAGAAGGAGCTTTTCCCATGTGAATGTGTCATGGTATTCTTTACTCTGCACTTTCCATAAACAAGGCTCATTTTCGTATTGAGAAACTGTTCCAAATTCTCGCGATCCGACATAGTCGAAACAAGAAAAACACGTGACCGACGCGCAAACACTTCAAAAACTCCAAGCAGACTGAAGGAAACGACACACACATGAGGGAGCGGCCTGCACAGTCCTGGCCTCAGAGGCCGTCGGAATTGTTTTTCGATTCGTCCGTTTTGGCCTGCGCAGGCCGTTCGTAGGCCTCGAGGCTACAACACTCACGTGAAGGAAATCCTCAAGGCCTGGACTGTTCAGTCCAAACCTTGAGGAAATCCTGCACGTGTGTGGGCACCTTTACGGGTAGCGAGGTTGCGAGTTCAAACCCGTATTTCTGCCTTCTAACGGGTAGGCTAATTTGATCAAATCCGGAAGTTTTATCCACGATTGAATGCTTTTCAACGGATAAAGGAAGTTTTCGAGGGGGTATAATGGAACCTGTACGGGTAGCGGTGCCCCCGGATGAAGGAAGTTTTCGAGGGGGTATAATGGAACTTGTACCGGTAGCGGTGCCCCCAAGGAAGCGTTGGGGCTGGATGTTTTTCAAGGGCAACAATCTAATTCCGCGGCTGCGGGATTCGTACCCGCCATCTCCCGCATGGCGGTCGCTTGCCATAACCACTCTGCTACGGCTGCCAGTTGGGTGGCCCATGGATATTTGTAATATATTATGATATAATATGTGTAATTTTTTTTAATTTAAATATTTTTATCAATTCTTTGTAGATGTTCTTTTTGTATCTTTATTGACTTGTACCGCAATGCTTTGTATTTTTGTCCTTTTCAACAAACGAATGAAATTTTAAAAAAAAGTAAACGCTTCGGATCTTTTTTGGAACAACCCCTCTGTAGGAACGAACATACTTTTTCTTGGATTCATCCAGATTGACAGATTCATCCAGAGATGGACCATTGAAACCACTTGGGCCGGGTGTTGGTGTGAATTCATACGTTTCACTTGCACAGTTCTCCTTCGTTATTCTTCTCCTCTTTTATAGAGTCTGGTGCTGATGGAGAACGCATACTGAGTACATACCACGCTTTTTATTTTTTAATTTTTTTTCAAGTTCGACGGGGGCGGGTGGGGTGGACGGTGGGGGTAGGGTGTCGACCAAAAGTCTCCTGAACGTACCCATATACTACTTACTATAAACAGAAGTCATTGGTACTCCTTATTGTTCTTCACTATGAAGTTCCAAGTGCTGACCAGTCTTCCGTCTTCCTCCAATGACACCTAATCGGTATAAAGAACTCAGTTGATTGAGCCTCACGAATCCTGGGATCCTTTTGTTCACAAATCGTTCTTTATGTATCGCGAGGCTGAATAAAATTATGACCTACCTACCTACGGATTGTATTCAATTGGTTCAATTTCCTGCAATGCTGTTTAAATGCGAATCGAAACCTGGAATTGATTTTAAAAAACTACACACCCAGTCATATTAGATGTATTCTATGGTGCCTACTTGCCGATGGAACGTGAAACTATTATTTTTGTGGTGTTATGAAGACTTTGCAACCCACTTCTTTATATTTAGGTACCTTTCTGCTTACTGTTTGTCCATTATTGATCCCCAGGACTGCTGTACGACTCGGAGAGCTCAACTTGGACCCAAACGTCAACGATGGAGCCAATCCAGTCGACATCCTGGTGTCGAACAGCATTTCCCATCCTGGCTATAAGCCGGAAACTTTCAGTACCCACCCTCATCATGATATTGCTATACTCAAGCTCCTGTATCCCGTAAAATTCAACAGTAAGAGCTTTTCAATCAAACTGTTTGCTCTTATAAAATAGAGACAAGAAGAAGAAAAAAGGAGAGAAAAAGAAAATAAACTTGCCTAAGTTTTACCTAACAAATAAACAGAAAATAAAATAACGACAGTCGCTGATATGAACAACTTCCCATGAGATGGAGGTATGGAATTAATGATTCGTGATTCATCGCATATGAAATTCATTGCCATTGTAGTGTAGTTACCGACTGCTGCAGTTGCAGCACTTGGGAATATGGACAGGTGATAGCGAATTTTGAAAGCTAGGAGGGATGGATATCGAAAGCCAAAACATCGAGGTTTGGACATCGATGTTTTTTTTAAACGGAAACATCGATGAGTGAAAAACATCGGAGGAAAACCATCGGTGTTTTTTAAAACATCAATTTTTTTTAAACAGCTTCTCTTCTAAAATACTAAAATACCTACCTACCTAAACGAAAACCATAAGAGAATAGGGTTGGGTACAGATCACAGAACAAATGACAAAAATTTGTGTTATTTTTTATGGAATGGCTGGGACCTCCCAGTATTTATCATTTGTATCGTGTAAAAAACGCTGCAAATTATTACACAGCGGTTTATTATTTACCTGTGCCCTTTCTGCGTAGGTAAATCACTGTTTTCTCGAGCTGCGTAGATCCCTACCCTCGAGCTCCCCCCAGGAAAGCCCTAAATCGAGTACCTACGGGAGCCGGCCTAGCAAAAATTACAGTTCCATAAAACATAGACAAGCTGATGTTCATTAAAACAAACTAAAACTATTTTTATACCCATTTTATTATTCAGTCGTTTTCCATGTTTTTTTAGGGCAAGGAGACCAAATATGAAGGATTTTGACCAAAGAGTGGATGATCGAGATCCTGACAAAGTTTTAACTCTCAAAACTCAATATTTATGGGTCAAAAACCTGTGAAAATGGCTGTAATTACCAGAAATTTGTATAATAACACAGGAGGTAGTATTAGCAGGTGAATCAAGACAATTCAATGACAATTTCAGTGAACGAAAATAAATATTCCAGAAATAGTAACCTAATATATTTGTCTTTAAAACCAGATATATCTTTGTGGGTCTGTTCAGTGAGGTCCCAATCGTGCCGTATTCATTCGAGAATGTGAGCGGAATTCGGGGTAGGAGGGTAAATAACACAACGCCTTCCGGTTAACCCAATATCTTATATAATTATGTATGTACTACAGGGATATCAATGTTTTAAAACCTCGATCTAAGGACGAGCTAGATGGAGCACACCGCATCGAAATTCCTACAACTGCGGCCAGGGCGTCCTAAAACCCCAACCCGCAATTCAGTACTGTGACTGCCTACCACAAGTAGGTCCTATAACTACACCCAAAATCGCTAAGCCCCATGACCATCACAAAATTACTACAGCTACCACAAGTAGGGCCTATATCTACAACCAAAATAATTAGGTACACAATACTTCCGTACTATGACTAACTATATAACTACAACCAAAATAATTAGGTACACCATACTTCCGTACTATGACAACTATATAACTACACCCATAATAATTAGGTCCTATAACCACCACAAAACTGTTACTCAACCATGTACATACTCTTGTCTTATAGCCACCATGAAATAATCAAGTTCCTTGTCCCTCCTACCTGATTTCTGCCTTCCAATCCGTCGACCGAGAGTACGCCCGTTCCGCCCGTACGTGTTCGAACCGTTCCGTCACACGGCGATGTTAAAGTTTTCGAGTCGGATTGCCAAAGTCACGCGTGTAATCGGCCACAGTTACTCCGAAACTACGCTACTAATGATAGATCTTTACCCGTTTTGTCTGGCTATATCGTTCCCACTCACCACCCCAACTTGTCTGGTCTTCCGCTCGTCCCGATCACGTCTGCCTACTTCTCCCCGAGTTATCTCTCCCTTTCGTCCTTTTTGTTCAGAATCGCCGATTCAGCTTGTCTCCGCTGACTCGGCAGCGGCGGCTTGCAGGCGAGGAGTCGGGGGGGTACTGTCACATGGAAGTAAGGAAGTGGTGGAAGGAGGGAAGATACGGAATGGCAAACGACCAGTGGTCAAGCCTCTGCAGGGGGCCCCTGCAGGGGCCTCCGGCATGGGGATCGAGGGTCGCCAATACCGAAACGTCCGCCAACGTTTGGCGATTTGCCATACGGCTGCTACCAGTACCAGTATCATTACGGTGGCGCCGATGGTCCATAGGGTCCAATCCAAGGCGTTCCGGCGAGTCCGTCCGACGCCTGCAACAGTTCTAGTGCTGAGGCTAGTCGGATTTCGTCCTGGGACCAGGGGCCAGGAGCAGCTTGACCCTGCTGGCGCAGTCGCTGTACTATTTGCTGCAATTCTACACCACGCTCGTCTGTCGGAGTCCGGTTCATCCCGTTCAACACCAGGGTATCCATCCCAAGGTCCATGGCGTGGTGCTCCTCCTGGATGACGTCATTGGCTGGTAACAGCTCATGAGTCTTAGTGCGGACGGGAACACAATTGTGGTCTCCGGCAAGGTACACTTTGTGACACATACACCCAGGGAAGCTATTCATTCATAGTGGCGTTAGTTGCGACACAGATTTAAACTTATTATTTAACTTATACCATTTTTACCATTACAGACTTTACTATTACCAGATTTTACCATTACACAGACCGCATATTTACTATTACCCGATTTTACCATTACACAGACAATTTTACCATTACACAGATTGCATATTTTCCTCACCGTGTTACGATTATATCCTTACAACGAGACAAGTTAGGATCTCCTTATTAGGTCTCCTTTTAGTACCCTTGATCCCAACGTATTCTCCTGGGCCATCCCAATGTTAGTCCTGCCCTAGCAGTTCCCACCATTCTCTAGCTCTACTCGACCCACCTATAACCTCATATTCCAATCCCTCATGGTAACCCAACACTTCCCTTTGATCCTGTCCTGTGAATTTGCCCGAGTCTACCTACTACGCCTTACAGTACCCTATCTTAATTTAGCGAGAATGTCCTCAATTTCCACAGTTATGGCCCAGCATGATATTCACGATTGCGGTGTTTGGTCATCGTGCTTGGTCCATGCATTCGTAGGGTGGTTCGTCCGCACCTACTCGGAATCGCTAGAGAATTCCAGCTGACAGTCTAGCAAGCGTCTTGGCAGCATCCTATTCCATTGGGGTCGGCCCCGAGAAAATCCTGGGTCACCTCGCTGGGGTTGGTCAACGCCATCTGATCTGGTTCCCCTCTCCCGAGATAGGGGTCGTGGCCCAAGGCCTGTCGGGTCTGCTTCCCAATAAGGGGCTTCAGGGGTTGCAGGGGTCACTAAGCCCTCCTCGGTTCCTTCTCCTCCACTGCTGCCTAATTATTCACCCTCCGGGGTTAGGTCCAGCAAATACTCGTCCTCCTGGTCCGCTTTGTCGGTTGATTCCTCACTCGGTCCGGTTGTGCCAGTGGTCCTAGACCTTTGAGAGGAGTTACTGTCGGTGCTCGGAGCGGGGGATCGCATCCAAGGAGGGAGAATGAAATCGATTGAATTCGTTCCACTGATAGTGGTTACGGGGGTTGTCGCGTCCACCTGGGGTACTTCAACTCCCCGGCCCTTAGGTCGGGCCGTTGAGGGAAGCGGGACATGTGGTAGCACCGGCGGAATGGCCTTCCTGATGTCTTTGATAAGACGCCTCGTACCCTGCCAGTCCTCAGTGGCCTCGTTGAGTGAATTTTCTGACTCCTCGTGTTGAGCTTCCTCCTCACTGCTTGGAACAGTCCCCTCGTCACCACTTGTGGCAGCATCCTTATCCCACTCGCGTGGCCCTTCTTCGGTATTACCTTCGTCGTTGTGGTACTCGTCATCCTGGTAGGCTGGCTTTAGGCGGTTAGTATGGAGCACCGCCTCCCCTCCCCCCCCCCCCCCCACTAGCTTTACTCGTAAGTTACGTCCGACATTTGTTCCTTGATCGCATGGGGGCCTGTCCAAGGACAGTGGAAATAGCACACGCCCCCACTGGCTTCAAGGGGTTGTGTATGTAAACCCGGTCTCCTGCCTCATACTTCCGTGGGCGCCGTCGACGGTTGCACCGCTGAGCCCTCTTTTGCCACTGCTTGCGTATCTGTTGGCGGGCCACCTGCCGGGCCTCGGCTAACCTTTCGACGGTGTGGGCCACCATTCTTCTTCGTCCCGTACGTCATCCTCCGGCCTGACCCACGCTTCTCCCGGCAGATTTGCCTCTTGTCCGCACAACAGGTAGTGTGGGGAATACCCAGCGGCTGAGTGTTCTTGACTCCTGTTGGCTAGTAACGCGAAGGATACCCACTGGTCCCAATCTGTTCCGTTGGATCGTACGAAATGCTTGATCGTCCCAGTCAATGTCCCGTGGAATCGCTCAATCACTCCGTTCGACTCGGGATGGTAAGGAGTAGTCCAGAGTTTCTTGATCCCCAAGTACTTGCATACTGCCTTCATCAGGTGAGACATGAAATTGGTCCCTTGGTCCGTGAGCAGACTTTCCGGTCAGACTTTCAGTAGCTTGGTCAGCGGCTTCGCTATGTCTGCAAACCCTGGTATGAATCGTCGGTAGTAGCCCGCTAGTCCCAGAAATCCCTGTACTTCTTTTACGTTTCGTGGAGCCGGATACCCCTGGATAGCTGTCAACTTCGCAGGATCCGGTTTCACTCCTCTGAAGTGACCACATGTCCCAGGTAATTCACCTCGGCCATGGTCGCGTCCGCCAACCTTTGAAACACTCGATCCAGTCGCTGGAGGTGTTCTTCAGAGGTCGGGCTGAAGATGATGACGTCATCAAGGTATAAAAGACACTCTGACCCCTTCAGTTCTGACAACAGGCGGTCCATTAACCGTTGGAAGGTTGCTGGCGCCCCTGCTAATCCAAAAGGCATCTTGGTATACTCAAAATGCCCCCCCCCCCCCCCCCCCCCAGTTGTAAATCCTGTATTTTCGATGTCCCTCTCCGCCACCGGAATCTGGTGATATCCGCTAGTGACGTCTATGGTGTTGGTCTATGGTGGTCTATGGTGGTGGTAGGCATCCTTGCGAGTCACCTCATTTAGGGCACGGAAATCCGTGCAGAAACGATACTTAGTGACCCCGTCTATATTCTTCTTTAGGACAATTACCACAGGGGCGGACCAAGGGCTGTCCGAGGGCTTGATGATCCCTTTGTGGAGCATTTCCTCGATCTGCTCCCGAATAATAGCTCTTTGACGTTGAGGTACCGGGTAGGGCCATTTGGCGATAGGCCCGGCATCACCAGTTTCAATCCGATGCTCCACAGGCAGTTGACAGCCCATCGCCCCCAGTTCATCGATCAAGGACTCGTATTGCTGCAACAGTTTTATCAACGCAGTTCGTTCCCATCCAGATAAGTGCTCAGTCTTAGCATTCATGAGCCCCTGATGCCTTCCCGCAACCAAGGGTTCCTGCACTACAGTATTAACACTCGCAGTCGCTAGGGCCTCCACGGGAAGCATCTCCAAATCCCCTACTGGAGTGCCTGCCTCTAATGTTACCCTTCCTTGGGTCAGGTTTGCTACCTTCATCCACCCTAGACCATTCCGAATGCAGGTCAGCCCTCGGGCTACCCTCAACCCATGAGTTCTCAGTTCCCGCGGTTCTAACAGTACCTCTCCAGCCAATACCTTTCCCGCTGAGAAGGGGAGGACAATCTCGCTCCAAGATGGGAGGGTGGGGTTGTGCGGGATGGTGGCTAGGTGCAACTCACCCTTTGGCTTGGTGCTGGTAGGGATCAGGGGGAGCACCTCCTCTGGATCCTCTGCTGTCAGTGCTACTCTCCGTTCCGCTCCCTGCAGATTAGCTTCGATTGGTTTAATCAGGACTCTCGGCTCTACCTGAGGGTTAGGAGGGTTGGAGGGGGGTGCAATAGCTTCTGCCTAGATCACTGTTTTCTGTGGTCAATACCTACCCTCGAGCTCCCCTCCAGGAGAGCCCTAAATCGAGTAATGGAGCCGGCCCAGGAATTAGTATCATAAAAATGCGCAGGATTCAATAATTCAGTCTTTCGTGGTACACTGCACATTATACCACTCGTTGTAAATAGTAATAAGATATAACCAATAAACACAAGGAGACAGACGAGCTGTGCAACGCCTCGGTAGAAGCCCAAGGGCTCTCCCTCCACCAACTCCAACGGTCAGTAACAGCTGTTGGTAGACAGGGAATGAGGTGGAGGCACCTTTATAAGGCGCCTGGCTCGCCCAGCAGTTCACTCTTCCATGTTTACGCCTCCTCACTTTCACCTGTCCCTCGCATATTCATTTTTTGTGGTAACAACCTAGGATATGCCTCACAAAAGATCTAGTATTCACCGTGGTGGTAATAACCTGGGATGCTAGCTTTTATCTCCTCTAGCACCCATTGTGGTGGTAACAACCTGCGACACTACCCTTCATCCTCTAGCACTCATTGTGGTTGTAACAACCTGGGGTGTTAGCTTAACCTAAAAGCCTGGGCGCATCCTGCACCTATGCTATCCTTCTCACTCAACTAGCCATCCACACCTCTCGCGATCACCACACAGTCATTAATTATTTATTGTGATTCATGAAGCATAACGTTTGTTCAGGTTACAAAACCTATCAACAAAATCCGAAACACACATCGTTCTTCAAATGAAATAATATTGTAGAAGGAAACAACACGAGAAACACAACAACCAACTTTTTTCAATCTCCCACACCCATAACAACAATACTAACAACACTCCCGGCCACTACACTGTAGTTGCCACTACACTGTCCCCCTTCCCCTCTGGAGACCTGTCCCCAGGTCGTATTTCTGCTTTCGTCAAGCGATTTGCATGCAGCCGTGGAATCTTCCTACCCATTTGCACGTCAAAAAGCACGTCATTGTACCGCTTCTTGACCACCCAAGGTCGGGTCCACATTGGCTGCAGTTTGGGAGAGAGCCCTCTGGTTCGTCTTGGCTCATACACCCACACCCAGTCATTTTCCTGATACGGCGGCTTCTTCGCCCGTCGGTCGAACGTCTCTTTCTGGGTGCACATCTTCAACTGTGCCTTTTCCTTAGCAAACTTCCGAACCTGGTCGAGTTGGTCTCGGAGTTTCAACACGTAGGATGTATCCAAAGGTTTGGGTTGATGTGGAGGGCGAACTAGAGTTTCCGGTAAGTGGAGATCCCTCCCATATATCACTTGAGCTGGAGAGAAAGCTGTGGTACTGTGAGGTGTGGAACGATAGGCCATTAGGAATAAGGGAATTTTTTCATCCCAATCTTTCTGGTTTTTACCAACAAACATGGCTATGTGCTTCGTCAGCGTCCAATTCAGCCGTTCCACCAAACCTGCTGATTGGGGGTGTAACGCCGTGGAACAAGTGTGATGCAATCCTAGATATCTCCTCTTCCTTCACCAAATTAACCTCAAAGTTCCGACCTTGATCCGTGTGGATTTCAAAAGGAACTCCAGTGCGACTAAAAACTTGCTCCACCAGTGCTGAAGCGATTGTGTAAGCCTCTTGATTGGGAAGTGCGATGGCTTCCGGCCATTCGGAAAAATAATCAACTGCCACAAGCACATATTTATTCCCTCTGTCCGTTGCTGGGAACGGCCCCAGAACATCTATTCCCATCCTTTCAAACGGTGCTGCCACCGCCATCTGTTGGAGGGGCGCTGGGTTGGTGCGTCCTGGGCCTTTGAATCTCCGGCACATGTGACACGTTCTACACCAGGAACGAACATCGCTAGTCATACCAGGCCAGAAATAATTCTGTCGTACTCTGGCGAGTGACTTCCACAATCCAAAATGTCCCCCTGTCGGGCTATCATGACACAAAGTCAGTACTTTCTTGATGTTGCTTGGAGGGACTACTAACTGTTTCCTCATCAACCCCCCCTTTCCTATCCATACATGATACAGCTTTCTCTTGTGCGCCTCGAGGGAGTCCCAATGATTAACCAATTGCCGAACTCTCGGGTCTGCCTCTATCAGCTCTTCATGAGTGGGGCGTCTTCCTTCCACTTTCCAACGGACCATTAGTTGTAATACAGGGTCCTCCTGAAAACTGGCATCATGGGGTAATACTTCCACCAGAGATAACTCAGGGAGCTTGTCTCTTTGTTCTCTCCGCCTGCAAAACTTACAATCATCCACGCATGGGCGACGCGACAGGCCATCGGCATTTCCATGCTTCGCACCAGCCCGGTGTACTATTTGGTACGGTGTAACTCTGTAATTTCTCAAGCCAACGTGCCAGTTGTCCTTCTGGTTGATGAAATGAGGTTAACCATGTGAGGGCCGCATGATCCTTCCTCAGGCAGAATTGCTTCCCGTACAGGTATTGATGGAAATGATCTATACTGCGGACGACTGCTAACAATTCACGTCGTGTTGCACAACAATTTTGTTCTTGTCTGGTAAAGGTTTGACTGAAATAGGCAACCACATGTTCATTCCCATCATATGCCTGTGACAAGACTGCCCCTACTGTATGAGCACTTGCATCGCAGTCCAGTATGAAGGGCTTGGACAAATCTGGGAAAACCAAAATGGGGGCCGGGGTCATTGCATCTTTCAGTTTCCTGAAACTGGCATTGCACGATTTCCTCCACATGAATGGAACATCTGCCTGAGTGAGGGAAGTCAATGGTTTGGCCATCTCAGCGAAGTTCCTCACAAACCTCCTGTAGTACGAACAGAATCCAAGAAAACTGCGTAACTGCTTTTTATCCTGGGGTATGGGCCATTCTCGGACTGCCGTGGTCTTGTCAGGATCTGTCTGCACCCCCTGTTTGGATATTACATGGCCCAAATACCTGGTTTCTTGCTTGAAAAAGCTGCATTTTTTTCATTTACTTGAAGGTTTGCTTTTTGCAAACATTGTAGAACCTTTTCAAGTTTTTGAAGAACGGTGTCAAAAGTAGGTCCGTGGATGATCAAATCGTCCAAATAAACTGTGATAAAACTACAGTTCTGAATTATCCCTATTCCCCATTGTTTGGAAAACTACAACCTAAATCAGCAACTTGTGCAATTCAGAATCATCATATATAGTAGGTACCTGGCATCAATCCATCGAATCTTTAGCAATCCTTCTTCTACTTAACACCTTCACCATCACACCTGTACCTATTTCCGTCATTCTTTCTATAGTTAAAACACATCTTAAATATTCACTTCATCTCAATCCTTTCTTCCACAAAAACGGAATATCAACAAACCGGCCATGTTATTCTGAAGCCTCCTATATCGTCATTTTCCAGTTGTGCCAATTGAACGGCACAACATTTCTGTAGAAAAGTAATTACTTACCTATATCCTGATGATCGTCAACTTTTAATTATTTGTTTTCGTTGTTTGTATCTAGTGTTTAATTCGTCGTTGTTTACGTAGTATTGTAGGACTTTCTATATTTATTTAAACCCCAAAACTGCTTGTGAGTGAGTGTAATGTGAATACTAGTGAAAATTCATCTGCATCAACTCGTCAGACATCATTGCCAGGCGATCATCTGGGTGTGACGTCAGCCTTTTTGTCAGCCATCTATGAAGTTCCCACGCGTTGTTCCTTATATTTAAAATCGCTAGTCATCCGTGTCTAGAACAAGTTGTTGTATTAAAAGTTGGTACCGAATCGTTCAGCGCTGCATCAACTTCTCCAAAAAATCAAGGAGAGTCACTGGATGGACACCTTTCAGTGTTGGTGAAACATAATATCCAACAACTGAACACTGTTGCTGGAAAACCAGTGCAGGTTCCAGGAACTGTGGTGAGATCCTACCAATTCTATCTAGTCATCTTTCTTCGCATGCATCTCAATTTCTAGTCAGGCTGTACATCACCATACATACCACATAACTATCTTCTCTTTCTACCTACCTGGAGTTGGGCCCATCATCTTCACTCTTCACATCATCTATACCTACTTTCTTCTTCTGGGAATTAAGACATTACCTGTCCACGTCGAGTTTGTTCCTACCAACTTCTTTCCTGTGATAAATTCTATGTCACCTATTATATTAGGTATCTATTTGTTATAAGTGGCCACTAGTTAGGAGTTTATTCTAGTCACAATATTTTCTTTAATGTCACAAGTTACCTCACTCACTGTTCAGTAAATTTGGTGAAACGTTGTTTATGGTTGTTAAGTCCATTTGTATCCCTAGCCATCACAGAGTCACATCATCTAGTCAGTGGTTATTTTTTGTTATAGTAGGTACAGTTCTTCTTCATTAAAATACAGTCCACTTTGCGAGTTCATTGTAATATCGAGCAATCAGCTTACACAAATTCAGTATCTTCACTGCAGCTAAGAAGTTGGTACTGGGTTTTGCAAACACCCATCAATTAAGTATTTATTGGTTACCATGCTGTTTTAGAATGTTCTTGAAAAATCCGTTCCTATTGTATTACCTATGCAGAATTTCGCTGAATAAAACCTACGTTGTGGTGCACACGTTTTATTACAATTTATTCAGCGAAATTCCAAACAGTACGGGTTAGGTATGAAGAAATTCCTGAAACCAAGCCGTTTGGAAGTGGACCCGTCAGATGCAAGCGCTCCTGCAAACTGGACTCATTGGCAGGCAGTATTTACGAGTCTGTTAAGCTTTACGTCATGGATGATTTGTGTTCGGATATCATTCTGGGACATGATGTACTACAAAATCACTCTTCAGTTGAGATATCGTTTGGAGGGAACAGACCTTCGTTGAAAATCTGTGGTGGTGTGAGGGCTGCCCTTGTACAACCCATTCATATATTTTCACATCTGACTCCAAATTGCAAGCCAATTGCTGTTCGTTCGAGGAGACACTCGAAAATTGATCTGGAATTTATTGAAAATGAAATAAAAAACCTTTTAAAAAACAAAATTATAGAGATAAGTGATTCTCCTTGGAGAGCCCAAGCCTTTGTTGTGTCAGGCACACGTAAGAAACGAATGGTCATCGACTACTCGCAGACAATCAACAAGTTTACGTTACTTGACGCTTTTCCCATTCCAAGAATTGATGATATAGTCGAAGAGGTAGCAAAGTACAAAGTATACAGCCAGATCGACCTTACCAGCGCATACCATCAGGTCCCCATAGCGAAGGAGGAATACTTTTACAAAGCATTCGAAGCCTGTGGACAACCACTTTACTCGTTTACCTTTTGGGGTTACCAATGGTGTTCCAGCATTTCAGAAATTCTTGACTGGCATTATTAAGAACAAACGTATTAAAGGCTGTTATGTGTACCTACTTGGACAATGTGACCATATGCGGTAATGATAACATTGAACACGATAATAATCTGAAGAATTTTCTCGAAATGACCAGAAAATACGACCTTACCATCAACGAAGACAAATGCACATTCAAGATGAAGTCAATAAGCTTACTAGGCTACGTAATTTCGAATGGGCAAATCAGACCCGACCCAGAGAGACTACGCCCATTTCTTGAAATCCAACCTCCAACTAACCCAGCCTCATTGCAAAGAATTTTGGGGATGTTTTCCCATTATTCTAAATGGGTAAGAAATTTTTCACATAAAATCTATCCACTGGTTCATACAACATCTTTCCCTCTCATGCACAAGGCCTGTGAGGCATTTGAAGGGATCAAACAAGATATTTCGACGGCAGTGGTCAATGCTATCGACTGCAACATCCCAATGACTGTGGAGACAGATGCTTCGGACTTTGCCATATCTGCCACACTCAGCCAGCTTGGAAAGCCCATAGCATTCTTCACTCGTACTCTCAGTTGCTCTGAGAAAAATCATTCCATAATCGAGAAGGAAGCGTACGCGATCATTGAAGCTATTCGGAAGTGGCGTCATTTCCTAATGGGACGACATTTCCATCTCATCACTGACCAACAGAGCGTCGCATCCATGTTCAATACCAAACATGCTGGTAAAGTGAAGAATGAGAAGATCTGTAGATGGAAACTGGAGTTGTCTGCATACTCTTACGACATTATCTACCGCCCCGGGAAAGATAATACAGTTGCAGATGCATTGTCCAGGGTTTGTGGATCTATGTCAGGTTGGGATCTCTGAAAACTGCACGAATCCTTATGCCACCCGGGAATTACCAGGATGTACCATTGGGTTCGAACCAAAAATTTACCATTTTCGTTGGAGGAAATCAGGAAAACTACGTCCGAATGTAACACATGTGCTCAACTAAAGCCTCGGTATTTTCAAGGCGATCCATCTGCCCACCTTATCAAAGCTACAAGGCCCTTCGAAAGATTGAACATTGATTTCAAGGGTCCTTTGCCATCACGACATCGACTTCCATACATTTTGACAGTGATAGATGAGTATACCCGTTTTCCTTTCGCAATTCCTTGTAAAGATTTGAGCGCTAATACTCTTATTCAAAGTATGAAGCAAATATTCTCGGTGTTTGGTATGCCATCGTACGTCCATTCTGATAGAGGAGCATCTTTTATGTCAAGCGAATTCAAAACTTTCCTACATTCTAGTGGAATAGCATCTAGTAGAACCACTCCTTATCACCCACAAAGCAATGGACAAGTCGAGAGGTATAACGGTATCTTGTGGAAAACGATACAGCTAGCTTTACATACGTACAATTTGAACACAGAAGATTGGGAAGACGTGTTACAACAAGCTTTGCATTCGATTCGATCGCTTCTCTGTACTGCGACAAACCAAACCCGCATGAACGCATGTTCACACACCCAAGGAAGTCACCAAGTGGTGAAGCTTTACCTTCCTGGCTCCTAGAACCTGGAAAGGTCTTGCTCAAAAGGTATGTCCGTCCCAGCAAGAATGAACCATTAGTAGACGAAGTCGAGTTACTAGAGGCAAACCCACATTACGCACACATCCGATTAGCAGATGGACGGGAGACTACTGTATCAACACAGCATTTAGCTCCAACAGGAAAAGGCAATCACACTGACGTGGTGGTAGAAGAGGAAACGCCGGAAATCATCCAGTCCAGTCCTACATCACCACGTGAGGATGAACCAATATTGAAGTCGTACGTCAAGTTGAAGAGACATCGAATTCGGAAAATCAATCGATTCGAAGGAGCAGCAGGGTGAAGAAACCCCCGAGCTATCTTGCCGACTACGTTCCAAAATGAAGAGGGGGAAAATGTGATAAAACTACAGTTCTGAATTATCCTAGCTTGTTCGGCACACTGCCATCGCCTCCTTAAGGATATCTCAAGACCCTTAATTTGCAAACACAACCAGGCCAAATTAACACAAGCATTGACCCTCCGAAGAAAATCTAAACCCAGGATTGCTTTGTCCCGTATCCCAGCCACCAGAAAAGAGTGTCTCACTTCGTTCTTCCCCAGCTGTATCAGGATAGAACACTCGCCCTGGACCTGCATTTTCTGGCCTGAGGCCGTCTGGAGACTGGTATACCGGGATGAACACAAGATTGACCCACTCTTCCTGACCACATCGGGACGAAGAATCGACACGGTGGCTCCGGTGTCCACAAGCATGAAGCACCCCCGTTTTCCTACCTTAGCTTCCACGAATAACGCCTCTCCCTTTGTTCGTGCCGCTTTTATGAATGCACATGGGCCGATGGTTCCCGGAGCACGGGCAAGGCCCACTTCCGAGGCTCCATTTAGTTTTCCGGCCCTGGCTCTACAGCATTGGTGGTACCTGAAGGCTTTTTGCTGTGTGGGCATTTTGATCGAATGTGGCACTGTTGGTTGCATCCCCAACACTCAGGCAAAGACGACTCCTTACTGCAGCTCTGCCCTTCCATCAACTGGGCCCTTATTAAAGCATCTGGTAGTGTTTTAGGAGCGTAGCAGGATAAGATTTTCTTAGCCTCCTGGTCTCGCAGGCCTCTTAGAAAGGCATGCCTGGCGACTTCATCCCTACATCTCTCTGGCCTGTCGGGTGTAGCAAGCCTGACAATTCTTTCGACATCCATGGCAAACTCCGCAAGGGACTCACTTGGTCGTTGCTCCTTGGACTGTAACTCACTTTGCCACTTGAGGGACAAATGCTGTTGGCCAAACCTGAGCTTGAGAACAGAACTGAGACAATTGAAATTCAGCCTTTCTTCTGTGGGTACCATTGCCAGTAGGTACGGCTCCAAGAGCTGACCCTCGAAGAGCACTGGCGAGTTTTTGGCCCTTACGCTCAACAGACCAACCATTTGTGGCAGATAGTATGTCCAGGTGACCTGCATAGTCCTCCCATGACGTTTTCCCCTCATAAACCATAAGAGCACCCTCGTGAGAAATGGGTTTTTGTCTCAAGCTGGTTATTTGCTCCACTAAGGTTTCCGAGACTTGGGTGTCCAATTGTGGAGTAGGTGATGTTGAAGGGGCTGGCAGTCGAGAGATAGATTGCCTCAATTCCCGGTTCTCTCGTTCTAACTGGTGTATGCGGTCTCTGAACTCTTTGAACTGTTGCTGGATTAGTCCCAAAGATGTGCCTTGATCAGGCGAGACAGACTGATCTCGTCTTGCATGGGACTCTGGATCAATTGAAACCGTTCTTGCTAGTTCGGTTTCATGTTCCTCAACAACAGCATGTTGACGGGTGGAGATAGTCCGCTTCGTTTGCAGCTGGCGGTGCGACATGTTGATCCCGGACGGGCCCCCAAATGTAGAAGGAAACAACACGAGAAACACAACAAGTCTTTTTTATTCTCCTCAAAAACTCAACAACCAACTTTTTTCAATCTCCCACACCCATAACAACAATACTAACAACACTCCCGGCCACTACACTGTAGTTGCCACTACAATATCAAGGAACGACTAACTCAACTTCATGCAGCCATCCGTGATTATAATCAGGTGTTCCCTAGAAGGTGTTCCCTAGAAGGTGTTCCCATGATATCTGGGCCGGATTAATAACGTTTCATTCACGATCATGTTGACGAAGTTTTTCGTTGCAAGCAAACGACTGGTCGTACAACGCTCTGGGTGGTTTCAAAAAATTATTAGTTCGAGATCAATTTAAAAATGTGAAAAAAAAACTCTGAAAAGGTCTGAAAATGTTAACCCCTATTTTTCACCCCTGTGAGGTGACTAACTAACGCCGACCTTCTTGGACCAACCAGACCCCAAAACGGACCTACAAACCAAATTTCATTAATTTTGGTTCATGGTAGGTAACTAAGAAAAGTGCGGCGTACGGCGGATGGACAGAATTTTTGGTTTATTATTTTCATAATGTAAGTACCTTGGGAATCGATCATGAAAAAAAAATCAACACCCCCTCAAAATTTGATGGTTTCCGTTTCAAGATAAGTAATGTAGAATCCGAAAATGCACTAAAAAAATTTCTGTCCTTCCACCGTACTTCGCACTTTTCTTAGTTATGATGAACTAAAATGAATGAAATTTGGTTTGTAGGTCCCGTTTGGAGTCTAGTTGGTCCTCGAAGCTCGGCGTTACTATCAGTCATCTCTAAGGGGTGTAAAGTAGGGGTTGAAATTTTCAGAACGCCGTAGCTCGAAACGTTCCAATGGAAGGGTACGGGTTTTTAACGTTTTTAAATTGATGTTGAACTTAAGAATTTTTCGAGACCACCCGGAGCGTTGTACGACCAGCCGTTCGTTTGCAACGGACAGCTTCGTCAACATGATTGTGAATGAAACGGTATGAATCCGGCCCAGATATCATTGCTAGGAATCACCTGATTATAATCACGGATGGCTGTATGAAGACGACTTGGGTGTTCTGTGATATTATTTCATTTTAAAAATGATAGATATTTTAAATTTTGTTGATAGATACTTTTGCAACTTGAACAAACGTTGAAGTGTTATTGGGTAAATTATTACTAGAGCTCGGATTTCGCATGTTTGCATGTTTCGTTTTTAAGCCCCCAATGCTTATAGATGTCCATTCTGAGTGTTTTTGTGCAATTTGCTACACAAAAAACAAAAATTTATTTTGCATGTTCGCGCATGTTTAGGATTGTTTGCTTGTTATTTGCAGGTTTTGGAATTTTTGCATGATTGAGCATGATCGCACCACTCATCTCTATTATGTAATAATTTTAAGACGAAATTTTTATAGAATGAGCTAAAACTTGACATTTTGGGTTCTTTTAGTTGGTGGGAAAATTCCGGTAGGTAGGAGCAAAAATAAGGGTGAAGGACCTCACCTTCTCAAGATATCGTGGCATTTCTATAATCGTGGCTCTGACCTAAAATTGTGAATGGGAACTGAAAAGTATGGCGTCAAGCTAAGTTCTAATTATAGGCAGTCACAGTATTCAGGGATGACAGGTGATCGACCGCGTTAATCCTTCCACCTTCAAGTAGGTTAGCCCGGTGCCCTCGATAAGAGACGGTACCCAAGTCCCTTCATTATTTACCACTGGTCACTTTCCCAGGCCCTGTAAGGGGCCCTTGTCCCAGTATGTCAGTGTTCAACTCATTTTTCGCTATACCGTGTCTTCTTGTAAGTTCGTGTAAGTTTCTCGCAATGTCCCAAAAATTGATGAAGAAGTGGATAGGGAGTGACCCGGCCTTCACTACAGACGGGAATACCATCTTTTGTCAACTTCGTGGAAAAGAGTTAAGTTTCTATTTTATTTATTTATTTATTTTTTCACGGCAGCGAGCATGAATTTTCGAGATCAAATTGTCGCTCGGCCCCAAAATATATTAATTAAATTCTGGATGTCTTCATTATAGATATTTTAGGAATATCATGTTCGTATCCAGAAAAACTCCATCCTCCAGCGCAGCTTAGCATTTTTCTAAATCCATTTCTTGGGGAAATTCCCAATGAATACCCCGAATTTCCAAGCAAGGCTGATTGTGAGGAGACATAGGAAGAGGTCCTCAATTTTTAATCGAATGAATTAAATTAGAAAAACTAACATAATTCATTTTTTGTTTGATTTTAGGTCAAAGCCACAAAAAAGTTTCATCTAGACCAACATGAAGCAGCCATGAGTCACCAACAAAAAGTGGAGCAGGCGCGGAAAAATCTCTTCGGAGAAGAACGATCTGTACCAAGATCTCTGTGAGGCACTGTTGAAATCCAGTATTCCTCTTCAGAAGTTGGAAAGTGAACACTTCACAGCCTTCTTGAAGAAATACACTGGTAAGGATATCCCATGCGAATCGAACCTCAGGAAGAACTGCATTAATCCAGTGTATGAGGAGGTTATGGAAAAAATTCCAGTTGAGTCCCATCGGGGGAAATATGGGGAAGAAACTGGATGCGGTATTGAAAAGAAATCTGGGATGGAAAACTGTTAGGAATTTGTCAAAAATTTTGAACGGAGAGGTTGTGGAAGAATGCGAGCCGATGGACTCCCAGGACATAGCAAATTAACGGTTCGTAGTTTCGTACCCATAGTCTCATGTGATGTAGAAAGATGGTTTTCATCACTGAAAAATGTTTTAAGTGACAAAAGAAGGGGTGTCAAAGTTGAGAACCTTGAAAAAAACGCTGCACATTATTACACAAAGGTTAGGAAAGCGCTGAATCGAGTACCTACTGCAGCCGGCCCCGGAATTAAAGTTTCCTACAAATGCGTGGGATTCACTAATTCAATAATTAATTATTTGTAGTTATTCATGAAGCATAAGGCAAATAATAAACCGTTGTGCAATAATTTACTGGTATAGGTATAGGTACTCCTTCTACGTAGATGGTATAATGAACCGTTGTGTAATAATTTGCCCATAAATAATACTTCAACGGTTGTTCAAATTGCAAAAGTACCTATCAACAAAATCCAGCACCTTCTAGGTAGATGAACAGTTGTGTAATAATTCACCGTTGTGTAATAATTTACCGTTGTGTAATAATTTACCCATCAATAAAACTTCAACGTTTATTCAAGTTTCTGAAATACCTACCAAAAAATCCAATAGATCCATCATTTTTCTAATGAAATAATATCGCAGAACAACCAACTCGACTTCATACAGCCACCGGTGGCTATAATCAGGTGCTCCATAGTGATGATATCTGGGCTGGATTTATAGCCTACCGTTTCATTAACGATCGTGTTGACGAAGCTTCTTGGTGCAAACGAACGGCTGGTCGTACAATGCTCTGGGTAGTCTCAAAAAATTCAGATCAATAAAAACGTTAAAAAACCGTATGTACTCTTCTATCGAAAGTTTTTGAGCTACGGCGTTCTGAAAATTTCAACCCCTTTTTTTTTTAACTCCTTAGAGATAACTGACAGTAACGCCGAGGTTGGAGGACCAACTAGACCCCGAACGGAACCTATAACCCGAATTTCATCAACTTTTTTCATGGTACCTAACTAAGAAAAGTGCCAAGTACGGCGGACTGGCCGACATTTTTTTATTGCATTTTCGGATTCTGCATACCTACCTTGAAACGTAAACCATCAAATTTTGAGGGGGGGGGGGGGGTAGCTTTTTTTTCATGCTCGATTCCAAAGGTTCATTTTGAAAATAATAAACCATTATTGGTAATTAAATGTAATTTCAATAAGGCTGAAGATGTATCAACCCATAATTTCAATGTATAATCTAAAATTGTAAGCTTTTGTATTCCGTTCACCCCTGTATGTATATTTTATTTATATTTCTCATCTGTTTTAGTCATCGTCATAATCTTTTAGTAATTTTAAACGAAGTTCTTTTATTGTGGTTGGTACCTACCTACCTTTAAGAATAAAATGTTAGTCAATTCAAGGAAACCTGTTCTCTCTTTATCTCCCCTCACAAACCTGTTGAAAAAAAAAAGAAAATTAACTTCCTCCTGCATCAAATATTAGCTTTAGGGAAAATCCTTGGCGAAAAAATGTCGTTTTCACCTTTTTTGTGTGCATATTTTCAACAACGGCTGGAAAGAATTACTTCTTCAAGTACCCAATATCCCTCATCCCAAGGATAATACTCTGTAAGGGCCGTAATTAACGAAAAAAACACCCAGAAATAGCTATTTTTCAGGTTTATATGGGTAAGAAGAGGTTCCACACAAGTGTTTTACAAGGTTTTTTGCTCAGGTAAGTCACTCAAGAAATTTTTTTTTGCATGAATTCAGTGCATGATCGGGTTTTTTAAATGCATGTTTGCATGCATGTTTGGCTTCAAATTTTTGCATGTCGATTCGGGCTCTAATTATTACACAACGGTAAATTATTACACAACCCTTTAGTATACTATTCACGCAGAAGGGGCATCTATACAGGTAAATTATTACACAAAGTGTGGTGGCTTTGTTGAGAGGTAAGAGGCGAGGTGAGGTGAGGTGAGTGTGATGGAGAGAAGGTTAACACCTATAGCTGCCAGGAAGGTTACCACCACTAATGGTACTAGAGGGATTTTGCCCAGTGGTTCTACCAATGCTGGTTATCACCAATGCTGGTTCCACCAGTCTGGAATCTTTTGTGAGAGAAGGTAAGGAGGCATGTGGGGAGAGAGAGATAAATCGGCGACTTAAGGACAGCAGTAGAATGAGGTGACAGGCGCAGCCGGTGAGTTTATATAGTGCCCACTTCACTCTACTCTAGTCCGGGAGACCAGTGGGGAGTGAGTGATCCTATGAGCCTGTGGTCACGTACGCCACCTCACCCGTTGTGTTTATTAACTTGAACAATCTTAAGGTATACAACGTATGATGGTCTGGGAGGATCATGACACGATAGTTTATTACTTACCTTATTCTCCATGAATAACTACAAATAGTTAATGACTGAATTGAATCCCAATTCCCGGGCCAGCTCCATTACTCCATTCAGGGCTTTTCTGGGGGAAGCTTGAGGGTATTGACCACAGAAAACAGTGATCTACGCTGAAGGGACATCTATACAGGTTGATAATTAACCGTTGTGTAATAATTTGCAGCGTTTTTATTCCATTTTCGGATTCTACGTACCTTGAAACGGAAATAATCATATTTTGTGGCGGTGGGGGGGGGGGGGGGGTAATTAATTTTTTTCCACGCTCGAATCCAAAGGGTCATTAGGTATTGAAAATAATAAACCAAAAGGAGTTTGGAGGCCATTTATTAGTGGTTAAAATCAACCCAGCTTGAGAAAACAGCCTCTCAGAAGGAACCGACGAGGGATAACTTCTCAGGTGTTGGTAGTAAAAATAGATGACTCTTGAAAAATGAAGAAATGGGAAAAATGAAGGAGGCAAAAACATCGATGTTGGAAAAACATCGATGTTGGAAAAACATCGATGTTGGAAAAACATCGGAAGGAAAACATCGATGTGTGAAAAACATTGAGGTTTTGCAAAAAAAAAAAAAAATCAATGATCCTGAAACATCAATGCATTGATACCCAAGGGTAATTGCTCCTTGGATGATCTGTAGTTAATGCACCTGCCTACACAATTAACCAAGAACGTATTTCCCTTAAATTCCAGAACACATCCTACCCATCTGCCTACCCACCAAGCAAGAGTTGCAGACGACAAGTTTTGAAAAGAAGCACCCATTTGTCGCTGGATGGGGTGATACATACCACAGTAAGTTCTATCTTTCCTATTCTGTTTTATTTTCTAATGATATACAATACTGAACCAAAAGCACTATAGGTACTACTGTTTAGTGGCTGCACTGAATAAGTAATATTAGTTAGGTAGGTACCTACTTCGTTCTATTAAAAATCATAACTATATTTTGGTAGGTAGAGATTTGTTAATAACTGGCAGCAGCTCTTTTCTGCGCTTAAGAGCAACCTAGTGTTAAGGTGAAAAAGACGAAGTTTTCGTCTATTATGTTGGCAGCCTGGCCCTTGCTGGCCCCTGGGCCGCTTCGCCCGTGGCCGCCATTCTCTTTTGTTCGTTTAAGAGCTTAACCTGGTTTCTCCGCGACTCAAACTTTTACAGTGTGTTTTTCAACATTTTAATTATTTTCATCGAAAAGACATCGGTTGAGGGGCCCCGCATGACGTCTGGCGACGTAATATCGTGCTCGGAACCACCGAGACGTTTGGACCGCAGGAAATGTCCCAAGAAGATCTTCATTCCTGACGAGGATGTGCCGAGAGGAAAGAAGAGGCCTCGTCTGGCGGTTGTGGAGAGCACCACGGTGCAGAGGGTTAATGCATCGGCCCCTAGGGGCGTCGGACAAGGCGCGGTGGTGGCACCTCACCCACGGATGATCAAGGCGGCTCTCCACAGCCCTCCCTTGCTGTACGTAAGTACAAAAAAATCGAAGTGGTTGCGCGGTGGGACCAAATGTCGGCCCCACAGGGGTATCGGGCAGGGCGCGACCGCATTGGAATACCCTCACCAGCATCTCCGCTTAGTCGGAGATGCTGGCCCCCCGGCTCATAGCTCCCTCATCCCGGGTGCTCATTACCCCAACTGTCTTATGGCGTCAGGCAACATGCGTCGGCCTATTATGGTGTCGTGAGTCCCTCCCGGGAACACTCCTCTAGTAAACTTAAGTTCGCACCAATATTCAAACACAAAAGTTAGTTCCGTCAATAAACGAAACGAGTGGGGAGACAAGCCACAGAACCCAGGGTACACAGCCTGGAGCCCCACCATCAACCCCTAACAGGGGGTTGGAGGGAGAGGCCTCCTTTTCCTATAAAACCCTGGATCCTGCGACTTTAGCTTCATTCGACACTTCCTCTAACCAGCTCTCTCTTCTCTCCTCTACCTTGCTCTCTCTCCTCTCTTAAAAGATCCTAGATGTCGGTGGTGGTCAGCCCATAACCGCCTAGGCAAAACCTCCTCTTCCAAAAGATTCCAGATGTCGGTGGTGATTCGCTCATAACCGCCTGGACACCTCTCCTCCAAAAGATCCTAGATGTCGGTGGTGATTCGCTCATAACCGCCTAGGCAAATTCTACCACTCACCTCCAAAATTCTACCTCTCCAAAAGATCCCAGATGTCGGTGGTTATTCGCTCATAACCGCCTGGGCAATTTCCCTCACACCACCGTGATGCAATTTTAAATTCATCACATATGGCATCAGACAAGACGAGGCGGGGGCGGGCCCCAGTCCTTACCTACTGGCCGGGTGGCGATGTGAACAGCCTACGTATGTAAGGGTTTACATACGTAGGCTGTTCACATCGTCGGACATGAGGGACCACCATCCCATGCGTCGGCCGTTCGCGGCGCCGGACATGAGGGACCACCGTCCCATGCATCGGCCGTTCGCGGCGTCGGACGTGAGGGACCACTGTCCCATGCGTCGGCCAGAACAAGATGAGGCGGGGCGGGCGCGAGTTAGCCTTGGCACGCTCACATTGGCGACTACAACATCCTTCTACAAAGGTATGCGCCTAGGGGCGATTTCAATGTGCCCCGTAGCTCAGTTGGTTAAGGGTCGAAATACCATGCTGAAGATTGCAGGTTCAAATCCCAGCCGAGACCAAAATAACATTTTTCACTCCACATCAACAATTCAAATGTAGAACTACATCTGAATTTTGCCATTCTATCCCGGCCTACGAGGGACATGTTACGTGACGCCTTGTGGCACTCCTCACCTCTTCAGTGGGCCTAAAAAAAAAAAAAATCCTGTTGATGCCTAGGCGTCCAAGCCGTCAATTTCGTCACTGGCTGTGAGGAGCTCGTGCAGGTCATACATCAGCAGGGACGTTCGAGAAGTAGGTCGTCCAAGGACCGTCGGGTCGGTAATCACAGAGGTAAACCGTACAATATCCATCTCTAACGTCCCAATACGATCACAAGATAAGGTACATTTGAAAGGGAGATAATCGCCTCGCAATGTGATAATGTCAATGGCTTTATACATATTATCCATCCTTGTGGTGCCTCAAGTATCTATGGCAACATAATGATCTATGAGGATTTTGTGGTCTACAAGGGGAAGGGACATTCTTCTTTAACTCGTTACACTCTTTAATTCTATTTCTATGGTTCGTACCTACGTTCGAGACTCCTACCAGGCTATGGTAAGATGGGAACAATACTCATCTAGGGGCAAGTGCCCCCGCCCCATATGGACAGCATTATGGACACCAGGGGCCGTCAGGGCCAGTACAGAAAGGGCGCATTGGGCGAAACCATCCAGGGGTCTGATCCTATCGTAATGAGGTTCTGTTAGATAAAGGAATTATAATTCTAAATTCTAGAGGGGAATCTCTAATTTACGCTCTCTGGCATCCGAATATGACACTATTTGGGTCCCCCACTTTCGGTTTTTATGGGGTCATTAAAAAAACAACTGTAGATTGGCCTACACTGTCTCGTAAGTTGATAACTCTACCCCTTCCAGCCACAGGACGTAGGTAAATTGCTCAACCTAGAAGTGTCTGTACCGCCATGCAGCTTTACAAAATTTTATTACGCATGACCATCCCAGCTCCCCATTTAACAGTGAAATGGCCCGGTCTCTATCCTGAGTCCCACATCCAAAAGCCGTCCACCTAAATTCTCCAAGGACCGGGCAAATGCAGAGGAAGAAGTGATACATATCCTCCCGCTCTCGGAGATTGCAGAGGGAGCACTCTTCCCTTGGCCTGGAGCTGAAAGGCCTTCTGTTAACATTGAACAGCTCGCATCGCAGCTTGAAGAGCCATCGAGCTTCGTATAGCCCCACACCCACCGTCGGTCTTAGGACACTGGCACACTTTATTTGTGGATTTCGTTTTTTTAATTTATTTAAAACTCTGTACATAGGGACTTTTGTCCCTTCCTTGTGTACAACTAACTATAATTACATGAATGAATATCAAGTAGGCAAATAATAGTACAATACGAACAACAGCAAAAAAGAAACTATGTAAACTTTAAGAAACGAAATGAAAGCTCAGGTCATCTAGGAAAGTGAGCCTCGTCAATGGGGGGGGGGGGGGGGGTGAAAGATTAGAAGTGGAAGGCAATGGGAAGAAGAGAAGTGGGGGTGAATATAAAGAAGTAAGAGATACAGTCAAAAGAAATGATGGCTATGGAGGCTGACTATCAATGAACTTCCTGACATTAGATTTGAAGGAACCCAAGGTAGGTAGCGTCCTTAGATTTAAGGGTAAACTATTCCACAATTTGGCACCCGCCACACAGAAAGAAGATATGAACTTGGCACAGTTGGCTCTCATCAGTCTGACTGTGTTGAGTCTAGGAGATGGTCCGAATTGGAATAGGCCGGAAAGATACTGTGGATTATCAAAGGTGGAGGGGTGGAGGAGTTTGAAGATCATACCTAGAACCCTAGTGTTAATATACGTGAAGAAAGTGCAATCTAATATTTGGGAGGAGTGTGCAGAAATATGCCCTCTGGGCTTGAGCCCATACACGTACCTTGTGCAGTTATTGAACGCGACCGTTAATTTCCTGCTAGATGAGCAGTCCATTGAAAGAGTGAATAGGATTTCGCCATACGTCATAACAGGGAGAATTAGGGACTTGAAAAGACGGAGTTTAAGGTACAATGGGGTAAAATGTGAGAGTTTTTTAAGAGTATGGAGTGCACTATATACTTTAGGACATAAAGCATTAATTATGTGACTCCCGTGATAAGTTGTAGTGCAGCAGGACACCTAGATTCTTCACGGTCGAGCTAAATGGAAGGGTGGCAGAATTCAAGACGACTTTAGGAGTGCAATCTAGGTCAAGATTTGATTTGGTAAATATAATCACCTGAGTTTTACATGGGTTGAGCTTTAGGGAATTGGTGTCGGCATACTTGGTAATAGACGATAGGTTGTTATTTATATTAGTTATGGCATTTGGAATTTCGTTAAGGGGACAGGTAAGATAGAGCTGCGTGTCATCAGCAAACTGGTGACATTGAGAAAATTGCAAGAATGATGGAAGGTCGTTCACGTATAGCGAGAACAGTAATGGACCCAACACAGTTCCTTGGGGCACACCACTATGCAATGGCAAAGGGTGAGAAAATTTTGAGCCCACCTGTACTGTTTGCGATCGGTGATCGAGGAATGAGGACACAAATTTAAGAGCACAGGATGACAGTCTGAACTGAGATTGTAGCTTGGATAAGAGAGTATGGAAGCATATCGTTCCAAATGCGTTGGAAAAATCTAAAAGCACCATCACTGTAGCCAATCCCAAATTGAAACCTTCTCTGATATCTTCAGTTATCCGAAGCAGGGCAGTAGTACAGCTGTGTTGCTTTTGAAACCCTGACTGGGAGATGCTGAGAAAATTGCTTTCAGTAATATACTGTGACAGTTGCCCATATATCAAATTCTCGAGAGCCTTGGTCAACACAGGCAGCTTTGAAATTGGACGGAAATCATTCATTGACTTAGGGGTTGGTATTTTATTAATGGGAACAACAACAGCATGCTTCCAGGCTGCCGGAAATTGGGATGATGTAATGCAATAATTAAAAATATGTGTAATAATATATAGGGAATAATGACAGACAGAAGTGTTATAATGAAATGCAACGGAATGCCATCGTCCCCTTTGGCCTGTGACTTTATCGATACCAAGGCCTGAGTGACGTCCTGTTCATCAACATTTCTGAATGAAAATCCATCTGCAACAGGAAAGGATGATTGGATTGAAGGGTGACTTGTTGTTTGTGTGGCTGTGAAATGATGGTTAAGTTCAGCTGGGCTAAAATCATGCGTGTTAGTTAGCTCCACCCTGGAGTGAAGGCCCATTTTCTTAACGTTTGCAAAAATTGTGCGGGGATGGAGATCTGGATGGAGTTGAGCAAGAGCATGTTTCTTTTTCGACTGCCTCCTTATTGAATTGACTTTGTTGCGTTGGATTCGACAAAGCTCTTTATCTCCAGGAAGACCGGAACACTTCCACTTTTTGTTTAAATAATCTCTGTGTTTAATGGCCTTATTGAGGGTCGGGGAAAACCAAGGAATTGCTGGCCGTTTGACACGTATTCTCTGTGTAGGGGCAAATTTGTCCATAAGATGTAGGATGAGGGAATTTAAATGTTGAACCATCAAGTCGGCGTCAGCTAACTCGCGAATTGTATCCCAAGGCAATGTAGAAGCATACAGCAGCAATTCGCTCTGGCTGATAGATTTGAAATTTCTCATTTCAACAATTTGTGGCAAATGTTTATGGGACGGGACTTTATAACCAAGAACTAGGCACATATGAGAAGATACTCCAGGGGTATCAAAAGTGTTAACACTAGCAACTCTAGAAGGGTTTTTCACAATGGCTAGATCGATAGTACTGCTAGAATGTGATGTAAAATGCGTCGGCCCCGTAGACAAGTAAGCGAAAGAGGGGAGAGCATTGAATGTAGTCTTCTGTGGTTGGGGCTATCGTAACTTGGATTGGCATTCAAGTCTCCCAGAAGTAGAACATGGTGATATGAGCAAACCATAGAACTAAGTGGAGCCTCGAGATCTAAACTGTTCACTTTAGGGTCTGGGGGTCGGTACACTGTGGCTACTAAGAGTTTATCACGGCCAAAATGAATTTCAACAAATAAAAATTCGACTTTGGAATGACCGGAATCAAGGATAACTCGGTATTTCAGATTATCTGCTATGTAGAGGGCAACTCCACCTCCTCGCTTTTTAGGCGATCCGGAGGGCCGATCTTTGCGAACTAACTTGAAGCCAGGAATGGCAACTTGGTTGGAAGGAATGCTTTTCTTGAGCCACGTTTCTGATATAGCTACTGCATCAAAGTTACATTTTTTATCAATTGAGATTTTGATTTCGTCCAAGTTTCGGGGCAGGCTACCGGCATTGAAGTGTGCAATTTGGAAAACATGGCTTGAAAAGCTTTTTACGAAATTCCGAATGCTGTGGTTAGCTGGGGATGAATCAGCGCTAAAAGTTGAACTAGGTGTGCTAGAATTCATAGAAATGTCAAGAATGCTAGGGCGGGTGGGTGGAACACAATTATCCATCATCCGTGCTTGGACGCCACACCATACTAGAGATCCTGGAATATGTGAAACGGATGAAGCCAGCCACGCAGGGAGCGAAAGAGGAAAACGAGAAGGAGGGAAGACGTTCTGAGTAAGGTGAGATAAGGATAATGAGAACACGAAGGAGATAAGCGCAGAAGAGCCTGTGCATTATGAATTCAAATGAGGTATTTGTCAACGAATGAGAGAAAGAGAGGGAGGGGAGAGGAAAATATTGAAAAATTGAAACCCAGTGAACAGTTAAACTGAAGGTTGCTCCCAGAAAAATGTTTTCATTATTTATATTAGGCAGGATGGAAGAATAGTGTAAATGGCACTATCTGATAATAATTGCTGAGAGCTTCTGATTTCCAAAAAAAAGAAGACATATATCTAATACTTACACGAAACAAAACAAGAAAAAAAAGAAGAAAATCTATGAAAGTTCATAACAGGTAGGTACAACATTCTTAGAGTCGAAAGTAGGTTGGTACCTAAAAATAAGCTTGTGTTGTGTTCATTCTTCTTTCCTGTCTGCAGTAAGGCTGCGGAATTCCTGTAGAGATGACACAGAATGAATTTTCCCGTCACGGTCAATCCACTTGATAATTCTACCAGCTGTCCACGTGTTCTTAATCCCCATTTTCTTGGCCACTTCACCAAATAGCTGTCTGCATAGGAAGGAAAGATCTTCGGTGATCAACATGCCAGTACCAGCCAGAGCCCTTTTGGCAGTGAAAACTGCACTGCCTGTGGACTGCACGAAAGTAACCACAATCGGTCGTGGGCGAACTCTGTTGGATGTGGACGGAACTTCAGAAGTTGTGATTGCTAACGGTGGCGCTCGGGGAGGTTTTCCGACCCTTTTAGCTTTAGCTATGTTGTCAATAGAGAGCGATGTGTTTAGCTTTTATATGTGTTATAGTGATAACACCAGAAATGACACTCTCCAAGTTTTCATTGTTAATCTTGGGGACACCATGAATACACAAATTCATACATAGTGAATTTTGATCAAGAGTTTCATAATAAATGGTTTCCTGCCGGGAATGAGACTCGAATGCTTGGTTAATGGAATCAACAAGTGAGCTGACAACCGGTTTCAAGGCGTCGTCAATATTCTTTCTTAGTAACGAGACTGTTTCAGGATCGAGTCCCTTAACAGAGTTAATACCTTTACCAATCGCATCCGATATCGACGCAGTAAATTGAACATCAGAAGAAGTTGGTGTATGAAACGAGTCATCCAGTAGAATGTTTACTCGTTGGTTGCATCTAATGTTGGGTAGGTTACCTGTCAACGGCGTTCGATTTTCCCGATTTCCGTTCATTCTTCGGTGGACGTTCGAAGATTTTCAAGTTGTAAAACAATCACTGAACTCAGATATACTTGTTTTGCATGGAAACTACTGTATGTAGTTCTTATTTCATCAGTAAAATCACAAATTACTAGGGAGCTCAACCAAGACACTGTTCACTCGACCAACGCCATTTGCAAAAAGAAAAAAGAAAAAAAGTTCCCTATAAAGAGTGTAATTCTCAGACTCGCTCGCCCTGAGTCTAAAGGCTGCAGTTTTTTCCTCACGGTAACCCACCAGAATTTTTCCTGCATTAGCTTTTAGTTGCACCGCATCAAATGGTCCCACTGGATTTGGAAGGCCATAACTCAACGCCAATGCCCCTTATTGCTCAGCCCAAAATATCCCCCTCTGCCCAATTTCCATGGCAATGACTTTTGGGAGACGAGAATCTGGCATACTGGCGACTCTGGAAATGTAACTGAGGTGTAAACTGAGGGTGAACAAGGAAAGTGTATTCAATTCTGTCTCGAGGTAAACCAAATAATTCGGAGCACATAAAGGTAGGTGAAACATTTTTTTCGGAAACAGCAGCTGGACAGACTCAACGCATGCGTACTCCAGATAGCCCCAAAGCTGTGTGCCATAACTTAGAATTGCCCGCACTATCGCATTGAACACCTGGAGTTTTGCCAGAAGGGGAACCTGCGTATTTCTAAAAGCTCCTCCCCATATGTAATTCATAGCGTACTTCGCAGTTTTGGCCTTAAGTTTCAAGTGCTTCGAGAATGCTGAAGTGATTCAGAGACAATGTCAACCGTGTTGCCCTTATACTGCCACTTCTCCTTGGAACCCTGTCTTCCTCCATTCTGGAAAATTAAGACCTTGGACTTTTCCAAATTGACTGTGAGTCCCTAGGTATTGCAATATTTTTCCAAAGCATTTATGTTCTCCTGCAACCCACCTGGATCCTCGGCCAAAATCACTAAATCGTCTGCATAGAGAGGAATTTTTACTGTGGTTGCAGACGACCCTACCCTAACTCCATTGCCCAGCTCGCCCACCAAATCGTTCACATACAAGGCAAACAAAATAGGGGATAACGGGCATCCCTGCCTGACCCCACTCCTTACAGCAAACTGCCCAGTAGCCCCATTCCTCGTCCAAATCGAGGAAACAACCCCCTTGTACAGACCTCTCAACATAGAGACGAACTTGTTAGAAATTCCAGTAGCTGTCAGTTTGTAGAATAGGAATCCATGGTTGATCGTATCAAATGCAGACTTCAGGTCAACAAAAAACGCGTAGACCTTGCCACGTGGCTGGCCTGAGTTTCACCAAGCCTGCCAAACTAAAAATAACGTCAACAGTGGAGTATCCTCTCCTGAAACCCTTCTGGCACTCCGTCAGGATCTGGCGACTCTCAACAAAATCCGTCAGTCTATTCACAAGCATGCATGACAGCAATTTCCCAATGGAGTTGATGAACGCGAGGCCCCTGTAGTGCTCCACCCTAGCTCGGTCGCCTTTCTTGAACAACGGGAAAATGATAGGCTCCTTAAATGAACTGGGTACCATCTCATATTCGAACACATTGTTGAATAATTTCAATACTACATCTAAGAATTCAGGGCATGCAAATTTGACAAATTCAAAAGGTGCTCCATCTTTTCCTGGTGCTTTGTGGGACTTGACGGTACCTAAAACTCTACGAAGCTGTCTGAATTCACAGGGCCTATCCAAGGCTGGGCAAGTGAGATCAGGCTCGGCATACAATATAGGGTCGATATCACTTGAAGGGTTCAAAAGCGTGCAGAAGTGTGCCACCCATTCAGAGGGGGGAATAGAGACTTGTTCTTTGGGGCTTGCCTTCTTGAAAATCTTCACTAGATCCCAAAAATCTCTACTATCCTTAACAGCCCTGAATTTTTCTGCAATGCACAAATAAAACTGCTTTTCTTTATCATCCTTCAACTTTTTATAATCTGAATTTACCTCTAGGTATTTAATCATGACAGCCTCTGAATCCGTAATCCTCCACAAGTTCAAAAGCTTCATCGATCTCTCCCGCGCCCTTCGGCAGTCCCAGTCAAACCACGGCTGCCTACCCTTAACCGGTCCTTTCGGAGAAAAAGCCGCAGACTGTCTGATGGCATCAACAACAAACCCCGCCAACTCGTCAACACTGGTCCTGCCTGCTTGCCCGGCAACAACCGACTCCTTGAGTTTCTTATTATACTCCTTCTCACGATTAGGGACCCATTTCAAACGTGGCAAAAAGTCAACAGAATGGTCGCTGTCCCCCATAGGAACAGCAAACGAGATCGGCAAATGGTCTGAAAATACCTCAGGCAAAACCCAGAAATCTGATATGCAGGACACCACATCCAGCGAGACACAAGCTAGATCGCAGACAGATGAGCCCTGCCTTGAGACAAATGTGAAATTACCGTCAGGGTCACCCTTTGACCTCCCCTTGAGAATTACCTGACCAAAATCTGAACACATGTCCAGAAACTTTGTACCCCTTGCATTTAATATTTTGTCCTTTGAATTCCGATCAGCTTTAAAACTGCCCATTTCTATCCCACTCACTTCATGTGTCCCTTGTTCATTAGTAATCCTTACATTGAAGTCCCCTGCTAACATGTACTTTAAATCAGCATGTCCAGAAAAAAAATTACTCAATCTGTCAAAATCCTGTCTCCACTGGTTACAATTTAAATAAACTGGCATGAAATATGAAATTAATGTTCACACCATTTACGCATACTGGTACAACGTCCACTCCATCAATATTCCTAAAATCGACACCTCTTGTTCCCTTTTCTATTCCAATAACTAATCCTCCACTTGCACTACCGAATACCGAATTTTTCCGAGCGCTTATCCACCTTAAATCAAAATTAGCGAAAAAACTTTCGAACAAATTAAATCCCTCTTCAGTAACATGAGTTTCTATTAAAGACACGACCTCAAACGATTGAACAAAGTTGAAAAACATAACATCATTGTTTTTATTAGCCAAACCAGAAATATTATATACCTACCAAAACTTTAGAATTAGCACATCCGTTTCTTCCACCAAAACACAACGATCCCCGCTCCGGAACACCTCCGCCGCGATCTGCTCCCGACAGACGGCCTCATCTCAAGAAGAATGAGGGATGCCTCCACTTTTGTCCTCCTCCAGTAGCTTCTTTATGGTGGGTGAAAGGTTTACCCCCGTGAGCTCACACACAGAAGTGCCCGAAACTCTTGATCCCACAACAGGAAGAAGTCCAGATGATCAATCCCAAGCGTAGCTCTTATTTTGGAAGACCAGCTTGTCTGAGCGTACTTGGCATAATGAAGTGTTGTCCACTTTGCGAATTTCAGAGCGAATGCGAAGTAATTTGCTTCTTGTATGGCGCATCTCAGGTGAGAAATCCTGTGAAACACTGAAACCGTTGTCCTTCAGAACTGGAGCTTTTCTAATAACCAACCATTTATCATTATTGGTCAGCAGTGTAACCAAAAGGAATGCAGACGATTGAGTTCCAATACATTGAGCGGAAACTACAGTTATTGGGGTTTCAATGCGCAGCACTTCCTTGAAAAATCTTGAAACCACCATATATGGATCGTCACCTTGACCGCAAGTCACTCCCCGTATAATCAAATTATTTTTCCTGTACTGGTTCTCCAAGAATGCAAGCCTGCGATCACGCTCTGTTCCCATGAGCTTCATAGATTTTATTTCATTTCTTAATGCTCTATTTTCATCCTGTAGATGTTTTATATCAGTATGAAGCTTTCCAAAATCATCTTTTGTGACCAGATTTACAATTTTTTTGTCCATCAAGGAGCCAATGGCAGCAAGGGATTCAGGGTCCAGAATCATTTTATTGGTAATTTTAGGCACTGCTTTCTTCTTTCGGTCGTTAACAGCCTTTGGCTGCGTTCTCAACTTAACATACCTACCTACTTCTTAGGCAGTTGGCTCCCATTTTGACCATTGCCCCAGACATGGACCAAGGTTGTTCATTCTGAGTGTTGTTGGATGTTCATATGCCTAAAACGAGTCTTTGGCGCCCCACAGTTATTAATAGGGGCCCATTAGTAGGGGCAATAGCCCGTGGGAGTTGATGTGGATTATGGGTTCTCAAGTTTCACAAACTTTGTGGCCGGTTGGCTCCCGTTTTGACCATGGGCTCTGACATGAACCAAGGTTCATTCATAAAATTGGTGTGGTGTGGTCGACAACACATAATTACGATAATTATATTTTTGAAAATTTGCTGTGGGCTCATTGGGACAGGTGTTCAGTCCGTGGGCTTCAGGGTGTTCACTTCATAGTCTCCTCGACAGGCAGTTGGTTTCAAGTCGTGTTTATTGAGGGGACATATAGCAAATGAATTACAGTACTTTTGCTTGATATAGGGCATGCATTTTTTTGGTTTAAATATTGAAAAATGTTTCTATAGCCTCTTGGCTGTTCCTTCAGCCTGGTGGCTTCAACCGGTTGGCTGGGTCCGAGTCCGGATGTCATTTTCCATTTTCACAGCAGCCGGATGGTTGGTGTGTTCCAAGATGTTTTGTCAGGTGTAGGACAGACCGATCTGTTCACAGGACTTATTGGCTCCAGCAGTGTTGGGAGATGCCTCGTCGACCTACATCAACGGCCTCCCTTAACAGCAGGTCAACTGTTGGTTGTCTTAGAGGTGTTAAGCATTTCTGTTGTTGTCTGTCTAGCCCTTGGGCTTGGATGGAATTTTTTTTCTTTAACTTCATCGTTCGTCTTAAGGTTTTTCTCTTTCAATCTTACCTAATTCAGTTTACCTGATTTTAATGATTCATTTGGTTTTATATTTTACTCCGCTGGCTTTGAGGGACAGGTCTTCGACCTCACGCTGTCAGTCTTACCTATGTGACAGTGTTGATGGATTCAGCTTCAATGGTCGCCAGCCAGTGGTAACAGCAAGTCAACCCTATAGTTCAATCTTGCCTATTTCAGTGGATTAGTTGCATAATATTACATAAATACCTCTTTTATATCAGAATGCATGTCACTGGAGTGGGGTTTAAATATGTTCCTCTTTTATGTCACAGCGTTTGTGGGGTTTATTGTCCCAGGATTACATCACAGGTGTCCATGTCTCGCTTTGATTTACCCTGTGGGGCTGTTAACACCACTGGTGGCTGTGTCTTGTCTTTTCAACTTAACAGTTCAATTATATACCCTTTTGTTTATGTCAGTGGAGTTTGGTTTTACACATACTACTCTATGTCACAGTGTTTATGGGGACTGTTGTCCCAGGATTGAGCCTCGGGTGGTAGTGTTCCATTTTGTTGTACCCTATGGGGATATAACACCACAGGGGGCTATGTCTCGTTTTGATTTACAATGCAGGGCAGGTGACATACAGTGATCATAACTTCCAACAGTGGGAGGATGAAGGAGTAAGGGGTTTCGCCCCGGTAGGTACACACCCCTACGGGGCGCCCCCACCCCCGCACAGTCACCCTACTGGAATTTTTCTTAGAGGGAGACCTTGTGCCTTTGGCGGGGTGGGCCCGGGGAGCTTGGAGGCCTGGTGGATGGGTCCTTCTAACAGCTGCCAGTTATTAACGAATCTCTACCTACCGAAATATAATTTAACAATCAACCTACCTGATGGGACAGGTTGATTATGATTATATTAGGTAGGGACGAGATTTGTTAATCACGTCCCACCCGGTTTTTTCCTGCGGGGAGGGAGGGCGTTGTCACGCCTTAGGGGCGGAAAACCGTTCCCAGCCCTAGCCATCCACCGGAGATTCCCTTCAAACTGAATGGCGGCCACGGGCGAAGTGGCCCAGGCTGCCAACATAATAGACGAAAACTTTGTCTTTTTCATCTTCAGACTAGGTTCCTGTTAAACGCAGAAAAGAGCTGCTGCCAGTTATTAACAAATCTCGTCCCTACCTAATATAATCATAATCAACCTGTCCCATTAGGTAGGTTGATTGTTAAATTATGATTCATACCTATTTGATGTTGATATGTTTTAAAAGAATAAAGTCGAGGTTCACACAGTTCTGCAGATAGTGATCAAGTCTACTGTGTCTAAACTTAATCCTCCATGTTTCTGATAACGTCCCTAGGAATTTGAAACTAGTTTTACTTTGTACCATCAACTTCAATGTTGAGGCTTCAGAGTAGCTTCTAGAATCGGGTAGGTAGGGTGGCAATGCATAGGTAGGTACCTGGTACATGTATGTAGGTACCTACCGATGTTTGAAATGTTCTTGTATCTTTACGGCAAGGTACCGTTAGCTTGAGTATTGGATCGTCCTTGACAGGCTATGTGGCTGGTACCTAGGTGCTTAGTTCACATGTAAGAGTATAATGTTAGGACAACTGCAACCAATGATGTTATGGAAAACTGCATAAAAATCCCCCAATTTCAGAGGGTCCCAAGTCAAACGCACTTCTTGAAGTTCAAATTCCGGTAGTAGAACACGAAACCTGCATATCTTCATACCAAAGGATGAAAGTGAATGTCACTCAGGATCAGCTTTGCGCAGGCAGTAAGAACAAGGATTCGTGCACGGTGATTATATATTCATGCAAAATTATTATTATTGTTGCCGTTACTTACCATTTAAGAAGTCTGAAACATTTTGCTGAATGATATTAATTTTCAACATCATTATGAAGGTGCACTACTGACCAACATAGATGAACACGAACGAAAGGTACAAATTAAGTGAGGAGAGAAACAATTTTGAATACCTACCTACCTTAAGTAGGTACTCCTACCAACTTAACGAAAAAGCTTCTTGTAATAAACCCTAGTACGTTCCAACCTTTATAGGCGAGTTTCTACTGTTTTCCTTACTGCTCATTTTAAATTTCCAACACTCCAGAGAAAGGCTAGACATCGCTCATTTGCTGCGAAGTGTCAAAATAGGGTAGGTACTTTGCACATGGACATTTGGATAATATACCCAAACTTGAAAACTGCCCCGCATTTTCGGTGGCAACCCTGATAGTTAACGGTTTCTCATAATCACACGTGCACCTAGCTCATACCTAGCTACCATCCACGAGCTGCATGGGTAGGTAATACAGAGAAACATAAAAGTTTGTAAATGGGTGGTTCTCACAAAAAATGACATTTTCAAGTCCAGACAGCATTACACAGCAAGTGAACGTATTTTGAAGTTTTTTCTTTTTCTGATGTTTACAGCAGATGTTTCTCTTGAATGAAAAATAATTATTTGGATCAATCTACTACAGGGCTGTGCAAAATTTATATCAGAAGAGTTGAAATCCTCAACGATGTGGACGTTCTGATATCATTTCAGGATCTTTTTAATGCAGATTCATTCATGATAGTCTGTCAAACATAGTTATGTATTTCTGGTATCTAGAACGTCAAGGTGACTAGAAATGAGAAGAATTAATTTTTTATCTGCAAATACTTGTTATTAGTAGGAACATAATCATTGTGCCTGACGTAAAACATCAAAGATGTGGATTAATGTTAAATGATCCCTCATGAACTCAGAAAGGTAATTTTTGCATGCGAAAAAATCCCTGGGGTAGTGGCAATCCTGGTGACTTGCAGGGAGTGTGTTGCGGCGGTTGGAGGCTGCCCATTGGGCAGCAGGGCGCTACGAAGTTGGTGCGGAAGGTGCGTATGTTTATCCATCTCAAAGATGTGGATTAATGTAAATATATTATTTTGTTATATCTATTTTTTCTGAATATTGTAGTTTCATAGGGGTTTACATGGCCAATCCATTCACAGTTAATCTTTTGAAATAATATATACCTATTATACTTACATTACAGTACAAATGTAAATATTGAATTCTCAAAGATGTGGTTTAATGGAGCTCAACGAAGTGGATCAATGAAATGTTTGATTCGCCCATATCGTTGAGGATACTTCCACGTCGTTGATATTCAATAATCTTTCACACTAAAATGAATTCAAAATATTTTTTCAAATTAGAAAATTGGCTTATTCTGGTTTTTCAATAAATTTGTTTGAAACAAAAATTTTAGGAACATTTTTAGCGAATTTGTTTCTTTTGGTCAGCAGCGTCAAATTATATTTATGTTGTATTACTCCTCAATAATAAATAACCCATCGGTGTATCTAAATAAATTATAAATTTTTTTGGTTATCATCACTTTTTGAAAAGTTGAAGTTAAGTTTGATTTGACATGAATCCACATATCTTACTGAAATCCACAATCAATCCATAATAATTAATAATGGTTATACTATAGCCATACTTCAAATCAATGCGGGAGCAAGAAAAGTACTGTGAGGCTTCCCACATGTTGTTGTTATTATTATTCACTAGACTGATGACGCCTATACTAAAATAATTGATATTTTCACACTGAAAACAAATACCTAACCTAAACATTTTCAAAATTTAGACAAACTAGAATAGTCAATCAAAAAGGATGACTTCCATTTTAATTGAGTCAATTTACTTATTAACAGGGGAAATGGCGCCTAGGAAAATATGCACTGCTGCACAGCTACTGGAAAGAAAGCGGGAGTGTGAGAGACGGAGGAGACAGAAACGGAGGTATGATCCAGAACTGAGGGAGATAGATGACGAAAAGATGAGACAATCGCGAATAAGAAGCATCAGCAGCTGTCCTCGAAGGGTCAGAGAGCTATTAGGAAAAAATGGAGAGAGAGCAGTAAGAAGCATTAGGTAGGTACCTCAAGAAGAAGGCGTTAATGAAATTCGTAACCTCATCTACCAATAGTTAGGGTCTTGGATCCTCCGAAACGCCTAGTAATGCAGGAAGGGACAACAAAGCAGCAGGAAGGAAGGCTGTTAACCGTTATAAGAGTTGCTTTTACAGAAAATGCATTTAAATAGAAAGAAACGAGGTTTCGATTGAGAAAGCTCTATGAGAAATACAAACAACGGTGCAGTCGGCTGATGAAAAAGAATGCTGAAAACAAGATGTGCATTCCTAGGACCAAAATTAATGTCATGATGTCTAATTCTTCTCCATCAGGAGTGAAAGCAATTCGAAGGCGGCTTTTCATTGGAGAAGTGCTCCAGAGTCAGTTGTTGAACAGAATTGGCTGCCATCACCGCAAGAAACTATTTTTTGGGCTGCTGAAAGGCGACGTTCTTAAGAAACGCACTATCCATTATCGGCGAATTTTTCCCGTATCGAATGTATAAGTCAAACCTGAAGAGGAACATCAACAACCGCCAACACGAAAAACAACTAAAAAAACAAAGTATTTTGATTCAGTCCGCTGTACACAAATTCCCCAAAAAAACTATGAAAACAGTCGTTTGTGTGCTGGGAAAAAATACTTTATCAAAACCCCAACGACACCAAAAAAGGTATTTGAATGATACTTTGAAGAACCTATATAAGAAGTACAATAAAAAAGCTACTCTACGTTCTGTCGTATGAAACCAGTTTACATTTTCAAAGCATCCCATGCAGCAAGAGACACATGCTTGTGTCTTCGCCATGAAAACTTTGAGCTCATATTACAAAAATTATTTTTTCTGAATGTAGTTCCCTACGAAACGATTACAGCTATCAGAGAGTGTTTGCTGTGACACTGTCTCTAAAAAGTGCTTCTTCCGGAAATGATCTACTTGTAAAAACAAATTATATAAAGTATGTACAGAATAAAATTGTTACCTACCTAAATAGTAAGTAAGGAAAAGTATTGCATTAAGAAAATGATTTGATAGCAAAAAATGAAGCACGCTTATGCGACCTACCTCAATAATAATTAAATAAGTGATGAGTTGTTAACAATGTTTTAAAGACTGTTCTATGATTCTACTGAGACTGAATTGTTCCAAAGTTTTAGTATTTTTCAATATAAAATGTTCTTAAAAAATTTATCTTTCATTCATCTTTGTATCTTCTCTAGTTAATATTCGAAGTGTTCAACCATTGGCAAACCCCAATAATGCGGGGGAATGATGTTGTACACTGACTCTCGAAAATGTGGAGATAATTCAACAATGTGGATTAATGAAATATCAAAATTCAAATTTTTGCATAAGAAACTGATTTTGATCTATGACGAGTTTTTAAATCAACAGTCACTGACCTGATGAACAACATAAAAACGTTAGGACACTATTTCAGCATCAAAAATTTCGAAAGTAGGATGCTGAAAATGTCACTTTTTGTGAGAATCACCCAAATCCCTTTTCAATACCTTGTTCGAATCCGTTGCTTGAGGGGTTGGATGTATAGGTCTGCCAACGTCGGTCCAGCCCCTTTGTCAAATCAGTCTTTTTATAAAAAGCCCTGGTGCCACCTATTTAAAAACTGCAGATTGTGAAAAGACTGAAACTTCCAAGCCTTATTTTAATAACAAAACTGTATTATGAAAAGGTACCTAGCCTTATTATAAGTCAGGCACTGCCCAGCCTTTATTTTATTACGCTGATTATTGTCACCGCGTTCAAATGGCTGAGCGCTTTCAGCCTGAATGTCGTTTTAATGTTTTTGTTTATTTTTACAAAGAGGTTGCGATTTGTAAACGGCTAGACTTTCACCAAAAGCCTGCGACGAAAACACGTCGGCCATGAGAATAACTCATATTTTATTCATACCACATGCCTATATTGAAACGTTTCGTATGCATTTGACAGGGCGACTCTGGCGGACCATTGATGTATCCACAGTCCGGGAAGTTTTACCTCATTGGCATTGTCTCCTTTGGGATCGGCTGTGCCGAACCTGGTTATCCTGGTGTTTACACCAGAGTCAACAGGTATATCAATTGGATTTCCGACAAAATTCGATAAAACCTGTAGGTACATACCTACGATAATATTATATTTATGGATAAGATGAATATTTACATTTCGATATAAAACCTATTTTTGTGTATAAATCGTAAATATATGGAACTGACATCGTGCCATTAAGTATTTGTCAGTAATAATGAAAATGTTTACCTTGACATTTCCTCGTACTTAGGATAATTTATTGGGTAGCAATTCTAGAAAACACTCCAACTCTTTCATTCAATTCTGTATAAACTTGCAAACAAATGATATTTCATCGAGCACGGTAGGTAAGCCCAACGGTTAGAGATGGGCACAAAAAATGTAGCTGCTACCTACTTCAGTGATGCCCAATTCTGCTCATGGTGAAATCCTTGTAATCCGCATTACTCCTGTTTTATTCGACGGATTTCAAATTGAATTTTCAAGGGTTTCTCCTTCGGGTGGTTAAAAATGAATTTAATCAGAATAAGTTGGTTTCTGTGAATCCGCTACCTGATGTCCGCAATCCGCGATCAACTAAGTATGCAGACCATGGATGCTTTACCTCCCGCATAAAGTAGGTGAGTACCAACTGTATTTTTTCTTCTATTCGTGAACACCTAAGGGCCACATCTTGGCACATTACGTTACTTGGCACTTTCCGTTAAAGCATCAGTATTCGATGTCTTGGCAGACGTTTTGTTCGCGCCGTGCACTGAGACAGGCTATCAGCAAGTGAGGCATCGCATAATAAGAACAGAGGGTTGAAAATATGACGATCAAATCACAAACTAAGGTGTCAACGCCAAAAATACCTACAATTCAAAAACTTGATACATTTATTCAATTTCTAATTTATACAAGGGGGTTTCACACTTGAAATACTGCAGTCGACTAGTTTAATACCTACGATAATTTACCGTTAACTAGGTACTTTCCAATTTATTTAGAAAGTGCGAGTTATGACTGTTCATCATGAAGTGTGCAAGATTTTCACCAAGGTAAGTCCTTTCATTAGTAATATTCAGTATTTAATTTTAATATCAAAATTTCATCACAAGTAGGTACAAGTATATATCTCATAGGTACCGAAAAAGTAAAATGACACTGAAATTCAACTAGAAATACATTATTTGGAAATTTAAAATTCTATACGTATCTTAACTGGCCGAATTCGTAGATAATAAATAATACATTTCTAACGGTAATAATCGAGCTTACTATTGTATGTACAAAACTGATTCTTTAAAAGGAATGTTTACTTTAAATATGGATTATATTGATGTTTGTGAGTGGATCTTGCATTTTATTTCTTCATAAATACAAAATTAGTTTCGAATAGTTACACATAAGTACAATGATTAAAATTCTATATCTTACTCTTACTCTCCCAGTGCTGGTGTCTGTTGGCTATGTACGCAGAAAATGCTGTGTGTGAACATAACAATAGGAGAACGACCTCATGAATTCTGTCACCTACTTATGCCGTTCGAGTAAGGTGAAGAGTAAATATCCGTCATGTTTATTTGATATTGTCCGTGAAAAACCGGTAGTTTCAATAACTACTCCACCATTTCATGTTTATACTACTGGAATATTAATTGGGAAAGTGCGTCACCACAGTTTTTGGCGACTACCTATATTGCCCCATTACAAACGTTGGGTTGTCACATTAACCGCATTTATGAGCCAGGTGAGTGATTCTTATAATGAGAATCCCTGTTTGGAGATTAATATAGGTAGGTACCTACCTATATTTGAATGCAATAACTGTTCGTGCAATTTCTATCACACGATTCTGATTTTTCAACGCAGTGGTTCTGTACAAAATTGTTACCGGGGCAATTTCGAGGGTCATTTCGTTTATAATATGATGTGATGCAGTTAGAGGACATCGTTCGGCCCTCTGAATGCCCAAGAATCTCTCGGAGATGGCATTTCCTCAGACGTACCGAACATGGCGGCGGGTTTTGAGTCGCTGCCGCAGCATCTGATTTCCTAGCGGTTTAAATTGTCCCTGAGCCAGTCAAGGTAGGCCGTGATTCTTGTGTAGATCCCGGGGAATCCTGGAGTCGCGCATCTGTAGCCGAATGAAACAACTCCAATGAGGTAGAAGTTCCCATTCGTCGGAAGCATCATCGGTCCTCCGGAATCTCCCTGGAGAAAGTATTATGGGTTGGAAAAAAAGAGAAGAAAAGAATACCAAGGACTCGGACTGATAAATCATAATCAAAACTTGTGTGGTATTTATTCAGTTATTTACCTGGCAGGCATCAACCAGTTTTTCTCCTGGAGACCCAGCACATAGCTGCCTCTCTGTGACAGTGCCCCCCACAGTTCTGTAGGCAGTGGCACAGTCCTCGTTATTGGTGATCCTGACTTGGGCATGTTTCAACATCTTGGATGAGGAACCTTCTGCAAATTTCAATTAATAACAAAGAAAACGATTTCGCGTTTGAAATCCAGACGATGATTATTATAATCGGTACGAAATAGTTCTTGATAGCAAGTCACATAACGAAAGAACCGTACCATACCGACATCTTTCTTTTTGAATAAATATGAAAAGTAAGAGTAACGATCCTTTTAATTTATGAAAATGTCACTTTCTGCTCAAGTGACCAAAACTTACATTTTAACTGGTCAAGAAGTGCCCCTTTCCCAAGGTACTATAAGAGTAACGTGTATCATTTCAAAATAAATCACAGACGAAGATGGAAACAAAGGAAAAGAGAAAAAACAAGTGCAGGGGATAACTATTCCGAAATGCTAGACCAGTCACTAAAATTATTCATGAAAAATTATGTCTACCTAAAATGTTTGTTGGTAATGTAGGTAAGTAGGTACTTACTAAACTGCTGCGCACCCCATCCTGCGATGAATGGATTTTTCGTGACGAAATTCGATATTTTCAAATCATTAGAGTACGGCAAGCAAATAGGCTGGATGCGTTCTGGGAAAAAAAATCGTAACATATTCAATTAATGATAATAACGGAAGTGGCAGATGCATCGGAAGTGGCTCAAGTTCCGAAGTACCTCCCTCTAATGTACCGATAGGTATTGTCACGGCGGGTTATGGAGGGGACGTAACAGTATATACTTATACATAAACTGAATAACAAGAAAAAAATTAAACACATCGGAAGAATCTTTTCGTTAATTTACTTGTTTATTTAATAATTCTGCTGAGCAAATTTTTTCTTTTAATGGCGCGGTTTTTAATGGCGATCCTATTATTATAGTTAGTCAAACTGTAATAGGTAATTTTATATAAAATTGTGTTGTCAAGTTTTGTTTTTGCTTGTACTATAATAACTACTTCAGTACCCACCCATTGAAAATCACAAGGTACAAGGCATCACTAGGTATCTGTTATGATTCTGACAGCCATCTCTGCCGCTACGATTTCCCCACATATACTCAGGGGGGTTCAAGGTTGCCATTCTACATGATGTGTATCGTTACAACGACATAAAAACGCTGGGAAGTCCTTGTCACATGGGTTTACTATTCTACTGGACATACAAGCAGAAATTTTGGCTGTTGATTTATTGTTTCTTTCATGTGCAATAATTGGAATAGCTATTTTTGATATTTTCCACAAATTTTGGCCCTCAAAAACACGAATTACGCTGCTTTTTTCCCCAATTATCATTTATAATTGATAGTGCCATTTAATTGTCTTGATTCACCTGTTGATACTACTTCTAGTGTTATTATACAAGTTTATGGTGATTTCAATTTCCCAGGTTTTTGATGAATAAAAAATGAATTTTGGGAGCTGAACCTTCGTTACAACCTCAATTCATCACTCTTTGGTCAAAATCAACTTCATATTCGGTCTTCTCGCCCTAAAAAACATGGAAAACGATACATCACAAGCTCATGTTCATTAAAACCTTTTAAAAACCCTATTTGTACACCTGTTTTTCTCTCATAACACCCCTGGGTGTATTCCGATCGGGCTGCCGAGCTTCGGAGCACAACTAGGATCCAAGTGGGAACCCAAACTGTGTGCGGAAGAACAACGATTTTAGACCAAAATTAACGTAAAATTAAGGCTGAAACTTCGTTAGAACCTCAATTTTCCACTCGTTGGTAAAAATCGACTTCATATTCTGTCTCCTCGTCCTAAAAAACACGGAAATCGATACTTCAAGAGCTCATGTTACTAAAACACAAAGAATACATATTTTTACACCCGTTTTTCACTCGACACCCCTGGGTATATTCCGATCGGGCTGCAAAGTTTCGGGACACAACTAGGGCCCAAACGGAGCATGAGTGAAAGAACGAACTTTTTAGACCGAAAATGAAGCCGGTATGCATGATACGGCTGACGGACATTGCATTTTCTGAATCTATGCACCTTGAAACGTAAAAAAGAAAATTTTGAGGGGGTGTTATAAAAATTGTTTGCTGAGCGAATACATAGCTGTATTATTCACGGAATAATAAACCAAAACATGGTGAAGGGCAATAATAGGAAGAGAAACATCAGACAATCGGAACATAACTATGTACATTTGACATTTTGATGACATTTACACTTATCTAACATTAATGGTTCTTTTGCAAGATCTTAATTTGTTTGAAAAATCTATGATGAAGCAAAATACATCAATGTCTGCCAAACAACTTCTTAAGAATTTTCATTATTGTTCATCTACTGCTTGAAATTAATAATACCAACTCATTCTTGTAACATTGCCTATTGACCTATCCATCGTAAAAACCCAACCTGAATATTGTCAATTATTCAGAAAGTTTCAAAATCACCAAATATATGCGGCTTGTTGGACGACAATCAATAGGTAGGTATGAGTTCAAATGCAGGTATACAATACAGAGATTCTGGGGAGGGGAGATGCTTACTCGTGTATGTGACAGGTCTTTGAAGAACCACAATGGCAATGTCATTGAGGAAGGCCGAAGCGCTGTACTGCGGGTGTTTAATAGCTCTAGTAACCGCAATGTCGACAGGATCTGCGCCATCGTTGACCTCAGGGTCTAAATGAAGCTCCCCCATTCGGGCTGTGAACCTAGAAGTTCGTTGCATACATGGGAAAATTGATAGATTTGTCTCAGCAAAACTACGTAGGTACCTATATTTTCGAACTCCGAAGGACCTTCTCATAGGATAGGAGGAGATATGCAACAGTAGAAGGTAAACTTATTTTAGCTGCGGAGAACTGAGGAATCGTGATCTATAAATAATTTCTTATGGCGTTACAAGGAAAACAGGAAATTTCATTATCTAAGCGGAATGAACGATTAGAATATTAGGAGTCCTTATAGTCAATTTTACGCCGACAACGAATATACCATACAAATAAATATAAATAATAATAGTAACAATAATAAACATGAGGAATTGCTTCAAAAATTGTTCTCAAGAAACTCCATTCAGCGATTCTACGTAATAGGTATTGTGATGATCCAGCGGGAGCTAAAAGTAGGAATAAATACACGAGACTACTTGAGTCGGTTTGTGTGGTCAAATGACAATTTATTGGCAGTTCACAGCTTCTTTTATACCCCTTGATACATCCCCAGAGAGGGGTAGGGGAACCCCGCTCTGGGAAGCCGTTAGACACGGCTTATAATGCAAGCGACGCTATTTACATAGTGTTAGGGAGCAGCCGATCACCACACTGCTCCCCCCAGAATTGAATTTAAATACTGCAATTATGTAAATGATGATTGTCGTGAGTCCCTCCCGGGAACACTCCACTAGCAACCTTAAAGCTCTCACCAATATTCCTATGTAAAACTTACCTTCCGCTAATAAACATCTGAGTGGGGAGACAGGCAACAGAATCCGGGGGACACAACCTGGAGCCCCACTACCAGCTCCCAACAGGGAGCTGGAGGGAGAGGACTCCAAGTCCTATATAACCCCGGATCCTGGAGCTTTAGCTTCATTCGACACTTCCTCTAACCAGCTCTCTCTTCTCTCTCTATCTTCCTCCTCCCAGATGCCTGGTGGTATCCGCCGCTCTGGGAATTCACCTCCTACCTTTTCCCCTTGTCTACATCGGTGGATATCCGCCGCCTAGACAAGCACCTTCCTTCACCTACATCGGTGGATTACCGCCGCCTAGGTGAATTTCCTTCCTCTCGCCTACATCGGTGGATTACCGCCGCCTAGACGAGATTCCTTCCACTCCCCTACATCGGTGGATTACCGCCGCCTAGGTAAACTTCCTTCCTCTCACCTACATCGGTGGATTACCGCCGCCTAGGTGAAATTCCCTCGCTCTCCTCTATTCACTCCTTCACGCCACCGTGATGATAAATTCAAATTCATCACAGTGGTGAACCCGACGTTCATCCAACCTTCTATCCTCTTACCACCTCATGTGTCGCCCCAGTCTAGTTCGGTGTCCCGAATTTTAAATTCACATTTAAAATAGTCAGTATAAATTCGCAATTTTGGCCCACCCGCAACCGCTCACACAGCTCTCAACTCTCCGCCGCAAACACATCCGCTGCCGCAAATTGCGAATTTTCAAATTCAGACACTCAAATTGAATTTTGTTCACAGACACCTCAACCATGGACCCGAACTCGCCGTCGCCGCCGCTCCTCCGGCCGTCCCTGCTGCAGCCGCCGACCACTGCGGCTTCTGACGCAACCGACAACCCCTTCACCAGCCTCTCGCCACCCGGCTCTACCGCATCCGCCGCCGCCGCTGCCGCCGCCGCTGCAGCCGCCGCACACGCCGCCGCCGACGTCACGACGGCCTCGGTGTCGTTCCCGCTGTCGCTACCCCCCTTCTACACGCACGACCCCGCACTCTGGTTCTTCCAGGTCGACGCTGCGTTTTCTGCCGCCAACATCCGCAGCCAGCGTACCCGCTACTCCCGCATCATCTCTCTACTCCCGTATGAGATCCTCCTGCAGACATCGGACATCTCCCCCGACGCCACGGCCGCCTACGACGACCTCCGCGCCCGCCTCATCAATCTATACCAACCTTCCAAGATCGCACGTGTCGCAGCGCTCTCCCAGCCCCAACATCTCGGCGATTTGAAGCCCTCCCACCTATACCGTCGCCTGCGTCATCAGCTACACGACGTCGTGACGGCCGACATCGCACGGACTTTCTGGCTGCGAGCCCTCCCCCACCCCATCCAAATGGCGCTCGCCAGCCACCTCGACGGCCCGGACGAGCCGCTGCTCCGTCTCGCCGACACAGTACACGACCTCGCCGCGGCCGCCAGCGTCACGGAAGTCGCCGCGCCCCGCACCCCCACCCCGCGCAGGGACCGATCACCGTCTCAAGAGCGCCGCCGGCCCCCCTCCCTCCACCGGCGCCGCTCCCTCTCCGTCGATCGCCGGCCAACCCCCTCCACCGACCACCGACGCCAGCGCTCGTCCGACCGCCGCACCGTCTCCCCCTCGCAGCAACGAAGAGGGAGGTCCCCGAACACGACAGCCCCCTCCTCCTCCGCGCGCCCCGCCAGGACCTACCTCCCAGCGGACCCCCCCCCACCGATGTTTCTACCATGTTAACTTCGGTGGGGAGGCCCGCAAATGCCAGCCCCCCTGCTCCTACTCCTCCAAGCAGGGAAACGCGGACGCCCGCCGGTAAATCCGGCGGGCCCCCCTCCTCGCCAACACGGGGGGGACCACCACCAACCCCTCCCCGCCCGCATTCACACCACCACTACCACGCCTCGCTACCCCTCCTACGCCGCCGCCACGGCTGCCAACCTCCCGGCCGCATCTGCCGGCGCCGCAAAACACGCCACCTCCCCATCAACTGACACCCCACCCCGAGTCAGCCCCTCCAAGCCCGCCTCCAGGGCAGCCAACCTTCCGGCCGCCACTAGCGCCGCCGCTACCGTTCCCCCACCCCGGAACGGCCCCTCCAAGCCCGCCTCCAGGGCAGCCACCCTTCCGGCCGCCACTAACGCCGCCGCTACCGTTCCCCCACCACGGAACGGCCCCTCCAAGCCCGCCTCCAGGGCAGCCACCCTTCCGGCCGCCACTAACGCTGCCGCTACCGTTCCCCCACCACGGAACGGCCCCTCCAACCCCGCCCCCAAGGCAACCACCCCTCCGGCCGCCACTCGCGCCGCCACTACCGTTCCCCCTCCCCGGAACGGCAAAAAAACACCCCGTGTCTCCTTCGCGGAGGACCAACCACCGCCATCGCACCCGCCCATCACCTCGGACGAAACAAGCCCCTCCCATCCGACAGACCCCAACACCTCAGCCATTCTACCGCACTCCGCCCCAGCTCACCAACGCCTGTTCCTCAAATGCTCAAAAACACACGTCCCGTTCCTCGTCGACACAGGGGCGGCGCTCTCCATCTTCCCAAATAATATTCTCCGGCGACAGGCGCGTTGTTACCGGCAACTCCTCTACGCCGCCAACGGTACCACCATCCCCTCGTACGGGACGTACCGCTCATCAATCCATATGAGCGGGCTCGCGTACGAGTGGGAATTTACCGTGGCGGACGTGGAGAAAGCTATCCTGGGGGCCGACTTCCTCGCATATTTCGGCCTCCAGGTAGACGTCCGTAACGCGCGCCTGCTCGACCCCTCCACCCAGAAACCCATCCCCGGGTTTATTCATGCTGTAGATCGCCCCCCATCCCAATTTGAACAACTCCTCCTACAATACAAACCCCAGCGCCGCCCCTCGGCTCACATCTCACAGACCCAGCACTACATCGAAACCTCTGGCCCCCCAATATCCGCAAAAGCACGCCGCCTCCACCCCCTCCAACTCTCACAGGCCCGCAAACACTTCGATAACCTCATCAAAGAAGGCATTATCCGCCCCTCCAAATCCCCGTGGGCTTCTCCACTACATATTGTGCAGAAGCCTAACGGGGATATCCGCCCCTGCGGCGACTACCGCCGCCTCAATGCACGAACAACCCCAGATCTCTACAACGTCCCGCATCTCCGTGACTTCTCTTCCCACCTCCACAACACAACCATCTTTTCAACACTCGACATCTCTAGAGCCTTCCATCACATTCACATCTACCCTCCTGACGTACCTAAAACAGCCATCATCACCCCTTTCGGCCTGTTCGAATATATTAAAATGGGTTTCGGCCTCCGTAACGCTGCCCAGACATGGCAGCGTTACATGGACAACATTCTACGAGGCCTACCCTTCGTATTCTGTTTTTTGGACGACGTACTGATCGCTTCCCGGGACCCGAAGGAACACCTCGCACACCTGAAACAGGTACTCGACATCTTCGCCGCCGAGGGCCTCACCATCAACTCTCCGAAATGTGTTCTCGCCCAACCCTCCGTCCGCTGCCTCGGCCACCAGGTTTCGTCCGAAGGGATAAAACCCCTACCTGACAAAGTGCACACCCTCACCGACTTCCCACAACCCCACACTGTCTCAGAACTCCGCCGTTTCCTGGGTATGTTGAACTTTTATCGTAGACACATCAAACACGCAGCACAACATCAACAACCACTCATACACGCTATCCCACAACCGGCCAAGAAAAACGATAAACGCCCCATTTCCTGGACCCCCACCCTCACAACCGCCTTTCAACAATGCAAACAGGACCTAGTAGACGCCGCTCTATTGGCCCATCCCGATCCCCATGCCCCCCTCTCCATCACCACGGATGCGTCCGACTGGGCCATCGGGGCAGTCCTCCACCAACACACCGGCGCCACCCCCCAACCCCTCGGCTTTTTCTCTAAAACTCTGTCCCCAACACAAAAAAATTACTCCACCTTTGACAGAGAACTCCTCGCCATCCACGAAGCCATCAAACACTTCCGTGACTTCGTGGAGGGCAGGCAGTTCTCTGTCATCACCGACCATAAGCCCCTCACCCACGCCCTCCTCCAAAACCGAAAATCAGCCTCCCCCCGTCGCCTCCGGCAACTCGAATTTATCGGACAATTCACGTCCGATATTCGTTATTTGCCGGGGGCCGACAACTGCGTCGCCGACGCCCTCTCCCGCCCCACCCCTGCGCCGGTGGCGGAGTTACTGCCCTTCCCTTCCCCGCAAACCCTCAAACACCACCAAAATCCTACTTCCGATCCCGCACTTTCCAACCTCATCTCCGCCTCAAAATTGGAACAGCTGCCTCCCCTCGATCTCTGGTGCGACGTATCGGCCGATTCACCGCGCCCGTACGTCCCACCGGAGCTGAGGAGGCAGTTGTTCCTCCATTACCACTCCCTCCATCATCCCGGCATTCGGGCGAGCCGGGACCTCATCAAGACGCGGTACTTCTGGCCCCATATGAACACAGATATCCGTACCTGGGTTCTAGGGTGCCAGAAGTGCCAGCAGTTCAAGGTCTCGGCTCACCCCCATGTACCTCCTCAACCCATCCCCGATTCCCTCCCGTGGGAACATGTCCACCTGGATCTGGTCGGCCCTCTTCCCCCCTCCGAGGGGAAGAGGTACTGCCTCACCATGATCGACCGTGCGACAAATTGGGTAGAGTGTATCCCACTCGCCCACATTACCGCGGACGCCGTCGCCGCGGCCTTCCTCAATCAATGGATCAGCCGCTACGGCTGTCCGCGGACACTCACGGTCGATCAGGGGAGGCAGTTTGAATCAGCCCACTTTGCCGACCTGCTCCGTTCCCTCGGGATTCAGAAAATCCGCACCACTCCTTATCACCCTCAATCCAACGGGAAAATAGAGCGGTGGCACTCGGTCCTCAAGCAAGCCATCTCCACATCAGCCACTTCCCCCTCATGGACCAAAACCCTCCCCTACGTTTTGCTTAGCCTCCGCACTTCCGCCCGTCCTTCAGACAACACAAGTCCCGCACAACACGCTTTCCGAGACCCCATTCGTTTACCGGCCGACATTTTCCCTCCACACAACACCCCGTCCATTAACAGGGAACCGTTACACACCTCAACACCGACAAACGACACCACTTACCCAAAACGCTTTTACACTTCCACGCATATGTACTTGAAAGAGCCCGGCATGCATAAAACCTTTCAGCCCCTTTATGCCGGGCCCTTTCAAGTCATCCGCACAACACCAACCACCGCGACCCTGCTAATGGACGGGAAACCCCACACCGTCCCTTTCGCCCGCTGCAAACCCGCCCCTGTTCTCCCTCAACCAACGTCAACTATCAGTCTCCCGCCGTCTGTTTGCCATGCAACATCTCTCTCCACCCCAACAGTCTCCCCCGTCGCCGTTTCCGGATTTCGATTCGGATCCGGAAATGGCGGCCATACTCCGGGACGTTTACGTCCCGGACCCGCTCTCCCCCCTACCCCCTTCGCCCAGACCAACATCATCGCTTCCGTTTTTCCCGCAAAGGATTTCCGGACTACCTCCCCGGCCCCGGCGGTGGAAGTACCCCCAGTGGCGCATACTGCGCGAATTTCGCGCAGCGCAAGCCACCGGGGTACACCCCCCCTACACCCCGATCGACCCTCTCATGGCCCCGCTCCTCCACGAATTTCGCCTCACCCTACTTATGCCACCCCCACCGCCCCTTCCAACCATCAATCCCCCCGTCTTCAACGAACCCCCGCCCCCCAAATTTCAACCCCCTCTTGCTCCTCCCCCTTTTTCGATTTTCGACCCCCCAATTTTAAATTCTACCCCACCAACACCCCAACCCACCAAACCCACAACACCCCCTCTTCCCCCACCTCCGCCGGGGATATCCGAAATAGTTTCCGCCGGGACAAAACGGTCCGGGCGGCGCAACAGACGACGGGAGCGTCCCTCGCCCCGCGTCCCGGCGGCCAAGTCCCCCGCCCCGCTCTGAGAAATCACGGCGGGGCCTTGAGATTTCGGGACAGTGTTTGTGTTCCATTATCCCACAGACACTGTACCGAACCTCACAGCCCCGCCGTGGCCACCTCGTCGCAGCGGGCACCATCCACATCCTACCACACACTACAATCTACCATTTCACTCCACCCACACACTCACTACACTTCACCACACACAACCCACACCCAGGGAACGGCGGATCTCGCAACCCCGCTCCAATCTGTCTCCCCTACAACTGTACATACCTGTAAATACCTGTAAATACCACTTGTAAATACCTTGAAATACCAATCTATCACCATATCATCATCTATCATCATCTATCTATCTATCATCATCTATCATCATCATCATATCATCATCCATCATCTATTGTACATATTGTCACTTCATCAATTTTTACTCATCACCATCGGTATCCTCATTGTACATATCTCTCCCATCACCAATTTTTGTCATACTAACTTATGTCTACTTATGTCTACTTATGTCTACTTATACTACTCTATGTCACGCTACCTGTATATAACCCTAGATTTAAGACACCACCGGTCACGCTTCTGCCCTCAGCACTGCAATTGTTTGTTTCAGCCTTCAGCTTCTGTATACTTGCGCCTTCAGCTCCCCTCTTGTTTCCGCAGCCCTCAGCCCCTGTCACCTTGAGCCTTCAGCTACCTCAAACATTGGTTCGAACTGGGGGGACCTCTGTCGTGAGTCCCTCCCGGGAACACTCCACTAGCAACCTTAAAGCTCTCACCAATATTCCTATGTAAAACTTACCTTCCGCTAATAAACATCTGAGTGGGGAGACAGGCAACAGAATCCGGGGGACACAACCTGGAGCCCCACTACCAGCTCCCAACAGGGAGCTGGAGGGAGAGGACTCCAAGTCCTATATAACCCCGGATCCTGGAGCTTTAGCTTCATTCGACACTTCCTCTAACCAGCTCTCTCTTCTCTCTCTACCTTCCTCCTCCCAGATGCCTGGTGGTATCCGCCGCTCTGGGAATTCACCTCCTACCTTTTCCCCTTGTCTACATCGGTGGATATCCGCCGCCTAGACAAGCACCTTCCTTCACCTACATCGGTGGATTACCGCCGCCTAGGTGAATTTCCTTCCTCTCGCCTACATCGGTGGATTACCGCCGCCTAGACGAGATTCCTTCCACTCACCTACATCGGTGGATTACCGCCGCCTAGGTGAACTTCCTTCCTCTCACCTACATCGGTGGATTACCGCCGCCTAGGTGAAATTCCCTCGCTCTCCTCTATTCACTCCTTCACGCCACCGTGATGATAAATTCAAATTCATCACAATGATGAATCTTGTTGATGAGGCGTCGGTGTTGGTGAAAGAGGCTGCGTGTGAGCTGTGTAGTTGCCGTGTAGGTGGGTGGCTTGAGGAGTTCGTGGTGTCTTGCCGTCGTGTGTTAGCGGCGGCTGCGGTGTGGGATGCGTGAACGTGCTCGGATGCGGTCCAGCTGGAAGCGTCGAGGGCGATGTCTAGGAGAGCGCTGGAACGGGCGGCTGGAAGAGGTGATCTTCTGAGGCGGCTTGAATGGCGAGGCAGGAGGTGCCGGAGCAGGTGACGTCGGCCACGCCTGGGTCCCAGTGAAGAAGGTGTCGGGAGAGGCCTGTGTCCCAGGGTGTGATAGGCCGTGTTTGTGACGGAAGACCAGGCGCTGTAGAGCTGCAGGTAAGTACGGCCGGGGCGCTGAGTCGGGCCAGTGTTACAGCTCTCTCGAGGACATGTTTTGTTGCTTCGAAGGCGGCTTCGGAGTCATGAGAGCAGTGGAGTAGGCGTTTATTATGTCGCTTACGGGCGGCCGTTCGATCGGGCAGATGTGTAACGCCGCTGGGTGTTACGATGTGGCCGAGGAATTCGACGGAGGTGCGGGCTAGTTGACACTTCGACTTGTTGACTTGGAGGCCGTATTTTGTTAGAGTATCGAGTAGTAATTTTACGTGTGTAAAATGTTCCTCGATATCTCTCGAAGCTACTGGAAGGTCTTTGTAGACGGTGGTCCTATTGAGAGGCTGCGTTGAAGGCCGAGGTTGTCGGTGGTGCTGGATCATCTGCAACACCTCGTTGACGGTAGCCACACGAGGAGGAGGGAGAAGGGTATGGAGGCGGTTCCAGTGTCTCCATTTTCTTCTTTGATGTTCCTGAAGGTGTGAATCCGAGGAACGAATGCTCCGTTGATGGTCGCTCTCGTTAAGTAGGCAGCGGAAACGGCGAGATGTTCTCTGGTTGGTTCGCTGGAGAGACGATAGCTGGTTGGTCGTGGATCTGACGAGTGGTGGAGGGCGTAGGCGGTTCGCTGTCGATCGCAGGAGGCGAGAAGCCGGGGCCAGAGGTGTATTAACTTCGCCGGTGTTGCTTTCGCAGAAGGCCGGGGCGAATGAGCGTGTCTCACGCCGAGTTGTCGCCGTAGGCTGAAGATCGCAGAGGGCGAGAAGCCGGGGCGAGAGGTGTATTAACATCGCCGGTGTTGCGTTTGCAGAAGGCCGGGGCGAAGAGACGGTCGCAGGAGGCGAGAAGGCGGTGTTGCATACGCAGAAGGCCGGGGCGAAGGTGTGTGTTGAGCCGTCGCAGGAAGCGAGAAGGCGGGGCGCTGATCGCTGAAGGCGGGAAACCGGTGAAGGTGCGTGTTGAGCCGTCGCTAGAGGCGAGAAGGCGGGACGCTGTTCGCCGAAGGCGGGAAGCCGGCGAAGGTGCGTGTTGAGCCGTCACTGGAAGCGAGAAGGCGGGGCGCTGATCGCAGAAGGCGGGAAGCCGGCGAAGGTGCGTGTTGAGCCTTCGCTAGAGGCGAGAAGGCGGGACGCTGTTCGCAGAAGGCCGGAAGCCGGTGAAGGTTGCGTGCTCGTCGTCGGGCGCCGCCGCCTCGCCGGCGATCGTAGTAGGCGAGAAGCTGATGCGAAGGTGAAGGTGCGTGTTCTACGTCGGGGTGACCAGTGTGATGATCCAGCGGGAGCTAAAAGTAGGAATAAATACACGAGACTACTTGAGTCGGTTTGTGTGGTCAAATGACAATTTATTGGCAGTTCACAGCTTCTTTTATACCCCTTGATACATCCCCAGAGAGGGGTAGGGGAACCCCGCTCTGGGAAGCCGTTAGACGCGGCTTATAATGCAAGCGACGCTATTTACATAGTGTTAGGGAGCAGCCGATCACCACAGGTATAATTATTATATATGTGATAAAATTATTACAGCATAATAATAACTATAGCACATTACCTACCCACATACGCTAATATATTATACAGTCCCTAAATAGGGAGTTTCGTCAGAAAAAACTTTAAAAAAAACCTGAATTCTTGGAGAAATGGTAGGTAGTTCGAAGCCCGTTTACAAAAATAGCGTTTTTTTAATGCGGGAGATTGAAAGTAAACATCCCGTAGATGTTTACTTGCGGTGGTGAGGCCAAATGTGGTGGCGAAGACGGCCGACTATACCCGAGCGCCAGGGGGCGGTTTTTCAAAATTCAACTCTTGGAATTTATCCGAATTTTCTTTCAACACAGCGTCCTGGGTAGTGGGTTCTCACTACTACTGGTTAAAAACATGGTTTTTATTAATGACGTTTTAAGATTGTAGGCTGAAGTATAAATGTACTATTTTATGAAGGTGAGCGATTTCCAAAACGGCAGATGTTTTTAGAAGGGGTTGGAGGCCAGAAATTAATATAAATGACTAGAAGTTGAAAAGGCTGCAAACTATTACACAAAGGTTTACTACTATGTATCTGCATAGATAGCGTCTATCTGAGCGTAGTGAGCTTCTGCGTAGATCACTGTTTTCTGTGGTCAATTCCCTCGAGCCCACAGGAAAGCCCTAAATCGAGTACCTACTGAAGCCGAGCCCCGGAATAAGTTTCCTACAATTGCGTGGGATTCAATCATCCAATAATTAATTATTTGTAGTTATTCATGAATCATAAGATAAATAATAGACCGCTGTGTAATAAATAACATACCTCTATCGGTGCCCCTTCTACATAGATACCTACTATAATGAACAGTTTTGTAACAAGTGACCGTTGTGTAATAATTTGCCCATTAATAATACTTCAACGGTTGTTCAAGTTTCAAAAGTACCTAGCAACAAAATCCAGCCCCTTCTACGTAGACAGTATAATGAACCGTTGTGTAATAATCTACCGCTGAGTAATAATTTACCGTTGTGTGTAATAATTTAACCATCAATGTTTTGTTCAACGTTTGTTGAAGTTCTAAAAGTACCTATCAAAAAAATCCAAAAGATCCATCATTTTCAAAGGAAATATCACAGAACAACCAACTCGGCTTCATTCAGGCGCTCTCTAGCGATGATATCTGGGCCGGATTTATTCACGATCGCGTTGACGGAGCTTTCCCGTGCAAACGAACGGCTGGTCGTACAATGCTCCGAGTGGTCTCAAAAAATTCTTTAGTTCAAAATCTACTATTTAAAAACGTAAAAAAAACCCATACCCTTCAAGTGAAAGTTTTCGAGCTATGACGTTCTGAAAATTGCAACCCCTATTTTGAACCCCTAGATGACTCATAGTAACGCCGAGCTTCGAGGACCAACTAGATCCCGAACGGGACCTATAAACCAAATTTCATCAACTTTGGTTGATGGTAACTAAGAAAAGTGCTCAGTATGGCGTACGGCGGATAGACAGAAATTTTTTTATTGCATTTCAAACCATCAAATTCTGAGGCGGGGGGGGGGGGGGGGGGGGGGTTAAACTTTTTGTCTTCATGCTCGATTCCAAGGGTTCAGTATTGAAAATATTTAAAAAACTGCAAAAATTTGCTTAAATAGCCTCGCTGCTTGACGAGTGTTTTTATAATACGAGTATTGTTTCAGCTCAGTTCCCCACTGTCTCGCTTTTCCATCACAGTGAAATTAATTTGACTCAGTTCTACTTTTCTATTTTATACCTATTGAAAGTAGGTACCTAATGAAAGTATTAAAAATCCCTATTGTCCTATTAGTATAGACCCAGCTCGAATTACCACTGTTCCACACGGAACAAAACACAATTAACAGGCTCAACGCAAAAACGCTGCGAATTATTACACAACAGTTTGCTATTTACCTGTATAGATGCTCCTTCTGCGTAGACCACAGTTTTCTGTGGTCAATACCCTCGACCTCCCCCAGGAAAGCCCTAAATCAGTACTGGAGCTGGCCCGGGAATAAGTTTCATACTTAAATGCGCGGGATTCAATAATTCAATCATTCATCATTCATCATGTTTTGTAGCTATTCACGAAGCATAAGGTAAATAATAAACCGTTGTGTAATCATTTACCTGTATAGATTCTCCTTCTGCGTAGATAGTATAATAAACAGCTGTTAATAATTTACCGTTGTGTAATAATTAACCGTTGCGTAGTAATTTACACAATAATAAACCGTTGTGTAATAATCTACAAATAATAACGGTTGTGTAGTAATTTACCTGTATAGATGCCCAAAATCGAGTATTGCGCCAGCCCGTGAATCATATTCATGAAACACAACGTTTATTCAAGTTAAAAAGTACCTATCAACAAAATCCAAAAGGTTTGGTTTATTATTTTCAATAATGAACCTTTGGAATCGAGCATGAACCCCCCCCCCCCCCCCCCCCTCAAAATGTCAAGGTTTCCGTTTCAAGGTATTTGTAGAATCCGTAAATGCAATAAAAAAAATTTCTGTCCGTCCGCCGTACTTCGCACTTTTCTTAGTTACCTACCACGACCAAAATTGACGAAATTCGGTTTATAGGTCCCGTTTGGGGTCTAGCTGGTCCTCGAGACTCGGTATTAGGAACAGTGACGAAGGAGACTTACCGATGGTATCCTCCTCCATGGCTATACACTTCATACAACCAGTAACGCTCAGGGAACTGAAAAATGAAATTCGCAATCCCAAAACGAACAAAGATCCTGGATATGATATCATTATAGGAAATGTAATTAAGCATCTTCCAGAGGAAGGCATGCGAATGCTATTGTATGTGATACACGCGGCATTGAGACTGAAATATGTACCCCGCTGCTGGAAAGCGGCAGAAGTTATCATGATACTGAAACCTGGGAAAGAATCCAAGAATAAAGAGTCCTACCGACCTATATCATTGCTACCAGTAGATATTTGAGAGATTAGTGAGTTCAAGAGAAAGAGCTAATATCCGACCTCCAGTTTGGATTCAGGGAAAAACGCTCTACCATAGAACAAGTGCATGGCGTAAGTGATGTAATAGAGAATTATCTAGAAAAGAAACAAGTTTGTGCAAGTATCTTCCTGGATGTTTCCCAAGCTTTTGGAAAAATCTGGCATTAAGGGTTAGAGTACAAACTTGAGAGACTGACCAAAGCCATTTTTTCAAATGTTGAAATCATACCTTACTGAAAGACATTTCAGAGTGAAACACGAAGGAGAGTACTCCAGTCTTAAGAAAATAAGGGCAGGTGTCTCTCAAGGCCCTTAATATACCTTCTGTATACACGAGATGTACCTAGCAATGAAAACACGACAATCGTGACGTCTGCTGATGATACTGCCATACTTGTGGTTGGTGACTCAGTAGAGGAAGCAACTAGGAAATTACAGCATTGTGTTGATAATGTAAGCGCCTGGATAAAAAAATAGCGACTCAAGCTTAATGAACTGAAATCTACTCATACCAACTTTAACGAACAAGAACGTAACAACGATACCAGTCATGAGGATGAACAAAAGATTGCCCTCCTACGCTAATACAGCAAAGAATTTAGGGATGACTCTTGATGCAAAATGTAAGATAGAAGGAATATGTGATTTTAAAAAAATGCAGTTAAATATCAAGTTCAAAAAATGTACAGGCTTGCTCGGCAGGTATTCTGAACTATCTGTACAGAACAAATTGTTGAATGCTCTTCAATTGTCACGTAGGTGCATGGATAAGAAAGTCCATGGGAAGGAATGCGCTGGAGTGGCAGCATTGTGCCCTAGCGGCAGTTCTTCAAAACTAAAAACTAAAGAAGGCACATTGTAATACTGTAATATTGAGGTTAAAATGTACTGCTTGGGATCTCGTTCCCGTTTTAATAGAAGTTCTGTAAAACGCGTAAAAAACCAGTGGTGTAGTTGTGATTTTCAGTGTTTTCAGTAGGTAAGTCGGAAAACATTGAGTAAAACCGGGTTTCGTTATTCAAAGTATCTACTCCAAATTTGTGGTAAGTCCTTTTGTGTTACATTTCCGAATAAAACCATGATGGACGAATTATCCTCGTTACCTACTTCCCCGTGTCGAAAAACTGACGGGCAGATCGTCATTTCCAAGTGGGAAATTCGATGTGACTGTTTTGCTGAAGGCAGCTGGCCTTTACGAAATCGTGACCGGCAAAGCGGTCACGAAAGAAGAGGATTCGGCTGATGATAAAGCTCAGTGGTGAACGATGGATGCAAAGGCCAAAAGATATAAATAGTTCTTACGGTTGATCGAAAAACCAAAATTCATGTCATTTATTGCGTTACTACCCCCTCTGCGATGTATTACAAATTGGTTAGCTCACATTGAATAGAAGTCCCACCATTGCGCTGATGGGCGCAACTCCAGCCGGAAAATGGTTTGGTAAGAAACCCACTTTGAAAATCTTCAGATGTTTGGGGCGACTGCCTACTTCAAAGACCTGAACCACCTTAAGAAGCTAGATAGCCGTTCCAAGAAAGGTATCCTGATTGTCCCTATAGATAGGTACAGGATTTGGGATCCTTTCAAGAAACCATAGTGGAATCAACAAACGTTCGGTTTGACATCTCTAAAACCTCGGAAATTTGTGGAAGTAACACTGGAACAACTGAGCTGATCTTGACAGACAGTGGAATAGACAACAACGACGATTCTCCCTGAAGGTTGCAGATGTTGAAAATTCTGAAACCACGAAAATAATAATCAAGAAGTCGACAATGAGGTTGAAAAATCAAGATAACCAGGAAAACAATGTGGCTAACGAAACTGGAGAATTCGTTACTCCTATAGAATCCACAGAAAAGAAAAAGAATGCCAGGGACGTGGAAAGCGAATTAAGAAGCAACCAAAAAAACTTACAGATTTTGTTATGATGTCATACCATGAAGCAGTAAATTCTGAGGACAAGGGGCAAATGGATTGACGCAATAAATGAAGAAAAAAAGCTCTAGCCTCAAATAATACATGGAAACTGGTAAGTAGAGAGGAAGCCAAGAACAAAAAGATCGTGACGAGTCGCTGGGTATTCAAAGTTAAAGGACGATGGGCATTACTGCACCAGACTGGTTGTACGAGGCTGTCAGCAGCGTGAATGCATCGATTTCCACGAAGTTTTTAGCCCAGTCATGGGTGGTGATGCACTCAGGGTCACGATGACACATAGTGCGAAAAAGGGATATCACCTCATGAAATTCGACGTCAAAACGGCTTTCCTTTATGGTACAGTAAAAGAAGAATTCTACATGGAGATGCCAGATGGATAAATTGAAAACTCAAAAATATGCAAATTAGAAGAAGCCCTGTATGGACTCCGTCAAACTCCTGCCTGCTGGAACAAGAGACTGACAAGGACTCTTCAAAGGATGGGTCTCAAACCATTGAAAACATAACAGTGTGTGTTTGTGAACATGGATCACACCATGTTCTTAGCAGTGCACGTAATTGCTGGAAAAAATTTAGAAAAACTACATGAAGTTGTGAAAACTCTCGAAAAAGAGTTCAAAGTTATTGCTTTTGAAAATCCTGATACTTACCTGGGATTAGACATCATTAGAACCGATAGTCATCTAAAACTGTCACAAAAGGGCTACGCTGACGCTGTTGTTGGAAAATACCCTATGGAAGTTGCCAAACCTGCTCTTCCAATAGCCAGTGACAAGAAACCTCCTGATGAAAATGATGGAACTAAGAAAATAGTTTTTCCCTATAGGGAAGCAGTAGGAAGTCTCCTGTATTAATCTGCAAAGACGAGACCTGATCGTGCTCTATCAGTTGGGCTTTGTGGAAGACACGTTAAAAAACCCCGTATCACTGATGTGCAGAATATCAAGAGAACCCTGAGGTACGTCAAGCAACTGCTGACCTTGGAGTTAATTGTCATTAACAGTGATTGTTCAGAAAGGCTAGTAGCTTACTGCGACGCTGACTTTGCAGGAGATGTGGACAGTAGAAAAAGCACGACCGGATTTGTGATTTTCTACAGTGATGGACCAGTGAGTTGGACCTCACGGAAACAGCCAGTTGTGGCCACCAGCTCTACAGAAAGTGAATACATAAGTGCTGCAGAATGTGCTAGAACAGTGATTTACTTGAAAAACTTTCTGGAAGAACTTTCAGGAAAGGAAGTTCTGACAGAACTAAACATTGACAACCAGAGTGCCATGGATTTGATAAATAATGGTGTTCTCAACAGAGGTTCTAAACACATAGACGTCAGATATCACTATATCAAGGAGAAGGTTAATGAAGGACTTATCCAAATCAGGTACTGTCCAACTGGAACTCAGATTGCCGACATCCTAACCACACCTCTGTTGGGCGAAAAATTCCAGTTCTTCAAACAAAGTTTAGTGCAGTGACAAAGCGAACTTGAAAAATTGATGTGGTACGTTTTTACTAGAAATGAAAAAAAAAAAAATTTATCTCATGTATTGTTTAAATGCCTAAATGCTGATTTGAAATTTCAGTGACTGATTATGATTCATACTGAAAGATTTAAAATTTTGAATGATTGAAATGGCAAATGATATGAACAATGAATACTTTGATTTGCAATGATTTTTTGGAAATGTTAAACAGTGGTGCTTTCATGATGAAGGTTTTAGGTAATTATTGATGCTCTTAAAGCACATACCTACATTTTCTCTTGAATATGCTTGTTCAAGTAAAGAACTGATATGATGAGACCGACTTATGTCATTTTACACCTGAATGTTTTGTAAATAAGTGGTAGGTGTTCAAAAATCATGTTTAGAGTTTACTGATCTTTTTTTTTTTCAAACTATTTTTTGCCAAGCATCAATTAGGGAGGTGTGTTGAATGCTCTTCAATTGTGACGTAGGTGAGATAGGTGAGATGGCTGGCAAGCCATCAAGGCCGTGACCATATCGGAGAGCCAAGGCATCTCTGAACTGGCTTGCCGAGAGATCAAAGAAATCCGAGGCCAGAGGAACTACAGTAAGCCAGTGCGACGCTCTCCCCTCGACTACCCTTTCAACTGTGCGTCTTTGGGCTGGTGGCAGTCTAGTCAAGCATTCCTTGCTTGACCTTGAGTCCCTTTCTTGATTTTTCTTGCGAGCCTCCAGCTGAACCTTTTGCGCATGTGTCCTGTGTCCCTGCAGATCGAGGCTGGTTCCTTCACATATAGCTGATGTCAGTTTTTCTGTTGCCGCAACTGATGTGTCCCAGGCCCCCTCAGCAGTCAAGACTGGGTTCCTTATCCCTAATCCCCCAACCCGTGCTGGCAGCTCAAGCAATGGTGCTTCCCCTAATGGCACCTCACGCCCCATGATAGCAGGAGTCAGTTCTCCCCGGATGATTTCCAAAAGTGGCTGGAACTCTTCACAGCATCCTTCAACCACCCTCTGCACGAACCCCCACTCATGTTGCAGTGACTTTGTGAAGGCAGCATGGGCAGCCTGAGGGCTCTTCTTGGCAGCAATGGCGAACTGTCGGACACAATTGACCCACTCCCTCACTTTTTCCTCCACATATTCCCGCTGGGCTTGTGGCAAAGAGCCACCAATAACTCCCCCAAGAAAACGATGGGCGTGGGAAATTTTTATGTGCATGTCCCCAAACAGCTGTTGGGCCTCTTGTTCCTTACCGGGTTTCACTATAAGGACGCTTTTGGCTGGTTCTGGAAAGTAACCCCATTTAGGCCCTTCATTCCTTAGCTTGTCGAACCAAGCTCTGATTGCATGCAATGACCCCACACAAGCAGAGTCATCAGCATACCAATTCTGATGACAAGTCTGCACCTTCATACTTCGGATCAGTGGAAGCGTCCCTACTGCATACATCAACATCCCGAGCGGGTCGCCTTGAGTTGTCCCCTCTTTACTGAGGATTTGGGAGTTGCTTCCTCGGAATAAAATGAGTGCATACCCTCGGTAGGTGTTAAAAAGGAAACGAGCACATCTGGGCCATAAAATTCGTGCATTCCATAGAGCTAGCGGTCTACTCATAGCATTGAATGCGTTGGTGGCGTCCACAAGCAGCGCGCCTTTGTCGCCTTCTTGAAAAAGTGCAGTCATGGCGTGAATGGCTCCTTCAACCCCTCCGCCTGTTCCTGCACAGAGCTGATCCGCTCCACATTCTTCCTGCAGGTCTGCTACGGTGATCATTGCCATGGTTTTGGCCAAAATCCTTTGAAGAAGTTCCCCTACTCCAATTGGCCGTACTCCTGGGCACTTATCCAGAGCAACGGCTCGTCGAGCCAACAACGCCCTGATGCTACTCCATGGGACAATTCCATTTGCGAGGCGTCGAGTGAGCAGGGCCACACTCTCTCTCAGTCGAACACTGTGCTCGCCATACCGCAAGAGCATGTTCCGCCACTGCTCCGCATCAGTACCACTTGGGCCTGCCGATCCCCTTAGACCTCTGGCCACCCTTTCAATATGCTGGCCACTGACGTCGACCTCTATCATTGCGGGGAGGTTGTCGCACTCGATGAAGGTATCTCGGACTGGTACCTGCTGATCAGGGTGTTTGCTTTGAAGAACTTCTAGTACAGTGCGTCCATCCTCTAGCTTGTCGTCGGGACTCAGAACTCCACCCTTCCCATCTCGATCTGTGATCCATCTGGAGGCATCCCTCATCTTCCCCTGAAGCACTAGACGGGTGAATATCCGTATCCGGTGGTCCTCCGCCTCTTGAGCGTCCCTCTTGGGGTCTTTCAGGGTTCGATTGCACCGCTCGGCCTCTTTCAGTAGTTCTCCATATAGCCCTTGCCGCCACATCTCCATTCGCCGTTCAAGCAGGCGTCTGACATCTGCCCCTTCGCTGATACTCCTTTCACGCTGGAGGATCGTAGCACAGAGAAAGAAAATCCTCTCTGATGAATTGGACCCATCTCCCACTGCCTGAATTTCGATCGTCAGAAGGTCCACGAAATGTCGACCAACGGCCCCCTGAGGTAATAGATACTGCCTGCCCCGAAGTCGCATGGCCTTTCTCCACAACTCGCCCCACGTGGGGTCGTCTTCTCCTGCGCTGTTGAGCAAAGGTGCCCCAAAGCCTGCTTGGAAGAGATCTTGAATTGGGTCGGCTAGATTCTGTGTTGGGTCAGCCAGATTCTGTGTCGGGTCAGCCAGATTTTGTGTTGGGTCAGCCGGAGTCTGTGTCGGGTCAGCCAGAGTTTGTGTTGGGTCAGCCGGATTCTGTGTCGGGTCAGCCAGATTGTGGGTGAGCCCAGAAGTACTTTGTGGAGGATTTGGGACCATGTCCGTATTGAAGCGTTGAGGAGCTCCATCGGTATAGGGAAGTTGAGCCAGAGCCCTCACACATGAAGGAGATTTTGATAGATGAATATTTAAACTTTTGAAAGTCTTTTTACATGCTTGGCACAATGCTTTTGGTCGAGACGTTTGGTTAAAAATGCCAACTATCTCACATCCTGGGTTGGGTCCGAGTGAAGACGCAGTTCTCCGTCATTCGAGCGGTGTCATTGCGTCTCAGAGGGACTAGGCGGCCTGTCAAGGGCTTGCCCCCTGGTGGGGTGAACCGGTTGGGGATGGAGGATGGAGCTGCCCTACCTAGGGTAAGCTAGCAGGTTCCTTCCTTCCGTTGATTCTTCCCACTGCTACTCTGGCTTCCAGGCGTTGCTACTTGATGGAAGATGGCTGAGATTTGTTTGTTAATAAAAAATTTTGAGAGTATAAAAAAAAAAAAAAAAAAATTGTGACGTAGGTACTTGGATAAGAAAGTAATACATTCGGAAGGAATGCGCCTGAGTGGCAACATTGCGCCCTAAAACTAAAGAAGGCACATTGTAATATTGAGGTTAAAACATACTGTTTGGGATCTCGTTCCCATTCTAATAAAAGTTCTGTAAAACTAAAAAGGGGTTACAATTAATACCCGCTGGTCAAAAACTTTAACAAAAATTGCTCATCTACAAGCAATTATGGCATCCAGCTCTGGGGCTGTACTTATTAATTAATAGTCGTGGACCTGGACTTTGAAGATGGTGAAAAACAAAATGAGCATAACTTGGACAGGTTAATAGTCTATGAAGAAAGAGAAGGAAGAAATCAACAAGAGCGGCAGGAGTTGGCAACCGTAATTCACAATCGTGATTTATGGATTTAAAAATTTATTTACATACCTAGTAAACTGCACACCTACTCAAGTTGTAAAAAATATTAGCTGGACTGAACAAATTAAATATTTTATATAATTCTTATTATTAAACAAATCAGTTCCGTCATAATTTTTTTAAACTTTTATTAAACTACATAAAATAATAGTACATGCATGAAACTTGGTCTACTCAGAAGTTGAATATGAACACATAATTTATTATGTAAACCTAAACACTAAATTAACTTGATCCATTTGCCGAAACTAAGACCTTTGTTCTGACTTTTGTAGCCCCTCCAGTTTTTTTTTCAAGTACTCTCTCCGCACTCTTGCAGTCTGCCGTTGGTCCAAAACTACTAAGTGCTGTAATTCCGTGTACGTTAACGACTCTGTTTCTGCACTTTCTTTCTGCACGTTTCTTCGAGGCAGAAGGGATGGGGCTGTTGGCTCATCTGACCGCCGATTTGTAGAAATGGATTCCTCAATGGAATGCACAGAGGAAAAAGCTAAACTGGTAGAGCTGCTTGTCGAAGGGTTGAGCCAGACAGCGTCGCAGGGCTTCTACTTGGAACACCACACGCCAGCCCTTGGGTGCATTCCTTCCGAATGTATTACTTTCTTATCCATGAACCTACGTCACAATTGAAGAACATTCAACACACCTCCCTAATTGATGCTTGGCAAAAAATAGTTTGAAAAAAAAAAGATCAGTAAACTCTAAACATGATTTTTGAACATCTACCACTTATTTACAAAACATTCAGGTGTAAAATGACATAAGTCGGTCTCATCATATCAGTCTGTACTTGAACAAGCATATTCAAGAGAAAATGTAGGTATCTGCTTTAAGAGCATCAATAATTACCTAAAACCTTCATCATGAAAGCACCACTGTATAACATTTCCAAAAAATCATTGCAAATCAAAGTACCTATTCATTGTTCATATCATTTGCCATGTCAATCATTCAAAATTTTAAATCTTTCAGTATGAATCGATAGTCACTGAAATTTCAAATCAGCATTTAGGCATTTAAACAATACATGAGATAAATGTTTTTTTTTTTTCATTTCTAGTAAAAACGTACCACATCAATTTTTCAAGTTCGCTTTGTCACTGCACTAAACTTTGTTTGAAGAACTGGAATTTTTCGCCCAACAGAGGTGTGGTTAGGATGTCGGCAATCTGAGTTCCAGTTGGACAGTACCTGATTTGGATAAGTCCTTCATTAACCTTCTCCTTGATATAGTGATATCTTACGTCTATGTGTTTAGAACGTCTGTTGAGAACCCCATTATTTATCAAATCCATGGCACTCTGGTTGTCAATGTTTAGTTCTGTCAGAACTTCCTTTCCTGAAAGTTCTTCCAGAAAGTTTTTCAAGTAAATCAGTGTTCTAACGCATTCTGCAGCACTTATGTATTCACTTTCTGTAGAGCTGGTGGCCACAATTGGCTGTTTCCGTGAGGTCAAACTCACTGGTCCATCACTGTAGAAAATCACAAATCCGGTCGTGCTTTTTCTACTGTCCACATCTCCTGCAAAGTCAGCGTCGCAGTAAGCTACTAGCCTTTCTGAACAATCACTGTTAATGACAATTAACTCCAAGGTCAGCAGTTGCTTGACGTACCTCAGGGTTCTCTTGATATTCTGCACATCAGTGATACGGGGTTTTTTAACGTGTCTTCCACAAAGCCCAACTGATAGAGCACGATCAGGTCTCGTCTTTGCAGATTAATACAGGAGACTTCCTACTGCTTCCCTATAGGGAAAAACTATTTTCTTAGTTCCATCATTTTCATCAGGAGGTTTCTTGTCACTGGCTATTGGAAGAGCAGGTTTGGCAACTTCCATAGGGTATTTTCCAACAACAGCGTCAGTGTAGCCCTTTTGTGACAGTTTTAGATGACTATCGGTTCTAATGATGTCTAATCCCAGGTAAGTATCAGGATTTTCAAAAGCAATAACTTTGAACTCTTTTTCGAGAGTTTTCACAACTTCATGTAGTTTTTCTAAATTTTTTCCAGCAATTACGTGCACTGCTAAGAACATGGTGTGATCCATGTTCACAAACACACACTGTTATGTTTTCAATGGTTTGAGACCCATCCTTTGAAGAGTCCTTGTCAGTCTCTTGTTCCAGCAGGCAGGAGTTTGACGGAGTCCATACAGGGCTTCTTCTAATTTGCATATTTTTGAGTTTTCAATTTATCCATCTGGCATCTCCATGTAGAATTCTTCTTTTACTGTACCATAAAGGAAAGCCGTTTTGACGTCGAATTTCATGAGGTGATATCCCTTTTTCGCACTATGTGTCATCGTGACCCTGAGTGCATCACCACCCACGACTGGGCTAAAAACTTCGTGGAAATCGATGCATTCACGCTGCTGACAGCCTCGTACAACCAGTCTGGTGCAGTAATGCCCATCGTCTTTAACTTTGAATACCCAGCGACTCGTCACGATCTTTTTGTTCTTGGCTTCCTCTCTACTTACCAGTTTCCATGTATTATTTGAGGCTAGAGCTTTTTTTCTTCATTTATTGCGTCAATCCATTTGCCTTTGTCCTCAGAATTTACTGCTTCATGGTATGACATCATAACAAAATCTGTAAGTTTTTTGGTTGCTTCTTAATTCGCTTTCCACGTCCCAGGCATTCTTTTTCTTTTTCTGTGGATTCTATAGGAGTAACGAATTCTCCAGTTTCGTTAGCCACATTGTTTTCCTGGTTATCTTGATTTTCAACCTCATTGTCGACTTCTTGATTATTATTTTCGTGGTTTTCAGAATTTCAGTTTTAGAGATGTCAAACCGAACATTTCTTGATTCCACTATGGTTTCTTGAAAGGATCCCAAATCCTGTACCTATCTATAGGGACAATCAGGATACCTTTCTTGGAACGGCTATCTAGCTTCTTAAGGTGGTTCAGGTCTTTGAAGTAGGCAGTTGCCCCAAAGATCTGAAGATTTTTCAAAGTGGGTTTCTTACCAAACCATTTTTCCGCTGGAGTTGCGTCCATCAGCGCAATTGTGGGACTTCTATTCAATGTGAGCTAACCAATTTGTTATACATCGCAGAGAGGGTAACGCAATTCATGACATGAATTTTGGTTTTTCGATCAACAGTAAGAACTATTATCTTTTGGGCCTTTGCATCCATCGTTCGCCACTGAGCTTTATCATCAGCCGAATCCTCTTCTTTCGTGACCGCAGTGCCGGTCACGATTTCGTAAAGGCCAGCTGCCTTCAGCAAAACAGTCACATCGAATTTCCCACTTGGAAATGACGATCTGCCCGTCAGTTTTTCGACACGGGGAAGTAGGTAACGAGGATAATTCGTCCATCATGGTTTTATTCGGAAATGTAACACAAAAGGACTTACCACCAATTTCGAGTAGATACTTTGAATAACAAAACCGGGTTTTACTCAATGTTTTCCGACTCACTGAAAACACTGAAAATCACAACTACACCACTGGTTTTTTACGCGTTTTACAGAACTTCTATTAAAACGGGAACGAGAACCCAAGCAGTACGTTTTAACCTCAATATTACAGTATTACAATGTGCCTTCTTTACTTTTTAGTTGTGAAAAACTGCCGCTAGGGCACAATGCTGCCACTCCAGCGCATTCCCTCTGAATGTATTTGTCGTGAGTCCCTCCAGGAACCACTCCTCTAACAACTTAAGTTCTCGCTAATATTCAACCACGAAAGATAGGTTCCGCTAATAAACAGTACGAGTGGGGAGACAAGCCACAGGACCCAGGGTACACAACCTGGAGCCCCACCACCAACCCCTAACAGGGGGTTGGAGGGAGAGGACTCACTTTCCTATAAAACCCCGGATCCTGCGACTTTTGCTTCATTCGACACTTCCTCTAACCAGCTCTCTCTTCTCTCCTCCTACCTTGCTCTCTCTCCTTAAAAATATCCTAGATGACGGTGGTGGTCAGCCCATAACCGCCTAGGCAAAAACTCCTCTAAAAAGATTCCAGATGTCGGTGGTGATTCGCTCATAACCGCCTGGACACCTACTCCCCAAAAGATCCTAGATGTCGGTGGTGATTCGCTCATAACCGCCTAGGCAAATTCAACCAAAAACCTCTCCAAAAAGATCCCAGAGGTCGGTGGTGATCCGCTCATAACCGCCTGGGCAATTTCCCTCACACCACCGTGATGCCAATTTTAAATTCATCACAGTGGTGAACCCGACGTTCGCTCAACCTTCCTCCTTCCTCCTATTACATGTGTCAAACCCAGTCCAGTTTCAGTCTTTTAAATCAATTGTCAAATTCAAACTCAAATTTCAAGTGCAGTTCAGTTTAAATTCGCAGTTTCAAGTGCCCACTCGCCCGGAAACCACAACCCTCTCGCATCTCCGCTCGGCCGCACCACCTCTCCCGATCCTGCGAATTTCAAGTTTGATATTTTAAATTGAAATTTCGATTTTCACATTTCAGTTTGACACACCTGGACCATGGACTCTCCGCCACTTCCCGTCCTCAAGCCGGTGACACTCCAGGCCCCGACCGCCGCAACATCGGACGCAGCGGCCGCTGTTGCCAACCCCTTCTTCACCCTTTCACCTCCCGGGACCCTCTCACTGGCCACGCCAGCTGCGGTCACCGCCGCCGACGTCATGACCGCCTCTACGTCATTCCCCCTCTCATTATCACCCTTCTACTCACACACCCCGCCTTATGGTTTTTTCAGGTTGACGCAGCGTTCTCGGCCGCCGGCATCCGCAGCCAAAAAACTCGCTACTCTCGCATCATCTCCCTGCTGCCGTACGACGTCCTACTGCAGACGTCGGACATCTCCCCCGACGCTACCGCCGCATACGACGACCTCCGCGGCCGCCTCATTTCACTCTACCAGCCGTCGAAGATCGCACGAGTCGCCGCCCTGTCGCAACCACAGCAACTCGGCGACTTGAAGCCCTCCCACCTCTACCGACGCCTGCGGCACCAGCTGCAGGGGATTATGACCGCCGACATCGCCCGGACCTTCTGGCTACGTGCGCTTCCCCACCCTATCCAGATGGCGCTCGCCAGCCACCTCGACGGCCCGGATGAAGCCCTCCTACACCTCGCGGACACGGTCCACGACCTCGCCGCATCCGCATGCGTCGGCGAAATTCGCACACCCCGCACCATGCCTACCCCTCGCCAGCGAGAAGATTTCCCCGACCGTTGGCGCCCCCTCTCCTCGGACCGACGTCAAACCCCCTCCACTGACTTCCGCCGTCCACCCTCCTCGGAGCGCCACCGACCCCCCTCCACGGATCGCCGGCGCCCGAACTCTGCCGAACGCCGGACCACCCCACCTCCGGACAAGCGGCGCGACACCTCTCCGGATCGCTGACCCCCCCCCCCCCCCCACCGATGTTTCTACCACATCAACTTCGGTGGGGAGGCGCGCAAATGCCAACCCCCCTGCTCCTTCACCTCCGGGCAGGGAAACGCCGCCGCCACGGCTGCCAACCGCTCCGCCATGCCCCGCAGCGCCGCTACAACAACCACCCTATCAACACCCGTTCCCCCACTACCGAACGGCCCCTCCGCCCACATTTCCACCATCCAACATTTCATAGAGACCTCTGGCCCCCCGATAACCGCCAAAGCCCGCCGCCTCCACCCGTTGCAGCTAACACGCCACCATTTTGACCGCCTAATAGCGGATGGAATTATCCGCCCCTCTAAGTCCCCTTGGGCTTCCCCCTTGCACATTGTGCAGAAGCCCAATGGGGACATCCGCCCCTGCGGCGACTCCGCCGCCTCAATGCGAAAACCACCCCCGACCTGTACAACGTCCCCCACCTCCGAGATTTTTCATCCCACCTCCACAACATGACTGTATTCTCCACCCTCGATATCGCACGGGCGTTTCACCACATCAATATCCACCCCCCCGACATACCGAAGACGGCCATCATTACCCCGTTCGGCCTCTTCGAGTACGTAAAAATGGGATTCGGCCTCAGAAACGCTGCCCAAACGTGGCAGCGTTACATGGAGAACATTTTGCGCGGCCACCCGTTTGTATTCTGTTTCCTAGACGATGTACTGTTCGCCTCTCACACCCCAGAAGAACACCTTGACCACCTGCGCCAAATACTGGACATCTTCTCCGCCGAAGGACTTCAAATAAACACCGACAAGTGCGTCCTCGCTCAACCCTCCGTACGCTGCCTCGGTCACCTCGTCTCGGCCGATGGAATCAAGCCTCTCCCAGACAAGGTTCAAGCCATCTCCGATTTCCCCCAGCCCCGTACCGTCACGGAACTCCGCCGTTTTTTAGGTATGCTAAATTTTTACCGCCGCCACATAAAACACTCCGCCCAACATCAACAACCCCTCATAAATTCCATACCCCAGCCCACCAAAAAAAATGACAACCGCCCCATCACTTGGTCCCCCGAACTAACAGCCGCCTTTCAAACGTGCAAAAAAGACTTAGTAGCCGCCGCTCTTCTAGCCCACCCCGACCCCCACGCCCCCCTCTCCATCACCACAGACGCATCCGACTGGGCAATCGGGGCAGTACTCCATAAACACACCTGCGCCCACCCCCAACCTCTTGGGTTTTTCTCTAAAACCCTCTCCCCCACCCAAAAGAATTACTCCACGTTCGACAGAGAGCTCCTCGCCATCCACGAAGCCATAAAGCACTTTCGTGACTTCGTGGAGGGCAGGCAGTTCCCTGTCGTAACGGACCATAAACCCCTCACTTATGCCCTCCTCCAGAGTCGAAAGTCCGCCTCACCTCGTCGCCTCCGGCAGCTCGAATTTATCGGACAATTTACGTCCGATATTCGCTACTTGCCGGGGGCCGACAACTGCGTGGCGGACGCGCTCTCCCGCCCCACCCCCGCGCCGGTGGCGGAGTTACTGCCCTTCCCCTCCCCACAAATCCTAAAATCCCATCAACACCCCGATTCCGACCCAACCCTCTCTAACCTCATCTCCGCCTCCAAACTCCAACAGCTGCCGCCCCTGGAGCTCTGGTGTGACGTAACGGCCGACTCACCGCGCCCTTACGTCCCACCGGACCTCCGGCGGCAGCTCTTCCTTCACTACCACTCCTTACATCATCCCGGCATCCGGCTCGGACCTCATCAAGACGCGGTACTTCTGGCCCCACATGAACACAGATATTCGTAACTGGGTTCTGGGGTGCCAGAAGTGCCAGCAATTTAAGGTCTCGGCTCACCCCCATGTACCTCCTCAACCCATTCCCGACTCCCTCCCGTGGGAACACGTACACCTAGATCTGGTCGGCCCCCTTCCCACCTCCGAGGGGAAGAAATACTGCCTCACCATGATCGACCGTGCAACAAATTGGGTAGAGTGCATTCCACTCGCCCATATTACCGCGGACGCCGTCGCCGCGGCCTTCCTCAATAATTGGATCAGCCGCTACGGTTGTCCGCGGACAATCACGGTCGATCAGGGGAGGCAGTTTGAGTCCGCCCTCTTTTCAGATCTCCTCCGTTCCCTCGGGATTCAAAAAATCCACACCACTCCCTATCATCCACAATCCAACTGGAAAGTAGAGCGGTGCCACTCCGTTCTTAAACAAGCCATCTCCACTTCCTCCACATCCCCCTCATGGACCAAAACCCTCCCCTACGTTTTATTGAGCCTCCGCACTTCCGCCCGTCCTTCAGACAACACAAGTCCCGCACAAAACGCGTTTAAAGACCCCCTCCGCTTACCGGCTTACATTTTCCCCACACATCACCACCCGTCAATTAACAGGGAACCGCTACACAATACAACACCAGTCAATGATACCGCTTACCCGAAGCGGTTCTACACCGCCACTCACATGTACCTGAAGGAGCCCGGCATCCATAAAACTTTTCAACCCCTATACGCCGGGCCCTTTCAAGTCATCCGCTCCACACCAACCACCGCGACCCTGTTAATTGACGGGAAACCCCACACTGTCCCGTTAGCACGATGCAAACCCGCTCCTGTCCTTCCACAACCACAACTCCCTATCAGTCTCTCTCCGTCCGCGCAACATGCTACACCACCAACCCACTCGCCGATCCCCGTCACCTCCGTCGCCGTTTCCGGAATTCGATATGGATCCGGAAATGGCGGCCATCCTCCGGGACGTGTTCGTCCCGGACCCACTCTCTCCCCAACCCCCCTCGCCCGGGCCAACATCACCGCTTTTTTCATTTCCGCCTCCGAGGATTACCGGACTACCTCCCCGGCCCCGGCAGTGGAAGGTCCCCCAGTGGCAAATTCTACGCGAATTTCGCGTAGCCCAAGCCACTGGAGTACACCCACCCTACATCCCCACCGACCCCCTCATGACCCACATCCTCCACGAACTCCACCTAGCCCAACTCATGCCCCCCCCCCCCCCCCCAAATCAAATTCCTCCTACGCCCCACAACAGCGACCCCCCCAAACCACCCCTAAAATTCAACCCCCCCAAAATCGACTTTACCCAGCCACCCCCCAACATCACCGCACCCCAACCACACCATCCACCCCCACCACCCCACCCACTGCCGGGGATATCCCCCATAGTTCCCGCCGGGACGAAACGGCCCGGGCGACGCCACGGACGGAGAGAGCGCCGCATCCCTCCACCCGTCCCGGCGGCCCAGTAAACCTGCCCCGCCCCGAGCAATCACGGCGGGGCCTTGAGACGGCGGAATGCTGTTTGTGTCCGAATAACCCAACCACAGCATCCCACCCCTCACAGCCCCGCCGCGGCAGTTCCCGACGTCGCAGCGATCTCCACACACAGCACAGGCGCACCGACGAAGCGGAAGACCCTCCTGACAGGTCCAATTCTCCTCCTATCAGGGGTCCTTCCGCATCGTCGAGGCGCCTCCGCTCTTCACAACACCCCACACCTCCAGCCCTTCACAACCTACACCATCACCATACCAACACCTTCCCCATACCTAAAAGACGGCGGATTTCCGCGCACCCCCATACTGTGACCCCACCCCACCTACCACGACCAGTTGTAAATACCTATTGTAAATAACTATCAACTATGTAAATATCAACTATCACCTATTGTAAATACCTATTGTAAATAACTATCGACTATGTAAATATCAACTATCACCTATTGTAAATATCAACTATCAACTATTGTACCATCACCTATTACAAACATGCACTGTCACCCATTGTAAATATCAACCATCAACTATTGTACTACCACCTATTACCTAGACCTTAACATCAGCTATCAACTATACAAACATGCACTATCACCCATTGTGAATATCAACCATCAACTATTGTCCTACCACCTATCACCTAGACCTTATAACTATATACTACCACCACATGTAAATACATCACCCCTCAAGATTGTAAATACCCCCACTAGCTCTAAGCCCCTTGCAGGCCCTCAGCCTCTTTTTCCGATCTACATGTACCCTACTCTTAAGTTTTTCAACACTCCTGTTTGCGTTGGCCATCAGCCCCAGTGTAACCTTTTGCCTTCAGCACCACTTCTGTTTGCCATGGCCTTCAGCCACCCTGTAACCTTCTGCCTTCAGCCCCCTTCGGTACCGTAGCCCTCAGCCTAGTCAAATCCTTGCTCGAACTGGGGGGACCTCTGTCGTGAGTCCCTCCAGGAACCACTCCTCTAACAACTTAAGTTCTCGCTAATATTCAACCACGAAAGATAGGTTCCGCTAATAAACAGTACGAGTGGGGAGACAAGCCACAGGACCCAGGGTACACAACCTGGAGCCCCACCACCAACCCCTAACAGGGGGTTGGAGGGAGAGGACTCACTTTCCTATAAAACCCCGGATCCTGCGACTTTTGCTTCATTCGACACTTCCTCTAACCAGCTCTCTCTTCTCTCCTCCTACCTTGCTCTCTCTCCTTAAAAATATCCTAGATGACGGTGGTGGTCAGCCCATAACCGCCTAGGCAAAAACTCCTCTAAAAAGATTCCAGATGTCGGTGGTGATTCGCTCATAACCGCCTGGACACCTACTCCCCAAAAGATCCTAGATGTCGGTGGTGATTCGCTCATAACCGCCTAGGCAAATTCAACCAAAAACCTCTCCAAAAAGATCCCAGAGGTCGGTGGTGATCCGCTCATAACCGCCTGGGCAATTTCCCTCACACCACCGTGATGCCAATTTTAAATTCATCACAGTATTACTTTCTTATCCATGCACCTACATGACAATTTATTGAAGGGCATTCAACAATTTGTTATCGAGAACAGCCCACAATGTTACACTCCTCCCTACATGACATACTTCTGGGTATTAGAAGTATGAGAGGGAAAAGGGGGAATGAAAAGTAGTATGAAGTTCTGGTTCAGGAAAAGACATCTGAACAACTTCAAGGTGACTAACCTCCATCGTAATGGTACTACCTCAATAATATTTTACTAGTGGAGAACAAAGCTCCTACATACGAGTATTGGTGGATAATGTTGTCAGAGGTTGTTGTCCAGTGAATTGTGCTCATCTGGGCAACCTCTAGGTGAACAGCCTCCATCACTGAGATGGAACAACTATTGGTACTTGTCAATTGGGACATGTCATCAATCGCCTTCTAATATTATACTGACACTATAATGGTGGGAAAGGGGGTAGGGAAGCTAATGGATGTATGTACTATCAAAGGGACAGGTTGTTAGTAAAGGAATCCTTCTGGGAAACCTTTCGGCTTATCCTTCTGGTAAGCCCACAAAAAGTGGATGGAGTATGGTGAAGTGCTCAGCACATACTAACGAACCACGCTCTGCTACCGTGTGACAAGAGTGTAACAGTGGGGGTGGACCCTCGAGAGTCCCCCTCCTAGACCATTGAGATTATCACCGGTTAAGAAGGGATATCGATTAGGCTTCCCCAAACCGATCCCGTCTCCACCGGAAGAAAAATTGTATCGAGAACAGCCCACAATGTTACACACCACAGGTGGCTGTCTCGTCTTTTCAACATAACAGTTCAATTATATACCCTTTGTTTACATGTCAGAGGAGTTCGGTTTTACACATACTACTCTATGTCACAGCGTATGGGGACTGTTTTCCCAGGATTGAACCTCGCGTGGCAATGTTCCGTTTTGACTTACCCTATGGGGATATAACACCAAAGGGGGCTATGTCTCGTTTTGATTTACAATGCGGGGCAGGTGACATATGGCAATCATAACTTCCAACGGTGGGAGGATGATCAGGAGGATGGAGGAGTAAGGGGTTTCGCCCCGGTAGGTACACACGCCTACGAGGCGGCCCCGCCCCCCATGGTCACCCTACCGGAATTTTTCTTAGAGGGAGACCTTGTGCCTTTGGCGGGGTGGGCCTGGGGAGTTCGGAGGCCTGGTGGATGGGCCTTCTAACAGCTGCCAGTTATTAACAAATCTCTACCTACCGAAATATAATTTAAAAAATCAACCTACCTGATGGGACAGGTTGATTATATTAGGTAGGGACGAGACTTGTTAATCACGTCCCACCCGATTTTTTCCTGCGGGCGGGAGGGCGTTGTCGCGCCTTGGGGGCGAAAACCGTTCCCAGCCCTAGCCATCGACCCGGGATTCCCTTCAAAAACTGAATGGCGGCCACGGGCGAAGCGGCCCAGGGGCCGGCGAGGGCCAGGCTGCCAACATAATAGACGAAAACTTCGTCTTTTTCATCTTCAAACTAGGTTGCTCTTAAGCGCAGAAAAGAGCTGCTGCCAGTTATTCACAAATCTCGTCCCTACCTAATATAATCACAATCAACCTGTCCCATCAGGTAGGTTGATTGTTAAATTATCACACAATGGTAAATTATTACAAGACGGTTCATTATACCTTCTACGTAGAAGGGGCTGGAGTTTGTTGGTAGGTAATTTTGCAACTTGAACAACCGTTGAAGTATTATTGATGGGCAAATTATTACACAACGGTAAATTATTACTCAAAGATAAATTATTGCACAACGGTTCATTATACTATCTACGTAGAAGGGGCACCTATTCAGGGAAATTTTTATACAACGGTTTATTATTTGCCTTGCGCTTCATGAATAACTACAAAATAATTAATGATTGAATTATTGAATCCCGCGAATTTGTAGGAAACTTGAATTCCGGGGCCGGCTCCAATACTCGATTTAGGGCTTTCCTGGGGGGGGGGGGGGGGGGGCTCGAGGGTATTGACCACAGAAAACAGTGATCTACGCAGAAGGGGCATCTATACAGTTAAATAATAAACCGTTGTGTAATAATTTGCAGCATTTTTTGGTGGATTTTCGGATTCTACGTACCTTGAAACGTAAACCATCAAATAATTTTGAGGGGGGGGGGGGGGGGGCTAATTTTTGTTGTTGTCATGCTCGACTCCGAATGTTCATTATTGAAAATAATAAACTAAAACGAGAAACGAGGGAGAGGAGTCCTGAGACGACTTAATTTGAGACAAACACCTAGGTCAGCTTTTTCTGGGCTCCAGCTGCTGATGAATGGAGGAGATCTTTTACTTTTGTCCCGTGAAGCCCTTCGAAGTGAAGGTAATGATTATTCATACGAAAAATTATTTCAGACGTACATGATACTCCCACCAGCCATCCATATCCAAAACAATAATTATAAACACACTCATGTCCTTCACAATGAATGGCTTTAATAAGTACTAAGGTCATGAGTGCCACTGCGTACCTACCAAAAGTGTTGTCGAAGTTTAAATAAATACCTATCTACCTATATGCTTATAATAACAGAGGTACATGTTACTCCGCGGATTCCATAGGTACGTAGGTACCTACACAATTTGTTGTATTTCAGAATTGGAATATAATAGCTAATAAATACCTAGCTATATGCTTATAATAACAGAAGTACTGCTTACTCCTCAACGGATTCCATAGGTACCTACATAATTTAGTATAAGTATTTCAGAATCGCTAAAAAAACGGAAACAACGCCAAAATGATAGGCACACTCATGTAGCCAGACCAAACGAGTTAATTTTCAAAAACAATCAGCCTGAATCACCATGAATTTTTTTCCCGAGATTACTTTAGTATGTTTATTACTATGAATACATATGCTATGTAACACAGATATGTATTTCCTTCCAGACACGATATCCACAGACACACAGCTAATTAATCATGAATTTCATTTTAAATTTTTTGCACAATTTAATTTTTTTTTCAAATCTGACGAGTTTTTGCGGTGGGTTGCCGTAGGCCTGAGCAAACTTGAAATTAGTTTTCAGCGCAGGGTCTGCAGGCCACTATCTCTATTGATGTAGCTTTAGGAAAAATTCCTGTCACAAAAATCGTTGAAAAAATATTGTGTACGTATATTTGTGATTAACATGCAATTTCCTGTAAGACAGTAGGTACTTACAGAATTTTGTTTACTCCGACAGTAGGTACCTACCTACTTTGATCGCTGCTGGTTCATTTAGGCACCTCATGCGTAGCTAATAGGATACATACTGCTTAAATAATTTTATTGTTATGATGTTGACAATTATTTTTTACTCACATGGTAAGTGTTGGATGTTGTGTGCAATGGGCAGCAGTGACAGTATGTCTCTCAGTGACCAGCGCACCGCCACATAGCCATTGTAGTTGACTGTTGGGGAGTCTTCTATTCCTGTAGCCGTAGACTACCAACCACGGCCAAGCTCCTGAAATTTATTGTAATTTATTATGATAGTTACAAATAAATTATATTATCTAACTAATGTAATGTCGTCATGAAATATTTCGTCGACAATTTGGTTCCAGAATTATGAACTTAAATACTTGTCTTGCTGAAACATTATGGTCTAGAGATCCATGGATTACATGGCTCGGCCTTAGTACCATGGGTGGAATTAGTTTTCCGTGTTCATTCATAATGGGTAGTAATTTGTAGGATATTTTCTGAGATAGTTCGAAATACAATAATTTTTTCAATAAACAATCTGAGCCATAGGGGAAAATAGGAAGCTAATACTGATACGAAATTAATGCGGGACCAACTAGGGCCTAACCCTGAACTACCATCAACATTTGAGCCAATTTGGACCACTGGGTTGTGAGTTATAATATGGGTTCGACGTTTTCCACGTATGCGCATGCGCAGTACCTATCACTGATCCGACTGCGACAAAAATTTCATATGGGACCAACGAGGACCTAAACCCGAACTAACAACAAAATTTGAGCCAATTTGGACAATAGGGTTGTAGGTTATGGCGGCTGAACGGTTTCACGTTTGTGCATGCGCAGTCGCTACTGCTGATATGAATGAAACGAAATTCATACGCGAAGAGCTAGGATCGACCCTAAACTAGGTACCATCAATATTTGAGCCAATTTGGACCATTGGGTTGTCAGTTAATATGTGGGTTTCACGTTTCTGACGTTGACGCATGCATGGTGTCTACTACTGATCCGACTGCGACAACATTCAACTAGGACTTAACCCCAAAGTACCATAAAAATTTGAGCCAATTTGGACCACTGGGTCGTGAATTATGGTGGTTCGCAGAAATGCACACATACTGATCTACTGAAGAAGCTGAAACTTTCTTTTTTCGATGGATTCGTGTTCAGCGTGGTTGAAAAGAGGGAAATCCCCCCTTCGAAATTATGATTGTCTGAAAGTGTAAAAACTAAAACATAAGGCCTAGGCCACTTCTGAAGGGGCCCAAAAAGGAAGTAGAAAATTTGGCGCTGATCATGAACATAAGTATGGGCCCCTGAAAAGGCAACCCATTTTATTTTTTTTCATTTTTTCTAACAAGGCTGTCGTGATTCCCTCTCAGAAACCACTCCTGTAAATATTGTTTGGATGATCTACTCGTTGGAAACCCAAATCAACAACATCATGTGTTTTGGCCAAAATTCCCCAGTTCTATTATTGTCGTCGTTCAGAGTTTAATTCAGAAATACAACTTTTCCATTTTCTGACATTTCAGTGCAATATCTTCTACTGTTAACAGAATAACACTTTGCAATAGGTTATGGGCCCAGTGTAGACAAAGAAGATGTCAGAAGACAGAGTTACGACCACGATTGAGAAACTTCGAGATGAAGATGGGTTTGCAATATGGAAGTTCAAGATTCAAACTCTTCTTGAAGCGGACGACATGCTTAGTTTGATAAATGGTGAGTCGCAAAAACCCGTTTTAGCTGCAGGGGCTGATGAAGCGGCAGTTGAAGACTTCAACAGAGTACTGAAGGAATGGAAGAAGGCAGACGCCAAAGTCCGTAAGCTCATTGTAACAACTGTAAGTGACAATGTGACTGTGCTCATCATGTCCTGTCAAACAGCCAAAGAGATGTGGGACAAATTGTTGTCTGTTTTCGAACATAGGTCAGGAAACAATCTGTTCAGCGCACAAGAAAGGTTCTTTAAGTACGAAAAAAATCCTCAAGATAACATATCTACGCATATCTCAAAGTTGGAGAGCATAGCAAACCAAATGCGTACATTAGGGGAACCGCTCTCAGAAAACATGCTGATGACCAAAATACTGACAACATTGCCTTCCACGTTTGACCATTTTTTAGTGCCTGGGAGTCAGAAACAGCAGCTAACAGAAATCTAGGAAATCTCACTGCTCGACTTCTTAACGAGGAAAAACGAATTTTAGGAAAGCAAGATGATGTAGCATTAGCAGCTCAGCGCAACAGTCAACAGCACAAAATTAAGGACTTAGTGTGTGGGTATTGTAAAAAGCCAGGACACTTTAAGCGAGACTGCAGGAAGTTACAGAACAAACTTGCTGCTCTAAATGAGTCGCAAGCCAGTAACATGGCGTTAATTAATGTTTCTGATGAGGCCATTGCAGACTGTGAGTGGTATTTAGATTCTGGGGCTACTGATCACATTTGCTTCATTCGAGAATGGTTTTCGAATTTTGAGTCCCTTCAACCGGTTCCAGTCAAGATTGGAGATGGGTCAAGCATTCATGCAACAGGACACCGTTTAGAAGTAGCGAAACTATTTCCTCTGGTCCAGGTGATCTGATTCATGCAGACCTAGCAGGTCCCATGGAGTGCAATTCAGTCGGAGGATCAAGATACTTTCTGTTGTTTAAAGATGACTACTCGCATTTTAGAACAGTCTATTTTATAGCACACAAAAGTGAGGTGCATAACAAGCTCGAGACATGCTTGAAACTCACTAAAAATACTTTAGGGCATGACATAAAAGTTCTCAGGACAGACAATGTACTTGAGTTTTGTAATAATGCCATAAAAACAATGTTGGAATGTAGAGGTATCATTCACCAAGGAACTGTCCCCTACAATCCCGAACAAAATGGTTCAGCTGAGCGGGATAACAGGACCATTGTTGAAGAAGCTAGGAGTATGCTGCATGAAAAAAACTTGGAAAAACGCCTTTGGGCTGAAGCAGTGAACACTGCAGCATATGTTCTTAACCTGACTGGGACAAGTTCTGTGCAAGGCAAAACGCCGTTTGAACTTTGGCACAATAATGATTGTGGGATCAGTCATTTGAGGGTGTTTGGATCTAGAGTATTCGCACACATACCAAAACAAAAGAGAAGCAAATTCGACCCCAAAAGTAAAGAAGGCATTTTTGTCGGGTATGATAGCTGTGTGAAAGGATACAAAATTTATTATCCTCTACAAGGTAAATTTGAATTCAGTAGGGATGTAATTTTCTTAAGAGGACCAGTTGTATCGGGGAAGTAGCAGTGTTGATAGTTGCGTTGTCAGTATAGACATTGATTCTCAAGTTGAAGGTTCCGAAACTGCTCTACCACCTGCAACAGTTAATCCCGAAGCCCTCATAGACCATCCCGAAACTCCCATAGAACAACCTTCAAGTAATGAGTCAATCGAAGTTCCTGTAGCCGTACAACAATTGTCTTGTAATGAAATTTTACCACTTCCAATAGCTGTTTCGTCTGAAGATACCAACAGGATGGGACAGGCTGAATCTTTTTACAAATTGAGAGAACGCAAGCCAGCCAAACAGTTCACGTGCTGCACAGCTATGGCAGTCAATTCAGAACCCCAGAGTTATGAGGAGGCTGTGAAGAGCCCTGATGCTGACAAATGGAAGCAAGCAATGAAGGAAGAGCTAGACTCCCTGCATAAAAATGGAACCTGGGAACTCGTAGAATTGCCTCCAGGAAGGTCAGTAGTAGACAATAAGTGGGTGTTCAGGGTTAAGCAGCCTAGCGGTCGGTACAAAGCCAAGCTAGTTGCCCGAGGGTTCTCACAAAGTTATGGGGAAGACTACCATGAAACATTCAGTCCTGTTGTGAGGTATGAATCTGTGCGAACTGTTTTGGCTTTGGCTGCTGCCGAAAATATGGATCTAGTTCAGTTTGATGTTAAGACGGCATTCCTTTATGGGTACTTGGAGGAGGAAATTTTCATGAAACAACCAAAAGGTTTTCTGGATGGGACGAATCGGGTATGTCGGCTTGTCAGAAGCTTATATGGACTGAAACAGGCTCCACGATGTTGGAACCAGCGATTCACTCAGTTTCTAAAGACGTTTGACTTGAAAGTATCTGAAGCTGACAGCTGTGTTCATGAGAATTGATGGAGAAACTAAGATAATAATTACTATATTTGTAGATGATGGACTAGTAGCGACAAAAAATTATGACTGTAGAAAAATATTGGAATTTCTGAAAACTGAGTTTGAAATAACTACTTCTGATATACACGAAGGTGTGTATCTGGGCCTAGAAATACAACGACATGTAGACGGCTCAATTATGCTCACACAAAAAGAGTACACTAGCAAGGTATTGAAAAAATTTTGTATGGACGAATGTAAGCCAGTATCAACTCCAGCAGATAAAACTGTACTAAAGCCCAATGACGATTGCGTGGAGGCAGTGGGAGTACCATAAGTACAGGGAAGCGATTGGAAGCTTACTATACCTAGCGATTGCAACAAGACCTGACATCGGGTTTGCCGTCAACCACGCCAGTCAGCATGTAACAAAACCAATGGTCTCCCACTGGAATCATGTGAAACGTATATTTAGATATTTGAAAGGAACGAAGACCCTGGGTCTGAAATATCAGTCATTACCAAAACCAGAGATATATGTGTACACGGATGCGGATTATGCTGGAGATGTAGTAACTCGTGGGTCAACATCTGGTTTAGTAGTGAAGTTGGGGAACGGGCCCATTATTTGGTCGTCACAAAAACAGAGAGCTGTTAGTCTATCGACAAGCGAATCAGAATATATAGCTGCAAGTCTTGGTGTTCGGGAGTTGACTTGGGTGAAAAGACTACTAACAGAGCTCACTGGAGAGGAAGGAAATGCTACGCTGTTCGTGGATAATCAGAGTGCCATCGGCTTGATCAAAAATCCGGAATTTCATAAGCACATTGATGTTTCGTATCACTTCATTCGGGAGAAACTTGAACAGAAGCTATTTACTCTTCAGTATGTGGAGTCCAAACGCCAAATTGCTGATATTATGACGAAACCTTTGGAACGACTAAGCTACCTTGCGTGTAGGCAGGATTTGAATCTCATCAAGAAAGAAGAGTTCCAGTCCAGCTGCAGTGGGAGTATTGAGAGTTGAGCAACTGGACCTCTACACTAGCTTGGATGTTTGGATGATCTACTCGTTGGAAACCCAAATCAACAACATCATGTGTTTTGGCCAAAATTCCCCAGTTCTATTATTGTCGTCCTTCAGAGTTTAATTCAGAAATACAACTTTTCCATTTTCTGACATTTCAGTGCAATATCTTCTACTGTTAACAGAATAACACTTTGCAATAAATATCATACGATTTTACCAAATAAACGCTGTGGACGCCAAGCTGGGGTTTTCCCCAACCACCATCGGCCTCAACCGACTTTAACGGTAGATTGTGGACCGGGGACGGGTGGAAAAGTCCCTATAAATACTCGCCCCTTTGGCCCAGCTCAGCATTCGACGGTCCGACCCCCGACTTCTCTCTCTCCCCGTCGAATCCCTCTCTCTCGTCCTCTCTCCCAACACCTCAAAAGATCTCCTGCTGTTGGTGATAACCGCGGGGAGGACACCCTAAAAGATCTCCTGTTGTTGGTGAAAACCGCGGGGAGCACACCCTAAAAGATCTTCTGCTGCTCGTGAAAACCGCGGGGAGTAAGCCATCAAAAGATCTCCTGCTGTTGGCGAAAACCGCGGGGAGCACGTCCCTAAAAGATCTCCTGCTGTTGGTGAAAAGTGAGGCGGGTGGGGGGGGGGGGAGTTAGTCCACACATCCCATAGGAGCCCATCCTCTCACGCTTCTCCTTCACCACTCCGCTCTTCTTTCGTGAAGTAACTCACGACTCTCTGGTGACCCCTACTATCCATCCGACTGTTCGTGAGAGACACAAAACACAAAACAGGTGACTCCACGTGCCTCTCACGACAAAGGCAAAATATCAAGACAACTATGGGAGTGGTGTGAGTCAAAGAACATATTCCTTCGTGCCACCTACATTACCTCAAAAGATAATTTTAGGGCGGATGAGGCTTCTAGAAGGTGTCCAGAGGGAGCTGAGTGGTCCTTGAACCCAACTCATTTCCTTAGTATCATTGAACATTTTGGGGAACCTTCAATTGACTTGTTCGCATCCTCAGCGTCAACCAAGTGCCCCACTTATGTATCCTGGGTACCTTGATCCTCAGGCGTTTGCTGTAGACGCCTTCCCCTTATCCTGGGCAGGTCTCAAATTCTATGCCTTCCCGCCATTTCCCCTCATACTAAGGACTTTACGAAAGATTCAGGATGATGGGGCCAGAGGGGTAGTCGTAGGCCCTCGGTGGGGTGTTCAGCCCTGGTACCCCTTCTTTATGTCTCTTCTTGATTCAGAATTACTAACCTTCGGTCCTAACCCAACTTTGTTAACTTCTCCTTTCAGCTCCGAGGCACACCCACTGTCGACCTCCCTGCAACTAATGGTCGGGATTTTATCAGACAAGCATTCATGATGAAGGGGCTAACTGACCGCACCATCTCAACATTGACTGCGTCATTGTCTGAGTCAACTATGGCGCAATATGTCCTGCTACAGAAGATGGTGGTTTTTCTGTCACCAAAACGACTCTGATCCTTGGTGCCCCTCCCCCAAATCTGTCATCGTTTTTCTTCAACATGTTCTTGACACGTCACAGATATCCTATAACTCAGTAAATTCATTTAGGTCGGCCCTCGCATTATTGGCTACAGAGCCTGTTGGTACTCATCCTTTAGTCGCTAGATTTCTCACAGGAGTTTATAAACTCCGACCTCCGACTCCCAGGTATGACCAAACATGGGACCCACAAATAGTGCTGTCATTCCTGGACAAGGAGATCAATGATCTTGAAGGCCTGTCTGAGAAAGTAGTTACCCTTATCCTCCTGGCCTGCAGACTATTTCGTTGATCAGGATAGATCAGATTCTAGTAATACCGGGGGTACTAATGGAGATAAAGATACCAGACTTCATTAAAACTTCTGGGCCAAATAAATATCAACCCCTGTTAAAACTCCCGTTTTTTCAGCAGAAACCTCACCTATGTGTGGCCTCGTTGGTGCAGCGCTACTTGTCGGACACCTCCACCCTACGACCAGAAGTAGAGTCCTTCCTCCTCATTACCCACAAACGACCACATAAGATTGCCTCCAGGGCCACACTCTCTAGATGGGTGTCATCAACTCTGAAGAGGTCAGGTATCAACACATCCATTTTCCGACCTCATTCAACTAGATCCAATCTCCGTAGATACAATCTGCAAGTATGCGGGCTGATCTACGAGGTCAGAGACATTTGCAAGGTTTTATAATCGACCACTGTCAGATAGAACCCTTATGCAGGCAGTTTTTTAAGATTTTCTGTAGATTTGCATCTTTTAGATGCCAAAAAGAGTATTAAAGCGCTCGTTTTTCATAATTTGTTTATAATGGTCTTTTCGAAATTAATGATTGATGGAACCCTTATCACGTAGGGTGCTTAGGGGGGTGACAGCACCTCTTAGGAGACCCCCCCCCCCCCTTAGGGGCCCCTCTTGTGGGGGCCTTGCTACCTTTCCCGGTAGTGTGAAGTCTTTTCAAGCTACTTTGTGTACATATTATGTACACAATACGTGTACACGAGTGTTGTGGAATAATGTATTGATTAAACGAACTTACCTAAGTGAAGTTCAATCAGAATTATTCCTATTAAACACTATAATATGTACAGCATCCCACCCGGGCGTTGCCTGGCCCTGGTAGCGGCTCTGGTCTCTTTTCATAGATGAGGTAACCTAACCTGCACACGAGGAGGTTACACGGGATACGAACTAAATCACTCGCGACGAAATCGTGGAAACCCATTTCAAAGAAAAACGGAGTTATTGAAAAATAGTCTATTTCCACTAATACACGAAAAACGCAAAAAACACTGTTATACCGGTTTCGGTGATCAAACCATCGTCAATAACACACAATAACTGAAGGCATATTGGAGAGGAGACCTTATATATAGTCACAAAGTGAAATGTGGTCGATTGGGATTGGTTGTGAAAAAGAATGGTGAAGGGAACAAAGGGAGGGTGATCGAATCTGATTGGTTGTGAAGAAGAATGGTGAAGGGAACAAAGGAAGGGGGTCGATTCTGATTGGCCCAGGAAGAGAATGGCAAATACACTACCAAGGTGATGGCACAGGAGCTTCCTCGTCACAATCAGAGTGACCCATTATAAAATAGAACAGACTCGGAAGCAAAATAACATTACATTACATAACATTACATAACGTGAAATATAAATATTACATAACATTACATTACATTACATGAAATATACATATTACATAACATTACGTCCATAATACATTACGTCCATTATACATAATTGCGAAAGTTATGCGTTTGAAGAATTTCACGTTAGCGCATGCGCAGGGCGAACCGCTGGCTCTATTATGTTGAAATATACATGGGACCTAAATTGGCCCTACCCGCTTAATCCCTGAGAATTACATTGAAATTGGGTGAAATCTTTGGTTACTACGGCTGTAACAAGGAAATTGAATCTATTTCACGCCAGCGCATGCGCAGAGCGCACCGAGGGTCCGATCATGCTGAAATTCATACTGGAGCTCACTAGGCCTTGTCCAAACAACCCTTGAAAATTTGAGTGAAATTGAATCAAAATTGTGAAAGTTATGCGTGTTTGTTGAATTTAACGTTAGCGCATGCGCAGGGCGTACCGCTGGATCAATCATGTTGAAATTTGTATGGGACCTCAAGGGGCCTTATCCGCACCATCCCTCAAAATTTGATCTGAATCAATTCAAAATCGTGGAAGTTATGGCTGTAACAAGGAAATGCGGACAGACAGACTCACAGACTCACAGACCCACAGACCGACAGACGAGGAACCAAATTTGTTCAGTAGGCTTTGAAACGCAAAATGCAAGTGGACATTTTGATTTCTGAAGACAAAAATTTTTTGGCTCACGAAAGTGAACACAAGGCTTCCGCTGCTTCACAGACTCTGAAGCAAAAGTGAAAGGAACATGAGGTGATCGGGAGGTGAAGAGTGGGGGGGAAGAGGGGTGGAACCAAGCTGTTACAGAAATGAATGCAATAATGGAGAAAAGCTTAAAGGAACTACCTACATCATTCAAAGAACCCAACCTATCACTCTTAATTTTGTTTTAATTTGTTTTAAATTTGTTTTAATCACTATAAATTTGGTTCTTCATCTTGAAAGAAATAATTTATTGAGTTCAACCCAATATGGATTTCGACAGGGATTAGGTACTGAGGACGCATTATTCGATATCACTGAGGAATTATATAAAATACGCGACCAAAAATTGAAGGGTATCATCACGTTTTTAGATCTAAGTAAATGCTTCGATTCCATCGATCGATATTTGCTCTTGGGCCGGATGCAAGAAGTTGGCATTGTTGGCTCGTCACTCATGGTTTTCAAGTTATTTGGAGAGTCGTAAACAAGCTGTAGAAGTGGGAAATCAGTATAGTGATGTGAAATAAATAAATTACGGAGTAATTCAAGGAAGTACATTAGGTCCAATTTTATATTTAATTTACACAAACATGTTGCCTTCGGTACTTAATTTTGGTCAAGTTTTTCTTTTTGCGGACGATACGGCAATTTTGGTGAAGGGTTCGGAGTGGTCAAATGTATTCCAGCAGATGCAACATGCAATGAATGTAGTTAGTCGATGGATGACGGATAGCGTCTTAACGATAAACCAAAGTAAGACAAAATATATGCTGATAGGTAGTCAATAATATGTCTACATGTCTTAATCTCAAAATTCACTCATGTGGTTCATCACTTCCTGTAAATCATTGTTCATGCGACCAACTTGAAAGAGTATCATGTTATAAATATTTGGGTGTCATTCTAGATAATAATTTAACATGGAAGAATCATATCGATTATCTACACTCTAAATTAAGGAAATTTATAGCCATATTTTACAATGTACGATATCTTCTTCATAAAAATAGAATCAAGCAAATTTATATCTCACTTGTACAGTCTACGCTGCAGTATGGAATTTTGACTTGGGGTGGTGCTCTCCCCAGTGTGTTGGATAAGCTTAATATAATCCAGAAAAGGTTGCTGAAAGTAATGCTGGGAAAACCGCAACGCTATCCTTCCGGGCTGATTTACAATGAGTCCAAAATATTTAGTATTAGACAATTGTTTATAAAATCTATATTACTCCACTTTCACAAACACCCTGACATTATAAATTGCTTTAGAGAGCACCAATATCCAACACGTTTTGTTTTGGAAAAAAATGTGACACATCCTAGACCAAATTTGTTTCTCTCCACTAGATGCCCTAAATATATCATTTACCTACTGTACAATCAAAGCGATCCTAAAATGAAAAACCCAACTAATAGCTCGAGGAATGCATTCAAAAAACTAATTTATACATGGCTTATTAAAAATGGACCGGATAAGTGTGATTCTGTTATAGTGAGTATCTATAGACGATAAGAAAAACCGAAACTGATGTTAATTTAAAGTGTGGAGAACTTTTTGATTTTAATTAATTAATTTAAATAGAAAATAGTTTAATTTAGAAAAGGCAACTCTTGTTTCGGCGACACGGGCTTTTAGCCTAATGCCGAACAATATTATTCATGTAATATTATCTTTCTATATTGTCATTCTTTATTTTTCTTTAATGAATAAAGTCTCTCTCTCTCTCTCTCTCTCTCTAATAATTTCGAATTTTTCAAGTACATCCAACATGCTCCCTTTTGGGCAAAAATGAAGATATTCAATGAACTGTCTGTCTGCAAGATCAAAATTGAAGCTATGACCGGATTCATTCAAGTGACGTGCAAAGGCCGAATCAACCTTATTATCCCTGAAATCTTTTTCATGTCCCTTTATTCTTTCTCTAAACTTCCTACCAGTTTGACCACAATAGTCAAGTCCACAAGAACACTTTAATTTATAAACCCCACTTTTATCTTGAGCATTAATAAATTTTATCTTTAACTGAACTTAATGAAGATTTGAGATTATGTTTAGTTTTATATCCTACTTTGAACCCATTAGAAGTTAATATTTTACCAATTTTATCCGAAAATTTTCCGTAATACGGTATACTGATCCAAATTTTTTCTTCAGTCGTAGCTTCCCTAACTAGGTTTGAAACTCCTTCCCTACTCTTTTTTCTAAGAACCCTATTCCATATTGTATCAATGCGATCTCCCCCATAGCCATTACTCGCCGCTATACTTTTAATAGTTAACTTTTCTTTAGCTAAATTCTGTTCACTCATTGTGAACAACTCATTGTGAACTCATTGTGAACAACTGTACAACATACTGTTCTAAATTCTTACGATTTGGTTAGCAAAATTAAGGATATTCAAGTGCCTCCAAATGCTAAACTTGCTTCTTTTGACGTGGTCAGCCTCTTTACCATCATTAATGTTGATAGATGTAAAGATGTTGTTAATGGGTTGATTCACGATTCTAATTTAAATTTGTTTGAAAAAGATGAATTGTGTACTTTAATCAATGTCTGTCTGTTTGGATCAGAATTATTTTTTGTTCGATGGGAAATACTATACTCAACCAGGGGTTGCAATGGGATCTCCATTGTCTCCATTGCTTGCAGATATTTACATGGATTTTCTTGAAAAACAAATTTTCCGAAAATGTAAATCAGATAGCCTCCTTTATTGGTATAGATATGTAGACGATATCATCATTCTTTGGAAAGGGACTGAAAGACAACTTGGTTCATATCATACACAAATTAATAACGTAGATCCATTCATTAACTTTACCTTAGAATTCGGATCTAATCACCTAAATTTTCTTGATCTTTCCATTTCGTTGAATAATGGAAAACATGAGTTTTCCATATATAGGAAAGATACTTACAGCGATATTACCATTCATAGTACTTCAAATCATCCAGTAGTCCACAAACATGCTGCTTTCCATAGTATGATTAACAGAGCTTTATCTATACCAATGAGTGAACAGAATTTAGCTAAAGAAAAGTTAACTATTAAAAGTATAGCGGCGAGTAATGGCTATGGGGGAGATCTCATTGATACAATATGGAATAGGGTTCTTAGAAAAAAGAGTAGGGAAGGAGTTTCAAACCTAGTTAGGGAAGCTACGACTGAAGAAAAAATTTGGATCAGTATACCGTATTACGGAAAATTTTCGGATAAAATTGGTAAAATATTAACTTCTAATGGGTTCAAAGTAGGATATAAAACTAAACATAATCTCAAATCTTCATTAAGCTCAGTTAAAGATAAAATTTATTAATGCTCAAGATAAAAGTGGGGTTTATAAATTAAAGTGTTCTTGTGGACTTGACTATTGTGGTCAAACTGGTAGGAAGTTTAGAGAAAGAATAAAGGAACATGAAAAAGATTTCAGGGATAATAAGGGTGATTCGGCCTTTGCACGTCACTTGAATGAATCCGGTCATAGCTTCAATTTTGTGTTGCAATTTGAATAATCCGCTAGCTTAGTGTCGTGCTCAACGGGGAACACATGAACTATTGGAATGGCGGCTCTAGTCGTCTGAGTCGTCTATGATGTTTTTTGATATGTGTTATCACCCACACACGTTTTCTTATTACGTATTACCTACTTGTTCACTTATCTGGATTATACCAACTATTCTTACTTTTGCATATTCTTTCCACCCCTTAACAGTGGTTATGGGCCCAGGTTTCGTGTTTTAATGTGCGAGTTCGTTGTATAATAGTTTTGGTCGGTGATAAAATATTGATAAAGTCGGTGTGCAGGTGATCGTGATAGCGTGAGTTGTGTTGGTTGTTTTGACGAACTATTCTCTTCATTTTCTGTTTGCCAAGATTTCTCTTTGACAGCGATTTGATTCTATCGCAAATATGTCGGATTCAGATGACAGATCAGGTAAGGGGAAACTCAACTCAGGTGCAGATGCTGGGAACTCAAGCATAGGAGCTCCAAACCCATCAAATGTTTCAGTTTCTGTGGTTGGAGGAGGGAGTCTACCGTCAATCGAGAAATTGGATGGTATTTCCTCATACTATAACTGGAAATTTTCGATGAAGATGTACCTCATACACGAGGGGCTTTGGGAGTGTGTCGAGGGTATTGATACCGATAGAATTCGGGACCAACGGGCCCTAGCAAAAATTTGCCTTAGTGTTAAACCAAATACCTACTCACACATTCGGAATGCTACCAGTTCAAAAGAAGCATGGGATAATTTGAAGGCTGCATATGAAAATACTGGTCTCACCAACCAGTTGCGCCTATTGGGTCGTTTGTGTGATGCAAAGCTAGGAAATTATCAGACCATGGAAGAATATGTAGCTGATATCACGAACGTTGCACAGTCATTGGACGATATTGGAAAGAAGGTGGATGATGAATTCCTCGGAGCGGTCCTTTTGAAGGGTTTACCAGACCATTATACGCCAATGATTATGGCTCTGGAGAACTGTGGATCCAAGATAACTAGTGAGTTAATTAAATCAAAGTTACTTGAGGAAGATACTAAGCTGCGAGGGCCTTCTAGCCAAGATACAGTTCTAGCTACAACCAAAACTACTGGGAAGAATAAGAAAAGTGGTAAATCGTCTATAAAATGCTACCATTGTTCCCAGGAGGGCCATTTTAAGAGGCAATGTCCATTGTTGAAGGGAAATCAGCAGAGAGAGTCAAAGAAAGACAATATTTTGTTGACTGCTGCCCTAGCCATGAGTGAATTTGACCCTGGAGAATGGTTGTTGGATTCTGGGTGTACTTCCCATATGAGTGCCAACCGTGATTGGTTTGAGAACTTTAATGAGGAAAAAAAAGTCCAAGGTCACAGTAGCTGATCAGTCACAGGTTAACTGTGAGGGAACAGGGAATATTCCTGTCAACCTAAGGGGGAATGTGCAAAAGTTGGTTTCTGATGTGATGCATGTCCCTGCATTACCAACCAATCTGTTATCAGTCAGTAAATTGACAGATAGAAATTTGACTGTTATTTTTGACAACAAGGGGTGTAAGGCATTCAAGACAGAGGATGTGTCAGCCACGGGAAAAGCTGTTCTGAGTGCTACTCGAGAAAAAGGGCTGTACAAGCTTGATTTGGATAAAAGAACTCCAAAGAAAAATCAGTCAGTTGCACTGGTGACATCCCACAATTTGTGGCATAGACGTCTTGGCCATTTAAACCATAGAGGCATGGTGGAGTTACAAAAAGGGCTAGCTGAGGGCGTCAACTTCAGTTCATCAGATGCATTTTCAACGTGTGTGCCCTGCCTTGAAGGAAAACAGAGTCGCAAACCTTTCAGTAGGAAAGCCAAAGGTAAACGTGCTACAGAGAAATTGGGCCTTGTTCATTCTGATTTATGTGAACTTGGTGAAACTACTCAAGGTGGTGCACGTTATTTGGTGCTGTTTACAGATGACTTCACTAGAAAGTCATTTGGTTATTTGCTGAAACACAAGAGTGAGACGTTCACCAAATTCAAAGAATTCAGGGTGGCGGTTGAGAACGAGACAGATTCGAAAATCAAGATGTTAAGGTCAGACTGTGGTGGAGAATACACGAGCAAAGAATTTGAACAGTTTCTAATAGATCATGGAATAAAGCATCAAACAAGCGTTCCTCGCACTCCACAGCAGAATGGAGTGGCGGAGCGGACAAATAGAACCATTATGGAAAAGGCTCGTTGTATGCTGCATGACTCAAAGCTTGGTAAGAGTTTAGTTGGAGAAGCAGTCAACACTGCAATTTATCTAAAAAATCGATGTCCAACTAGTGCTGTGAATGGAAAAACCCCTGAGGAAGCATGGACTGGAAGAAAGGTAAACCTGAGCCACTTGAGAGTTTTTGGCAGTAAAGCTTTTGTTCATGTTCCTGATGCGCGCAGATCCAAGATGGAATCTAAGACCAGAGAGATGATAATGGTTGGATACTGTGAAACCACAAAAGGATATAGACTTTATGACCCTACTGGACGGAGCATCATCAAGGCAAGAGATGTTATTTTTGCAGAGGATCTAGAAACTGACAACAAAGACAGAACGGGAGGAGTTTTGGAGGCCCCTAGTACTTCTGTCAATGTTGAAGTTGAGATGCAGAATGAAATTCCTCTAGATATTTCTTCGGATGAATCATTGAGCGAGGAAGGGACCTCTATGGAACCATTGGAAGATGATTCAAGTGAGTTCTTTGGTTTTTCTCAGGAGGAAGATGAAGTGCAAGTTCGAAGAAACCCCCCACGACAAAGGAGGATGCCACTGCGATACACCAATGATGATACTGTTACCTATGCAGCTGCTGGATCAAGTGAAGTTCCTAAAACTGTGAAGGAAGTCTTGTCAGCACCAGATTGTGATGAGTGGAAGAAAGCCATGAAAGAAGAGTATGATGCGTTAATTGAAAATGGGACGTGGACTCTGGTGGATCCACCTGCTGGGAAGAAGGTGATCCTGAACAAATGGGTTTTCGCCATCAAGAAGGGAGCTGATGGATGTGACAAACGGTATAAGGCTCGTTTGGTTGCCAAAGGTTTTTTGCAGGAATATGGCATAAATTATTTCGAAACATTTGCTCCAGTTATACGCCATTCTTCTATTCGTGTGCTGCTAGCACTTGCAGCTGAGAAAGGTTTGAACATTGAACATCTTGATGTGTCAACTGCCTTTCTTCATGGCGAGTTGGAGGAGGAAGTGTATATGTACCAACCTGAAGAATTTGTGAAAGAGGGTCTAGAAGGGAAAGTTTGCAAGCTCTCCAAGGCAATTTATGGACTCAAACAGGCATCAAGGGCCTGGAATTTCAAGGTTGATAAGGTTATGAAGATGATAGGTTTCAAGAAGACTTCAGCAGATAGCTGCATCTACTTTAAGAAAACTAAGAGTTCTATCATGATAGCTGGACTTTACGTTGACGATTTTGTCCTTGTATATGATGACGAAAAAGAGGCAAGGAAGCTGAAGAAACATCTGATGAAACATTTTAAAGTCAAGGATCTTGGCCAAATATCAAGATTGTTGGGCATGAGAGTTCAGAGATATGAAGCTCATAAGGTTTGCATTGATCAGGAGGAGTATGTTGAACAGATCTTGGAGCGTTTTGGAATGACCAACTGCAAGGGAGCGTCAACTCCTTTGGACACAAGTACCAAGCTGGCCAGACCAACAAAAGAAGAGGCAGAAGCAGCCAAGGACCTACCCTATCAACAATTATTGGGCTGCCTAATGTACCTCTCAGTTATATCTCGCCCTGACATAAGTCACGCAGTGAGCAAGTTGAGCCAATTTAATAATGACTATGGGAAGACTCACTGGGTAGCTGCAAAGAGACTACTAAGATACTTGAAGGCTACAAAGGACTATGGGCTGACATTTGAGAAGACTGGCAGAGATCTTCAAGCATATTCTGATGCAGACTGGGGAAATGATGAAACAGACCGAAAGTCCTATACTGGATTTACATTTGTGTTTGGAGGTGCAGCTGTATCATGGGAGTCCAGGAAACAAAGGAGCGTTGCAATGTCCAGCACTGAAGCTGAGTATGTTGCCCTCAGCGAGACAACTAAAGAAGCTCTACATTTGGCTCTGGACCTGTAATGCTACATTATGATAACCAGGGTGCACAGAAGCTGGCGTCAAATCCTGTCTTCCACAGAAGAAGCAAACACATTGATATTCGCTATCATTTCATAAGGGATGCTGTCAACAAGAACCTGGTACAACTGGAATACATGTCTACAGAGCAAATGGTGGCGGATGTGTTGACCAAAGGACTTGGTGTGATAAAGCACAACTTGTGCATTGATGGACTTGGACTTGTGAAGTGTTGAGTACCATTTCTATGCAGTATTCGCGGATTAAGGAAGGGTGTTGCAATTTGAATAATCCGCTAGCTTAGTGTCGCGCTCAACGGGGAACACATGAACTATTGGAATGGCGGCTCTAGTCGTCTGAGTCGTCTATGATGTTTTTTGATATGTGTTATCTCCCACACACGTTTTCTTATTACGTATTACCTACTTGTTCACTTATCTGGATTATACCAACTATTCTTACTTTTGCATATTCTTTCCACCCCTTAACATTTTGATCTTGCAGACAGACAGTTCATTGAATATCTTCATTTTTGCCCAAAAGGGAGCATGTTGGATGTACTTGAAAAATTCGAATTATTAAGAGTGATAGGTTGGGTAAATCTTTGAATGATGTAGTTCCTTTAAGCTTTTCTCCATTATTGCATTCATTTCTGTAACAGCTTGGTTCCACCCCTCTTCCCCCCCACTCTTCACCTCCCGATCACCTCATGTTCCTTTCACTTTTTGGCATTATCTTCCTGGGCCAATCAGAATCGACCCCCTTCCTTTGTTCCCTTCACCATTCTTCTTCACAACCAATCAGATTCGATCGCCCTCCCTTTGTTCCCTTCACCATTCTTTTTCACAACCAATCCCAATCGTCCACATTTCACATTGTGACTATATATAAGGTCTCCTCTCCAATATGCCTTCAGTTATTGTGTGTTACTGACGATGGTTTGATCACCGAAATCGGTATAACAGTGTTTTTTGCGTTTTTCGTGTATTAGTGGAAATAGACTATTTTTCAATAACTCCGTTTTTCTTTAAACGGGATGCATGGTTAAGAAATACGGGCAAGGTAGGACACTTTTTTCTCTATATCCTTTTTATTTGCTGTAAAAGTGGCGTAGCATGGAATACTACTACTTTGTGTACATATTAGAGTGTTTAATAGGAATAATTCTGATTGAAATTCACTTAGGTAAGTTCATTTAATCAATACATTAAAAATAATCTGTAAAAAAAGCCAAGCCTAATTCGTGTTTTTGGGGGGCCAAAATTGGTGGAAACCATCAAAAATAGCCATTTCAATAATTGCACATGAAAGCAATAAATGAACGGCCAAAAATTCAGTACGTATGTCCAGTAGAATAATAAACCCATGTGACAAGGAGTTCGCAGCATTTTTCAAATGGAATAATATCAAGGAACAACCAACGCGACTTCAACTGCCATTCGTGATTATAATCAGGTGCTTCCTAGTGATGATACCTGGGCTGAATGTATACAATTTTATTCACTCTCCTTTTGACCAAGCCGGCGCAAACTTGGGGGCTTTACTGTGAAGGAACGACGGTACATACTCTGGGTGGTCTCAAAGAACTCCTAAGTTCAAGAACTATTTAAAACCGTAAAAAGATTCACGTAAAAAAAGGTATAGGCGTCCTCAAAATTTCAATCCCTATTTTTTACCCCTTAGAGATGACTGACATTAACGCTGAGCTTCGAGGAGCAACTAGACCCCAAATGGGATCTATAAACCGAATTTCGTCGATTTTGGTTCATGGTAACTAAGAAAAGTGCCAAGTACGGCGTACGGCGGTCTGACACATTTTTTCATTCAAAGGAAACCATCAAATTTTGAGGTAGGGTTAAATTTTTTTTCATGCCTGATTCCAAAGGTGCATTATTGAAAATAATAAACCAATATGCAATTTTTTGGATTTCGGACTACAATTTTGTAGCTACGTGCGTCTAATCCGACTAGGACTAGTTGCAATCGATTCAGCACTCCATAAAACATGATTGACAACACCGCACATGACTATGTAGCTGACATCCTTTTTGTTTTGATTTTTTGGAATAAAATATTTGTAAACTTGGACCGCTGCGCACACAGCAATCGGGCTGGGGAACGAACTCCTCATTACTCTCGCGGATATGGTTTTTTTGCGCAAAAACCATTTTTTAAACCATAGAAATTAAGGGACAGCGTGCGGAATGCCCCCCCCCCCCCCCGCCCACACACACACACACACACACACTCACGCGCGCGTTTGAAGCTTTGGAACGAGCATCTCTGAAATTTTGGACCGAGCCAAATAGCTACATTTTCTTTGCAAATTCTCTAAACACCTATTCATATATATGTATTCAATGTGATAGCGAAATGACGCCGGCCACGTCGAACGCTACTGTGTACCTGTTCGTCGTGAGAGAGCTTCAAAGGGTACTTGTAGGTCTATGTACGCATCTACGGGCACATCAGTTTCCTAGGTAAAACTTTTAGTTGAGTTATTTTTACCTAAAGTGGAATTCGCTCCGCCTACGATCCTCGTGTGGCTGACATCTGTGACTCCACATTTGGGAGGTTGAGGAAGAAAAGGTGGGAAATCTTCCTGCTCACGTTTGCTGGGCTGATCACTTTGGATTGGGGGACAACAGACTAATGGTCCCTGGTCGTCGAGACCGCACTGCGAACTGAAAATCACATATAGGTAACCAACTGCGCAAATTCATCGTTTTGCAGGGCAGTGAACATCAGAATGGAGTTACAATTAACTAGCCCGTGAGAATTGAGCATTAAAAGGTTCGTTCCTCAGAAACACTTTACCAGATTTTCTACATGTATGTTCAACAACTATAAATCGTCACATCACATAAAATTAACTTGAAAGTCCATGTATTAAAAAAGGGATCGGATAGGAGTCCGACTGATCCATGTGATGTATGGAATATTCCAGCACCGATTCTACAAAATATTATTTCCAATAAACTCTTCAAACACATACTTCCTAAGAAATTGGATGACTTGGGCATTGCTGGACGATTTCCTTAAAAGATCAAGTAGCGGTTCGCACCTCCTGATGTTCATACAAAAACCAAATTCGTCTTTTGGAGTCTTGCAGTTGCTTTGTTCATTTTCTGAAAGAAAACAAAAAAATATACAGTCAATGAACGCAAGTTCAAAACCCAAGTGAGCGTTTCGAAAGGAATACATAATAATGGGTTCGTTAAAAGTGTATTACACACATAAAAAAAATGTCAAATTATGTTCTTCCTTTCTATGCCAAAATTCAATTCAATTCAAAAGTTTCTAACATACACGTGCTGTATAAAACAAATAATGTTTGTGGTCAGGGCTTTGCGAATTCACAAATCTCTTATAGTTATGTTTTCACTCACCATCACTTTTGAAGCAAAATCAATAATTAACATGCCAAATAATTTTGAATGATACCTCTACTTCGAAATCAGCAACCACGTTTTAACGAGAATGACCGACCCCTCTCCCTCAAACAGCATGAGAAAAACCAAGTGACCAATTGTTGATCTGGATAGCATCCCCATCCACCCGAAATCACAAAAACAGATTAGTTGAAATGTGTAGGTAAGATGAGCTGGGTGCTCGCTAGGTATAACATCAGGTAAACCAAGAGATCACAAGAAACAGATTCCTTGGAGACTGCAATATATTAAGGAGGGGGGGGGGGGGGGGTTGGAGGGCCAATAATAAAGAATTTGGCTGCAGAAATTCTTTGCTACTGGTCCCCGTTTTTTTCTACTATCGTTTATCGTTATTACGTAATTGCTGCATTCTTAAGGCTACAATGAGTGGAAAGTACGTGTTTTCTGGATTCCAAAACGCTCCTGAAACTTATTTTTTCGTGAGTTTTTGCGTAGTAACTTAAACTTGGAAAAGGGGGCCACATTCTGTTCAACTTCCTCTTCCATCACGAAAAAGGATAAATTACCAACATCATTTTGAATAGAATAATAATGAACGTGGGAACTGTGGGTACTGCATTTCTGAGCCTACTTAGTGCGATGCGATCTGTAACACACGTGCAATGATACCTTGAAAATTATTGGTTCCAGTCCATATTCCAATATCACGATAGTGGCCATGGTGTGGAGGCCTGTAGTTGTTACTGGGCTCTCTGTAGTAGTTACCTGAGCCCACGGAATTGAAAAAGATTGCAAACTAATGATATTAATTTTTTTCTGCATTTATGATTAGTTGATAGACTAGCACACAGTAATCATTAATCATGAATAAAATGTACCTATGTGTAACATAATGCGCATACTGACAAGGAGTGACAAACAATGCAAATGATTACAAAACGGTTTATTCTTTTTCAGTATAGATTCTGCGTAGATCACTGAATTTCTGTTAACACTAGCATGTTAGTTATTTTTTGCGGTGGATACGTACCCACGCACACCCACACACACACACACGCGCGCGCACACACACTAGGGATGGGCGTTTCTGTTCTTTTTGAGAAATGAAACGAAACAGTTCGTTTATTGCAGTGGTTCTCAACCTTTTTAAACCTGCCGCCCCCATTAGGAGTTGAATATTTTTGAACGCCCACCTAATTTGAAAATCCTTAAGTTTGGGTATGGAAAATAGGGGGGGGGGGGGGGGGTTCCAAATAGTAAAATTCTAATTAAAGGAATAATGTAACTGAATAGACCATTAAAACATAACGTAATTTACAAAAATAATAGTATTTGTTATGCACGTAACACAGAGCTGTGTGTGGGATTTTTGTGGCTCAGAGCAAATTATTTCTTAAAAATGAGGTTTAATGTTAGTGAGATGAAGGCGCAAGTCTCATTTACTAGATGTCGAGTCGGTTTCTTTTAGCATGGGCCTACCGGCCGAAAAACGTCACGTCATGAAAAACTTCACTGAAGTGACTCATTAACTGTTTCGAATTTCTCTCGCGACGTTCTTCCTTTTCACCGTCGTTGCTCCGTTGGTACCAGACATTCCGTGGAAATTTGGAAGATGTATAAAAATGGGTAGTGAAAGGGAGGTTCCGACACAACTTTCAACCGGTACGGTTACTGATTTACTTATTATTATAACAACAACAAAAACACCACCCCTTGACTCCGGATGATGCCTCTATACTTACATCGAATGAAAAAGAATAAAAACGGGGTTATTGAAAGTTTGTATGTATCAGCGTATTTTTCGTGTATCAGTGGAAATAGACAACCTTTCAATAACTCCGTTTTCATTCTTTTTCATTCGAAGTAAGTATAGAGGCATCATCCGGAGTCAAGGGGTGGAGTTTTTGTTGTTGTTATAATAATAAGTAAATCAGTAACAGTAATGAACCCTCGATCGACAAGGTAGAATAGGGAGCCAATTCTCCAGCGTAGAGGTAACTGATATTAGCTTGAAGCCAAAATTCCGTGAGCCTACCACCATCCTGGAAACTGGCTTTCTACGTCTCACTAGTTGAAAGTTCAGTCAATATTTTTTCCTGAATCTCAACCTCTGTTTTCTCAATGTGCACAGAGGATTCATGACCCATTGAGGACAAAAAATCCTCAAAACATTCGGAAAAGGTCTCATGCAAAGACTCCAGGTGTTCACAGTAAACTGTTGCATCAAAGAGATTTCAATATTCTTATGCAGGATACTATTCTATTCACTATGCTTATCCGACAGGATTGAAAACTGGCAAATCACAACATCGTTGCGGCCAAAACTCAGCTTGCAAGTGAGATTATTTTGGAAGGCGGAAATAACAGATTTCGTTTTTATTCAATTGAGTTCATCACCTTGAAGTTGCGAATTGATTCCATTGAATTTGGCGAATTTATCGGTCAAGTAAGCAACATCTATACATATAATAAAACAGTGTCTGTTTGTTTGTTTGTCTGTTTGTTTGTCTCGGCATCAATTGAGAACGGCTGAACGTAGAAAGTTGCGGCTGGTACCATTTGACGCAGAATTTATCTGGGAAGGTTTATGAAAAATCCGCATTTGAATCTGTCCATCCGTTGAAACGCTATGAATGAAATACTACTAAAAAACGTGTTATAATCACTTCTATGAGGACGTTTATGCTTATAATAACTTTGAACGGTTGGACGTAAATCCGATTGTAGAAAGTTGCGGCTGGTACCATTTGACGCAGAATTTATCTGGGGAGGTTTATGAAAAATCCGCATTTGAATCTGTCCATCCGTTGAAACGCTATGAATGAAATACTACTAAAAAACGTGTTATAATCACTTCTATGAGGACGTTTATGCTTATAATAACTTTGAACGGTTGGACGTAAATCCGATTGTAATTAGATTCTGGATTCAGCTCGACGAGTACATTCAAGTGGTACTTCAATCAGGATGTTAGTGGGAGGGGGGTACAGGTTATGATAGGGGGGGGGGGTCTACAGAAATTTCAAAACTACTTGACCAATTGGAGTGCAACTTTGGGAATTTGTTGTGTGAACATTGAGGAATGTTTCTAACCAGGTAGGGAGGGTTCATAGGATACGGGGGGGGGGGGGGGTTAAAGGCAGTTAGGGTTGGCATTGGGGAAGGTTTCTGATCAGTTGTGGAGGGGCGGATACAGGGGGTGTCTGTTCTACCGTTGCGAAGCGCGGGTACACAGCTAGTCTATACATATAATAAAACAGTGTCTGTTTGTTTGTTTGTTTGTCTCGGCATCAATTGAGAACGGCTGAACGTAGAAAGTTGCGGCTGGTACCATTTGACGCAGAATTTATCTGGAAAGGTTTATGAAAAATCCGCATTTGAATCTGTCCATCCGTTGAAATGCTATGAATGAAATACTACTAAAAAACGTGTTATAATCACTTCTATGAGGACGTTTATGCTTATAATAACTTTGAACGGTTGGACGTAAATCCGATTGTAATTAGATTCTGGATTCAGCTCGACGAGTACATTCAAGTGGTACTTCAATCAGGATGTTAGTGGGAGGGGGGTACAGGTTATGAGAGGGGGGGGGGGGCTACAGAAATTTCAAAACTACTTGACCAATTGGAGTGCAACTTTGGGAATTTGTTGTGTGAACATTGAGGAATGTTTCTAACCAGGTAGGGAGGTTCATAGGATACGGGGGGGGGGGGGGGGGGGGTTAAAGCCAGTTAGGGTTGGCATTGGGGAAGGTTTCTGATCAGTTGAGGAGGGGGGGATACAGGGGGTGTCTGTTCTACCGTTGCGAAGCGCGGGTACACAGCTAGTCGATTATAAATTGTAGCTATCGGCCTCTCAGATGAATCTAAGTACATCTCAAGCACTGAATCGAAAAGATTCCTGAACCTGTTGAAGTGTTCAGGAAGGTGCTCACCGCCCCCCTACCGCCCAAAACAAGTTCGCCGCCCCCCTACCACCCAAAACAAGTTTGCCGCCCCTCAGTACCCCTCTACCGCCCCCACGGGGGCGTTATCGCCCCCGTTGAGAATCACTGGTTTATTGTATGAAACAGTTTCGGGAAAGCTGTTTCAAAATAACAGCTTCGGCAAAAATAACGCTTCAAGAAATTTTGGCTCTCGGCCAAAAAAAAAACGCTGCAAATCCCTGCACAACGGTTTATTATTTTGTATAGAATACCCACCTGTTACAGATCATAGCTCTATGTATAGATAACCCTTCTATATAATATTATGATATGTACTATTCTATTATATACATATTATGTAGATCGCAGACCCTCCGTAGGTTAGTACCTAACCCCGTACTCGTTACTAGGTGCCTACCTAAATCACGAGTTAAATGTTGCTAAAATAATTCTGCCGATGACAAACAGTACCTAACAAAAAGAAACACACATAATGAAGTTCTGAAAAGAAATTGTTGATGAGGAGTGAAAAAAGTTGCAAAAGTACCTACCAACAAACTCCAGCCCCTTCTATGTAGATGGTATAATGAACCGTTGTGTAATAATTTACCGTTGAGTAATGATTTACCATAGTAATAATTTACCCATCAATAATACTTCAACGTTTGTTCAAGTTTCACTACCTACCAACAAACTCCAAAAGAGCCATCATTTTTCAAGCGAAATAATATCACAGAACAACCAACTCGACTTCATACTCCGCCAATATAATCAGGTGATCCCTACCAATGATTTTATCTCCGCCAAATTTCCTGTTGTGGGCGCGTCTCTGGTTACGAGATTTGGTTTGAATTGTATACAATTTCATTCACACTGGAGTCGAAAATGCCTGTCGATGCAAACTTCGGGGCCTTACTGTGAACGAACGGCTGGACGTACGATGCTCCGGATGGTCTTAAAAAACTCGCAAGTTCAAGAACTATTTAAAACCGTAAAAATATTCACGTAAAAAAATGGTATAGGCGTTTTGAAAATTTCAACCCCTATTTTGAACCCCTTAGAGATGACTCACAGTAACGTCGAGCTTCGAGGACCAACTAGACGCCGAACGGAACCTATAACCCGAATTTCATCAATTTTTTTCATGGTAACTAAGAAAAGTGGCCCGTACGGCGGACAGACAGAAATATTTTTATTGCAGTTTTGGATTCTACATACCTTGAAACGTAAACCATCAAATTTTGAGGGGGGGTAAGAATTTTTTTTTTCATGCTCGATTCCAATGGTTCATTATTGAAAATAATAAACCAAAATAAAAACGCTGCAAAGTCCTTGTCACATGGGTTTATTATTCTATTATTTTATTGGTCTACAGAAATGCTGGCTGTTTATTTATTGTTTCTTTCATGTAAAATAATTGAAATAGCTATTTCTAAGAAAAACGGAGTTATTGAAAAATAGTCTATTTCCACTAATACTAGTATTAGTGGAAATAGACTATTTTTCAATAACTCCGTTTTTCTTTGAAATGGGTTTCCACGATTTCGTCGCGAGTGATTTAGTTCGTAGCTATTTCTGGTGGTTTCCACAAATTTTGGCCCCCAAAACTTGAATTAGGTACTACGCTCCTTTTTTTTTTTTTAATTATCTTTGATCATTGATTATACCATTTAATCGTCCTGATCCACGTGTTGACACTTTTTCTAGTGTTATTATACAAATTGATGGTTATTTCAGACGATTTCGCAGGTTTTTGACTCATAAAAAATCAATTTTGGGAGCTGAACATCCGGTACAACCTCAATTTTCCACTCCTTGGTAAAAATCGACTTCATATTCGGTCTTCTCGTCCCCAAAAACATGGAAAACGATACCTCAAAAGCTCATTTTACTACTATGTTACTAAAACACAAAAAGTACCTATTTTTATACACATTTTCACTCATAACTCCCCTGGATATATTCCGATCGGGCTGAAAAGTTTCGGGACACAACTAGGACTCAAATGGAGCATGTGTGCGAAAGAACGATTTTTTTAGACCGAAAATGAAGCCTGTACACGTGATACGGCGTACGGCGGACGGACATCGCATTTTGGTTTATTATTCTGTGAATAATACACCTATGTATTCGCTCAGCAAAAAATTTTTATAACACCCCCTCAAAATTTTTTCTTTTCCGTTTCAAGGTGCGTAGATTCCAAAAATGCAATGTCCGTCCGCCGTACGCCGTCCGCCGTACGCCGTACGCCGTATCACGTGTACAGGCTTCATTTTTGGTCTAAAAAAGTCATTCTTTCGCACACATGCTCCATTTGGGCCCTAGTTGTGTCCCGAAACTTTTCAGCCCGATCGGAATATATCCAGGGGAGTTATGAGTGAAAATGTGTATAAAAATAGGTACTTTTTGCGTTTTAACAACATGTTAGTAACATGAGCTTTTGAAGTATCTTTTTCCATGTTTTTGAGGACGAGAAGACCGAATATGAAGTCGATTTTGACCAAAGACGCGGAAATTGAGGTTTTACCAAAGGTTCAGCTCCCAAAATTGGTTTTTTATGAGTCAAAAACCTGGAAAACTGTCTGAAATCACCATAAATGTGTACAATAACATTGGAAAAAGTGTAAACAGGTGAATCAAGACCATTAAATGCCACTACCAATGATCAAAGATGATCTTAAAAAAAAAAGCGTACCTACCTATTTCATGTTTTGGGGGCCAAAATTGGTGGAAATCATCAGAAATAGCTATTTCAATCATTCCACATGAAAGAAACAATACATTTAACAGCCAACAAAAATCTCTAGAACTCCAATAGAATAATAAACCCATGTGACAAGGACTTTGCAGCGTTTTTGGAATCTACGCACCTTGAAACGGAAAAGAAAAAATTTTGAGGGGGTGTTATCAAAATTTTTTGCTGAGCGAATACATAGGTGTATTATTCACAGAATAATAAACCAAAACGCGAAACTGTTTCTTCGTTTTGGTTTATTATTCTGTGAATAATACACCTATGTATTCGCTCAGCAAAAAATTTTTATAACACCCCCTCGAAATTTTTTCTTTTCCGTTTCAAGGTACGTAGATTCCAAAAATGCAATGTCCGTCCGCCGTCCGCCGTATCACGTGTACAGGCTTCATTTTAAGTCTAAAAAAGTCGTTCTTTCGCACACATGCTCCATTTGGGCCCTAGTTGTGTCCCGAAACTTTTCAGCCCGATCGGAATATACCCAGGGGTGCTATGAGTGAAAATGTGTGCAAAAATAGGTAGGTACTTTTTGCGTTTTAGCAACATGTTAGTAACATGAGCTTTTGAGGTATCTTTTTCCATGTTTTTGGGGACGAGAAGACCGAATATGAAGTCGATTTTGACCAAAGACGCGGAAATTGAGGTTTTACCGAAGGTTCAGCTCCCAAAATTGGTTTTTTATGAGTCAAAAACCTGGAAAACAGTCTGAAATCACCATCAATGTGTATAATAACATCGGAAAAAGTGTAAACAGGTGAATCAAGACCATTAAATGGTACTACCAATGATCAAAGATGATCTGGGAAAAAAAGCGTTCCTATTTCATGTTTTGGGGGCCAAAATTGGTGGAAATCATCAGAAATAGCTATTTCAATCATTCCACATGAAAGAAACAATAAATTTAACAGCCAACAAGAATCTCTAGAACTCCAATAGAATAATAAATCCATGTGACAAGGACTTTGCAGCGTTTAATAACATTAGAAAAAGTGTAAGCAGGTGAATCAAAACCATTAAATGGCACTACCAATAATCAAAGATGATCTGGAAAAAAACGTACCTATTTCAAGTTTTGGGGGCCAAAATTGGTGGAAATCATCAGAAATAGCTATTTCAATAATTCCATATGAAAGAAACAATAAAGTTAAAAGCCAACAAGAATCTCTAGAACTCCTATAGAATAATAAACCCATGTGACAAGGACTTTGCAGCGTTTTACACACATTTTCACTCATAACACCCCTGGGTATATTCCGATCGGGCTGAAAAGTTTCGGGACACAACTAGGGCCCAAATGGAGCATGTGTGCGAAAGAACGAATTTTTTATACCGAAAATGAAGCAGGTACACGTGATACGGCGTTCGGCGGACGGACATTGCATTTTGGTTTATTATTCTGTGACTAATACACCTATGTATTGGCTCAGCAAAAAATTTTATAACACCCCCTCAAAATTCTTTCTTTTCCGTTTCAAGGTGCGCAGATTCCAAAAACGCTGCAAAGTCCTTGTCACATGGGTTTATTATTCTACTGGACATCTACAGAAATGTTGGCTGTTCATTTATCGTTTCTTTCATGCGTAATAATCGAAATAGCTATTTCTGATGGTTTCCATTAATTTTGGCCCCTAAAACACAAATAAGGTACGGCTCTTTTTTTTTTTATTTAATCATTGGCAGTGCCTATCTTTGATCATTGGCAGTGCCATTTAATCGTCTTGATCCACGTGTTGACACTTTTTCCAGTGTTATTATACAAACTGATGGTGATTTCAGACGATTTCGCCGGTTTTTGACTCATAAAAATCAATTTTGGGAGGTGAACATTTGGTAGAACCTCGATTTTACAGTCTTTGGTCAAAATCGAATTCATATTCGGTCTTCTCGAAACACCACAACAGACGCGCACGTAAGCTTACACTTAATAATAGTCATGTGGGTGCTAACAGTATGCGGTCTCGCAATCTCGCGGGGTCTACGATTACTCAGCGTTTACAGCTTGTGTACTCAGGTTATTTAGTTGGATCGGTGCACGATTGTTGGACGGGCCTCTAGTGTGATTCTGTGATAAGAGATGGCGTTGTCGTCGCGTCAAAAGTTTTCCTAACTTTTCTCAGCTTCCAAAAAAGATTTCTTCAATCTGAAAACGGGGATTTACTCAAAATAGATAGATGAAGGGAACCAACATTGAGTTTTGAGTTTCAATTTTTTTGTAAATTTTTAAACCATGGAATTTTGAATTATTTATGGCGTTGGGGAAAAAAACGGCAAGCTTGCATGATCAGTATGTATAACAATTGACAAATCAATCAGCAGAATTTTGATAAATGCATAATTAGCGACAGAAAGAGTCAACGAATAAAACCAGCTCATTACTGTTGTTTGGTAGGCAACCTTTCCCTCCCGCTCTTCTGAACCCTCTAGGTAGCAGTCAACCCTTCAAAGAGAAAACCAGCTTCCTGAAGAAAGTGACAGGGGAAGCAAAGTGGGCGGCAAATTATCCAAACATTGGCAATGAACAACTTTGGTACCTAGGTACTACCTAAATGTTCGCGTATCAAGATTTTCTTCCTACTTCCATGAATTGCACTGAATCTCAAAATTTGTGAAATTTAGTTCACTGGAGTACTACTAGTAATGAGACATTCTCATTATAAACGCGATCTAATCATTTTTCAAATTTTTCAGGAGTATTTGTAATGAATAACAATAATTACTGTAGGAACCGTATACTCGGAACAGGCGGATAGTAATGAATCACAGAATAACTGAAAAATTTGTAGTTCAAAAATCTCTAAAAGGTTTAAAAAACGCTGAAAATCCCTGCACAACGGTTCATTATTTTGTAAAGAATATTTATTATTCTGTTACAGATCACAGCTCTCTGCATAGATAACCCGTCTATATAATATGTACTAGTCTGTACATATTATGTAGATCGCAGACCCTCCGTAGGTTAGTACCTAACCCCGTACTTGTTACTAGGTACCGACCTAAATCACGAGTTAAATGTTGCTAAAATAATTCTGACGATGACAAACAGTACACCTAACAAAAAGAAACACACATAACGAAGTTCTGAAAAGAAATTGTTGATGAGGAGTGAAAAAAGTTGTGAAAGTACCTAACACCAAACTCCAGCCCCTTCTACGTAGATGGTATAATGAACCGTCGTGTAATAATTTACAGTTGTGTAATAATTTACCCACCAATACAATCCGTTGTAAGTTAGTTTACCATCGTGCAGTAATAATTTACCCATCAACAATACTTCAACGTTTGTTCAAGTTTCACTACCTATCAACAAACTCCAAAAGAGCCATCATTTTTCAAATGAAATAATATCACAGAACAACGAACTCGGCTTCATAGGTACTCCGTGAATATAATCAAGTGCTCCCTAGCAATTGATCTCGTGCCAATTCCCGATTGTCAGCGCGTCCCTATTGATGATATTCGGGCTGAATGTATACAATTTAAAGAGCCTGTCGGTGCAAACTTCGGGTCCTTACTGTGAACGAACGGCTGGACGTACGGTGCTCCGGGTGGTCTTAAAAAACTCCCAAGTTCGAGAACTATTTAAAACCGTAAAAATATTCACGTAACGTCGAGCTTCGAGGAACGACTAGACCCCGAACGGAACCTATAACCAGAATTTCATCAATTTTCTTTCATGGTAACTAAGAAAAGTGGCCCGTACGGCGTACGGCGGACAGACAGAAATATTTTTATTGCAGTTTTGGATTCTACATACCTTGAAACGTAAACCATCAAATTTTGAGGGGGGGGGGGGGTAAGATTTTTTTTTTTTTTTTTTTTTCATGCTCGATTCCAATGGTTCATTATTGAAAATAATAAACCAACATTGAAAAATAGTTGAATTGGTTCTTGGAAAATTCGCCCGTTGAACTGCGTCACTGGAAGTTCATAAACGTTGTATTCATTCATTTTTCCAAAGTTTTATGCCTATATAATGTATAAATATATTGAATATGAAAATAGCAGGTGAATTAGGAAAGTGCGCCAACACCTGTGGATTTTCACACACTTGCTGATTACAACAGTTGGGATGTAGGTACCCATTTATAAACTAGACATCTAAGCAACAACATTAAAGTAGCTTTTTGGCTATAATTTTTCATGGATAACCAAGAAAATCCGCTATGGCGACTTGTTACGGTAAGTAGATGCTTCAAATTTTGGTTTATTATTTTCAATAATGAACCATTGGAATCGAGCATGAAAAAAAAATTCTTACCCCCCCTCAAAATTTGATGGTTTACGTTTCAAGGTATGTAGAATCCAAAACTGCAATAAAAATATTTCTGTCTGCCCGCCGTACGCCGTACGGGCCACTTTTCTTAGTTACCATGAATCAAAATTGATGAAATTCGGGTTATAGGTTCCGTTTGGGGTCTAGTTGGTCCTCGAAGCTCGACGTTACTGTCGGTCATCTCTAAGGGGTTCAAAATAGGGGTTGAAAATTTCAGAACGCCGTAGCTCGAAAACATCCGATTGAAGGTGTAGTGATCGGCTGCTCCCTACCTAACAATGTAACTAGCGTCACATAAGGTATAAGCCGCGTCTTGGCGGCTTCCCGGAGCGGGGTTCCCCTACCCCCCTCCGGGTCTGTAACCAGGGGTATAAAAGGCGTTGTAATTATCTAATAAACATGCATTCATCAAGTCACAAACCGACTACCTAGTCTCGTGTACTTCTTCATAGCTTTAGCTCCCGCTGGATCATCACACTGGTCACCCCGACGACGAACACGCAACCTTCACCGGCTACCGGCTCCTGCGAACAGCGTCTCGCCTTCTCGCCTCTAGCGACTGCTCAACGCGCACCTTCACTGGCTTCCTGCCCTCTGCGAGCAACATCCCGCCTTCTCGCCTCTAGCGACGGCCCGATACGCACCTTCGCCGGCTTCCTGCCCTCTGCGAGTGCATTCTCGCTTCCAGCGACCGCGAAAAACGCACATTCGCCTTGACCTTCAGCGGATTTACAAAGGTCCTTTTCAGGACCACTGTCCGTTTCAGCCTTTCAATTTCAGCCACATCGGATTTTCGCGACCGCAACATCGTCAGAGCAACTTACCCTTGCCCCGACCATCTTCGGACTGAACCGATTCTTTAAGAACCATCGTCCTCTTGCGACCAACAGCGAACCCCCCACCACTCGTCACGACCAATCAGCGTCCTCTCACAAGCGACCAACCAGCGACCAGCTCTACAGCGAACCAATCAGAGAACTTCTCATCGTTCCCGCTGCCTACTTAACGAGAGCGACCACCAACGGAGCACACTCGCCTCAGATCAACCACCAAGAGAACAACCAAGAAGAAAAATGGAAACCAGAGCTACGAAGACACTTGAGACGACACAAGCACCTCTCAAACTGCGGCCTTTCGACCCGGATTTCCCGCACGTCTGGTTCGCGCAGCTCGAACTAATTTTCGCCCAGGAAGGTTTGAAAACTTCTGAAGCCCGCTTCACCCGTGCCTTCCTCGCGCTCGAGCCTCGCTACGCGGACATCTGTACCGACATCGTCGCCTCACACTCCGCAAGCTACCAGACGCTGAAAGACCGGCTTATCGCAGCTCACGCACCCTCGGATGGCTCCCAGCTCTCAACTCTGCTTCAGCCTTCGGTGACAGACGAACTGCCTTCGGCCCTTGCCAGACGCCTTCAACGTGCTCTACCCTCGGAAACTCCGACCTCGCTCCTCCGACAACTCTTCTTACGATCTCTACCTGAGAGCCTTCGCCTTCACATCGCAGCCAGCGTAGAACCTGATATCACGAAGCTCGCGGCGGCCGCCGACCGCCTTATACCCTTCATAACACCTCCTCGTGTGGCTACAGTCGACGAGGAAGTGCAAGTGATCCAGCAACGCCAACGAATGCGGCCTTCTACGCACAGACAATCATCCCCTCAACGACCGAACAAGAAGTTCTGTTTCTACCATAGAAGATGGGGATCCCGAGCGAAAAAATGCATCAAACCCTGCACCTGGCAAAACCAACCTACGGAAAACGCCGACGCTCTTCATCGAAAAGGAACACAATTGGGCACCCTACGTACGGCTAAAAGCTCGGAGATCGACACATACGACAACCACTGCGCCTCGGTACACCTACCGCCCTATGAAAGGACATTCACCGTAGCAGACGTCTCAACACCGATCCTCGGCCCCGATTTCCTGGTTGACCTTCCGAACGCCCGCCTCATCAACGCAGCCACTAGCCTCGTACGCCCGGGAATTTTCAGCTGTGCGACCTCAGATAACACACCCTACCTCCAGGCACTACTAGACGCACACGCTCCTTCAAAAACTCCCTGCGAAGCACCAATCGAACACCATAAAGTAACGAAGGACCCGCCATATCACGCAGAACTCCGAAACGCCGGCATTATGGAACCATCGGAGGCCCCTCGGTCAAGCCCTCTACACGACGTACCGAAGTCAGAAGGAGATATTCGCCCCGTCGGAGACTACCACGCCCTCAGCAGGCTCACTGTCGCCGATCGATGCACAGTGCCGCACCTCCGCAACTTCACAACTGTACCTCTCAGGACGACCACATTTACTACGTTCGAACTCGCCCGTACCTTCTTCCGCTGAGGAATCGGCGAAAAAGACGATCCTCCAGTAGCCTCCAAAGATATCGAAGAACATTTTACACATGTAAAATTAATACTCGATACTCTAGCCAAACATAGCCTCGTGGAACACCTACACTGTGCCTTAAAAGACGCTATCATCGCTACCTCCTCGTCAAGAACCTGGGAATCGGAACTCAACGGCCTTCTTTTCGGCCTCCGCAACAGGCCCGGCCCCGACGACTACTCGCCTTCACAGCGACCTTTTTCGGCGACTCCACGACTTCCAGAGGACCTGTTTGCACAACCGCCTCCCTCAACTCCGATTGGTCAAGAAATCTCGCTCCCTATTGGCCAACCGAATTCTTCCGCGGGCCAACCGGACCGCGACCCACGAAGGTCATTTTCCCTCACAATGGCAACGCACACACCTCCGAAACTCGCTTCGAAGCAGCAACTGCTGAGGGACCTCACATTAACGCCTTCACCTCCGAGCCATCATCCTCCGACCACGACGGTACGAAAAGTTATGGCAACAACACGGGACAACGCCGCCCCTATACCACCTCGGCCATTCATCAACCCGATGAATCACAAGATGAAGCCACCACAGGGAATCAACCCACTTCATGCTACCGCCACTGACAGGCAGACCATCACGCTGATGCTCCCGCCTTTCGCCGGGAAATGCTCCGACTGCTGCAACACGGCTGCCGCCGCCCTCAGCTCCAGAGCATCGGGATACAGGTGTCCCCCGACACCATTACCACTGGGACCCAGGCGACAAACAACAAGACGGAGCCGCCAACCGCTGCAGCCACGCCGCAGCTGAGGCCCACTTCACCGGTTCCAGCGCCTCTTGCATCGCCGCCCCGAAGGACCACGCCTGTCTGCCGCACCTCTCAGAGGTCTCCCAGACGCTACCCCCGACATCACCAGCGGAACCACCTCCAAGCACGCTCCCACTTACGAGCACGCTCCCGGATCCCGCACCGCAGCCGCCGCTAATGCAGGATGAAACCGCACCGGCATATCAAGACAACACGCAGCCTCTCCTACCTTCACCGACACCTCAACACGTTTCACCGTCAAGAAACACATTTATAATTGCAGTATTTAACTTCAATTCTGGGGGGAGCAGTGTAGTGATCGGCTGCTCCCTACCTAACAATGTAACTAGCGTCACATAAGGTATAAGCCGCGTCTTGGCGGCTTCCCGGAGCGGGGTTCCCCTACCTCCCTCCGGGTCTGTAACCAGGGGTATAAAAGGCGTTGTAATTATCTAATAAACATGCATTCATCAAGTCACAAACCGACTACCTAGTCTCGTGTACTTCTTCATAGCTTTAGCTCCCGCTGGATCATCACAGAAGGGTATGGTTTTTTTTTCGTTATTAAATTTGTGTTGAGCTAAACAATTTTTTGAGACCACCCGGAGCATCGTACGTCCAGCCGTTCGTAAGCACCAAAAAGCTTCGTCAACAGGATCGTGAATCAAACGGTATAAATCCGGCCTGGATATCATAACTACGGAGCATCTGATTATAATCAAGGAAGGCTGTATGAATTCGAGTTGTTTGCTCTGCGATATTATTTCATTTGACAAGTGATGGACTATTGGATTTTGTTGGTAGGTACTTCTGAATCTTGAACAAACGTTGAAGTATTATTGATGGGTAAATTATTACACAATTGCAAATTATTACACAATGGCAAATTATTACACACCGGTAAATTATTACACAATGGCTCGTCTACCCAGAAGGGGCTGGATTTGGTTGATAGATACTTTTGCAACTTGAACAACCGTTGAAGTATTATTGATGGGTAAATTATTACACAATGGCAAATTATTACACAACGGTAAATTATTACACAACGGCTCATCTACCCAGAAGGGGCTGGATTTTGTTGGTAGGTAGGTACTTTCGCAACTTGAACAACCGTTGAAGTATTATTGATGGGTAAATTATTAGGTAGGTACACAATGACAAATTATTACACAACGGCAAATTATTACACAACGGTAAATTATTACACCTCGGTAAATTATTACACAACGGCTCATCTACCAAGAAGGGGCTGGATTTTGTTGATAGTTACTTTTGCAACTTGAACAACCGTTGAAGTATTATTGATGGGCAATTATTACACAACGGTTCATTATTATATCTCTGTGGAAGTGGAACCTATACAGGTAAATTATTACACAACGGTTTAGGTAGGTACCTAGTAACGAGTACGGGGTTAGGTACTAACCTACGGAGGGTCCGCGATCTACATAATATGTGTAGAATAGTACATTATATAGAAGGGTATACGGAGACCTGTGATCCGTAACAGGAGGGTATTTAATAATAATAAATAATAAATAATTTAATTATGCTTAGATTATGTAATTGTAAATTGCTCAATAATTTTGGTATTATTTTTTCAAAATTTGATGCAATTACTTTTTTGATCTTCATACTTTTGATCTTCATACTTCATACCTTGTTAGTCATAGGACAAACATACATGACATAATGTTTGAAAATGTAATTGGGCTTGCCCGTTTAATAAATTAATAAATAAATAAACCAGATTGCCACTCTCGCTTGGCCAGTTGAGCGATAAGGAATGAAATTATAAGAAGTGTGATGATGAATGAATCAGGTTTATTTATAGATTATCTAGGTACTTTTCTCCTTTTCTTCTCGGCTATCCCTCAACGGCATAGATCGGCATTTCCTTGGATCGACAAGTTCTGGCAATACAAATGCATCAAAGAACACTCGCAGCTTTGGCAGCATGGTTTCAGTCCAAAAATGTCGGTCCCTTCTTAGTCAAAACTTTTTTGAATTTGGGTCCCCACACAATGAAATCGCAGTATTCGCGATCTGCGATTTCGAGCTGGCCCTGAATTTGGAAGAAGTAATCGTTTTTTCTTGACAAGTTGCCCTCTTTGTCCAAACAAAAATTTTTGCATTTCTCTACCGCCTCTTCAAACGTGTAGTTTTGCGCGGAATATGGGCATTTGATTTCGAGGATGCCATCATCATCAACAAGTGAATCAGGCGACGCCCCAAGAAAGCCGAAGGTTTTGTGTACGAATAATCCGCATTCCTTCACAACTTTATTAGGATTATAATACCAAATAATTAGAAGAAAAGGGGGGGGGGGGGGGGGGACTCACGAGGGGGTTTCTATGGTCACGCCTGAAGGTCATTCACCTTCAGTGACTGTCACTCGTCTAGCGTGGCCTTGCGCCCCAAATTCCCGCGCGCGTTATTCCCCATTTCATTTGTCTGTTTCCGTCGCTGCTTCTCATTATTTCTGAATTCTGATGGATTCCACATTTATAGGACATCTGATAAAATATGCCTTGTATCCGTTTTAGGCAAAAAATATTCAAATCAGCTGGTAGTTTGTCTATTTGAAATTCATCCCAATTATTATGTATTGGTTTATTATTTTCAATAATGAACCATTGGAATCGAGCATGAAAAAAAAAATTCTTACCCCCCCTCAAAATTTGATGGTTTATTTTTATTGCAGTAAAACTGCAATAAAAATATTTCTGTCTGTCCGCCGTACGCCGTACGCCGTACGGGCCACTTTTCTTAGTTACCATGAAAAAAAATTGATGAAATTCGGGTTATAGGTCCCGTTCGGCGTCTAGTTGGTCCTCGAAGCTCGACGTTACTGTGAGTCATCTCTAAGGCTAGCTTCACACTTGCGAGGTTTCAACCGGCGCGGTGCGGATTCGGTGAGGTTTCGGCAGCCGCCTCGAAAACCCAGTTCCCGTTCACACTTCGGAGGTTCATAAGAGGTTTACAGTCGGTAGAATCAACCAGTTACCTACAGTTTCACCATGGACAGAAGACGTGCTATTGCGATGCTGTTCCTCTACAGAAGGATAAAAAAAAAAAAACGTTGCAAAGTCCTTGTCACATGGGTTTATTATTCTTTTGGACTTTTGGACATACCTACAGAAATTTTGACTGTTCATTTATTGTATCATTCATGCGCAATAATCGAAATAGCTATTTCTGATAGTTTCCATTAATTTTGGCCCCTAAAACACAAATTAGGTATGCTCCTTTTTTCTTTTTTTTTAAACTATCTTTGATCATTGGTAGTGCCAGTTAATCGCCTTGATCCACGTGCTGACACTTTTTCCAGTGTTATTATACAAACTGATGGTGATTCCAGACGATTTCCCAGGTTTTTCACTCATAAAAAATCAATTTCTGGAGCTGAACATTTGGTAGAAGTCAATTTTCCACTCTTTGGTCAAAATCGACTTCATATACGGTATTCTCGTCCACAAAAACATGGAAAACGATACCTCAAAAGCTCATTTTACTAACATGTTGCTAAAACGCAAAAAGTACCTATTTTTACACACATTTTCACTCATAACACCCCTGGGTATATTCCGATCGGGCTGAAAAGTTTCGGGACACAACTAGGGCCCAAATGGAGCATGTGTGCGAAAGAACGACTTTTTTAGATCTAAAATGAAGCCTGTACACGTGATACGGCGGACGGCGTACGGCGTACGGCGGACGGCGGACGGACATTGCATTTTTGGAATCTACGTACCTTGAAACGGAAAAGAAAAAATTTCGAGGGGGTGTTATAAAAATTTTTTGCTGAGCGAATACATAGGTGTATTATTCACAGAATAATAAACCAAAAGGTTGACTAGGGCCCACTGGGTCCATCCTATTTTGATAAGAAGACAGAAGTGTGGTGCATTTTATATATACACTGTTCGAGGAGTTGAGAGAGAATGAAGACAAATGCAGGGAGACGAAGCACCAACCGACCATCGAACGAACCGAAACTGAACCTCGCAAGTGTGGACACTAGCTTGACTTTGTGGACCCTCGACCCGTGTAGGAGCCTTCTAAGAACCTCTTCATACCGCCGCGGCTCGGGGGGGCGAGCGGCGTAATCCGGCGCCTCTTCGGTTCGTACACGGGAGAGGTTCGGCGAGGTTTCTCGGTTCACACATATCAGGCGACCGCGCTAAATCGACCGAATCTGAACCGCGCCGCGTGAAACCTCGCAAGTGTGAAGCTAGCCTAAGGGGTTCAAAATAGGGGTTGAAATTTTCAAAACGCCTATACCATTTTTTTACGTGAATATTTTTACGGGTTTAAATAGTTCTTGAACTTGCGAGTATTTTAAGACCATCCGGAGCATCGTACGTCCAGCCGTTCGTTCACAGTAAGGCCCCGAAGTTTGCACCGACAGGCATTTTCGACTCCAGTGTGAATGAAATTGTATACAATTCAAACCAAAAAACGCTGCAAATCCCTGCACAACGGTTTATTATTTTGTATAGAATACCCTTCTGTTACAGATCACAGCTCTATGTATAGATAACCCGTCTATATAATATGATATGTACTATTCTATTATATACATATTATGGAGATCGCAGACCCTCCGTAGGTTAGTACCTAACCCCGTACTCGTTACTAGGTACCTACCTAAATCACGAGTTAAATGTTGCTAAAATAATTCTGCCGATGACAAACAGTACCTAACAAAAAGAAACACACATAATGAAGTTCTGAAAAGAAATTGTTGATGAGGAGTGAAAAAAGTTGCAAAAGTACCTACCAACAAACTCCAGCCCCTTCTACGTAGATGGTATAATGAACCGTTGTGTAACAATTTACCGTAGTAATAATTTACCCATCAATAATACTTCAACGTTTGTCCAAGTTTCACTACCTACCAACAAACTCCAAAAGAGCCATCATTTTTCAAATTAAATAATATCACAGAACAACCAACTCGACTTCATACTCCGCCAATATAATCAGGTGATCCCTACCAATGATTTTATCTCCGCCAAATTTCCTGTTGTGGGCGCGTCTCTGGTTACGAGATTTGGTTTGAATTGTATACAATTTCATTCACACCGGAGTCGAAAATGCCTGTCGGTGCAAACTTCGGGGCCTTACTGTGAACGAACGGCTGGACGTACGATGCTCCGGATGGTCTTAAAAAACTCGCAAGTTCAAGAACTATTTAAAACCGTAGAAATATTTACGTAAAAAAATGGTATAGGCGTTTTGAAAATTTCAACCCGTATTTTGAACCCCTTAGAGATGACTCACAGTAACGTCGAGCTTCGAGGACCAACTAGACGCCGAACGGAACCTATAACCCGAATTTCATCAATTTTTTTTCATGGTAACTAAGAAAAGTGGCCCGTACGGCGTACGGCGTACGGCGGACAGACAGAAATATTTTTATTGCAGTTTTGGATTCTACATACCTACCTTGAAACGTAAACCATCAAATTTTGAGGGGGGGTAAGAATTTTTTTTTTCATGCTCGATTCCAATGGTTCATTATTGAAAATAATAAACCAAAACCAAATCTTGTAACCAGAGACGCGACCACAATAGGAAATTTGGCGGAGATAAAATCATTGCTAGGGATCACCTGATTATATTGGCGGAGTATGAAGTCGAGTTGGTTGTTCTGTGATATTATTTCATTTGAAAAATGATGGCTCTTTTGGAGTTTGTTGGTAGGTAGTGAAACTTGAACAAACGTTGAAGTATTATTGATGGGTAAATTATTACTACGGTAAATCATTACTCAACGGTAAATTATTACACAACGGTTCATTATACCATCTACGTAGAAGGGGCTGGAGTTTGTTGGTAGGTACTTTTGCAACTTTTTTCACTCCTCATCAACAATTTCTTTTCAGAACTTCATTATGTGTGTTTCTTTTCGTTAGGTACTGTTTGTCATCGGCAGAATTATTTTAGCATCATTTAACTCGTGATTTAGGTAGGTACCTAGTAACGAGTACGGGGTTAGGTACTGTTGTGATCGGCTGCTCCTCCACAACTCAATCTATGTCTGAACATGCTGTAACTCAGAGTGGGGACCCCCCGACCCCCCTCTGATCTTGTCAGGGGACTATAAAAGAGCCAGGGTGCCACCAATTAAACAACTATTCTCTCGTATGCGATCGACTCGTCTATCCGACTCCTCAATCACTACACTGGTGACATCCGACGTGTGAGCTACACCGCCAGCGCCCGCCGTTTGACAGCGTCGCAGCCCCGCCTCCGCTTCAACGAGCCCCACCACGCGCGGCCCCCACCGACGCCACAGCGGCGCCCCACTCCGACGCGCGCCTCGACGGCTATCGCAGCGCCTCCCGCTACTTCGCCCCACCATCACCGATCCTTATATAAGGAGACGGACGCCGGCGCCGAGCACACTTCAAGCTGACACCTCACCGGACTGGCACCGAAGAGAAAACCGAAGATGACGGAGCAGAAACCGCAAAAGACACCCGAAGCAAGCGCTCCTTCGATTTTCAAGCTTCAGCCGTTCGACCCCGCATTCCCGCACGTCTGGTTCGCCCAACTCGAGCTCATCCTCGCACACGAAGGCCTCACGACGCCACATGCGAAATTCGCCCGAGCCTTCCTCGCCCTCGAACCTCGACAAGCGGATCTATGCGCCGACATCAACCCCTCGCACACCAGTAGTTACCAGACGCTCAAAACTCGCCTTCTCGCGACACACGCACCTTCCGATGGTTCACGGCTCACCGCCCTCCTCCAGCCGACATCCGACGACGAACTACCGTCGATCCTCGCTCGCCGACTCACCCGAGCACTTCCGGCTGACACACCCGCACCGCTCGTCCGACAGCTCTTCCTCCGCGCCCTACCCGAGAGCATACGTCTACACATAGCGGCCCGTGACGAACCCGACATAGTGAAACTCGCTGCGCTCGCCGATCGCCTCCTACCATTCGCCCCGCCTCCTCGGGCGGCTACCGTCTCCGAAGAGGTCGAAGTGATCAACGATAGACAACAACGGCGCTCCCCGACGCAGCCGGCGACGAACACATGCCGCCCGACGAACACCCTATGTTTCTACCACCGCACATGGGGCCCACGAGCACAGAAATGCCGCAGCCCCTGCACCTGGCGCCCAAAACCGTCGGGAAACGACAACGCACGGCCCGACCAGCCGTAACGGCCGTGCGCAACCCCCCAACATCTCGGCTCTTCATCCGCTGTAAGAAAACCTCCCTACACTTCCTCGTGGACACCGGCTCTGACGTCTCGATCGTCCCGAACACCCTGCTTAACCGGAAAACGACACGTCCAAGCGCTCTACGTGCCGCAAACGGCACCGAGATCAAGATGTACGGCACCCACTCCGCATCAGTACACCTCCCAGATCTCCCTCCGTATGAGTGGACCTTCACAGTCGCCGATGTATCAACTCCGATCCTCGGCTCCGACTTCTTGACGTACCACGGCCTACTCGTTGACCTACCCAACGCCCGACTCATCAACGCGGCCACGCAGCGGTATATCACCGGGACAGTAGACCTCGTACCTCCAAGCCAGTCCATCTGTACGACGACAGCGAACGAACCCCGATTTCAAGCCCTCCTCGACGCCTACAAACCTTCACAGACACCATGCGATGCTCCTGTCGAACATCACATCGTCACGAAGGGACCCCCGTGTCACGCGAAACTTCGCCGATTATCCCCGGACCTATACGCGAAAGCGAAGGCCCATTTCGGCGAATTACTAGCGGCGGGGGTCATCGAACCTTCGGAGGCGCCTTGGTCCAGCCCGCTCCACATCGTTCCGAAACCCGACGGTGACATTCGCCCCTTCGGTGACTTCAGAGCGCTGAACCGACTCACTGTGCCCGATCGCTACACTGTCCCACACCTACACGACTTCACAGCGGCCCTGCACGGGACTACAGTGTACAGCACATTCGACCTCGCACGCGCATTCTTCCACTGCAAGATCAGCGAACGCGACGTACCCAAGACAACAATCCTCACACCTTTCGGCGCCTATCAATTCAAGCGAATGAATTTCGGCTTACGAAACGCAGCGCAGACGTGGCAACGCTACATGGACCACGTCCTACGAAACCTGCCCTTCGTGTATTGTTGCCTAGATGACATACTGGTCGCCTCCGCCACCCCGTCAGAACACTACACCCACGTACGCACGCTCCTCGAGACCCTCGCTAAATACGGCCTCCAAATCAACAAAGCAAAATGCCAGCTCGCACGGCCCTCAGTCAAATTTCTCGGCCACAACGTTTCAGCCGACGGGATAACACCCCTACCGGAACGCACGGACCTCATTAAGAAATTCCCGCGACCCACTACCGTGCACGAGCTTCGAACATTCCTCGGCCTCATCAACTTCTATCACCGAGCGATACCACGAGCCGCACCTACGCTCCGCCCCCTAGTGGAAATGACGCATTCTGACGCATTCGACCGCGCAAAACGCTTACTCGAAACCTCCGTCACACTCGCCCATCCGGCCCCGACCCAACCTCTCGTCCTACACACGGACTCGTCGGATTTCGCCGTCGGCGCAGCGCTGCATTTCATCGACAATACGCACTTACGCCCGCTAGGTTTCTTCTCACGCACCCTCAACCCGGCTCAACGTAACTACAGCGCATTTGACCGCGAACTACTGGCTATCTACCTCGCCATCGTACATTTTCGCCAGCAAATCGAAGGGCGCCCACTCACCGTATATACGGACCATAACCCCCTCACGACCTCACTAACGACTCAGTCCAATACGGCCCCACCAACACGGCTCCGGCACCTTCGATTTATCTCAGAATTCACGACTGACATCAGGTACGCCGAGGGCCCAACAAACATCGTCGCCGACTACCTCTCGCGACTCCCACCAACAGCCAACACGGCCCACGCAGTCACGGATTACGGGACCCCCTTCACGCTACAACACTAGCAGACGCCCAGGCCGCCGATGATCACATCACCACTATGAATCTCACACCGCACCGCATACAAGGCCACGAAATCATGTGCGAAACCACCGACGCCTCGCCTCGCCCCTACATCCCTACGCCGCTACGCCTCGCGGTTTTTAAACACATACACGGGATGACACATCCGGGGATTAAGGCCACCACAGCCCTCATCCGCGCTCGATACTATTGGCCCATTATGACCTCATCGATACGGCTGTTCACCCGCGCCTGCCCGAGCTGCAACCGAGCCAAAACAACTCGACACATCAGGGCTCCCCTCGGCGAATATCCCGACGCAGCGCCACTCGAACACCTACATATCGACCTATTCGGCCCGCTACCACCATCGGCTGCAAAAAAATACATATTATCGATGATTGACCGCGCCACTGGCTGGTTCGAATGCGCACCCCTCTCGACCATTTCCGCCGACGCAGTGATCACGGCCCTACACAACCACTGCATCACCCGCTACGGCTCCCCGGCACACGTAACCACCGACCAGGGCACCCAGTTCACCTCAGCCGAATTTCATAAATACTGCACGTCCATGGGCACGGAGGTACATCATACAAATACCTACCACCCTCAAGCCAACGGCCTCGTCGAACGACTACACAGGGTCCTCAAAGACGCAATACTCGCTACAGCCACGTCCCGCACATGGGCCACCCAACTTAGCGGCCTCCTCCTCGGCCTACGAAACTGCCCGGGCCCCGATGGCTACTCACCGGCCCAACGCCTCTTCTCGGCCACACCACGCCTACCAGGGGACCTACTCACTCAACCGCCCCCAACAACTATACCCCTACGCACCAACGAATCATACCGCCACTACACACAGTCCTACATGCCAACAACTATGCGCACAGCGACCCATGTGTACGTCCGCGTAGACACACCGAGGGGTAAACTCCAGCCGCCTTACACCGGCCCCCATCAAGTACTGACGAACGATGGAAAAACAGTCACGTACCTCACCGACGACCGCCGTACCCCATCGGTGTCAATCGACAGATGCAAACCGGCACCCCCACCCACGCAAACGGCGCCGATCGACGCCCCCCACCCCACGGCAGCGGCTATAAAGACGAGCGCCAACGGCATACATCAACCACTAACACGCTATGTTGCCGAAGCCTCCAACCGCCTCACAGCTCCTCCGAGACCTCGCCGTCGCCTCCGGCTCCGGAAAAGCGAAAGCCGACCCGGCCACAACCCCCAGGCAAGCACGGCCCCATCCCCATCCGCCAGGCCATGGCCATATCGAAAGCCGGCGCGATGCCCATCCACGCGCGGCCCCGGGACAGCACGACGCAGCAGCGTCCGCCACCCAAGCGACAGCCACCGCCGGGCATCCGCCCACTGACACCGCGGCCGCCCACTACTACGCCCGGTACGCCGGTCATGACGGTAACAGCCCCGCCGAACACCACCGTCACCCTGCAGCTCCCGCCGTACGCAGGAACATGCACGGACTGCTGCATCCATGGGGTAAGACGCCCCCAGCAGCACACTGCAGGAGTACAAGCCTCGCCCGACGTTACCACGAAGGCCACGTACGCCTACAGTCTCACGAAGGCCCTCCTCGCCACGACGGAGCGAGCCACGCAGACCCCAACCCTCGGCACGTCCACCTTCGCCACGCCTCCGGCGCGGCCCACGTCGCCAAAGCCGGCACCGCCGCCAACGCCGCAACGCCCCCGACAACAGCGCCCGAGCTACCGCACGGGCCACATTCGGCACCGGCGGGACATCTCGCGCCCGCACCGGCACCCACGCCACTAATCAGCCTCGCCCCACCGCCACCCCACGACAACGACCACAGCAGCCACCCGGACAGCCCACTTGGACCCAACACACGCACCTCCCACGCCCGGCAACGGCCACAGCGACAACAAGAAAATTTAAATAAAAATGTAAATTACTTAAATTCTGGGGGGAGCAGTGTTGTGATCGGCTGCTCCTCCACAACTCAATCTATGTCTGAACATGCTGTAACTCAGAGTGGGGACCCCCCGACCCCCCTCTGATCTTGTCAGGGGACTATAAAAGAGCCAGGGTGCCACCAATTAAACAACCATTCTCTCGTTTGCGATCGACTCATCTATCCAACTCCTCAATCACTACAGGTACTAACCTACGGAGGGTCTGCGATCTACATAATATGTATAGAACAGTACATATATCATAATAGACGGGTTATCTATACATAGAGCTGTGATCTGTAACAGAAGGGTATTCTATACAAAATAATAAACCGTTGTGCAGGGATTTGCAGCGTTTTTTATGTTTTATGTAAAAATAAACAGCATAAATATGACAAAACTGCCATGGTAGTTACCTGAGATACATTAAATAATACCAAATAATTTTACAGATTGAAAATCACCCGACTGGTTGCTTAGATAATTTTGGAAAACTGATACTGTTTCTGTCTCTCTCTTTTCTTGACGTATCTGTCTCTCTCGCACACTTGTCGTCCCCTTTAGCCTTAATGTAGACCAGAACACTAGGTCAATATCATATCAATAGCCGCTGTTGAACTTTGTGAAAAATGCTAGGTAAAGTTTACGGAGGGAAATTCAAATGCCAACTGAACAAATGGTTGAGTTCTTTTTACTCTTAGTGTTTCTGGGTGCCAGGGCAGTGGCCCGTGGCCTTATGGACGCAAAGCCCCTGGATATACGTGATATTCACTGTTCCCATTTTTGGTTTATTATTTTCAGTAATGAACCTTTGGAATCGAGCATGAAAAAACGCTGCAAATCCCTGCACAACGGTTTATTATTTTGTATAGAATACCCTTCTGTTACAGATCACAGCTCTCTGTATAGATAACCCATCTATATAACATATTTATGTACTATTCTACACCCTCCGTAGGTTAGTACCTAACCCCGTACTCGTTACTAGGTACCTACCTAAACCGTTGTGTACCGTTGTGTTACCTGTATAGGTTCCAATTCTACGGAGATAGAATAAAGAACCGTTGTGTAATAATTTGCCCATCAATAATACTTCAACGGTTGTTCAAGTTGCAAAAGTACCTACCAACAAAATCCAGCCCCTTCTTGGTAGATGAGCCGTTGTGTAATAATTTACCGTTGTGTAATAATTTACCGTGGTGTAATAATTTACCGTTGTGTAATGATTTACCGTTGTGTAATAATTTGCCGGTGTGTAATAATTTGCCATTGTGTAATAATTTACCCATCAATAATACTTCAACGGTTGTTCAAGTTGCAAAAGTACCTATCAACAAAATCCAGCCCCTTCTGTGTAGATGAGCCGTTGTGTAATAATTTACCGTTGTGTAATAATTTACCGTTGTGTGATAATTCGCCGTTGTGTAATAATTTGCCATTGTTTAATAATTTACCCATCAATAATACTTCAACGTTTGTTCAAGTTTCAGAAGTACCTACCAACAAAATCCAGTAGTCCATCACTTGTCAAATGAAATAATATCGCAGAACAAACAACTCCACTTCATACGCCATCCTTGATTATAATCAGATGCTCCGTAGTTATGATATCCGGGCCGGAGTTATACCGTTTGATTCACGATCGTGTTGACGAATCTTTTTGGTGCACACGAACGGCTGGACGTACAATGCTCCAGGTGGTCTCAAAAAATTGTTTAGCTCAAGACAAATTTAATAACGTAAAAAAAAACAATAACCTTCAATCGAAAGTTTTCGAGATACGGCGTTCTGAAAATTTCAACCCCTATTTGGAACCCCTTAGAGATGAGTGACAGTAACGTCGAGCTTCGAGGACCAACTATTAGACCCCGAACGGAACCTATAACCCAAATTTCATCAATTTTCTTTCATGGTAACTAAGAAACGTGGCCCGTACGGCGTACGGCGGACAGACAGAAATATTTTTATTGCAGTTTTCGATTCTACATACCTTGAAACGTAAACCATCAAATTTTGAGGGGGGTAAGAATTTTTTTTCTTGCTCGATTCCAATGGTTCATTATTGAAAATAATAAACCAAAAACAGGCTTACCCTCCTCAAAATTTGAGGGTTTACGTTTCAAGATAATTATGCAGATCCGAAAATGGAATTAAAAAAAATTTCTGTCCGCCCGCCCTACACTGTACGCCATACTTCGCACTTTTGTTAGTTACCATGAACCAAAATGTAGGTCCCGTTTGAAGTCTAGTTGGTTCTCGAAGCTCGGCGTTACTGTCAGTCATCTCTATGGGGTGAAAAACAGGGGTTGAAACTTTCAGAACGCCGTAGCTCGAAAACTTTCAACAGAAGCATATGGTTTTTCGTTTTGGGTTATTATTTTCAATAATGAACCTTTGGAATCGAGCATGAAAAAACGCTGCAAATCCCTGCACAACGGTTTATTATTTTGTACAGAATACCCTTATTTTACAGATCACAGCTCTCTGTATAGATAACCCGTCTATATAATATTTATGTACTATTCTATACATATTATGTAGATCGCAGACCCTCCGTAGGTTAGTACCTAACCCCGTACTCGTTACTAGGTACCTACCTAAATCACGAGTTAAACGTTGCTAAAATAATTCTGTCGATGGCAAACAGTAACTAAACGCTGCAAATCCCTGCACAACGGTTTATTATTTTGTATAGAATACCCTTCTGTTACAGATCACAGCTCTATGTATAGATAACCCGTCTATATAATATGATATGTACTATTCTATACATATTATGTAGATCGCAGACCCTCCTTAGGTTGGTACCTAACCCCGTACTCGTTACTAGGTACCTACCTAAATCACGAGTTAAATGTTGCTAAAATAATTCTGCCGATGACAAACAGTACCTAACAAAAAGAAACACACATAATGAAGTTCTGAAAAGAAATTGTTGATGTGGAGTGAAAAAAGTTGCAAAAGTACCTACCAACAAACTCCAGCCCCTTCTACGTAGATGGTATAATTTACCGTTGTGTAATAATTTACCGTTGAGTAATGATTTACCGTAGTAATAATTTACCCATCAATAATACTTCAACGTTTGTTCAAGTTTCACTACCTACCAACAAACTCCAATAGAGCCATCATTTTTCAAATTAAATAATATCACAAAACAACCAACTCGACTTCATACTCCGCCAATATAATCAGGTGATCCCTACCAATGATTGGCCGTATTCACAAATTCCTATTGTGGGCGCGTCTCTGGTTACGAGATTTGGTTTGAATTGTATACAATTTCATTCACACTGGAGTCGAAAATGCCTGTCGATGCAAACTTCGGGGCCTTACTGTGAACGAACGGCTGGACGTACGATGCTCCGGATGGTCTTAAAAAACTCGCAAGTTCAAGAACTATTTAAAACCGTAAAAATATTTACGTAAAAAAATGGTATAGGCGTTTTGAAAATTTCAACCCCTATTTTGAACCCCTTAGAGATGACTCACAGTAACGTCGAGCTTCGAGGACCAACTAGACGCCGAACGGAACCTATAACCCGAATTTCATCAATTTTTTTTCATGGTAACTAAGAAAAGTGGCCCGTACGGCGTACGGCGTACGGCGGACAGACAGAAAAATTTTTATTGCAGTTTTGGATTCTACATATCTTGAAACGTAAACCATCAAATTTTGAGGGGGGGTAAGAATTTTTTTTTTCATGCTCGATTCCAATGGTTCATTATTGAAAATAATAAACCAAAAAATTCTTAATTTGATGATTTACGTTTCAAGGTATGTAGAATCCAAAACTGCAATAAAAATATTTCTGTCTGTCCGCCGTAAGCCGTACGGGCCACTTTTCTTAGTTACCATGAAAAAAAATTGATGAAATTCGGGTTATAGGTTCCGTTCGGCGTCTAGTTGGTCCTCGAAGCTCGACGTTACTGTGAGTCATCTCTAAGGGGTTCAAAATAGGGGTTGAAATTTTCAAAACGCCTATACCATTTTTTTTATGTGAATATTTTTATGGTTTTAAATAGTTCTTGAACTTGCGAGTTTTTTAAGACCATCCGGAGCATCGTACGTCCAGCCGTTCGTTCACAGTAAGGCCCCGAAGTTTGCACCGACAGGCATTTTCGACTCCAGTGTGAATGAAATTGTATACAATTCAAACCAAATCTCGTAACCAGAGACGCGCCCACAACAGGAAATTTGGCGGAGATAAAATCATTGGTAGGGATCACCTGATTATATTGGCAGAGTATGAAGTCGAGTTGGTTGTTCTGTGATATTATTTCATTTGAAAAATGATGGCTCTTTTGGTGTTTGTTGGTAGGTAGTGAAACTTGAACAAACGTTGAAGTATTATTGATAGGTAAATTATTACTACGGTAAATCATTACTCAACGGTAAATTATTACACAACGGTTCATTATACCATCTACGTAGAAGGGGCTGGAGTTTTCTGGTAGGTACTTTTACAACTTTTTTCACTCCTCATCAACAATTTCTTTTCAGAACTTCATTATGTGTGTTTCTTTTTGTTAGGTACTGTTTGTCATCGGCAGAATTATTTTAGCAACATTTAACTCGTGATTTAGGTAGGTACCTAGTAACGAGTACGGGGTTAGGTACTAAGGGTTAGGGTCTGCGATCTACATAATATTGTATAGAATAGTACATATCATATTATATAGACGGGTTATCTATACATAGAGCTGTGATCTGTAACAGAAGGGTATTCTATACAAAATAATAAACCGTTGTGCAGGGATTTGCAGCGTTTTTAAATTGATCTTGAACTAAAGACCACCCGGAGCATTGTACGACCAGCCGTTCGTTTGCAACGAAAAGCTTCGTCAACATGATCGTGAATGAAACGGAATGAATCCGGCCCAGATATTATCATTCCTAGGAATCACCTGATTACAATCACGGGCGGCTGTATGAAGTCGAGTTGGTTGTTTCTTGATATTATTTCATTTGAAAATTATGGATCTTTTTGATTTTGTTGATAGGTGGGACTTTTTGAACTTGAAAAAACGTTATGCTTCATGAATAACAAAAAATAATTAATGATCGAATTATTGAATCCCGCGCTTTTCTATTAGACGTTGTTTGGCCTGGTAGGTAGTGGGTAACTGGAACTGAGGGTAGCAGTTCGAAATTCTCCCACTAGAGTGCTCCCGGTGTGACCGGATGGATCCGGTTGTTCTGTTGGCGGGCTGGCGGTCGATTTTGCTTCCCAATATCGATCGCTCCCCACTCACCATTATTAGCCCAAGGCGGCCATTATTATGTTCTGAGATAACCATTGGGGCGTTTACTTGATGTTAACGTTATTCCATTACTTCACTACGTGTTCAATTCCAATAAAGGATTTAATTCACTCTCCGTTCAACCGTTTCACTATCGTGATTTATTCACCCGCTTAAACATTTGGTGCCGAAACCCGGGAGTTTGGTGAAATCTCGAGCGCGTCCGAGATCAGCCCCGTTAACCTCGCGACCTCGTGTCAAATTTTCACCGTTCGCACCGTTTGTACCGTTTGCTCCGTTTTATTTGTCGTTCTCCGATCGCCGTCATGCCGCTTAAGGGGAAATAGCCCGAAAAAAACTTGTAAGAATATTCAACAGATGGCATCACCGTCGATTGCAAATTAATATTCGCTCTCAGTTCGTTAATAATTGATCGATTTTCAATCAGTGAACTGCATTGGATTCAGAATCAGCATAGAATTTCCGGAAATTGGTTCTGGTGTTCAACATTTCAAAATTTGTATATCTGGATCACTGGCATTCGAATTTGGCTAATTTTTTTCCCAATTACCCAAATTCTAGAGGGCTGTGTACTGATTACGACGGTTTTTTCAAATTTAAAATTGGACAACTAAAACCCCATCAATTATTGTCCAGACGGTGATGGGCGAGGGGGTTGGGGAGGAAGGTGGCTCTTGAATCGCTCAGGTACCTGACTTGTAATTCTCTTCCAACAATCGTTTCTACCCAGCTAACCATAATTGTGTCTACCAAAACAGTCAGTTTTCCATTTATCATTTTCAATAACGAACCTTTGTAATTGAGCATGAAAAATTCCCCCCTCCCCCAACCAAATGTGATGGTTTCCGTTTCAAGGTATGTAGAATCCGAAAATAGAATAAGTAACACTACAGATTATTATACAACGGTTTATTATTTACCGGTATAGATGATCACTGTTTTCTGAACTCAATACCTACCTTTGTGCTTCCCACAAGAGAGCCCTAAATCGAGTACCTACTGGATCCAACCGTGCAATCACATTTCATAAATGTGCGGCGGAATGAAGAATTCAATAATTATTATTTGTATATATGATTTTTATTCTATAAATTATTTGCTGTTATTCGTGAAGCGTAGCTTACGTTTGTTCAGATTAGAAAACTAACTACCTATAAAAAAAACCCAAAACAACCATCATTCTTCAAACAAAGTATCACGATACAACCAACTCGATTTCATACAGACATGCGTAATAAATTATAATCAGGTGTTCCCTAGCAGTGATATCTGAGCCGAATTTATATCGTTTCATTCACGATCAGAAGTGTGACTGAAAGTCAGAGAGTGTGGGCTTTTCGTTGACCGAAAATTTGGATTTTTGGGTGCGTCACCCGATGGCTGGATTGAGGGTGAAAATTCAATCATTGAAATTAAATGCCTTCCCCTCAACCAGCCAGCAAGTTGACGATAGCTGATGCTGCGTCCAAAAACAAATCATTCTTCATATCTCACAAAGATTTGAAATTGAAGAGAACCAATCCGTATTACTTTCAAGTCCAAGGGCAACTGCACATTGCGGGAGCCACTAAATGTTATTTCGTAGTGTACACGGGCAAAGACTTGCACATCGAAGAAATTCGATCGATGTTGAATGAACAGGAATGTGGTGTATACTTAAAGTTTGTGCGTCATGTACAGAGGCGTGCAACTCGTTGAACAGATTGGGGTACAATAAGATTTGAAATTATAATTTCAAACGGACAAATAACCAATTATTACTCAACAGGTCAAATAAATATAACGATGCTATTAATTTTTAAGTGAACTTTGGTCAACTCAGGTTGTATGATACACGTGGGTATGGATAATTTTATACGAGTAAATCAACTGAGAAAGCATAATTATATACCTTCCACAGATTTGTACTTGATTCGCGATAACCGTCGGTGTCCATTCTTCGTAAGTGCGTAGGTAGGTACCTTGGTTGCTTCAGAGAATATATACGGATTTGGAGGTTAAAACAGAGGTACCTAGTACTCGTCCCTAATGTATTACGTCCAACTGGCTTTGAACTTTGAATTCAGGTATTTGGGTAGTAATTTAATTTATTTTTTATTTGTAGTAGGCTATTTGCAGTTTCAGGCGTCTGACCTCGAAGTCACTAATTTTTGTTTAGGAAATCGTATATATTCAATCGGTCGTCCAATTTGGTACTTATAATAGGATTCAAATGCGATCAGTTGGATTGGGAAGTGGGGAGAGGTGCTTAGTTTAATTTTGGTGTACCTACCTAGGTAAGATCCTATACACTAATCAAATAAAAATAAATTACATTTATTAAAATAGGTACCAACAATGTTAAAAAGTAAAAATAAATTATAATATAACTCAAGATTCTTGTTTCATTTATTTGATTTTTTTAATGTTATCATTCCTCCCATGACTGATGCATAAAAAATAGCTCACACTCTCGTGTAGTTTGGCACTTGGTCATGGATGGGCCCAAACAGTTTCATAGCAAATCTCGAACAGGGAGGAAGAAATCTAAAATTCTTGAATGGTGGGGCAAAAACTGTTCTCGGAAATGGCAGGTATCCAAGCTGCTCGGGCGGCGAAACCCCTCCGAAGGGGCCTGGGAAGCCGCCCACCCACATTCAAGAGCTGCCTTCCTCCCCAACCCCCTCGCCCTTCACCGTCTGGACAATAATTGATGGGGTTTTAGTGGTCCAATTTTAAATTTGAAAAAACCGTCGTAATCAGTACACAGCCCTCTAGAATTTGGGTAATTGGGATTTCCGAAAAAATTGTCCAAATTCGAACGCCAGTGATCCAGATGTACAAATTTTGAAATTTTGAACACCAGAACCAATTTCCGGAAATTCTATGCTGATTCTGAATCCAATGCAATTTACAGATTGAAAATCGTTCAATTATTAACGGAAGGAGAACGAATATTAATTTAGCTCATTTTGGTGCTGCCACGTGGTGGCGGCTTTTGGAACTAGTCGTCGGGCTATTTCCCCTTAAAGGCAGAAGGAAATCGCGGCAACCGGACCCACCGTTTCCGAGTGAAGATATCGCCTCGGCACCGCTCGCCCCGATTCACCTCGACCCCGCGGTGGTCGATAATTTGACCGACACACAGCGGGACCTTTTTAAGGAATTACGTCGCTGGTCGGTCAGAGCGATCGCATTCCTCGACCAGCAACCAGTAAGTGTCCTGTCAGATAGCTTGAGGGCTAACTTGCGGAAGGGAGTGGCCTTCTTGGACGACGTAGAAGTCACTCAATTTGACGGACTCACGGAGGAGTCGCTAATCCAGCAAATTGCCACCGTTATCAGTCGTGTAGCCGAGCAAATCCCGAGTCAGCAAGCGGAAATTGTTGATAAGCAAGGTATGACGCACGATCAATGTTATACGGAAATAAGGATGATGAACGAACTGTTGACAACCGTTCCCGTTTTCGGCGGTCAGATCGCCCGCTTTGCGGAGTTCAAGAAGCTGTTTGACCGTGCGGTACACGACATGCCGCACGTCCCAGTAGAGATTAAGTTTGAGAAGTTGCTTACCAAACTTTCTCCAGAACTCCGTTCCGCATTCGAGGGCGGCAGCTATCAGCACGCATATGACTCTTTGGTAGCTGAAAATACTTCCAAGTACCGTTTAGCCCACTCGGTGTTCGCGCAGCGAAGCACCATACCCCGATTGGTCTCGCCCACCGTTGCGGACCTGGACCGATTTGTCAACGAAGCCCGTTCTTGGGTAGGAGCAATGATAGATCTCCCCACTCGTTCTCTACAAGACTACCTCCTGTTTGAGGCTATCTTTATCCGTTTGTCGGCCGAACTCAAGGAGAAGTTCAACAGGGAAGTCATGGAGGAAAAGGATGAGATCCCATCTCACACCGATTTGATGGCGTTTGTTGAAAAGGAACTTCGAATAGCTCGACTCGTCCTCGAGGAGCCACCGAAGAAAGGGGGTTATGCTTCGGCTGCGAGAACCCGTTCGCCGTCACCGTTCCGATCAACTACCGTTTTACCCTCCGGTTCGGGTAGGCAGCCGTCTCCGCTCCGAGCCGCAGCCACGGCACCCGTTCTCAGCGCTACTCATCCAGTCCCCGCTCGGCAAGCGAGATGTCACTTCTGCCATCAGGACCACTTTATGTATCGCTGCCCGGACTTTAAGGAACTGAGTGTGCCCGATCGCGCCCGCACCATTCAGGAGCTCCGAGCGTGTCGGAACTGTTTTTCAACGCTCCACCCAGTGGAAGCATGCCGGTCGGAGAGAAGATGTCACTGTGGTCAGCCACATCATACCCTGCTCCACATGCCCTCCGCTCCCAGTTCCCCCGTTGCGTCCGGCTCGAAACAGAGTTACTTTGTTCCCTCGAATCATTCTTCACCGTCAACCCCGACTGCCGTCCCGGAAGAAGGAGCTATCCAGAGGAGCCAGCCGCCCACAGGACCCGTTGTTCGGCAACCCGCTACCGTGGCCCAGCTCAGGAGAAGGGGTCATCGCTCCGGCCACTCGTCGATTCCGCCGCACAATTTCCCCCTGTTATGAAGGTATGCCAACGTTCATCCCGTTTCTTCCGAGTTATCGCTAGGGAGCACTACCGTTAAGTTTCCTACCGTTCGACGTCAACCTTTAGGTAGAACTAGGTGCATGATCGTCCCTAGGACCGACTGGCTTCGAGGAAGTAACCAACCACTGAAACAATCGTAGTCTTTTCAGGGGCCCGTTTCCTGGGATTGAGCCTTCCAACTTAGGTGTAGCAGGCTCTTCCCAAACCGCTAGCAAGGTTGACGTCACCAATAAGTCCTGTTTGAAGTTATCTCGGTCTGGGCTCCTTCCCACAGCCGTTGTCCCGCTTTCCTCCTGTAAGGGTGTACCAATAAATTTTAGGGTACTAATTGATTCTGGAAGCGAAGTCAATATCGTTTCACCGATAGTCGTTCAACAGTTGGGATTGAGATTGATCCCCATGAAGGGTATTGTGGGAGGAATAAGGGGGAGTTCCAATCCAATTCACAACCGCGTGATAATTCAGCTTCACACTCGTTCCGATAGAATAATCCCGCTTGAAGCATTTGTTATGGATCGCCCCTTGTCACCGTTGCCTAGTCAATGTTGGGACCCTGCTTTGTGGCCAAGGACCGCACCCATGGGACCCCTGTTAGCCGATCCACAGTTTCACACCGTCCACCATGTTCAGGCTATCCTGGGGGCCGACGTTTTTTCTCGCCTGCTCCCCCGTTCACTGAGGCTGGATTCTGTGAGACTGATTTGGGCACTCTGGTCCTTGGACCTGTCCCTCCCGCTCGCAAAAGGTCCGTTAGATTTGGCCGCTATGATCATGTGACCAACTATTCCAGTAGTGATTCTGTTAACAAAATAGAACCACACCTGTTCCTCGTCAACGCTAGACGACAAGCTGCTTACCCTTGCTTGTTGGATCCTCACGTTTTCACTGTTCCAAATTTCCTACCAACGGGTTATCACTCTCAAGTGCTCAGGGAACTCGCTCCTGTTTTTAAATTGGTAGCAGCTAACCCTAAACCTCAACGGAAGCCGTTCCTTTGTTTCCCGTTTCGTAATCAAAATGTTGAAAACACCGATCGAAATGAGCCCATTCGTTTGACTCCCGTTAGAAATCTGTTTTCAATAGTCCCTCCTGTTGAACCCGCTCAAGAACCGATTGGTTTATTTCAGTTGGCGGCCAGAGTCTGCACTTCCGATTTCCAACCCGTAGCCCCCAGCGTATTTAGTTTCCCGTCTATCACTAGTCCCGTTTCCGATGATGACAGTTTGGTCAAGGCCGTGACTGCCGCGGTTTCAACGGATGATCTGTTGCGTCAGATGTTTGAGATTGAGTCCGTTGAGCCCGTTGCTCCCTGGTCACCTGAGGACCACCTAGCTGAGAGGCTTTTTTTGGAATCGGTTAGTAGAGATGACACTGGCCGTTACACCGTTGCTCTCCCGTTGTCGGAGGTGCCTACCGCTTTGGGTGAATCCAGACACATCGCCCTCAGACAGTTGTACCGCATGGAGTCCCGTCTAAAACGCAACCCTGTTCTGGCTGCTGCTTACCGATTGTTCATGAGTGAATATACTAAGTTGGGCCTAATGAGACTGTTGAAGGCTAGTGATATTTCCCGTTGTCCCAATTATTATATTCCTTACCACCCTGTCCACCGTGAAGGTGATCCACCCGAAAAAATCCGTGTCGTTTTTAACGCATCTCAGCGCACCGCTAATGGTAGGTCTGTGAATGAAATCCTGTTAGTTGGTCCCAAAATGCAGCCCGATATATCTATCATGCTCACCAGGTTTAGAGCCTTCCGTTATGTTTTCATCTCCAATATAAGGCAAATGTTCCGACAAATTCGGCACCCGATTGAGGACCAAGACCTGTTACGAATCGTTTGGCGAGACTCTCCCGATCAGCCTGCTAAGGACTTCGCGCTTACAACCGTTACGTATGGAACAGCTTCCGCACCGTTCCTAGCAAACCGAGTCATTCGCCACTTAGCGGACGAAAACGAACAAAGCTACCCGGTTGCCTCCAAATTTTTGAAGGAAAACACGTACATTGATGATGTGCATGGTGGGGGGAGCTCTTTGAGCTCAGCGTTACAGGCTAGGAACGAACTGCTATCGCTGTTGGCTACCGCTGGGCTAGAGCTTCGTAAATGGGCTTCGAATTCCGATCAGTTGCTCTCCGGTATTCCCGATGAGCACCGGTTAGCCCCCTCTGTCGCTGTATGCTTGAACCCTGATGACGAGAAACCGTTAAAAATGTTAGGAATTTCCTGGAACCCCGCATCTGATTCATTCTTCTTTAAGGTTCCAGTTTCCCCCACCGTTCATACTAAAAGGGAGTTGGCAAGTCAGGTCGGACGCATCTATGACCCCGCTGGGTGGGTCATGCCTGTTTCCGTCCAAGCCCGTTTCATTCAACGAGAAATTTGCCGTTCCAAGTACGAGTGGGATGACCCACTACCGAGTTCAATTGTTCGCGAGTGGAAGGCTCTCGCTAACACCCTTGACTCACTTCAATCTGTTGTCATCCCTCGTCATATCCGTGTGGATGCCCCGGTTCAATGGTTAGTGGGTTTTGCTGATGCGTCCGAAAAGGCTTACGCCGCCACCGTTTACCATGTATCTTTCATGGACGATAATTTCCATACCCGCTTAATTTTAGCTCGAGCCAAAATCGCCCCGATGAAGTCCCAGTCAATTCCCCGCTTGGAACTGCTAGCGGCTGAACTGCTAGGAAAAACCATGACTCGCGTCCGTTCGGAGTATCCATCCGTTCCTGATTCAGCAATAATTGCCTGTTCGGATAGTACTGTTGTCCTATCTTGGCTCACTGCGGACCCCGCTCCGGTGTGGAAAGTATTTGTCGGCAATAGAGTGTCTAAGACTCTCTCCCATCTACCCAAGGAACACTGGTTCCATGTTTGCTCCCCCGATAACCCGGCCGATATTGCTTCTCGCGGGGCCAGACCTGATCAGCTGGTTGAGTGCCCGCTGTGGTGGACTGGTCCTCCCTGGTTGGCTTCAGATCGTTCCTTGTGGCCGATTAGGAGGATTCACCCTGACCTGAAGCCCGACTCTGTTTCCGCTGAGATCCGTGCCTCATCCAAAATTGTAGCCGTTGGTTCCGCTGAGACGCCTTGGGAAGCCCGATTCGGCTCCTACACCGTCTTACGCCGAGTGACGGCCTGGATGCTCCGTTTTATTAATCATTGTAAAATCCGACGTTCTCACTCGGTGCCCCAGGCCAGATTGCCGTTGAGCACTGCGGAGCTCAGGAGGGCTGATTCGGTGCTTGTTCACCGTTCTCAAGTCCGTGGCCTGCCTGAAATTCTGGAGGCAACCGCTAAAGGAGCCAAGCCCACCAAACTAATGAAACAGCTAGCGATTTTCTCTGATCCCGATGGTATACTTCGCGTAGGGGGGCGTTTGTCCAATATGTCTTGCTCTTTTGAAACCCAACACCCAGCTCTGCTCAAACCCTCCGATTTTTTGGTACCGCTTCTTATTCGTTACGCTCATGCTGCTTGCATGCACGTGGGACCGCTGGCCACCTTGGCCCACCTGCGTACCCGATACTGGATCATTGATGGAAGAAATGCTGTTAATCGAGTTTTATCCGGTTGCACCCGTTGTTTTTCAATTAAACCCAAACCGTTTCAACCCACGATGGGTCAGCTCCCTGAAGCCCGGGTTACCCATGCCTTTGCCTTCGAGCAGGTCGGAGTTGACTTTTGCAGTCCTTTCACCATTTCGGTCGCTGGGTTGCGCGGTGCTCGCGCTGTTGAAGTATACTTGTCCGTTTTTGTGTGCTTCACGACCAAAGCCGTTCACTTGGAAGTGGTCATGGATCTAAGTACCGATGGGTTTCTCCAATGTTTGGGTCGTCGGGGGGTTCCGTCCGCCATCTGGAGCGACAACGGTCGTAATTTCTTGGGCACCTCCAACCTTTTTAATAGAATCCGTGCCACCAATCCCGCTGACCCTGATTCTGAAATAGCTGAGCGACTTGCCAATAGAGGAGTCGAATGGAAGTTCATTCCGCCTCGGGCACCCCACTTCGGCGGGTTGTGGGAGGCCGCTGTAAAATCCGCTAAACGACTGTTAAAGGTGAATTTAAGGGACCAAACCACCACGCTTCAAACGTTCAGTACTGTTGCCGTTAGAATTGAGGCCATCGTTAACAGTCGCCCACTCGTTCATCAGTCCTCCTCCCCTGATGACATACTGGTGCTCACCCCCGCTCACTTCCTCGTTCAACGCCCTCTTACCGCGCTGCCTGAGAGCATCGTTTTTGAGTTCAGTTCCCGTTTGGCACCCAAGTGGCGGTTCGTCTCCAATCTGGTTGGCCAGTTTTGGAAGAAATGGCACTCCGAATACCTGTTAGAGCTCCAGACCCGATCTAAGTGGAATACCCCTGATCGCCCTGCTGTAATTGGTGATGTGGTGTTAATTATGGAAGATGACATTCCCCCGATGTCCTGGCCCATGGGTGTGATCGTGGACTTGATTCCGGTTGCCAAGGTCCGTTCCGGTAATGGGGAAAAGCTCCGCCCGTTAGTTAAACTCTGCCCGTTACCTAAGGACTGTTAATACCCTCTAGTGCTCTTTAGGGGGGGACCTGTTAGAATGAGTCCCTCATTCGTGGGGGGAGGATGTTTGGCCTGGTAGGTAGTGGGTATCTGGAACTGAGGGTAGCAGTTCGAAATTCTCCCACTAGAGTGCTCCCGGTGTGACCGGATGGATCCGGTTGTTCTGTTGGCGGGCCGGTGGTCGATTTTGCTTCCCAATATCGATCGCTCCCCACTCCCCATTATTAGCCCAAGGCGGCCATTATTATGTTCTGAGATAACCATTGCGGCGTTTACTTGATGTTAACGTTATTCCATTACTTATTTACTTCACTACGTGTTCAATTCCAATAAAGGATTTAATTCACTCTCCGTTCAACCGTTTCACTATCGTGATTTATTCACCCGCTTAAACAGATGTAATTCCCTGGCTGGCTCCAATACTCGATTTAGGGCTTTCCTGGGGGGAGCACGAGGGTAGGTACTGACCACAGAAAACAGTGAGTGATCTACGCAGATCTACCTATACCGGCAAATTATGACACAGTGGTTTCTTACACAACGGTTTATTATTTACCATCCGCTTCATGAATAACAACAATAAAAATTAATGACTGAATTATTGAATTCCCAGACCGGCTCCTGTACTCGATTTAGGGCTTTTTGATAGAATTGATTAATTGTGTACAATTTATTGAAAGAAGAAGCATTCATTTCAATGAACATTAGAGTTTGGAGCATCAAGATAAAAGAGAACAACAATCGCCAGTTTGGTGGTCTCACAAAAGCACATCCATGATAACACATCCATGTAAAGGATCAAGTCTCTTGTGAGGGCTCATTTCCCATCTAACACTCCCTCTCCTGAGCAAGAGCGATCAGTCAGTCCAATCTTCTCACGAAGTTTGACGTAGCGAGGTCCTGGAAGTGGCTTTGTAAGAACATCTGCATCCATCTCTTCAGTAGGGCAGTACAGTATCTTCACGTCTACGCTCTGAACGACTTCACGGATGAAATGCTCCTTGAGTGATAGTGTTTGGAGCGAGAGCTAATCAGTGGGTTGGTTGCCAGCTTGTGAGCAGCCTGATCGTCGTTGTAAATGATAATACTCCTCACAGTGAGTCCCATGCCATGAGCCAACTGCTGCAAATGAATAGCC